>VDFB02072274.1:99323499-100026203 GCA_007258455.2 Sequoia sempervirens | reverse complement strand
TGAAATACTGCCCTCGTCTGTCTGGGGAAACCAAACCTGAAATGATTGCTGCAATGACCCAGCAGAAGGGAGGTGCCATGACTCTGTACCTCTCCAACTCGATCTGACCCTCGCAGTAAATAATATCTCGAGTGGCGAGAACTTGGGTACAATATTGGCGACCCTCCTCCATGTTGTAGATCACCCGGTGGCCATGAATGGGCAATCGTAGTATGTGCCAGACGTCCTCTAATGTGATGGTCACCTCACCAGTGGGAAGATGAAACGATGACGTCTCGTTGTGCCACCGCTCCGCCAGAGCTGACAACATCCTGAGGTGTGTGTGCACCTGCGCCGCGTACGCAATATGCCATAGTCTTGCAACTCCCAGCCAATCCTGGTCTCTGTCGCTAAAGTCCCGCAGGACGCTCGCTAGATCTCATGACCGGTGCTCCCGAGAATAAAGCTCCCTAAGTCCATCCTGCATCACGCAAAGTCGGCATGTTAAATTTTTTGGAAAATTCCTGACCTAACGCTCCAAACTCATTCCCAACGGCATAGTTTGTGAAGGCGTCGTAGTTTGAGTTTCCTCAAACTCCGATGCTAGACCCAGAATTTAGCCAAATAGCACTGTCGTGGCGCACTTTAGCCCCCAACATCGCAGTTTTCATGAAAAGGGCACGGCAGCGGCGCACTTTTCCAAACTGGACCGCCAAGTCCGAGCCGGGCCCGATCCCAGCGGTGGAGTTTTTAAACTCCAAACTACATCGCTGCAGCGCTAAACAACGCCGCTACGATGCAAAAAGGCTAAAAGTGGTGCACTTTAAACACTGAGTGGTGCTATAATAGCGCCGCTGGAGGCGATCTCTCCTTAAAAGCAGTAATAAATGCCATAAAATGAAAAAATGAAGCTTTAGTTAGGATCACATACGGGGGCACTAATGTCAGGTGGCCGCTGGTAGGTCCAAACTCGATCAAAAATATGCAGAGGAAGTTGTCGTTGCACCATATCGTCAGGAGGTCAGAGCTCAAATCTCGAGGTTTTCTAGCAGAGGTGTGTGAAAATGACTTGAAAGTGACCCCTCGGGCCCCTTTTAAGCCTAAAAATTAGGGTTTTTTGACCCTCTAGGGCTGCCCTGCGGGGGTTTTGGACCCCCGAACCTATTTTCGTCTGTTTGAGGCTTGTTTTTCATCATTTTATTGCATTTAGACATGTTTTTAGCCTCCTGGACCCCTTCCAGACCTGTCGGGCACTTGGTCACTTTTTTTGCGAGATCACTCAAAAAATTAAAATTTTCATCCGATCTCTCGAGGGGGCATTATAATGGCATATTTTCTCTCGCCATCCAGCAATGGGGAAAATTTTTAAATATCATTTTTTTTAATTTTGATCGAGATCGTGTATTCTTTGAACCAACGCAACGAGTGCATTGCTTCAAAGAGGGGCAAAATGTAGAAATCGAAAATATACTAATTGACATCGTGCACCTGATCCCGACTTACTAACATCGTTTCTTCCTAAATCATTCTTCGGTCTAACCGTTTAATCAAATTCCCCTATCTGATTAAATTCATCAGTATCCTCTCTTGGTTAAATAAATCACTTTATCTGAATCAAGTCACTTTCTCTTGTTAATTAAATCAATCCACCTGATCTAATTATCCCTATTTAATTAAATAATCAATTTATTTGATTAAATCTCTAAAGTCTATCTATTAAATTAAATAAATTAAAACCTTATTTTGATTTAATCTAACACCATCCCTTTTAATTAAATAAATCAAAATCTTTATTTAATTAGCCTCTTATCATATTTCTCTCTTATCTGATTTAAATAAATCCATAAATCTAAGTCAAATAAGTCACACCATCCAATCTCCTATTAAATTAATTAACCTTTGATTAATTTAATCTAATCTCATATCACATCCTCTAGATAATGCAAGTTGCACATGAAAATAGATTTAATTCATTTATTAAATCTCTATTTTCCTCACAAGGCATCTTTTAGAATATTCTCTCAATTTGAATTCAAAATTCCAAGTCAACATGTACATCCAAAAGGCATTTAAAACCTCTTACATGTCCTTTGCCTTGAGCCAAGTGGCATTTATTGCATTTTCCTTCCTCTTACATGCCATTTCAACAAATTTGAATTTCAAATATTGGCATTTATTGGCACAAACCCCAAATCTTGCACAACCATCATCCATTCATAGCTTGACAAGTGGCACCATATCATTGGATGAATGTTAGTCCACATTGCTCAAATTTGGGCATTCATCATCTTGAAATCATATAAATGAAGGGCTCCTCTCCTCATTTTATCATCCACAATTTGAGTAAACTTACTGCTAAAATATTTAGCCATTTCCATCCATCATTGAATTCTTAGCTAGGATTTTTTTGCAGATTTGGCTTGGAGTTCTCATCTTCTCATCAAAAGTGGATCAACATCATCTTCAACACATCAAGATTTCATCATAGGGATTGGGAAAGGGCCAATTTTCACATCAAATTGGCACCAATTCCCCCATGGGATCAAGTGTTTGCTATTTAAATTAGGATTAAATCTTTGGTTTATCTATTTCATTGTGTTCTTGCTTATTTTCTTTCCTATTTTGAGTTTTGCAAATGGATTTCATGGGGAATCCTTGTTTTAGCTTGCAAATCCTTGTCTAACTCATTTATTCATGTTGTTTTGCAGGTACTAGGAAAAGGGTTCGCACAGATATAAATAGAATTGAAACTCTAATTTATTCTTACACATTTTGTTCAGTTCTAAACTTGTGAGCTCTCGATTCAAAAGTTGGACTTGGAACCTTGATCATAGGCAAGTTACAAACTTACAACACATGCATTCCTACATTAACAAATAGCAAGTCAGTGAAAACCTAAAGGTAAGTGATCATTTTTTCATAGTGTTATAAGATTTTTATCTCTTTTCCATTTGTGCTTCAATCTTAAAAATGATATTGAGTAGGGAATGGGATCTATATTCTACGTCATTTTTAAACAAGAAGACATTTTTTCCAACTTTCTTTCGAGGTGAGAGATCAAGATGTGGAGCAACAATTGTAACAAGGGTAAGACTCCTCGGGGTGGTGAAGAGACTAGGAGGCCATCAAAACACCCAAAACAAAGAGTTACCATAAAGTCTTACTTTGGAATTGCCATTGTTTTTGATCCATCAGATCAAGATGGAGCTACAACATCAAATCTTTCACCAAATATTAATGAAGAAGGCATTCACAATACCTCACTAGAAGGTGTATTGAGTTAAATCATAAATGAGTCTAATGAGGCTGACAATACCACAAAAAGATGTTCCAAGGGATACCTTGGTTAGCCAGAATGAGATAATTGAATTGGATGAAAATGTTGGCAGCGTAGATGATGTTGGTAGCAAGAAAAAAAAAGGAAAATAAAAAATAGGCCACGAGTGTGAAATGACAAGGAATTTTCAGATTGATTGGGTGTTAAAGTACCCATTCATTGAACCAATGGAGAATGCAAACAAAGATGAACCTACAATAAAATGCAAGTGTAAGTTTTGTAGTTGGAAATGTAAAAGAGACAAGAAGTTGCAGCTAAAGCTTGACACTATAGAAAAGCATATCAGTAAAGTTTATGAAAAACAAATCATGGAAAAAAAGGAAAAATCAGTAGTAAGATGGTTCAATCAAAGGAAGAATGTCTTCATGTTAAGTATGCTCTGGAATATGATGAGCATATGCAAATAATGTCAAAGCTTTTTGCATGTGGAGGTACAATTGAGGCTCAATTTGGAAAAGTAATGGCAGGAGCACAACTGGCAAAAACTATTTAGATGAGTGTTGTTTTTCATATTTTGTCTAGAGGGAGTCCTATGAAAGACTACCTAGAATATTTAATTTATTATGTTTTCTAGGTGTTCCTAACTTTCCTAGTGCACATTGGTCAATAAATGTTGGATGGGAATGAAGAAATTGTCTTGAAGCGACAAAAAAACAAGATTTAAAGGAGAAAACAAAAGAGTTAAACTTCATTGCATTATTTTTAGCTGAAGTTACTGTGGTAGATAACACTTCTTGGGTTTGAATGCATGTGTATACTTTACAACATGTCTGCCAACCGCATCTTCTCTATGTTCATAAAATGAAGGACAATTCAACATCGCAAAATCTATTTGAACTAGTTAAGAAATCTTTGAATTAAATTGGAGGTATGGATGACTTGACAATTGCCAGAAAGTTGGTGTGTAGGAGTTGATGGAGCTGCAATAATGCAAGTTCACAGGAGCAGTCTTTGCATAAAATTACAAACTACTTGTGCACCATACATGTTTGGTATTCACTGCATGGACCACAAAATGAATTTAGAATTTAGAATTGTAAGCAAGTATCCTACAGTATCAAAATTTGAAAATATAGTCTGCGAGCTCTACGCATACTTCTACCAAAGTCCCAAACGTTTTGCATAATTTTTTTTTTTTTGAGGGAATAATAGGAAGAAACAAGCTTCTTATGGATGTTGATACCAGATGGATCTCCTTGCGTGGACTAGTGCAATGATTTATTTTAGAATATCGATCCTTGATTGGAATAATGTATGAACATTGTGACACAGTGGACAAAGATCCTGACCTCTTACATAGGTTAAGTGATATAGAGACACTCTTAACTTTAACTAGTCTTCTCCCCATGTTGGATGAAATGAACAATCTTATGAAGAAAGTCCAAGACAAAACTATGTATATCTATGAATATACCAAACTACGTAGAATGACATGCATGACACTCGATAATCTATATCTAGATCTTACTTCTCAAAGTCCAAATTTTGTAAGCTGGCAGTTAATTACAGATTTGAATAATCCTGAAAATTATTTATATTTTAATGCAAATGGGAAGTTATGTGTCTTTGTACATGGATTTGAGATACCAATGCATCATTGTACGATAGTTGAATGCTCTACCAGAGAAGTACCTGTTACAAAAGAAGCTTTTAACGACATTGTTAAATATGTTAGTGTTAATTTAAAGGAAATTACAAAATCTCTTTCCATAGAGATTTATCAATGATTCCCTCAAGATGAAATACTTGAAGCCATCTCTATTATGTATCCTCAATTTTGGACTTGAGGCAACTGAGATAGCCGAGGCATTTTTCACCAAAAAGTAATTACCTTGGTCGAATACTTTTTGAAAAGTTTAGAATACTTTGAAAAAAACTAAGAGGAATTATAAATGGAATTAAGCTTAGAGAATAAGCTAGGTGTTTTGCAATAAGTATGATTGACCAGTTTGAGTCCATGGAGAATCCCATGGAAGCAGGATCAATAACAAGGGCTTGGACAACCTTAGGTCAGAGTGAAATATTGAGTGATTCATTATCAGAATATTTCAAACTTGTTGATTTATGTCAAACAATGATATTGGGGTCGGTGGAGGATGAGGGAGTTTTCAATGCATTGGGGTTTTTGAAATCAAAGATAAGAAACAAACTAGACAAGAATTTGGAAAATTGTTTGAGGGTGTATACAACTACCTGTACAATGTCAAAAGTTTTCCTTTTGAAAGGGCACTCACAATCTGGAAGTCCATATGTGAAAGAAGAGGGTTGTGCAACACTTCAAATGCTAGAAGTGGTGGTAGTGGCACAAATGACAATGACACAATGAATATTGATCTTGAGATGCAGTTAAGTGGACATACGCAGACCGAAGAAAATGAAGACCAGACTTAGAGTCAAGATGACTCTCGGTATCAATCTCATTGTCATTGTGAGGACGAGGAACTTTGATTTGGAAAATGGAAGTGAATTAGTAGTTTGTAGGTATTTATACTAGTACACACTTCATGAATCATATTCCAAACTATATTTGATGATATTTTATATTGTATTCCATGAAATTATGAATCAGATTGAATACATTAACATATTATTAATAATTTCATATTTTAATTGTGTCATACTGATAAGTTTTACTTGTACTCAATGATTCGTCATTCAACTCAATGCTTAATATTTCCTTGCCATCATGGATTTTTGTATAAAACATAAAATTTGCATTAAAGTAAAATTTTGATTTGATATGTGATTCTGCATCAATCTTCAAACTTTATGAATTATTTTGATAAGTGCCTTATTTGTAATAGAGTCAAAAAATGAAATTTACTCCTAAAACAGACTAACTCATGGCTTCTTATAAATTCACCTCCTTACAATGAGAAACCAAGCAAAGAACAATACTTATCACACTCCTTATAAATTCCTATTGCATTCACACAATCTTTGATAAATAACTGAAAGGAATATTAATCCATTCCTTGAACAAAAGCTAACAGTGCAACATCCATAACACATGATGTGATATGACAACTTATAAATAGCCCTTAATTATTTTGATTCAAAAGATAGTGAATACAATATTGGAGAGCAAGATAGGTCAATATTCAAAATTAGAGAAATACACTTAAGTATTTGAGTCATCTTTGTTATTACAGAGAAAAATTACAACATTTCCTATTTGTGCTATCAAATAGCTTAAACTATGCAAAAAGAGCTTACAAAGATGAAAGATCAAAAATTCAAAACCCTTTGAATGAGGCTCGCGATTCCCTTTTATAACATAAGGGAAGAAACAAGCAAAGAACCTTATCCCAGACCTTTCTGAAAACCAAAGTCTCAAATAGGAGGCATAGTGTCTAAACTTATTAAGAGGAAAATCCTAAACTAAGAAAACCAAGAAGACAAATATTTTTTATATATTGGACCTTTAGACTTTGGTTTAAGGCTACAAACATGCTCTTGGTATTCACCACTCTAAACAAATAATACACATTCACAAACCTTTATTCAAGAAAAGGAGCATAAATTATTATGGGTCCACAAAGATACTCAAGAGTGTGGGCAGTGTTGTGACCTTTTCACACATCGCCTCATTCAAATGGGGACCCTCGAATTTGCTCCATTCTGGTCTTTTGGGTCTTTTTGGCTTTGGTTTTCTCTCTCTCTCTCTCTCTCTCTCTCTCTCTCTACCGGTCTCTTTTCTATCTGCCTTTCGAGGGATGTCTCCGCCATTGACTTTAAACGTGAATTTGGCCAAGTCTGAAAATTAAGGTTTGTACTTTCCTAGTCAATTTGAGGTCAAACAAAGTGAATAAATTGAAAATAAAGACTAACACTGTTGTCAGTGTGCTTCCAGCAGGCTTCCATTGAAGTTTCATCAGATTCTAACAAATTACTATTTTTAGTAAGTGTGTAACTCCAGGCATTCCGTCAGCATTTTTGAGGTTTTAATAGTCACACTGCATTCAGAACACATCAAGTTACTCGCGTGCAAAATTTGAGCTAAAACAGACAACTTGCTATTTTTAGCTGTTTAGCTTCCGGAGCAGATTTCAGGGCTTAGATGCAGAGTTTTTCAACGCATGTCTGGAGATCCCTTCTGGGTTTTCAGAGACCTTCGCGATGGTGTGACATGCAAAGCGAGATAATGACTTTCAGAATTAAGCCTTCCGAGACTATTTTTAGGGTTTGCATGTCAGGGTTTTCTTTGCATGTTTGCATATTCCTTATGGGTTTTTTGAGAGCTTCGCAGTGATATGACATGCAAATGGAGATCATCACTCATTTAGGAACTTACTATTTTTAGCAGGTGCATCCCGACAGCCGCCTCCTAGCACTTCAAAATCACGAGTTGATCACAATGCAACAGAAATGAAGACAAACAGAGGTCATTTGATATGCATGCAAGATAAATTAGGGTTTCCAGCTTCGGGACCCAAAACGAGGGGTAAAAAGTCAGAATTTTCAAAAACCGGTGTATACCACCATGATCAGCGTCTTCCAAGCTATCTGCTGGTAAAATTTGAAGGCAAACAGAGCACTTACTATTTATAGTAAGTCATTTCAGAAACTGGCTAAAAATAGTAAATTAGCAGCATGTGCCAGCGTCAACGGGTAGGTCACATGGTGAGGAGCGCATCATTCGAATTTCAAATCAAACGGAGTTGTGGAGGTATCAGAAGCAGGTAGTTACTATAAATAGCAAACCACCTTCAGAAATGGGTTAAAAATAGCAGGCCAACCCAAAATAGCAATGTCAACAGGTTAATGAAGTCATGAGGACCTAGTGTTCAAAATTTCAAGGCAATCTGAGCTTCCGAAGTGTGAGAATTAAAAGGCTTACTATTTATAGTAAGGCATGGAGGAACGGGCAAGAAGAAAAATGACTAAGTCTGAGACTTCATCCTGTATCAACATGAAAATGCGCCCTCAAGGATGAAGAGACACAAAATTTTCCAAGTCAGAATAAGATCCTCCTGCCTAGCTAAAATGCGCCCATCCAAGATGGTGAAAGTTGAAAAAATTTCTAAGGCACAAGCTTCGTCCTACTCATTAGGTAAAATGCGCCCTCATGCAAGGTCTCGTGCTTGAAAAATTCTTCTAAGTATAATACTTCATCCACCTCCTATGGCCAAATGCGCCCATCTTGAGAGGAAGTCAAAAATTCAAAGAAGAGGTAAAATGCGCTCAAGCTTCATCCTTCAGCCTAGGCAAAATGCGCCCAAATGAGGCCATGTAAGGACAAAACAAGGAAGTCAAAGAGTCACATGCTAGGCATTGGAAATTGAAAATCCCTCTCCCCCTCCTAAATGCGCCCTCACATGCAAGCAAGATGCTAAAAAATTCTCTAAGTATGGAACTCGTCCTTCACATATGGCCAAATGCGCCCATGCAACAAGAGGGTCAAAGAATTGAAAGAAGAAGTCAAAGTTTTCATCCACCTTACATGGCAAAATGTGCCCAAGTTAAGGTCAACAAGTCAAAGCAAATCCAAAAAGTTTCTAAGTTAGAAACTCATCCTCCTCTCATACCTAAATGCGCCCAAAAGAGACCATGTGAAGACAAAAATAAGGAAGCCCAAGGGTCATCCTTCACACATGCTAGTATGCGCCCAAGATTGAAGTGAGTAAAGGTGAGTATAAGATGGTAAACAAGGTAAAGAAGGAGATAAAGTATCACCTAGGTGTTGAAAGTGGAAATGAATAATGTTGGGCGTGGTAAAGTTCAATATCCTTCATCAAGTGTGAAATGCGCCAGAGGTAAAGGGTGAATAAAATATGCTAGGCATGGTCAATGTCCTTCTTCAAGTGTCATTTGCGCCTAAGGTGGTGAAATAGAATACAAGGTGGTGAATAAAATAAAGCATGCTAGGCATGATATGTGCTTTAAAATTTTCCAAGTGAAGTTGATAAAAATTTCCACCACTGGCAAATGAGCATGGATGAAATAAAATTTTTCTCATAGGAAATGAATGAGGATGAAATTAAAAAAAAAATTCCCAAGGCAAAATTTTCAAAATGCTAAATGATTCAAAAAATTTCTAAGGCAAAATATTTTCTTCCTTTAGAAAATACGCCTAGACATGAAGGTGATGAAATTTTTTCTTGGAGCCTGAATTAATTGCCAGTGATGAAGTCATAGAATGTTGGCATTGCAAGAACAATAAAATTCTTCGAGTCAGAGCACAAGATGTTCACAGAGATGAAGAACGGGATTAAATTTCATGATGAATTATTTTTCTAAGGTTCAAAATTAAAAAAAAATTAAATGAACCTATTCGTTGTGTACCCATGGATGAACCCATTTTTGAGAAGATTTTCTTCTGGGTACTGATGATCTTCGATGAGAAATGGATTTCTATGTCTTCCGCACTTCGCCGAGGCCTTCAGCATGAAAAATTTAATCGGTGCTCGAATTATGAATTTTCCTAAGGGAAAATTTTAAAATTTTCTAAGGCAAATTTGAATAAAATGGTTTTTGAAAGGAAAATGCTTTGACGATGAATTTAAAGAAAATTGCCTAGATGATTTTGATTGAGTTCTTCACAGATGAATTTTCCAGAGCGTTAGAGGTGATTAAAATTGAGAATTTGCAAGATAGAACTTCGGCTGGTGAATGGAAATTGCCAAAAGATGAATTTAAATTAATTTTTTTTGAAAATGAATTAAAACATGCCAGTCAAAGTTGAACTTCTAGAAGAATAAGATTCTAGACGTTGAAAGACAAGTGTCGAAAATACCAGAGAGGGAAATTTTGAATTCTTGAAATGGAGTAGTGGAGATTTAATGCACTGGCTATACTTAGCTCCTTCTAGAATTTGATTTTTCCTATAAGAATTGAGAAGTTTTCCATTTCTTTTCACAGTTGAAGGAATTCGAATTTGCTCTGGGTTTGAAGCTGAGTTGAGTGTGAAGCTGAAAGTTGCTAAGGCTGCAAGTGTTGAAGAAGTTCAAATTTTTGAAGCTGGAGAGTGAGTTGCTGAGTGAGAGGCGTTGGAAGTTGCTGAGACTGAAGTTCGAATTTGCTTGAGGAAAGTTTGTAGCTGAAAGTTGGTTGAGGAAATTTTGATTTAAAAAGAATATTGCTGAGAGTTAAAGAAGTGCGAACTTGCTAAGTCTGATTTGAAGTTGCTGGAGTGTGAATTTAAAAGCCCAAGTGCTGATTAAGGTTGGCAGATTTCTTGAAGTATTGAGGTTGTTGAAGCTTGCTTAGAAATTTGTCTCTAAGTGATTGATAATTCGAAGTATGTTGGAGAAGAAGTTGAGGTTTGCAAATGAGAAATAATATTGCAACTTCTTGAAGTCGACTGGCAGCCCTGCAAAGTATTTTATTTATTTTTTGAAGTTAATTTGCTGATGGATGTTTATTGTTTTGCAGATGGCTAAAGCAAGGACAACTGGAAAGGACAACAATGGTGCATCCAGGCAAGCTGTTATAAAGAAGCTGAGTAAGTCTTTCTTGCCGGAGTCAAAGTTTACTTCAAAGTTGGGCAAGCTGGCGGATACAAACTTGGGCTCCGTCAACTTAGAGACTTTCAAGAATCAAATGTTGGGGATTGGTAATCATCAACCTTCGACCACTTCACACAACATCATTCGAAGTGGGGTATATGCAGTTGTTGGTTTCCCACCAGCCATTCAGTGTTCGGAGCAGATGATGGAGTGCGCCAACTACTATGAGAAGGATCACAGGTTAATCATGTCACCAGATGGACAAGTGCTCGCCAACCTCACTCCTGCTGCCATTGGTGAAGATTTTGGAATCCCAGTGCATAGGAACATGATTTACAAATCAAGGGAGCGAGCTGAGCAAATGTATGCTTCTGCATTCGAGAGATGTACAGAGACGATCAACACTCATTGGATGAGCAACCCCAAGCCCTCTCATATGAAGATGCCGAGGCAAATCATAGCAGATGACTTGAAGCAGGAGTATTGTGATCTTATCATGATGTTGAGTCGAGTTGGAGATTGCCCGCAATCGTTTATTTTTGAGTCGTGGATGTTCTATTACATCAACCTCGTGCTGGAAGGAAAGATTGCGTCAACTAGGCTGAAATGATCAGTGACAATTTGCACGAGCAACTCCTGAGCCTGAGAAGAATGAAGACATTCTATATGGGCTCTTACATTGTTTACATGTTGGCCCGTATGATGAAATACAGAGGAATTTCATACAAGGAGCCTGTTGGTTGTGGCTCTCACTAGTTCAAAATTCATGAGGCTTGTCCGCAGTTGCACTTGACAAGCACTACCTATTACAAGCGTGTCAATGACGCCTTTACCATGCACATCACGAGAACACTTCAGGAATGGATGCATCACATGATCTTGAGGGAAGCCCAAGAATTGATTGAGAGGTATGGGTGCTGGTTTATACAATTTCCAAAGTTTTCTTACATCAGGCTGCAAGGATTTTTGTCATATCCATATAGACTGCCTAAGTACCCAACCAACAAAATATTGATGTTAGAGATATCTAGGAAATTGGTTGCCTACGATAAGATTCAGAAGAAAAAGAAGAAGGGAGGTGTTGACTTCCCAATTGTCATGGGCAATTCCGATGAAGTGTGTCCTTCATTATAGGCAGCTAGAGAAGTCGAGAGCGAGCTTCAGTTTTATCACTTTTCATATCACACCAGCCGACAACACTATGACCCGCATAACAACATCAAATGGGTACTGTCAGAGGAATCTAAACATAAGGAAAATATTGAGGATTATTGGGCTGATGCATCGGACAAGGTTGAAGTCAGGAAGAGAGTGTTCTCTAGGTTGCCAATAAACATGATCAGGGAGTGTGAATTCATTCTGGTACCAGACTAGGTAGATGAGGACATGGATGTTGTCCATCTAGATTATGAGGCAGTGAAAGATACTCCACTTCCACTCCTGGATTGGTCAGAGCCTGAGATAGCAGATTTGGACACACTTTCCATTCTAGTCTTGACATTTACTAGAGCATGGGTTGACAGACGTGTGAGCAGGTTGAAGAGTAGGTCGATTGCATTGACTTACAATTTGATGGGAGATCACAGGACACCCACCACCAGTAGGAAGAAACAAATCAGACGAGGTCCAAAATCTAGAAGGAAAGAGCCAGTTCAGTAGGATCCTGTTAAACCGGAGCCTCCAAGAGTTGTAGTTGAATCACCCACACCATTGGAGACATGTTCTCCAAGCATACAGGAGGTTTCTTTACTTGTTGATCAAAGAAATGCATTGAATCAAGTGCAAGCAGTACAAGAAGATAATCAGCCACCACGGAGGGAGTCAGTTGGCTAGAGCATCAACGCACCTACTAGAGATGATCAGTAGACTAATGAGGGGACTGCTACTAACCCTCAGTTTCAGCATGAGTTAGAGGCGGCTTTGGATGATGATGATATAGTTTCAGGAGATACTCAGCCACTTGAGGCCGATGAGCCTCACCAAAATGATATAGAGGTTGAACAAGTTCATGAAGTAGAGGCACAAGAACAATAGCCATTTGATATACAGTATACAGTACCTGATTGGCTTAGAGATAGGATGAGAAGAAGCCCTAGTGAAGAGATTGATCCAGCAGTTGAAATGGAAGAGTTTTTGAATAGGATCAGCGTGCCTCCACAAAAGAAGAGAGCACAAAAGTTTTCAAAGATATCCACTGATGAGGATGGCTCTCGCACCCTTCACGTGGCAGTGCCTCAAGTTGATTGTGACCGAGATGAAGCAGTACCCAAAAACTATGTGGTCACAACTTTGGAGTTAGGACGTCCCACAGGTGCACAGATTGTAGAGGAGTTTGATAACTCCTACCACGCCCTCAAGGACAGATTATTTAAAAAGGAAGGAAAATATAAGAAGTTGAAAAGAGAGCATAAGGCTTTGATAGGATATGTGCAGCAGTTGTCTCATCCTTGTGGATGGGGGATTCCAACGATAGAGCTCCCAGCTAAGATACCCAAAGAGTTGATTAGTGGCTTGTTGGAGTTAGGGAAGATGTCACAGGAGGCAGATAAGTGGGTGACATGAGTTCGTGCTGAGACGAAATTTTTTATGGAAGACCTTGCTCTTGATTTTCAGCAGGCTTCTAGTATTTTGGCACAGATGGAGGCAGTTGATCAGGCATGGGGTGATGCTTATGTTTATCAGAGCAAAGTAATTTAGTGTCTAGAGGCATTGAGACATGTTCCTTTGCGGTTGCTGATTGATGGAGGGGTCATTCAGGAGAATGACAGGTATGAATTTTCTAGATGGTATTCTTCAGCAATCACAGGACGTGGTTTCTTCGATGCAGCACAGGCGGATTCAACTAGAGTACGGAATGTTATGGAAAATATCATTGATGGAGTCTAGAATACTTTCAAGGCTATATTTGCTAGACGGTTGAATCCCGAGGAGGTGTCTACTGATAATTTGAGGGGTAGGCTGGTGCCTTTCTTTCCAGAAGTGAAGACCTTTGTACAAGATGACTTTGAGAACACTTCCACTTTCTCTAGCTTGATCCAGAGCACTCAGGATTCCTTAGTTGCTTGGAGAAAATCTTGCACAAGGCATGAACAGTCAGTCACAGTGTTAGAGTTCCAGCTTGATTGCATTCCACCCATTTCAGTTCAGGAGGTTGAGGCTGTGCTTGGCAGGTTCATCGAATTTGCAGCCAGAGAGAAGGAGAATGGGAATGCACTACTAGACGACGATCTTCTAGAAGACTGATTATAGGCATTAATTGCCTTTACTATTTTGGGAGTGAGTGGGAATCTTTGATTCATTTAATGTACCACTCCCTATTCTAGCAGTTTTTAGGGTTAGGGCTGAGGTGGCTTAATCTTAGCCATTCTTTTGATTGTAATCTGAGTCGTCCATTGGACTGGGCCATCTATAAAAGGGGGAGTCCCCCTCATTTGTACTTCATTAGAATTAGAGACTAGAATCAGATTGGAGATCAGACTAGAGAGTAGAGCAGAGTAGATGTTTTGCTTGATAGTTTAGCATAATTTGGAGAAGGAAAGTTTTCCTTTGAAAACTTTTGTAAGAAATTGTTTTGTAACACTTTCATAATTGAAGATCTTTTCATTGATGGTGAAATTCATCTTCATTGTGTTTAGCTAGCAAGGTTTCTTCGTCCCTTCAATTCCAAGTAGCGTAAGATAGCGTAAAGTAGTTTAAGAAGTAGCATTTTCATTTCATGCAAGTAGATGGTAGTTGTGGATGTGTGGCATTGATCAAGGCAACTTCGTTTCATTCCATACCACTAGCGGCTTGCTGACGACAAGTTTGCCTTGCATGGTCAACTGGAAAATTTTATAAGCTTAGCTTCAGTTGCAATTCACATCTTGGTATGCGTCGTCTTGATGGTATCTTGATGCTGGGTTGTAACTTGAAAATTTCTTACTATTCCCTTGAAGATTGCACCTACTTTGTGTAAGCTGTCTAGCGTGAGGCAGAACAGAGTTTGGTTGAAGCTGTTAAGATTGATCCCACATCTCACCTTAGTATAGAATCTAGAATCTTCTTACCCTTTACACTCATTTACTTTCCGTTCATCTTTGGTTAGTTTTAGGAAAACGTACTTATTGCCAAATCATCCACATTGCATAAATCCCTTCCAATCATCCATTTACTGTTAACTGCAAGTATCCTGAACAATTGTGTAAGTCCCCTCGTGAAAAGAACAATTCACATCAAACCAACTGAGGGTATTCTAAGTATTTCAGAACCTTGGAGTTGAACGTGTGAACTTTCTCGCAATCTTAGCACACAGAATACTTTGATCAAGAGAGAACGGAGTAGCCTTCAGACAACTTTGTTTTGTTGATTGGTGCGGCCATAAAAATCACATCAACAGGTAGCTAGGAAATGCAAGGTCATGGACCACCTATACACCCATTACCTTGGAGGCCAAATCCTTGCACAAAGTGAGCTCTACCTTTATGACTTAGAACTATAGTGTGAGTAGATTCTTAGGTCTAATCAATATTTGATGCACCACAAGGAAAGATGAATGATGGTCTTAATCTATGCTATAGAAGGCTTCTAGAGGATATCCTCAATATACCATAAGTGTACATGAGACTTGATTCTCTAAAAATGAAAGGAAAATAAGTCAAACAAATGAGAGGATAGGGTAACCCATTATTCTCCTCCACTTCCTCAAGGTATAAATTCTTTGAGGCTTAGTCCAAGATGAAAAATTTCCACTTCCAATAGGCGTTACTATTTATTCACCCACCACTCTTTATATCCCACTGAAATGCTATGGTTTAGGTCATCTCCTTGGTGGTAAAATCCAAGGTAGACCCCTTAAAATAAATTTGGGAAGCTAACACTTATTTTTTATCCTCAAGATTACCCTAAAATGTGAGAGGAGAGCATGCCTAAGTGTATCTTTGGGATTAAAAGACATTTGTAAATTTTAATCTCATGTTCAATGGTGATCACACTAAAAAGGAAGACAAAACACACATAAATGATAATGGCTTGTAAACAGGTCTTCTATAAAATGTCTCGCAAGACCACAAGATTAGCAATTTTCTTTGCAAATGGGTTGCTTGAAAAAACTCTCAATAAAAATTAACTTGTTGTGCATAAAAATGATTATTTAAATATAAAATTTTTAAATGATATAATAAAAGAAATGTAAGAAAATAATTTTCAACAACTTGCAATAAAAATGTAAAATTGTTAAATGTTATGATAAAAGAAATGCATTTTTTTCAATTTTGAACAACTTACAATTAACAAAAATTGTTACATGTTATGATAAAATAAAGACATTTTTTTAGCTTTCTTTACTTTTAACAACTAACAATTATAATTATATATATAATTGATTTATCCATGTCAAGGATATATATTATATAAAAAAAATTGCACTCCTACTCTCATCTATTTTCTTAATTACTTGTCTAATTGATTTGTGAGTCCATTGAAAAGATACAAACCAAGTAGTGTCTACAAAATCAAAATCATCTTCAATAATAGCATGCAAGGAAAAACAAATTAAGTAATTTTAACAAGACAATCAAGCAATTTCATATATTAGTACATACCTTGCAAGACTTGGTAGGCATAGGCATACAAACTATTATAGGTTTCACTTAAGACTATTTCCCTTCAGGCACATAGTCAAGGTAGCAATTATCCACACATTCAACATAACTACCACTGAGGTGTAAAGGTTCCACCTAGGTGTTAGTGTGTTGGAGTTTGGAAGTTTTTTTTTGTAGTGATAGGATTTGCTTATAAGATTGTAATTAATGAAGGAAAGAAGCAACTATATTCTGGTCAATATAGAGGGTGGCATTGGTAAAATAAAAACCACTAAAATTCTCATAGGTTACTTAGCATCATTCACACATGCTATCTATCATGGACACTAAACAATATTTCATCCACACAGCTACCTACGGTAAGCTAAAGCATGTAAGAAAGGATAGATTTGATGTGTCTATGGAGAAGAGAGACATGCACCTATTTGATCAAGTTGCAATCATGTACCCAGGCAATCAAATAATAAATGATAAAATAATGATGTGATCAACAAATTAAATAGAAAAAAATGCACTTCTACCTGAGTTGGCCTAATGGTGGAGAACTTGTACTCTTGAGAGAGAGGTCACAAGTTCAAATCCTGCAGGGGGTAAGGTATGTACACCTCGTATTGTGGAGCACGAGTTAGGTGCCTCCCTCATATTGGGAGTACGAGGAGTCCCATATACTGTAAACAGACCACTGCCAGGGAACTATAAAATTTTAAATAGTGATTAATCTGTCTTGATTCAGCCAATCAAATCATTGCAATTTCTTTGCACAGATTTTTTTGGACTAGGGTTATAAGAAAGTTGCAAACTTTTTAACCAAAATTTTCATGGAGAGTGTTTTGGCAGCTTGTGATTGGAGCTGCAGATGGAGGGCAAGTGCAATCGCAGCTAACGAGGCAAAAGAGCGCACAAATTTCCAAGGATGCTACTGTACATTGTCAGATAGCATGAACAATTGGCGATTAGGGTAGGAGACATGGTTAGGCATTTGTAGAGAAGTTCAGGTGTCTTATCTATCCTTCCACATTTTGCAAACACGCCTACATCCATGTAGGGACATATGGCTTTAGTTCCCCTCTTCAACTCATCTTTCTATCTGTCTCCCTTCCTTCAGTTGTTGCTTGTTCCATTCTGTTGTAGGATGGCTGGGAGAAAATCATGGAAACAAGAGTAAACAAGGTCAGTATTTGTTCATATCCTACTGTATACTCCAGGATTGCGTCTCTTGTAATGGGGACTACATGATAGGAATGAAATTTCCATTACCTGAGAGTTGCAAGGTTAATTTTCCAGCTCAAAAATTACCCAAGTTGCAAGGTTAATTTGCCAGCTTTTTTGACCCCCATTGCCAATGTATTTTTGTTATTGTCCAATGTCAATACATTAGTTTTAAAATTTGTGGTAATGTGTTTTGCAATAGTCTGTCTCATATCTCTCAAACAATAATATTTTTACTGTACCAAAAATATATCTCAAATCATTGTACTTCTCTATTCAAAGGTTCAAGCTGTTTGTCCTCTTATTCATTTATAAATTTCATTTATTATATATCTTTGTTCAGATTTCCAACTTTTTTTCTACACGTATCTTTTTGTTTTGCAGACTACAACATCGATGTTGTGCAATGTTTGTGTCTATATGGCTCCTAAACATGGCCACAATTGAACATATTCTCACATTGAAGGGGATTATATGGTGATAATCAACATACTATCTCATAATTTCTCAGCCAACTAGAAAAAGACACTCATGCTAACTGAGCAGTAGAAAAAAACATCAATTACTGGGAACTAATCAAACAAAATTAGCAAAATTGATGATCAATTAAATAAGTCTTTTGATAGGAAAGTTTTGATTTCTTTTCAATTGGTGTTCAAAGTTGTGTATTCTCAATGTTGAGTATTCAATACTATCTATGGTAAATGACTCTGACCAAATTCATCTAAAAATAATGTGTAGTTTTTCCTTTTGAGTTTGGTGATAAATGGACCTCTAGTAACCTCTGACCTATTGGAAATTTAAATTGCATTAATTCCTTCATGGAAATTGTACAATTGACAATTGGGATGGGAAAAATATTCTAAATGGATGGCTAGTATACTGTCAGATCTTTGAGCGGGGATTTGTACGTGTTACTCCTCTCACATCTACCAGCAATTCTCTCTCAATAGATCTTCAGTATCTAACATGTTCTTTTAAATTTTGTAGGTTCAATTTCAATACTTTACAGGCTTGTCAACTATGGTGTAATTTGCTACTTTCTTTACTAGGAGGACATTCGTTCTACTCCCTTCCTAATTTCACCTGTGCTAGTGATTCTTTTTGAGATCTTCAGTCTTACCATAATTTATTTACATGGCATCATGAGCTTGTTAATTCATTATTCCTTTCCTCTACTCTGTCTTTTTTTTCTATGTTTTCCAAGCATGGTAAATCTACGTATTTGCATCCAGGCCCCCAAAATGAGCTCCTACAAATGCTGGAACATTTCACACCCTTAACTAAAAAGGGTTTTAATTTTGATCGTGAATTGATTGAAGGTGCTATTGGAGTTAGTTAAAACAAATATGTTGTTGGTCCCTCTTTGTTATCTTTCATTCTTGGAAGTGGGCTCATGTTTCCTATCAAATGTGATGGATATGGTTCAATGTCATTGTTTTTTGAGACTTATTTGCAGGAAATGTGTTAATGAACACTTAGTCAACGATGCTCTACTCTAACAAGCTCTTGATGAATATGTTCCATAAGATGGTCAAGCTTTGATTGAAGGAATTTTTTCAAAGTTCTTCAAATTCATTCTAAGATCAAATGCATATTCAATACCATGTCTACCAATTTGAAAAATGGCCGCCCTCTAGCTTTCAAGAATGACATCTTCACTCATAGTGATCAAAGTGATCCTCAGCTCCTTAAGTTCAAAATGATGTTAAAATTCCCATCCAAATACCTCCAAGCTATTTCCCGCTATCATACGATTTTTTTTACTGTGAACATTTTCTTGGACTTTAGTAGGCATTTTTGTCACAAGTTCTCATCCATTTCAATAACCATTTTTCTTAGATTTGTTGCAAGGCCAGTCATTGAGTGATGTCAATGACTTCTTGTATTCCTTTTTGGTAGTACAACTATGAGAGCAAGGATAAAATTTCAATTTTATGCTATGGCATTGGCAATGTAATCATTGCTCCAAAAGAAGAGAGTTTGTTTTACTTCCTATTGCTCTACTCTCTTAGAATTCAAGGCTGGAAAAGAGAATGGTTTTGTAA
This sequence comes from Sequoia sempervirens, assembly GCA_007258455.2. Classification (NCBI taxonomy): domain Eukaryota; kingdom Viridiplantae; phylum Streptophyta; class Pinopsida; order Cupressales; family Cupressaceae; genus Sequoia; species Sequoia sempervirens. The sequence continues at coordinate 100,006,603 of VDFB02072274.1, read as the reverse complement.
TATGTATGATTTTTCAAAGCCTCTATATAATACGACTTTGCAAAGCATGAAAAACATAAGCAAGTGAAGATCTCAATCTCAGCTTCACCATTAAAACGAGGGAAATCCCTTCCAGAATTGGATCTGCCTTATGTACGAATGAGGTGGTAGCCAAACCAAGTAACTCTCTTCCCTATTCCCTTAACATAAGACCTGAGTTAGTTTGTGATGATGCAAACCTTATTTTGTGATGCCCAACTTTGTACTAGCCATACCTCACTTAGATATGGTACATTCCAACACTATAAGGTTGCATTTGGGAAACACCCTATGTGTCACGGGGCTAGACCATTGCACGGATTGGATGCAACTTTTCTGCTTCGAGAGGTCTATCTCATGCGGCAGAAAAGTTGCATCTGATCCGTGCAATGGTCTAGCTCCGTGACAGTTGGTATCAGAGCAATAGCCAGTTGCTCTCTTCTAGTACTCCTAGTCAGTATTGGGAGTGTGTTGAAGTTTGGTTATTATCGGAGCACGAGGCAGGGTTCCTCCCTCTGAGCTAGACAAATCAGCCAGGTATAAGCTGAGTTTCAAACAGCTTCATCGGAGACTCACTAGAGTCAAGGCGGCCATGGTACATCCAGCAGCGGTGTCGAAGTCATGAAGCCGCTGAGGTTTCAAAGAGCATATTTGCGAATGGAGTGATAGTAAGAATACCGAGCAAAGAAAGGTCTCATTCCAGTAGTGCAGTCAGTTGTGCGAGCAGATCGAATTGGGCCATCAGGGCATGGACCTCAATTCAATCACTACAGTCAAGGCAGTGCACTCATCCATCAGCGGTGTGTAGAGTGAATCAGGATGGTTTGAAAGAGTATCATCAGTATTTAGAGGCCGATCCATGCAGGGATCAGATTTCAGAGCAATTCGTGGCTGAGTTCGAGTGTAACACTCATTTTACGGTGGTTGAATCCGGAAGATTGGCTGTCACCGTCAGGGCGCTTCTCTAAGTGTCAGAATGGCACTGACGTGGAATTGGGTGCAAGCTCAATTGGTACGCAGGGAATCTTGTGACAGGAATAGGGTGCCAACCTAGTTTGTGGTGTGTGTTACTAAAGTGGGGCGAATCAACTCGAAAGCGGGCACAAGTTGTCCAGGTGTTCATCAGTAGCATCAAATCCGAGACAAAGAGTTCCCTCAAGTCGAGCTCAGCAAGTTGAGTTCGCATCAAGTCGCACTGGAAGCAGTCCAGTCGTGCATCCAAAGTCGCATCAGTATAGTGCTGCATGTGCATCAAGTTGGACCCATTGCAAGGGGTACACATCGAAGCAATTCTCAAGGAACTCTTCTAAGTCGCATCACAAGGATGTGCATCCGGCCGAGCTGAGCTCACGCCTCAAGTCATTTTCCAGCAGCATAGATGCCAGATACCTCAGCTATCCATGAAGTTGGATCCATCAGGAGACGCATTGAAGTTGGACATCAACAACATGGACGCAGTTACATGTGGACTCGATGAGCATGCACTCTCGAGCCCCCACAGCAGAAGTCGCTTGTCCAATGCAAGTGCAATGAGCCAATCCAACAGTGGTTGCAAGTGATCCTCAGAGGTGAGGAGTTGAAAGGAAGTCGACATGGCCTACAAGCTGGGTTAAGATGTCGCAAGCGTTGTGGAATGTTCATAGGAAGCATAAGTCAGCGGAAACTGGACGTGGAGTAGAAGTTGCAGTGGTGTGTGGGTATTTCATGGCAGTCAAAAGGGGGACCTATGCAGCAGTCGTAGTGTTCAGGGGGTAGGTTCCTGACCCAATTCTAAACCAAGGCAAAATCAAAAGGGGTACCTGAGCCCAGCCTTAGTGTACAGGGTGTAGGATCCTGACCAAGCTCAGATCCGAGGTGAAATCAATGGAGGACTCGATCGCAGCCAAGTGCATCAGTTCAGGGCGTAGGATTGTGCCAGACACAACTCCAAGGTGAAATTGATCAAGGGGGACCTGCACAAGGCAGTGTTAAAGGTGTAAGATCACGTCTGGGACTGATCCGAGGTGAATTTCAGTGGCACAAAGGTTGGAATATTTTGCAATCGAAGCAGGCCGAGTCACACTATGGCTAGTTTAGGCTAGAAGGTTCAGAATTGAAGCAGACCAAGTCACAAAGCAGGGTGTTCCAAGTCAACACCAGTGCAAACTCCAAGAGTTTGTAGAAGTACACCAAGCAAGGTGGAAAATAGTATGATCGAGTATTGAAGGATCATCGGACACAGGATGTGTATCGGTAGACAGAAGTTGTCTTTCATTTTGGGTCGTCGCATGACAGGTGAGAGACTCCCAGCAGTCAAGTGGGTGCCACAGCCATGCCGCGAAGCCGCGCCTACACAATATACTGGTCGCTAGAGGCTACGGTACTTAGGCATCATAGGCCGAAGAGATGAAACAACAGACAGAAGCTGCAGAGCCGAAAGTCAAAGGTTTGAATTCGAGAAACAATCAGAAGAGGGTATGCTAGTCGCCAGAGGCTAGATATTGAACCTGCACAACCCCGTTGTCGCAGTGAGCTTTCAGTGGATTTTGGAAGTGCCTGAGTAGTGTATCCCACAGCGATGTAGTGTTCCTGAGTCGAACAACTCAGTAAGTTAGTCAAGGTATCCAAGACCTTGCAAATTGTTGCAGTGTCAGGGACATGCAATCCCCGCTTCACTTTAGTAAGAAAAGCAATCATCAGTTCAGCATTTGGAGATCCCTTGGATAGGTTCGTAAGTCTTCATCAGCAAGCAATCAAGCATGGTTCTCACATCAGTATGTTCGGCGTCGGGGACGTCGCCTGTTTTTAAGTGGGGGAGAATGTAAGGGGCTTTGAAGTGAACAGTGCACTCGAGGAGCACCGGATCGAGTTTGAGTGCGGTTCAGTTGAGTCGTACCCTTGGTGTTCAAGTCGGGTGCGATGCGGTGTGCCAATGCGCGAGTCAGGCGAGTTGCAGCGGTCATGCGAGCTGGAACAAGGAGTCTAGTGGACGCCACGTCTAGGACTCATCCACAGTGCATACCCAGCCAAGGAGTCATACGGCAAGCCATTGTGCACCCATCTACCGTGAGGCGAATACCAAGTCCGTAGTCCATCAGACATGGGCCGAGTTGCACTAGAAGCTAGGTACTTAGTGTTAGTGTTGCAGAGATGTCGAGGTGAGTTGGACAATAGCGCCAGCGTCGAGCCGAGTTACCCTCAACGTAGCATGGACAGTGCAGCATGCAGCATAAAGAAGTACCAAGTCATGCCCAGCCATGGCAAGTCAAGTTAGTCAGATGTCAAGTCTGCAAGAGTCATGCCCAGCCATGATGCAAGTTAGCCAGGTTAGTGAAAGAGCCTGCAAAGCAGTATTTTCCTATGGGTTATTTGTTATGCACTGAGTCGAAAATTGGGAACTTCGCCCATTCCTCGGTGTCATCCTACAGCATGGTGGGATTCATACTTATAGCTTATATAGGGAGGTATGATCGTTCAAATGGAAAGGAACATCATAGGGCTGCACCATCGCGTCGCACATTAGGGGCACCGATGTGTTGCACCGTGAGTCTGCAGCAGGTCACCAGCAGTGTGCACCTAAGACTCATCCTTCCAGGAGCGAAACAGAAGTAGCTCCCGCCTCGAGTCCCACGGTGGCTCAGGTGCACTCATTAGTCTTAGGGATGAGGGAAGTCCTTGTTCTGCCCCAGACGAAGTGAGAGAGGTTAGGTGGTGAACCCGGTATCCTAATCCCTGTGAAATGCAGTAGCAAGGTCAGCATGAGCTAGTTCCAAGGCAGCTTGCCAAGGGGACTACGATGTTGGAACTCGCCTTGAGTGACAAACTCAAATGTGGGATGCAATGTTGGGCGAGCTACATAACCAAGTCGGCAACAGTAAGACATGGATGGCCAAGATCTCTGCAATGTCGACAAGTCGGCAACAGTAAGACTAGGATAGCCAAGATCTCAGCAGTGTCGAGCAAAGTCTAGAACGAGCCAGTTCGAGTTCTAGCAAGCAAGCTCATGTAAGCCTGAGGACGGAGCAAGTCCGCGTCTCAGCATTCAAGTGCAAGTCGAGGAGCTGCACCAGGTACGTTGCCCGCAAGCAGTGCTGGACCATGTTGTGTAGGCCACACATGGGCGCCATTAAAGGAAAGCATGTCGGCATACTCTTGAGGTAGATCCAATCCTCTTCAGCAAGATTACATGGGTTGAACTCAAGGGTTGAGTCAGTTAGTATGGCATACAGTACAAACAAGGATTGATGCCAGTGAAGTTGTTGTTTGATATAGGTATGGAGCAGCAAGGAAGGTGTCCCAGACACTCGTGCAGGTATCGTCTGTGCAAGATCTCAACAAGGGATGCTGATTGAAAGGTGGAACCAGGTCAGACTTGGGAAGTAGCTGAGTAGGTGTCAAGCGAGGTCGAAGTGCACAGTCCTTGAAGTCATTGGACCAGGTGAGCCAAGATCCTGGGCCCAATGCAACAATGGGAGTCACTCAGTCGGAGTCGACCTCCCCGCAGAGCAGAAAGAACTCCTCATGGGTTTGGTGTTGGATCTAGCAGCACTCCAAGAGCCCGTCTACGTGAAGAGCGAACTCAGAGTTCAAGGTGAACAAGATTAGTAGTCAGTTGTCTTATGGGGGACACAAAGGATGAAGACTCGGTGGAATCACCCAGTCTGTTCCAGTAGTGTGCAGCAGCGTTCAGAGAAAGTGAACACAGTTAGTCATGTTCCTAACATGCATTGCCAAGAGCTCTCTGCAGCTCGCAGGTGCATAATTCCGCGATGCACTTGCAGAAGTCGAGTTCCTCAGAAGGAGGACTCGCTGGCCCAAAGGCGTAATCTGTGAACAGGAAAGGGCTTGTTCGCAAGGGAGTCGCAAATAGTTTGTTGAGCAGTGTCGCGTGAGATAGACCTCTCGAAGCAGAAAAGGTGCATCAGATCCATGCAATGGTCTAGCCACGTGACACTATGCATGCCTCTAGTAGCCATGTTGATAGAATGTGGACTTCACATCTACCCAAATTCCTTGTTTCCATTGTGGTCGCATGCCCAAAAATAATTATTGCCTACTCTAAGTTGTTTGACCTTGCCTCCTGCACCCTTAAAGGGAAGGATGCCCAATTCAAATGCACTATTTTAGAAATGATATGAAGGATGCTCAGTATTCCCTTGGGCTCCTTCAAATGTGATGCCAATACCCTAGCTAATTCCTGGGATAGCATAGATGAAATTAGCTTTTGAAAATAGCCTTACTTGTAGCACACATTTATAGCTCTCCTCGAATTCCCACTATCACTCAACAATTTCAAGAGTGACACTTAGTATGTTTTATGGTGGCCTATTTGTTGGGCATGTAGAACAATAAGTTGGTATTTCTAGAGCAGCTAGTAGTTTCATACATGCTAAATAGAATCACTGCAAAGAATATCCCATGGATATATTTCTCATGACCACTTAGAGGAGCAAATAGCCACTCAACTGCAATACATAAAAGTCACAAGGGGCTTCAGTTTTTGTCAAATGTTGTAGTTTCTAGTGGCCTGCTAAATATGTGGAAGTAAACAAATTGATGAATATCCACACCCTATTTTAAAGCTCCCATTTTGGCACAGGAAAGAAGGATGCTAACAAAGGTTGCAGAATCTGGCTTTACACTTGCCAACTGCATTTTTAGTTCCTGCCGGGGAACTATTGCAGAGGCTGCGAATGTTGAACGATGATTAATCTTTCCTCATTCAACCAATCAAAATTGTTGCAATTTCTTTGTACAGATTTATTTTCAACTAGGTCATGAGCAAGTTGTTAGTTTTTTAACAGAAATTTTACTAGATAGTGTTTTGGCGGCCTCTGATTAGATCTAGTTTTAATATTGATACGTAGCTCATGTGAACATCACATCTGATTACAAAAGAACAAATCAGAGTATTGAATACTTTTGTGGATGTTACTGAAGTATCCCACCTCAAATCTGGGTTTAGACTTACGATTTTTGCTCGATTAATTTTTCAGTTTGAGAAATGAAGCATTAAATCAAAAACTTGCCATGCCCAACATTGGGGGAAATGCCAAATGTATTTTGGGTTGCAAAGATATAATGCAAATAGATTCACCATGTAGAACTTCAACCATATTCATACTACTAATGCTGCACTTTATAGAGTGTTCTCTTCATATTCACGTCTACTCAAATAACATTACTTAAGCAAACTGTAACAACAATACAGATAGAAATGACGCAGAAGTGATCAAAACTCAGTGCATAGCAGATCGCCAATCTAACTTGGAAATGATATTGTAACAGTCACCCACATTGATGAAACTCTATTTTACACCCAGGAAAGGAAACGCAACACTCCTACACAAGCCACGACTCTTATATAGAAGGTAGAATGTATATGCAGCAGAACATACACAAAAAATCACGCCCAACAACCTGTAGGAGGTAGTTGCAGCTCGAGATAATAGTGATGGGAAGTAGTTTGCAATCGCCCAACACCTAGGAACCACGCCTAGCACCTCTGAACATGCCCAACACTCAAAAAAGGTGTTGCAACAGCTATGGCGATGGATGTATGGGGAGATTTGCCCCTTCTAAATGCTTCACACACCTTGCCAAAGTCCCACAGACCACTATGCACAGTAAACTGATTTTTATTTGCAGTTATGGAGGTCACGTAGTGAGAGAAGGCAGCAACAGTCCCCGGAGAAGCTCACGCACAGCCCAGGTATACAATAAATACAAACGCCTAGCAGTAGACAACACTCCAAAATCCTACGCCCAATCTAAAGTTTGTTACCAGCCAATAATCAATTAGCAACTTGGTGCCATTGTCTTCTCGAAACTCCATATAAGTGAGAATACTCTGGACATCCTTCGCAAATCCCTACAAATTTCGTTACCCTGAAATGATAACCAATTTTCAATTATATTTGCAATTGCCTGATCAACCATTCAAACCCTGAATATTGAAACTCTCCCTCTAGATCTACAAGCATAACCTCTTGAAGCACAAGCACAACCTCTGAATTTTTACTCCGGTACCTAACTGTCTTCAAAAACCGTCTTCAAAAATCAAGTGTTTTCAGTCTCCTTTTCTCAACAATGAATGTGCAAAATGAGTTTCCATTGCCCTTTTATATTTCCATGCTCAATTTGCATTTGATTTTCGTTTCATCTAATTTACTTTCATTTCCCACCTTTTATTTTTTTTAATTTTGATGCACAACTTAATAAAACAAGAGCTGCAAAGCAACGAAATTCCTGCCAAAATGTTCAAGAATAGATTTGTTTTAATTTGTTGTGTGTATGTTATGTTTTAGCAACAATGTTGATAATATAATTACTTTATAATAATCTTGAATTTTGTCAATTTCTTGTTTTGTTGCTATATGCTTGCTCACTCTTGTTGGTTCCAACTTCTTGTAAAGATAATTTGTTGTAAAGGTTTATAATTCTCCTTCACCTCTTACATTACAAAAAGAGTATAAGATGTTAAAATCTGAAAATCAATCCTCAAAATAAGATCCATAATTGACTTACATAGGATCTATAAATCAAATTGAGCTAGTTGTTTAGACTACAGAGCAACAAAAGTTGTCACTCTCAACCAAGATGATACACTCTCAACCAAAATGATACTACGACTCGGTATCCTTGCATTCATTAGTTTCTCAGTAATGAAGACAACCTTGGGGAAATCTAGATTCGAGAGCAAGTGAAGTCAACGAGAAAAGAAAATTTGGAGAAAAAAAGTATTTTTCAGTTGGTAAAGAAAATGTTGGTCAATGTACACGTAGTTTCATAAGCATCTTAGTAGTTTTACAACCACCCCAATAGATACATATTGCCCCAATAGTTATGCAACTACCACTCCATTCAATTGAAGGAGTGATTTTGTCTAGTATTCAAAACATTTAGTACCAAAATGTACCTAATCTTTCAATGGAAAATTAAATCCTAATTTTTTTTATAAACTTGGGCAGATTTCCAGAGATGATTTTGAACAAATGTATTATTTTCTAAATTAGCAAATTCCCAATAAAAAATTCATAATATTTAAAATTTGTGTTGTGGCCTAAAAACTACCCTATAAAAATTGCAAAAAAAAAGCTTTCTGCCTATTATTCCTAAAAATCCGTCCAAAAAAATTTGCATCTCTATTTTTTTTATTAATATTGATTTATATAATTTATTTATATGCTCAATAAATTCTTAATAGTGGTTTAAATAATTTATTAAACCACTATTAAAAATTTATTTAAATAATTTATTGAATTATTTGTACAATGCATCAAATGCAATTTAAGTGAATAGTAAACAATTTATTTATAAAGTTTTAAATATTTTAAAACTTGCTTTAAGAATCATTTTAATATAAAAAATAAGTTAATCAATTTTAAATAATTTATTTAAATAAGAATGTGATATTTTAGTAAGTATTAAAATATAAAGGTAAACACTATTAAGAATTTAAATAAATTGTTTAAACCACATTCTTATTTAAAATTAAATTCAATATTATATTAAATCATTAAATTTACATTATAAAGTTTTAAATAATTTATATAACAATAAGTTTTTAAATAAATAATTAAATCACTATTAAACCAATAAAGAGAGTTAATTCAATAATTGTTTAAATTTATAAATTTATTATATTATATTAAATCAAATAATAAACAAATTAGTAAATTATTTGCATATAAAAGATTAAAGTTTAAATAAATTATTTAAATAAGTTTATTGTTTAAATAATTTATTTAAACTTATTTGAATAAATTATTTAAAGCACTATTTACCACTTATATTAGTTAACAGTAAACTTTAAATCAATAAATTTAAATTATATTATCGTGAACATTAAAATAAATAATATATTCATGAAGTGAAAAATAAAATAAAAAAATAGAACCATTACACTATCATCGCAACTATGATAGTGGAACCGGATTAATCGTCCTTATGGTCCAAACTTTGTAGGCAATTATATTTCATTAAGAGAAGACTTATTAATTTATAATAATTATTTTTGATGTAAAATAGTGTTTTATAATTATAAGTTGATTTTTGTTAAACATATATTTATTGTATATGATGTATTTAACTAAACAACTATTTTTAAATGCTTATCAGAATACAAATGTAAATAGGATTTAAAAACAAGTAAATAAATTTTGAAGAGTTTAAATTTTTTCCTAAAAAGTAGTTAAATATTTTTTTATTACCCACCATTCCATAATAATCATAATGGAAGTAATGGAAGTGCCAAAATCGCTTATATGGGTGAAAATTGTGCACCAATTAGATTCAAGAGAATTAATTTTTGAAATATATTTTGTTATATAATTTGCATCTATGCATTGATAATATTGATAATAGATTGAAAAAATTCAAATAAAAAAATTACTCAAGTTCTCATTGGTTAAAATGAGAGTTATTAATAACTAGTTAAATTTTGGTTGTGCCTATAGTTCCTTGGCAGGAACTAATAACATCCCTTTAGAAAGTCACTTATATCTCCCTTTTAAATTGGCACTTAACTTTATATTATAAAATGCACGTTAAAATCACTTATATCCTTTTTAATATTTTAACAAGTGCTACGTAGTGGTTAGTACTTGCCTTAATAGTATTGTAATTATTGTTTTTTAGATTTGATAAAAATTAAATGTAAGTTTTATTAATGTGAATAAAAATAAATGTAAGTTTTGTTAATTATAGTGTTTTAGTATTGTTAATTAGTTATATAATGATCAAACCCTAACTCTAATTCTATCCTTAACCCTATCTCTAACTCTAACTCTAATTGTAGAAAAATAGAAACATTGAATGAATGCAAGTATCAATTTGAGCCACTCCAGATAAACAGAAGCATGCTCAATCTGTAAGAAATAATATTCAAGTAATGCAAAGTAATTGGATTAATGAATTTTCTACACAAGGGAGTACATATAGGCAATATCAGTCTAATAATAGTTGTGCCTAAATCATGGAAAGCAAACTAAGAGTAGTGGTGCCCCAAGAACAGGCATGCAACCACTTAACTCAGAAATAGCTATTGAAGACACTTAGATAGACACACTAAAGCATATGTCAACTAAACTTGATCTAAACTTAGCATGTGACTAAAGATAGGATAAACCATGCACACCTAAGTAAGTTTATGTTAACACTAACACTAACAATAAATTTTAAACCATTATCTTAATCCTAGACCTATCTCTAACTCTAACTATGATCATAACACTATCCATAACTATAAACCTAATTTTTATCACAAACTTTTAAATAAATAACATATTTAATAAATGTTATATTACAAATTATTATATTAAATAAATTTTATGAATAAAATAAATATAATATATATACTAAAAATCATTAAAAGTTAGATATTACATGTTGACAATGTTTCTTCTTTTATTATTAATATAAAATGGTTATATATTAAAATGATTATTTATTACAAGTTGTTTAGTTTATATATATATATATAAAATTATCTTCGTAGTAGACACAAGTGCAATTATATCTCTTCATTCAAATCAATAATTGTTAAATATTAACGAATGATTATAGATGGTATGTTTTATTCAAATTCTATGAATGATAGAGAAAACACTTCTAGATTAAACTATGTATGAGCTATTTTGAATTGACGTTTCAAACCACACTAACACACTAAATGATTCATTGCAGGAAGAGGATAATGAAGAATATGATTGTAGAAATGACCTTAAGAAGAGTTAAGTGGTGGGAGAGGGTAGCGAGGGAGGAGATTGGAAAATGAAGAAAAAGTGAAAATAAGAAAATAAAAAATAAATAAAAGACTAATAGAAGAATGAATAATATAATAAAATGATATAACACAAATAAATAAATGGATCAAAAAATGTTAAAGTTAAATGTTTCAAATAATGTATAAATAACTCTAATGACCTTACCCTAACCCTAACTCAATGATTCATCATAGGAAGAGGATAATGAAGAATATGATCTTAGAAATGACCTTAAGAAGAGTTAAGTGGTGGGAGAGGGTAGGGAGTGACGAGATTGAAAAATGAAGTAAAAGTGAAAATAGGTAAAAAATGATGAAGACATAACAAAAGAATGAATAATATAATAATAATAATTAATGAAAAGGAGGAGAGCATATATAATAATTAAATTATACCATAAAATATTAAAAACATAGATAACAAAGATATTAGTCTAATGAAAAGAATAATACAATTTTTATTTTATTTTAATAGTGTGAATCCAAATCTCTATAAAATAGTTAATTGGTTTTTGTGAGATTTTATGTAACAAAAAAAAAAATTACAATCTTTAAAAAAATCAAAATAAGTAACATTTATTTATTTATTTTAGAAAGATTTAAAGAAATAACTTAATAAAACAAAAAATGAAAAATCATTCTTTAAAAAATGTTTAGTTTGCTTTCCTACCTTGCTTTCCCTACAAATGGGTCAATAACACACATAACTTTTTAACCAATCATATGCACAAGAAATATTTTTTATAATTTGTAAAGTTAAATATTTTACAAGTTGACATATTACAAAATTGAATTTTATTTTAATTTTTTTGAAATATTGTTTTTAATTGGTTGAAAACTAAAATATTAATAACTAGTTAACTTAAAAAAGTCAAACTCATTATAATAGTACTATGCCAATGGAAAGTACTAATAACGCATAAAATTAAATTATTTAATTTAATTTTATTATTTGACATTATTAATATTAAATACATATGACCAATAATAACCAAGATAAATTTAGGATATAATTATGCCATCATACCAAAAGTAGTAACTCCACTAGATAATCATACCCATGACTTACTATAAATAGTAAGTATGAGCAACACATCCAATTGACTTACTAAAAATAATGTGTGTCAAAGTGTCAAAAATGGCCTCTAGAAGGCACACCATGAATAAATTGGGACACTGAGCTGATGAGTACTGAAATAAACAATGAAAGGCCTGTTGAAGAACCATAGATCATTCTCAAAGGGGTCCCTTGGACACCCTGTTAGCCTACAGGGACCAGTTGGTAGACTAACCACTACATCTAACCACCTCCTAGGAAAAGGGGACATTACAATCCACCCTCCCCAAGATTGCTTGTCCCCAAGCAATCCTCACCTGGATACCCTGACAAGTCACCTAAATGCTAAGATCCCAAATAAACCTATAGAATGCCCAACAACATATCCTTTGCTCTGCTAGGTAGAGATAAATCCATAATCAAAATCACTGTAAACAACTACCCCAATGTAGAGAAATCTACCAAACATAGGAATCCTTGGATCCCATAACTAGATTGGAAGTCTGCCAGACACAACACCTGTTGACTTCCACTGTGCTACTATTTATGATCTTCACCATGCCGAGAATGGTGAAGCAACACATCAAAATCCCATCAAACTGTCATGCCACACCTATCACCACCTGGATCCCAACACACCAGAACCTCACACCCATCGAACATGAGGAGATGGAAGTAACTCGAAGTGCCAACATCACAATACCTCTTTCCAACCTCTGCAAATCTCCCAAGGATGTGATGAGTACCCCACATAGGTGCCACAAAATGCATAACAAATCCTCTAGATTGCTGATATAAAATAGATCAACAGCCTTGAGACTGAAAATTCAACATATGGGAATGCACACAAAACTATCAGGGTCATAGGGTGCCAGAGTACCAACCCTATGCCACTTTCCAATTTTATGGAGATGAGGGAACTCTCCTCCAAACTCCTAGACAACTGCTATCCTCCAAGGATTACAAAAGAAAACCTTGTCCCAATAAATAGAATAGTCATCCCCTACCATCTTATGTAGTATAATTCCATCACTGCAGGTTGGTCTAACAATGCCATCATGCTCACTAAAACCACAATTTCTCTTTAGCCACACCTCCAATGGAAATTCTTGAAATAAGGAAGTTGCAAACTCTGCCAAGAACACATCTGCATGATGAAAATTTGATCCCTGACCTTGTAAACAACCACCTGAAAGTAACAAAGTTGGATACCTGTAGTCTCTGGTTCCATCTTCCAGAGATGGAAACACTCCATCCCACAATCAATGATATGGATCCTAAGCCAACCCACACCTACACACCATCAAACCATCTATTTGTGGACTAAAAGAGAAGTGATGAGTACTCCTTACTATGTAGTCAAGATGGAATGCACCCGCTTGCGCCAATGGTTGACCAACATAGTCATTGGGAAGGCATGCCTCATCACTCTCATCACCTCAATCAGGAGGTGGTTCACATCTCTGATTCTGAAGGGAAGATTGGGTAGTTTCTCTACAAGTCCTCTCTGCGAACCCAATACCAAAGTCCCTATCTGATAGCAACTCGAGGTATTCTGAATTAATTCCCTCTAGGGCATGCATGATAGTTTGCGGACTAGATATGGAAGTCCCAAATACTACCCCTGTCCACCTTTCCTCCAATTTTACTGACCACAGGAGGTACTCCACAAGCTTGTGTGTGCTGTCAAAATGAGAGTAGGTGATCTCTATTTGAGAGTAGTTGTAGGTAGTTGGTCTTTGTTACCATCAATGCCTCTTTGAGTGCATGGAAACCTACAAGCTAAATTCCTCCAAGATTGTTTTGTATCCCCGGAATCCTCCAACAATACTTTGCCATCAGCTGAAAAGTGTCATCAAAGTGTCTAATGGTTGCATCAATTTGGTCTCCATTCACGTTCAGTTGTCCTTCCAACTGATTGGACTCTTGGGACCCATCACCCTTATGTAATTTTTTTGATTTAGGATTAACACCATTCAACACTAAATCAGATTTGTTTTCAAGGTTGGTATCAACACCAATCATGTCAACAATGCCATCCCCTATGCCCAAGTGTGTAGAAGAAGTTAGGACAGTAGTATGGTCAATAGTAGATCCATCTGAAACAAGGTCCTCCATAGGATTTGCTTGAGGCTCAAACCAAACACCACTTGTAACCTCATCATTGAGATTAAATGTAGAACCGTCATCATTAACCGATTTGAAGGTTCTATCATACTGAAAATTGATCTTGTTGCTTGTTGCAACATCTTTCCCATGACTGAATTTTGCACCTTCAAATGAAGTTTTTTCCTCAAACATCCTCCTAATGTACTTTACCAAACCAATTTTTCCATGTCTCAAGATAACGACTAATTTCAAAAATTCATTAAAAGAAACTTGTGTTTCAAAAACATCTGGCATGCTCTAGTACTCGTCAAAGAGTTGGATGGCTTCTTGTTCATAACCTTCCCTGATTTTTTCTTCACCCCTATGGTAACCCATTGTCATACTCTAATTATTTTTTATTCACCCAACAGGATGATAGGAAAATTGTGCTCTAATACCACTAAAGTGTCCCACCCCAAATCTGGGTTTGGACTTGCGATTTTTGCTTGATTAATTTTTTAGTTTGAGAAATGAAGCATTAAGTTAAACACTTGCCATGCACAACATTGGGGATAATTCCAAATGTATTTTGGGTTGCAAAGATATAATGCAAATAAATTCACCATGCAGAACTCAAAGATTAATTCACAAAGAACTTCAACCATATTCATACTATTAATGCTACACTTTACAAAGTATTCTCTTCATATTCACATGTCTAGACTCAAATAACATTACTTAAGCAAACCATAACAACAATACAAAAAAAAATGATGCATAAATGATAAAAAATCAGTGCACAATAGATCACCAATCTTACCTGGAAATGATATTGTAATAGTCGCCCACATTGATGAAACTTTGTTTTACACCCAGAAAAGGAAATGTGACACTCCTACACAAGCCACAACTCTTATATAGAAGGTAGAATGTATATGCAACAAAACATACACAAAAAATCATACCCATCAACTTGTAGGAGGTAGTTGCAGCTCAGGATAATGGTGATGGGAAGTAGTTTGTAGTCGCCCAACACCTAGGAACCATGCCTAGCACCTCTGAACACACCCAACACTCAGAAAAGGTGTTGCAACAACTATGGCGATGGATGTATGGGGAGATTCACCCCTTCTAAATGCTTCACACACCTTGCCAAAGTCCCACAGACCACTATGAATAGTAAACTAATTTTTTTTTGTAGTTATGGAGGTCAAGTAGTGAGAAAGGCAACAATAGTCCTTGGAAAAGCTCACGCACAACCTAGGTATACAATAAATGCAAATGCCTAGCAGCAGACAACACTCCAAAACCCTACGTCCAATCTGAATTTTGTTACCAACCAATAATCAATTAGCAACTTGGTGCCATTATCTCTTGGAAACTTCTTATAAGTGAGAATACTTTGGACATCCTTCACAAATCCCTACAAATTTTGTTACCCTAAAATTCTAACCAATTATAGTTACAATTTCCTGATCAACCATTCAAACCCTAAATATTGAAACTCTTCATGTAGATTTATTGAAGCACAAGCACAACCTCTGAATGAAGTTGTTTACAAGTTGGCTTGGGAGATCTTTCACTCTTGTACTGAGTTATTTTTGCTGAGGGGTTTCATCCTCAAAAACCAAGTGTTTCCAAATTCTTTAGTCTCCTGCAAAACCCTTTACAAATAATTTTTTCAACAATGAATTTGCAAAATGAGCTTTCATTTCCCTTTTATATTTCCATGCTCAATTTTTATTTGATTTTCATTTCATTTCATTTAATTTCATTTCCCACCTTTCTTTCTTTTAATTTTGATGTACAACTTAATAAAATAACATCCATTAAAAAGTCACTTATATCTCCCTTTTAAATTGGCACTTAACAATTTATATTATAAAGTGCATGTTAAAATCACTTATATCCTTTTAAATATAATGTCCCCTTTTAATATATTTTAATAATGCATAAAGTTAAATTGTTTAATTTAACTTTACTATTTGACGTTATTAATATCAAATGCATAGGACCAATATTAACCAAATAACTCTAGGATATAACTAGCATACATATATTAAATATTAATATATATAAAATACGTTGAGAGTTATCTTTTCTCGAGGTGCCTATATTCATCAACTTATTCAAAACAATAATAAACTATCCATATGCTATCACTATTTCAATCAATCAAATAATATATGAGCAAAATAAAACAAGCATAAAGACTCAATAACACATTAGAGGTTAAATGCAAAGATGCTTAGTTGTCTTATGAGTTCCCCGTGAAATTTGAATTGACTGATTTTAATTATAATTCGATTTTCAATACATATGTTCAATTTCTTCTATAAAAAAACGTAATACAGTTGTCAATTAAGATAAGACCAAATATTAAATTTATGTATTTTCTTCACAAAGATACAAGATAAGGTAACCAAACCCTAGTTTTGATTCTAGCGCGTATTAAGAAAATGTAACCTTGCCAAGTTCCAAACCAGATGAGCCCTAACAAGTCCAACAAACTCAACTTGGGAGACTTTTCATCCCACTCAATAATAAAACAACCACAAATAAAAAGCACTAAACCTTAGAGTTGTTAAGTTGTTAAACAAGGACATTGAAAAGCACAACTGAAACATGTGATTTAGAGATGTAGAGTACTGAGAGAGATTAAAGACACCGATCACAACAATCAATATATGTCATAAACAATTGACCCAATGAAGAGAGAACATCAAGGAGTAGACGATCGAGAATATACCTGGAAAATAATATTGCTGATAGTATTAATTCTTGTTATAATACCTGACTCCTTGAATATTTGTTTTGTTTTACTGCAACAACAGATTATAACAATGTAATTGGTTTCAATAGGACTAAAGTCAAATTTGTGACAGTTAAACTCAAGTGAATCCAAAAAATGTAAAGCCAAACCTGCAAGAAATCCAACTCCAGGAGAATAAAGTCAAACCTGCAACTGTGAAGTTTTGAAACAATTATGATTCAACAATCTCTTTTAATAGAGGTCTTCATGAATTCAAAGATAAGAACATCTAAACAAAGTTGTGAATAAAACAGATATAAAACAGCTTTAAAAACAAAGAATTTTTTTTTTTTAAATATTGAAAAATAACCAAAAAACAATTACAAATAAATACATTGAAATTTCTTATAATTATACGAATGATGAAATACTATTGCAATGAGAAAAAATGATGAAAATAAGTGTCTCAACATATTTTATATAAATAATAATGTTATATAAATACTAATTTATTATAATAATTACTATAATTAAATTAATTATAATTATTAATATTAAGTTTTAGTATTAATAATAATAAAAAAATGAAATCATTATAAAATTGATTATAATATAAAAAATAAGTATTTTAGAGTGAATAAGATATCAAATCGATTTAAACCATTTTAAATCTACTGTAAATCTGCTTGAAAAAACATCTACATACAATGATTGTAGTTATGCTAGCTACATGTCATTTGAACATCAAACTCAATCTAAAGAGTTTTTCCTTACATTGAATTTTTCTTTTTGATGGATGCCATTGTCATACGCCTCTCGGCATAATTATATTATACTTATATTTATATGATATCAAATTCTCGCTTTAACTTAAATAAATTGATTATTTTTTATTTTTATAAATTATTTATTTAGACATCTAAAATCTATTATTAACTAATTTTTAATATTATTTTATATTACTAATTAATTAAAGAAGTATGTATTTATATTACATATTATATTATATTATATTATTATTTACATATTATTTTTATATCTATATTATACTGTATATATATATATATATATTATTTATTATTTTATATATATTATCGAGACACGTATCCACAATATCTTGAAAACTTAGATATAAAAAAAAACCTTTCTATTTTATGTTTTCATCTTTTTGCATGTAAATTATTTCACATTCTAAAAGTAAAATAAATTCTAATTTCAAAAAAGTCATAAAATATTTTAAGTAAAAAAGCTTTTGATTTGTATCTTTTAAATAGGTTGTTAAGAGAAATAAACCTCTTTTTCTAAACTTTTTAGTTCAATTGAATTTTATTATCTTAGAATATTTTGAAAAGCAAGAAATATAATATCTTCCAAATAAATTTTAAAAAGAGATATAACATCCATTTTTCTCTTATTTTAAAAATAATTTGAAATCTATAATAAAAAAAGTGTACATACAATGAATGTAGTTATGCAGTTGCATGTCATTTGAATGTCAAATTCAAGCTAAAGAGTTTTTCCTTACATTGAATTTTGTTTTTTGGTGGATGCCAATATCCATCACAATATTTATTTGCAATATGTTTTTGATCAAAATTTCATATCATTGCCATTCTTAAAAAGAGTTTATTTTTGCATATTCTTTATGGCGTTGGGGAGCTCACGAGAGGAGAGAAAACTCCCCTTTTAAAATAAAATATATTTTTTTAATGTAGATATTTATTAGTATACATATATCAAATATTAATTTTTTTGAATGTAGATATTTATTAGTATACATATATATATATATATTATATATATATATATATATATATATATATATATATATATATATATATATATATAGTATATATATATATATATATATATATATATATATATATATATATATAATATCTCCGAGAGTTATCGTTATTGAGACACGTATTCACAATATCTTGAAAACTTAGATATAAAAACAACCTTTCTATTTTATTTTTCCCTCTTTTTGCATGCAAATCATTTCACATTCTAAAAGTAAAATAAATTCTAATTTCAAAAAAGTCATAAAATATTTTAAGTAAAAAAGCTTTTAAATAGGTTGTTAATAGAAATAAACCTTTTCTTCTAAATTTTTTAGTTCAATTGAATTTTATTGATCTTAGAATATTTTGAAAAGTAAGAAAGATAATATCTTCCAAATAAATTTTTAAAAAATATATAACATCCATTTTTCTCTTATTTTAAAAATAATTTGAAATCTATAATAAAAACGGTCTACATACAATGAATGTAGTTATGCAGTTGCATGCCATTTGAATGTCAAATTAAACCTAAAGAGTTTTTCCTTACATTAAATTTTTTTTTTTGGTGGATGCCATTGTAATATGCCTCTCGGTGTAATTATGCCATCATGCCAAAAGTAGTAACTCAGCTAGCTAACCATACCTATGACTTATTATAAATAGTAAGTATGAGCAACACGTCCAAGTGACTTACTAAAAATAGTAAGTGTGTGTCAAAGTGTCCAAAATGGCCTCCAAAAGACATACCACGAATAAACTGGGACACTGGGTTGAAGAGTATTTAAATAAACATCGAAAGGCCTACTGAAGAACTAGAGATCACCCTCAAAGGGGTCCCTTGAACACCCTGTTAGCCTACAAGGACTAGTTGGTAGACTAACCACTGCATCTGACCACCTCCTCGGAAAAGGGGACATTACAGTTACTATGAAAGGAAATCTAGTTTTGAATTGAGTTGTCTTACTATTTTAAATTTTGTAGTTATTGTGGATCATTCTTTTGGCATCACGCTTTTCCTTGATTATTTAGTCCCTAGCAGCCAACTTGGGGGTCACTACAGGTCAGTTCATCTTTGCATTCATTTTGCAAATTATTCTTGTTTTTCTCTTTGGCTCAAAATCAAAATGGTTTATTTGCAACAGAAAAAATTATTCTTTTAAGTGCCAATACAATAGATGAGCACCTTGCTCAACACTGCAAAATAGAATACCCAAGATTAGTGGGTTATATACTATGGGTGCTAGCTGAAGTAGCTATCATTGCATCTGATATATCCTTTATTATAGTTATAATAATTAATTGGATTAGTCATCATCAAAGTTCATCAAAATTTGTGCTTTAGACTCATTTTATACATTGACATTGAACTCTATCAAATGTGTGTATTATTTAATTGTTTTTCTAATAAATTTTGTAAGTTTGTACTAAATGTGGTTTGCTTGGGCACTATAATCATAAACTCAAGATGAACTATTGCTCTATGTACAAAAATGGTGAAAACATTTCAACAATGAAATTGCCTTATGCTTGCAAACTTCTTTTTTAGGTAACATTCCCTTCTGTTAAGAATGGCAATTCTAAATGTTATGTTACTTCATTCCATCATATACAATTTCATGTTTTATTTATAGTAGTTTCTCCACTTTTGTTAGTTCATAACTATCTTTGTTGTTTTGCAGGAATTGCAATCAATGAACATTGTGCCTAAGTTGCACTTAGCAGAAGCATGAATCAATGGAAGAGTCAGAACCATGAAATTTTGATGACAACTAGCAAAAAAGTTACCAAATATGTTTCAAGATTTGCATTTACAATAGTCTACTAAGTAAAAGAGTATTGCATTTTAGTTTGGCATATTTATTCTTGTCTCTAATTTAAGCAGAGTAGATACATGCTTAGAGTTTCCTCCTTTAACACTATTTATTCAAGGAAGATATTGAGCAACTGAGAGTGTTATGTAAATTGTAAATTGTCAATTTTCAAGTGTGAAATAAGGTGTTTTATTCAAGGAAGATCTTGATCAGTTGAGAGTGTATGTAAATTGTCAAATTTTTATGGAAATAAGGTGCCTATGCATTATAATTATTTATGTCATTTCAAGATTCTAGCCATTATCTTTATATCTACATTTTGTAGTTTATAAAAGGTGAATCTTCTATGGTCCCATTCTTTGTTTCTACCTTTATTATGCATGGTCTTGCTTACTATAATATTGCATGGTTCCCTTCAAATAAACATATTTAAAGACCATTTATAACATATATTGCTTGAATGGTATATAAGAAATGGGAATAATTCTAGGTACCCTTGTCTTCCTTTCAGTCACTTGTTGTAAGAATTGTAGTTGTCACCCCATTGTTATTTGGAACACCTTTGGAATTGAAGAACATGATTGAGCCAATTAATACAAAAAATTCTCTTGAATATGTTGTGCATGGACAATTAACACTAGGTTTCCATCATCCTACTCACTAGTAGTCAAGATTAGTCTAAACAAATAGATGACGACTTTGTGAAATAGATATTACATAGACCTTTTAATGATTAAATGCCATCAATATAATTATATGTTGCATTGATTCCTAGCACAACAGTTGCAACATATACACTTGGTTGGCACCCTCCTACTCGCTGGTAGTCAAGATTAATCTTACATTTTTCCTACGCCAAAAGTGTTCTGCCAGTCTTAGACAGGAACTTCGTTGCCCTACAACTCTTGTTTATTTATGAATCATTTCCATTCTTTTACAATCAAAAGCACCAAATAAACCTCTTATTTATCCATGTCCTTTCTATTTAGAGCTCCAACAAAATTCCCATTTATTCCTAATTTCAAGTGAAACTAGCTCTAGCAAAATCTACATATGTAAGCCTCATATTTCAATCAATGTGCTTTAAACTCAAATAGATCTTAACATGTACTAGTTGAATCCAACATTCAATTTAATTACACTTCACTGAATAAAATTTAATAGTTGGGGTTTTCAAAGTAGAATGAAATAATGAGCTTTCCTCACAAAAAAAGTCCTCTTCTCTAAACAAAGTAATGAGAAAGAAATTTTAACAATGTCCAATGTGTCGGAAATGGATTTCGTGCAAGGGAAGGAATTAAATTATCCATAAAATCAATGGGTTGTAGAGAACGAATAAATTTGACTATTCAAACAAATAATTAACTTAGTATAAGTTTTATGCCAAGTTCACTAGAATGTTTACGTAAACAAATAGCATAATAAATAATAATATTTAAAATATTTTGTTTTAATTCATACAAAGTTTGGATTGAGTGTCATGTAGAGAGGTATTCATGCTGCATTGATGTGTGGATGCTCATTATGTCCACATAACAAGAATGCTCTTTGAATTATTGATTTAACACAGTAATGTTGGATTGAAGACTGGTTGATGAAATGAGGAATAAGCACCGCCTTGATCTTAGGTTGATCAACGAAAATTCCATCTAGCAAGATCACATGTCCAAGATAATACACTCTCTTCTGGAAGAAGGTACACTTAGAGAGTTTACCAATACAACTTATGCTCTCTTAAACATTGTAGGACTATCTCTAAATGTCTACAATGATCCTCCTCATCCTTAGGATAAATCAAGATGTTATCTAGGAAAACCAAGACAAACTTATCTTGGAAATCCCTAAATACATTGTTCATCAGGTTCATAAATGTTGCAGGTGCATTTGTTAAACCAATAGGTAGAACTGTAAACTCATACTGTCCATATCTGGTTCTAAACACAATCTTAAAGATGTCTTCATCCTTAATTCTCAACTGGTGGTATACAGATCTCAGATCTATCTTAGAGAATACAACAACTCCCCTCATTTGATTGATAAGATCATCAATGCATAACATGTACTTATTCTTTATCGTAGCTTTGTTAAGCATGCGATAATTGATGCACAAACACAAAGTACCATCCTTTTTCACAAAGATGACCGGTGCTCCCCAAGGTGACACACTTGGTCTTATCAACCCCTTAGAAAATAGTTCATCCAATTGTGTCTTAAGCTCCATTAGCTCTGTTGTTGTCATCCTATAAGGTACCTTGGAAATAGGTTCAGACCCTAGAACTATATCTATAGAGAAGTCAAATATCATTTTCAGTGACAACCCAAGTAGCTCATTTGGAAACACATCCGAAAATTTCTCAGTATAGGATACCTCTCTATATCCGACATTACCCATTTCATCCATTTCACCATCTTCCATCTCTTGGAAGTTTTGTAACCCAAAGTTATCAAGGTTCTCTTCAAGTTCTTCTATCTTGACTACAAAGAGTTTGCACCCTTTCTTCTTAGCCCTTAACAGTTGCATTGCAGATATTTGATGAATCTTGACCTCTCTAAGTATCCCTTGAAACTTCACTTGGTTACCAAGATCATCTAAGCATTCTACAGTTTTGGCACAGTAATATACCTTATCCCTATGTCTCCATAGCCAATTCATACCTAGGATAACATCATAGGATCCTAAAGGTGCAACATACAGGTTCACTTCTATAGAAAAACAAGGTAGCTCTATCCTAGCTTCGAACAAACATTGTTCCACCTTTTCTCTTATCTGGTTTGCATACTCTACATTCCAAGACTTTTCCATGTAACTAGCCTTTCTAGATAATTGCTTAGCTACTCTAGATGAAATGAAATTCTCAGTTGCACCAGTATCTATAAGTATAGAAATGGGTAAGCCAAACAAAATACCTAGAGTTTAAATTGGATTCACTTGATACTCCCCCTAGCGATCCTCCACAGCTGCATGTATCTTTTGTTGGAACATTGCTTGCTACGTAGGTAGTGGATTACCATAAGATTGTGACCCAGAAGACCTATGGACATTCTCTAGCATAGTTGTCTCCACATGTAAAACATCTAGTATTCAGTCTTCTCTTCCTTGTGGTTTCTCCAGATTTACTAGCGTCTCCACTAGCATTGTTGGTATTCCCACTACTAGAACCATTCGTCTTATGTTCCCTTTTTTATTCTTTTCCACCATTACGGGATCCTTTTTCTCCTTTCTTAGGTACATTTAGCACAACTTCCACTTTCTTTAGATTTGGTTTGTCCTGAACTCCCACAATCTTCTTACGGTTTCTATTCTCCTGATAGATGGAGATAGCCTTGAGCTTCTACTCTTGTTTAACCGCTTTCTCATGCACAAGATCCATAGTAGTTGGATCGTGCACATCCACCTCTCCTCTGATCTAACTATTAAGTCACATGATAAAATTTCTTATGTGGAAGCATTCATCTTTTTGGCACATAGGAACATAATGCAGTAGACAGGTAAACTTCTCCCAATACTCATTGACATTCATATCACCTTGTCTCAAATTCTAAAAAATCCATGAATTTCTGGTCAAAATAAAGTTGGGGTAACTATCTCTTACAAAAAATTTCAACAAATTCACTCCAAGTCAATTTCCATGAGTTAATATTGAGTTCCATCTTTTTATTCATCCACCAGTTAGAGGCTTCTCCTGCTAACTAGTATGCTCCCCATACGACTTTGGTGACCTTAGTATAATTTTGAATCTCAAAATACTTCTCTATTTGGACTAACCAAGCCTCAGTTTTGTCTCTGCTAGCACTTCCCTCAAACTTGGGTGGGGTAATTTTCTTCATATCTTTGGAAAGTTCAGAAGCCATACGCTTCCTATTAGTTTCCTCGAATAGAGAAGGTGATTTCTCTCTCTCATGGTCATGAGTTTGATCATGCTCGTGAGAAGAGTTTTCTCCCTCATTCTCATTATTCAGAACTTCCTTCTATACTCCATCCTTTACCCTTTCTTGTTCTAGGTTTTCCAACCTTGCTAAGATTTGGTCCAGTCTAGCTTCAACTCCTATTGGTTCGTGTCCTTACCATCTTCACAAGAATAGATTTTACCTAAAGATTCATCCATGTTAGATTCAATCATGTTATCAACTATCTTATAGAAAACATTAGAATGAGCTATCAATCGCACATAAGGAATTTCACATAAGATTAAGCACAAGCTTTCGATAAACACGTGATTTTATTCATTTTCCAAGGATCTCAATATCCTTTGATTATATGGAGTGACTATTCAAATAGTTGAGTGAAGAGTATCCTTCAGATTCACTCTCTAACACATAACTTAATGGAGTATACCCTACAAATTGAGATTTTTTCTCATCTCTCATTTGTTCATACCTATCCCGGAATGGATAATAGCCTTCAGATTTATCATTCGATACATAGTTGCGAGGTACATAACCCTTGGACTCATTACTTGAGGAAAATATAATTACTTCTGCCATTGGAAGAAATCTAGGGTCTCTAAAAATAAATGTCAGACTGACACTCCCTTTTGAGATCATATCCTTGGAAAGTGGTAAAGATTCAGACTTCTCTGGTGAGACAGAATTTAGGTAGTTGTACTTGGCCTCCATCTTCATCTTCCTCTTAACATCACTGATTTGAGAAAGTGTGTGACTAAAGGTTTCAGTTTCGCTCAACCAGATGGAATTTTCGTAGTTGGTACCCTTAATTGTTCTAGCGATGGCTTCTCTTTCCTTCTTTGCCTTGAGGTAGCGCTCATTCCCGATTACTAACTTTCTAACTGTTAACCTAAGATGCACCATCCTAGCACAAGAATTTTCAAACATTAGATAACATTAGATGGAAAGTATGATGAGCTCATAGGTTCCAGAGCTAAACCTGGTAGCTCTGATACCACATGTAATGTGCCAACCATTCTCTGAAGTAATTTTTCCTAAGTTTTCACTTTGTGAGTAAATAAACTATGTAACCAACCATTGCAATAAAAAAATTCTTTTCTTTCTTGAGAACAAATGAACATAGATGTCATAACAATAATCCAAATGGATTCCATTTTAATATAATAATTTCATAATTTACAATATTTCAAGAATGTGTACGAGTACATACATAGCTCAACCAAGCTTCAAAGCAATAGATATAGATGGTCCAAGATCCGCCTTTCAAATCTTGGTCTCATGTTGCCTACTGAGGAGGGGAAGCATCACTCAAGTGCTTTTCTGCCAACCACAAACTCATATGCAGTCCCCTGCACATCTATCATGTGATAGATGGCCCTACCCTTCGATGAAGAGATTGGTGGAGTAACCTTGTATGACAACCACATTGAGCTTAGTGTTGCGTCCTACATGACTGGAACTTGTAACCCTACAATCTAGAACTAGCATGCACTACATGCACACGGTGAACTGACAATGGAGCCAAAGGCAATCACACTACTTTGGCCAAAGTGTTCTCACTCAGTACTTCGAGTGATGGTTATTTTATTCACTTACACTACTTAAGCTCGATTTGACTTAAGGCCCCTATAATCTATGCATAGGTATTTTCTCTAATGGGTAATCTTTAACCCCAAAAATAGCCTATCACTTTACAAATTGTAGGGTATTTCTACTCACAGAGTATATGTGCAAGTTCCCTCCCTTCAATAGACAAACAATCCCAGGAGTAACCCACTAGCTATCTAGTATAATTAAATAACTTTAGCTATGAGTAACCCTTAAGCTACCCTTATTTAATCATATCTAGTATAATAATACCTATGACAAACAATCCCTCCTATTATGGAGTAACTATAAGCACTTCACAAAATAGCATAAACAACTTCTATTTTCCTTTCAAAGCAAATGTTTCAATTCCCTAATGCAAGTAATCTCAATAGATCAAATAAAGCACTCAAGAATCAATCTTTCATAAACAAAGAAAAATAAAGGAAGATTTATCCTCATGCCTGTAATACGCTTATCCAATTGACTGATTTGATGCACAACTTTCCAACAACAACTTACTAGCTTCACTTTGACCTCACAAGCAATACCTCAATAAGACCTCTCTCACAAGTTGATAATATGCTTTCTCAAGTATAACTTAAACAATATAGCTCCTCACAAAACACTCAAGGCTCTCTCAAAATACAACAGAATGCAATTGCAAAATAATACAAATTAGAAGTGTGTAATAGAATGTATCCAAATGAGAGAACATGCATCTCTATTTATACAACAAAATGAGATATTGCAGCCTACAAAAAAGGCATGCAAAATGATATCAACATCCATGCTAGTCGACTCACTTCACTTGGAAAAAAGGTGGCAACAATCAAATATTTTACTCAGCACAAGAAGCTACAGGTCGATCTCCATGTTTTGACAGCAGCTTAAGACTATTTCAATCTACACATAATCAAATGGTGATGATTGAATTTTTTCCAAAATGGACTTCTATAGCATATAGAACTTCATATCTTGGTGCCAAGTATGCAACCATTCTCCCTATTGTTTGGTGTGGCTTTACTCATTGAAGCAGTCTACATTCAAAATGCAACACTTGTACAAGGTCGACTAAGTCTAAGCTTAGCATAAAACAAAGGAATGAAGTGTCAATTTGATGCATAAATATACTTTGACCAATTATTTTCCTTGTTACTTTTCCTATTATCATGCATTTAACACTTTACTTTGATATTGGTAATTATTTTATCACTCTATGATAAGGCATCCAAAAGTAAATTGTTGTTTACTAAGTCAAAGATGCAATTTTATAGCAGTGACTATGGTGTATTCTCCATATCGACTTAATTGTTGCGTAATACATAGCATATAATTTGATCTTTATCCTATGCCAATATATGTTATATTCTTCCTTTAAATGCTTTGTATATGTTATACACAAAATGGCCTATGTTCATGTAAATAAAATCAGCCTTAAAGCATTATATATGTTAATCAATCTCCGCGCATATATATTCATATATGTACATATACATATATATATGTATATCAATAATATCATGCATATATATATATATATATGTATATATATATGTTTATATATATGTCAATAAAGTATGTATACATTCAATATACAAATGAATACGAACAAGTTAACATTCTTATAGTAATAATAATTATATCAACTATGTACATATATATACATATATATATATATTCCTCTATGTACATGTATATGTATGTGTACATATATTAATACATTCGTATAGGCATGTTTGTTTTCCAAACATACGTGTGTATTGATACATATATACATATGGATCATATATGTATATATCATATATACATATATATATACACATTTGATTGCACACCAAGCATACACACAATTATTATTATATTGATAGGTTCCTACGTGTGATATTTTTTTTTCATATACATATACATACATTCGTAAGGTCCATTTGATAGCTCCATGCACATAAGCAACCTGTTCATAAGTGTGCATAGATACGTCTACCTATGTACCCTCATGTACATGTTACTTCATGCATATGGTCTATCATCAACATGCATATGTGTACATATACATATATTCCACATGTGTTCAATTTAGCAATACAAGCATACTAATATAGGGAAGAACTCATAAAATCCAAACATAAAAACATCACCCAATCATGTGCTCAATAGTAATCGAGACCCTTACTAATGCAAACACATCAAACTAAGGATGACTTACCAACTCTCAACATAATAACTTGACTCAACCATTCTACTGTGAGCGTGTGTAAGCTCAGATAGGTTATGTTACTAGTTACCTAACCAAGATCTTCTCCTGAGTGATACTTCCCCTCCACCTAGAGGGTTGAACATATACCTACATCCAACTAACACATGCCCACGGTAGTCAGGTATTCAACAAAATATGCATTACACATAATATATCTCCATAGTTAGAATACATAATTCAATAACCATCCATTTCACATATATGCATTTCTTCACATATCATTAAATGAAATAATATTCATTCATAATTCATTGATAAAAAAGTGAAAGCATAATTTATTCACCTTCAGAATTCAAATTACATTCACATTTACCCTACATAGTAATAGTAAATAGTAAATACACAATTGGGGTGTAACAATCTTAGTATGTCATTCAAGCAACATGTATCGTGATGTATTATATAACTAGTAAATGTATGGCATATATCTCCTAGCTTGTGAGAATTTATGGTTTAATAAAGAAAATCATTCATTTCATAGGTAACATTTAAAATATTTTCTTTCCAAGTAAATTTATTGATTTGATAATCGATTGTACATAATATTTTCACTAGTCAATATTTTTTCTAAGTATGATAGTTATCATCTCAAAAGCTTTAGGGCTTGCATATTATTTATCATCTCAATGAATCCACTAAATATGTATTCAAAATATTAAAGTAATGTTTAATAAACTTAAAACTATTTATCACATAATACAAGCATACAAAGAGACCAACTCACGACAACACTCAAGTATGCCTCTACATTAGAATGCGTCATCATTAAATTAGATGGCAAATGTGTGTTTGTGTGTAGGCTCTTAAATAACATGGTTCAACTATGGTGTTGTTGCTATTTATCTTCCTTTCTTGGATGATATTATCCCTCTATATAGGTTGACAACCACATTGCTTGGACTCAAACGAGATGATTATGACTAATGGTCACCTATTTTTAAAGAATTAAAAAGATAAATGTTTTGTATAATTGATGAACATTGGTAAATTGATAGAATAAATAATCCTAATCCTATTTTCTTAATATATTATTTGTAACATGTATCATGACATAGTATTTAATTGGTAGATGTAAGCCATCTATCTCCTGAGTCATGAGCCTATATACGATTTAATAAAAAATTATATTAAATGTTATCCTTAAAAGACATAATAATTTTTTTTATTAAACCATGAAGTCTCATGCCTCGGGAGATACATGTCATATATTTACTAGTTACATAGTAAATCATGACACATGTCGCGAATAATATATTAATATTCTAATCAAGGATAAGACTACTATCCTATAACCTGCTAATATTCATTAGTTATACAAAATATCTCTTTTAATTCATCATAAATTGATAACCAATGGTCATAGTCACCTAATTTAAGTATAAGCAATATGGTTGTCAAGTTATATAGAGGAAGAGTATCATCCAAGAGACGAAGGAAAATAGTGATAACAAGATATTTGAACCATGTTATCCAAGAATCCACACCCTAACACAAGTTTACAATATGATTGTGTGGTGATGTATTGTAGGCATGTAGAGGCATACTTGAGTGTCATTGTGAGTTGGTCTCTTCATACAGCTACATTTTGCGATAAATAATTTTAACTTTGGTTTTTCATGCTTGATTGGTTTGAATTAGAATCATTATTTTCTAGATTCAAATTGTATGGTTTCAAGGAGAATAAACATTTAATTTTATTAAATTTTTTCAATCTAAATTTCAAAACTTTAGCCAAGTGGTATGCATTTTGAACTAGTCAATATTTTGAGTTGGTATGATAGTTTTCATCATCTCAAAATCTCTAGGGCTCATACATTATATATGTCATTTCAATTAATCCACTAAATATGCATTTGAAATATTAAAGTAAATCACATTTGAATGTGTTTTGAATATGTGAAAACTTCATGGGAGAAAGTCATTTACAATAACCTTGCAATGCTCTTAAAGAAATCTAGATGAGAAAACTTATCACTATCTAATTTTTAAAAATATCTCAACTATGGGTTTCATTTTAAATAATTAGCCTTTTAAAACTTCAAGTTTGAGGTTCCTCCGATTGCGATATTTTTTGTTGGTGTAAAAAAGGTATCTTATTTAACTAGTTTTACTTTAGGAACTATTCACACCTTGTTACTTAATCTTATTCAAGTCATCTGCTTTTTGTATCTCATGTCATATGATTAAGACACTTTTAATGATCTTATTTTGTCTTAAGGTTTCATTTAAGGTTTGATTCTTGCATTTATAACAAGGTCATCACATTTATTCTATAATTATAGATACTTATGTATTAATTGTTTTTCGACAATATAGTTTGTTTTTCTTATTGTATCTCTTGTGTGAAAGGTATTTGGTTTCATTGGTTAGATTATTGCTACTGTAATTTCTTTCATTTCTCAAGCATGGTATCAATGCTTTAAATCAACAAACCCATTCTCTTTTCTTGAGGGTTATGGTCCAAGACTTTTCCATAGTTGTGTTCAAAAGGCCAAAAACCCATTTTCATATAAGACATGATAGAGTTTGGTGATAGAATTTTTTTGAAATTTTAATGGAGGTTGATTGGGTCATCGTTGTATAAGTCCTTACTATCATACAAATATGCATGACAATACAAATGCCATTAACATAGTCTTGATCCCCGTGTAAATTCTCAAAAAACACAATTTTTTAAAAGATTTATGTTCTCGCTATCATTAATGCCATGGTATAGTTTTAAGTTAAATAAACATAAACAATGGGGTCATGGTCATACCTACCCTCTGCTATGGTGGCACCTTCAATACAATATTTTTTGAAATCATATATTTTTAACATACTTTATAATGGTTCCTTTTGTTTCCTTTCATGTTTTAGCATAATTGTATTTTTAGCATGTGGTCAATTTTGAACATGATAAGTATTAATTGAATTCACTTCTTGATTTGTAAATGCAATGAAGTAAAGTATCATATCTTGTACATATATTTTGGAGATTTTACACATCATATTGTGTCATTATTGTATTTGCACTACCTTATAAAGTTTCATGGAGGTTTGTTGTGTGCACTTTGTTACTTGCAATCACAACCTTATAAATCTTCATGAGTGTGTCTTGTGTTTGCATACGCTTTTAAGTTGGATGTAGTTGTATACACCTAAAAAATGGTCACATCACAATAGTCTGGTAATTAATTAAATATTTTTTAATATTTAATTAAATCTTTGAATTCGATCTACGTATAAATAAATCTAAATAATTTATTTATATTGTTCATTATTTTATTTCGATTAAATAAATAAGTTTATTTAATCACTTTTCTTATTCATTTCTCAATTAATTAAATAAACATTACGATTTATTTATATTAATTATCATTTAATCTTGCTTGAATATTTTATTCAAATAAAGATTAAGTATTCTTTTCTTCTAAAGTCCATTCACAATTAAATATTCTAAATATTTAATTAAATCTTCTAAATTCCATTCACAATTAAATATTCCAAATATTTAATTAATTCCTCTAAAGTCTACTCACAATTAAATATTCCAAATATTTAATTAAATCCTCTAAAGTCTATTTGCAATTAAATATTTTAAATATTTAATTAAATCTTCTATAGTCCTTAAATCAAAAATCAAACTCACATGAAATTAGATAAATTTATTTATTTAATATTGGATTATCTTCAACAACCGTGAAACAAACTTCCAAAACAGAAAATTAATTTTTCTGTTCTTGTGCAAGCTTGTTCCCGTGGGTTGAAAACAAGGCTCGATTCTTCTCTCCAACCTCCCAATATTTTCCATCTTCCTCTCAACTTCTCTATCTCTCACCATTCAAATTTACCAGACAATCTCACAACCATTGATCTTTGCCAGCCAGGCTCTTGCCTGTGAAAATCTATAAAAGGGACTGCCGGGTCTCTAAAAAACAAAGAAGCTTTCAATAGGAAAACTATACCAAATTTGCAATAGCATAGCCTTCAGCATTCATAGATTTTTAGAATCATAGCATATCATGGCCAATCATCTTCATATCATAGTTTTAGAAGCATTCATAATTTAGAGCCCCTGTGCATATCCGTATCAGCATTTCACTCCATCAGCATATAGCATAGAGAAGTACTTTCCTTTTTGCACACTCATTCTGCAGGTTGCCATTCTGAGAATCTTTGCTTACACAATATGAGAGCAATAACTTCAAACAAATCCCTGGAGATAGAGAAAAATGGAACGGTTCTGAAGAAGCTCTGTTTGTTTTCTTTGAATTCAATTTATCTTGCTTTTCTTTAGTTTTGTGTTTCATTTTGTGTGATTTGTTTATCTTATTTTGATACACATATTTCTATCACACATTTTTGGTGCCCACCGTGGGGCTCTTGCCCCAATTTTAATATCTTATTACAGATTTTTCTAACAGGTTACGGCTAAAAACAACGTATTAGCGCATTAAACATGCTTCAACACAGTTCACACCCAGTTCAGCACCCGTGACTCATCCTGCAGTGCCCGTGACAGATCCTGCAGCGCCCGTGACCCATCCTGCAGCGCCCGTAACAAATCCTGCAACGCCCCTGATAGATCCTGCAACTCCCTTGATAGATCCTGCAGCGCCCGTGACAGATCCTGTAGCGCCCGTGACAGATCCTGTAGCGCCCGTGACCCATCCTGCAGCTCCCGTGACCCATCCTGCAGCGCCCGTGACAGATCTTGCAGTGCCCATAAACTTTGTTTTAGCGCCCTTGATGTCTGTTTTAGCAATTGTAATCTGTAACTTAAATATGATTTGACTGGATCCGACGCGACTGCGGACAGTAAGAACTTTAAAAGAATGAAACAATCCTAGGATAGTCACATAATTCAAAATTAAGCAATCCTAGGATAGTCACATAATTCAAAATTAAGCAATCCTAGGATAGTCACATAATTCAAAATCAAGCACCTAGGATAGTCACTTCATTTTCTATTTTGGGCTAAAAAGAACTCCATGTCTTTGTGAAGCAACATCTTCACCTAGCATAGCAAATTGTTTATTTGGGCTTAAAATTGAACTCTAGTTTGCTTTGCTTTAAACGGTGATAGGCCTATGCTATCCCCTTAACTGGGTGATCAAAATGCCAAAATCATCTATTTCATTTCATGCAATTTTATGTTTTTATAATACCTTTTAGAGAGCCTGCTCTTGTGGAAAAAAGTACTCACCCAAGAGGAACGACTTAAGTGGGTTCAAGCCAAAGCCAGGCTATTCCACCCCACTATAAAATTTAAAGCAAATTTGGGGAAACCCTCTTTTGACAGTAGTGTGCAAGATAACCATCCCCAAAGCCTTTGTTCTAAAGGTAGGGAGGTCTCTCGAGGGAGTATATCATTTGCTGCACCGAACGGAAACCCTTACTACGAACTTAGTGTAGTATCCAACTGAAGTCAGTTTCTGAACATCATAATAATCACAGTGCAGGGGAGGGAAGAGTCTACCCCCAAGATACTCACCATATAACTGCCAAGGACTATTTGCTCAGGGGATCCGGTATCCACTTCTATCACTCTGAGTACGCACCTGGAAAAGACAAAAACACAGGCGCCCTTTCGAGGGTGACACGACTGTGTGAGTTGACGCAGTTCTAAGATGTGGGCTGTTGATTACTATGATGACCTACTTGAGTACTAAGAGTGAGTCTGTTTGAACTATTTATCATGTGTAAAACCTATTAAAAAAAAATTTGAAAAACATTTTGATCATACACTTGATGTTTAGTATAGGAATTAAAAACAACTATTCTATAACTTGTTTGAAGTGTTTTCAAAACATTAATTCAGTTAAGATCATCCAAAACTCATGATTACCTTGATTACTCTCATGTTAAGAGATTGGAAATCCACAACCTTTGTTAAGAAATCCATTCTCAAACGGATCAAAAAGCCAAAGAAACCCCTTAGCTACAAGAAACTATTGAAGAAAAGATGATTCTTGTACCAAAGTCGAAAGGTTTTACTCAAACATAGAACCTTTATCCATAGATATCACAACTGTGTTCGAGGTTTCACTGATGATTATGCTGTAGAACCATTATACTCATGAGCTTTCTTTCAAAGAAGAGCCCTTTCTCAAAGGCACAATCATAGTCAACGTATTCATTCTTGTTATATTCCCCAACCTGCAATTGAATATTCTACTCATCCAAATCAATTTTTGCAATAGAGAACTCAATCACATTAGGCATTTATCACAAATCCATCTTTTTACGAAACTACGATCAAACTTCATAGAGTGCAAAATCATTTTCACTTCTTGATCTTTTCCTTAACATTCCCACCAACAGGATTTTGTTCCTTTCCAAACAGGGAAAAACACGAGCTAAAGACTATAAATATTTTAAGTCATAGAATCTTCATTTTGTCCTGACTTTCATATCTATCACAAATTGCACTATTTCACTCTTTTTATCAAAATTTAGTAGAATTTGGAACAAAGCTTATGCCTGTTGTCATGAGATCTCGAAAACACATGGAAAAAGATGAAGGAGAAACTACCACAAGCAAAATGGGTGATCATAATGAGAAAGAAGAGGAAACATTTAATGTTGAAGAATTAACAGAAGAAAAGCTTCAAGAAGCAGAGCAAGATCCCCGATTCTATAATCTTATGGAAAGGATTTTAGAATGAAACAAAGAAAGATATTTTCTTTCATTAGCTAATCAAGGAGCTAAGTTACCTTACAATTTCGATATAGAAGGGATTAAATAGAATCCTGAAACTCCTTCTAATGATTTTAGTGCCCTTAATCAACAGATAAAAGAATTACAAGGGCAAATAAAGGAGATGCAAGGGGGTGCAACAAAGAAGTATGTTTTGGATGACATATCTCCTTGTCCATTCGGTAGGAGTCTTCAAATGATCCCTTTTCCAAAACATCGCGAAATCCCTAAATTTGATAGGTACAATGGAAAAACTGATCCCATTGAACATGTGAGGGATTTCTGAAATATGAGTCTAGAATTCGCTTATGACAATACCTACTTAATGCGATTGTTTCCACGAAGTATGGGTGGACAATCCATGGAGTGGCTTTCCAAGATCACTCCTCCCATCAAAAATTTTGAGGAGTTAATCAATCAACTTATATCACAATACGCCTACAACATCCAACACTAGATAACCATGCTTGATCTTTGTAAAGTAAAACAAAAAGTAGGGGAATCTTTCACTACATTTTTGCAAAGATGGAGACGATTGTTTACACGATATTCCCGTCCTATTCCTGAAAAGGAAAAGATGAATATCTTCGTCAATAGTCTAGATCCTGAATTAAGTTATAGGCTTAACCTTCATTGCCCTCATAACTTTGAAAAATTGATTGAAAACGCAATCACCATTGAAGGGGCCTTGGTTAAACGGGGAGTGATCAAACTTGATAATCCAAGTACATCCAACTTTTACAAGAATGATAAAAAAAGGTTTTGGAATAGAAATAAAAATGTTGTTAATGATGGTATAGTGGATGCAAACAATCTACGAACAAGACCATCTATCTTCAACCTATCAAGTGCTCCACGAAACAACCAACAAGCAAATACCAACCAACAAGGAAATATCAACCAACAAGGAAACAACAATCAACAAGGAGAAAACTCCAAGCAAGAAAGCATGACCAATCAAAACACCAAGGATAATCATGGTAATTTCAATAACAATCTTGGCAATACTCAAACATCAAATCTACCAAGACCGCCATTCTTTTCAAATCGAAGGAATTTTACCACTTTGGGTCAATCTCTTGAGTATGCTCTCAAGGAGCTTCTCGATAATAAGGTTATCACCTTACCACCACAAAGAGATTTTGAGCCACGAGTTAAACCACCATCATGGAATGACTCGTATTATTGCAATTATCATTGATGTAAAGGTCATAGAACAAATAATTGTCAAGCTTTGCAAAATCTAGTACAAGATTTAATTGACAATGGAACCATTTCAATTGAAGGACATTATACCAATGACGATCATCAAGCATTCAAAGACCCTTTACCGAATTATCAAAAGGGGGAAACATCAGATGCAAAAGCCAAAAGCATACATAATGTTGAAGACAATATAATCTGTCACATCTATGTAGACGATCAGCGAGTTAATGTTATTACAATCAAGGGAAAACAAGAATATCAACTGGTTAATGTGACTACGAGAGGACAAGAAAAAGTTGTTTTAAAAGGAAGTTCATCTAAGACAACTATTCCTTCTCCAAATCATTATAATCTAGTTGATCAACTAAGAAAAACATCAGCTCAAATCTCCATTCTTGAACTTCTCAAAATATCTCCCATACACAAGAATATTTTAGAAGAAGCTCTTGTAAACACAACTGTCAACACTGATCTAGATGTAAAAAAATTTCAAGCCATGGTGGGACATTTGTCTTCCCCCACTTGTCTTTCATTTTCTAAAAAAGATGATGCCTCCATGACACATCCACATAATTCATTGCTCTATCTTGAAGTCATGATCCATAAACACCGAATCAGACATGTTTTAATAGATGGAGGAGTCAGTTTAAACATTTGTACCTTAAAGCTAATACATGCCTTAGGAATATCAGAAAATTCCATTGATCCACAAAGGAAAATAACTATCAAGGCATATGATGATGAAGAAAGAGCTTCTAAAGGACTAATAATGCTACCTATCAGAGTGGGACCTGTTGTGAAAAATACATTTTGTCAGGTCCTAGATTGTGATCTATCCTATAACATACTTTTGGGTCGCCCATGGATTCATGATATGCAGGCAGTACCATCAATGTATCATCAATGCCTCAAGTTTCCATATGATGGACAAGAAATAACTATACAAGTTGATTACAATAGCACCCAAACTTGTTCAAATCTTCGAGCAACTCAGGATGCCTTTGTGCCACACAATAGGGAGGCTCTTACTGCTTCTTCTTCTAATCTACAAGGCCAACTACAAGAATTGACAAAGAATCTTGACACTAAGCTAAATTTTAAAGACAAAGGAGTAGGCGAATATTCGCTATCTCTTTCTACCTTACCTCCTTCTGCGAGGTCACATGGTCAGCCAACCTTATCAAATCAAAAGATTGCAACAGCCTCTACGTCCCAAGCTTCTGTGCCAATCACAAAGTTTGATGGACAATTCATTAAATCCAACACCACTGAGGAAGAAGCTGAAGATAGGGACATCCTAAGTTGGCTATACAAAGATGAAGATGAATCTCTCTTGCACATTAAGTTACCTACAAAAGAATATGGTAAAGGGTACACTATCATGCAGAGAATGGGCTATGAAGGAAATGGTCCTATAGGAAAAAGAAGAGAAGGAATCGTGGAGCCAATTCAACCTATTTAAATACATCCAAATGATAAAACAGGATTGGGATATGGTAAGGATACAGAGGAGTCAGTTTTACAGCAAGCAGAACAAACTCATGAAAGAGAATCAATTTCAGATAAACACCATGAAGATGTCACTCTACAAAAATCTTATGGATCAGTTTTCCAATTGCAGAACAGTTCAGATACTGATTCTAATGAATATGAATGGGACACCATTTATAATGATGAATTTTGGAGAGACAAACAAGTTGATACCATACAAAAATATGCACCCGTTCTCATACAAGGAGAAAGCTCGGGAACACAATCACTTGAATTTGATTCACGATATAACGATGACTCAACTGAGGATGATTCATATTTTCACGAGTTTGATAATTGACAAGAGAATACTATCATAGACCTTGTCTACCATGAAAATGACAACCACATCATGACTTTGATAGCTCAAGACCTTACCCAACCTAATGATCCCATGCCTTTAGTTTATCCGGAACTTATTGATTGGGACAATGATGCACCTATCCATATCCCTACATTTCATGATGATAAGGACATTATAAATTTCCTTTGTTCCTCTAATGAGGAAAACAATTGTTTCATCCAAGAATTTCATACTCATGATTTTGATAGGGAGGGTGTCAAGTCTCTTAGCTGCAAAATAAATGAAATAAAAGATGGATCTATCGATGAAAACCAAAAAATGGTAGTGGTAGATCACAACAAGAGAAAAATAAAGAGTGAATCCAATAGTGAAAACCTTTCTGAGGCACTGAAGGATGAGAAACTTGACACTCTTCCCAAGCATTATCACGAAAGATCTTCTATTTTGATCGAACCAACAGAATCAATCAACATAAGTACAACAGAGTAGCCAAAAATCTTGCAACTTGCAGCGTCATTAACAGTCGAAGAAGTACTGAAATTCATGGAGTTCTTGAAGGAGAATCAAATCAACTTTGCTTGGTCATATGTTGATATTCCAGGGTTAGATCCTAATCTGATAATGCATCATTTATCTATAAATGCAGGGGCAAAACCTGTGAAGCAAAAACTCATAAAAATGCATCCACATGTTGCGTTATTGGTTAAAGAGGAATTAAAGAAGCTTTTAGATGTTGGATTCATTCAGACTATTGACTATGCAGAATGGATTTCCAATATTGTACCTGTTTCAAACCCAAATGGAAGGATTAGAGTTTGTACAGATTTCAGAGATTTGAACAAAGCTTGTCCCAAAGATGACTTCCTTTTGCCAAACATAGATATGATTGTTGATTTAACTGTTGGCCATGCAATGTATTCATTAATGGATGGATTTTCAGGATACAACCAGATAAAGATTGCACCAGAGGATCAAGATAAAATAGCGTTCACATGCCCTTGGGGTACCTATTGCTGGAGCGTAATGCCATTTGGGTTAAAGAACACAGGAGCCACTTATCAAAGAGCAATGACGACAATTTTTCATGATATGATGCATACATTCATGGAAGATTATGTTGATGATATCCTTGCCAAATCCAACACACGAGAAGGACATCTAGAAATCTTGTCAAAAATCTTTATCAGAATGGAGAAGTTCAATGTTTGACTCAATCCAAAGAAATGTGTCTTTGGTGTTACATCTGGAAAACTCCTAGGATACATTGTTTCAGAAAAGGGCATAGAGGTTGATCCAGAAAATGTACAAGCTATAATGGACATGCCGCCACCATGAAATATCAGTCAACTTCAATCATTGCAAGGACGACTACAGTCCATCAAGCGGTTTATAGCTCAACTGGCAGACAAAAGCTTACCATTTACACATTTATTGCATAAAAATGTCCCATTCAAATGGGAAGAAAAATGTGAAGCAGCATTCAATCAGATCAAGCAATATCTTATGAACCCACCAGTTTTAATTCCACCCATTCCAGGAAAGCCACTCATACTCTATATTTCAGCAACAGAAGTATCCTTGGGAGCATTACTAGCACAAGAGGATTCTACAGGCAAAGAAAGGGCCATATACTATATCAACAGAACTTTAACAAGTCATGAATTAAACTACATTGAAAAAGCTTGCCTCACAGTGGTGTTTGCTTCTCAAAAGTTGCGACACTATATGTTGGCTCATACAGTTAAGCTGATAACCAAAATTGATCCACTAAAATACCTTTTAAGCAAAGCTACTTTAACAGAAAGACTTGCAAAATGGGTAATGATCTTAAGTGAGTTTGACATTCACTATGTAGATTGAAAATCTATTAAAGGACAGGTAATCACAGATCAGTTGGCCGAAGCACCTTTACAAGAAGAAAATTCAATGCACATTGAGTTTCCTGATGCAGACGTGTTCACAGCAACAATTAAGAACTCATGGACATTGTACTTTGATGAATCTTATACGCAACATGGCTCGGGGGCAGGGATTCTTTTTGTCACACCTGAAGGACATACCATTCCACAATCATATCGGTTGATGTTTCCTTGCACAAATAACATAGTTGAATATGAGGCATTGCTCATAGGGATAAAGATAGCCTTGGAATGGCAGATTATAGAGCTGCAAGTCTGCGGTGATTCACAACTTGTCATTAATCAAATCAATGATGATTATCAAACTAAAGACGATAAGTTGCTACCTTACAAGAACATGGTGGATGATTTTAAAAAGTATTTTGTGTCAATCAAGTTTTCACAAATCCCAATGATTGATAATAAAGTTGCAGATGCAATGGCTACAATTGCTTCCTTATTACAACTATCAGAAGATCAAACCAAGCATGAATTCTTGGTGGAACAATTGTTTTCTCCCGCCTATGATAATCCTGAGATCCAAGTCATATGTCATTTAACCGGTTCTGACTCACCTTTATATGGCAAGACTTATACCTATCTGAAAAATAATATTTTACCTCCAGATTTATCCCGAAATCAAAAAAGGAATTTCATACGCCAATCATCCCGTTATACCTTGATCGCCGATATCCTTTACCGATGTGGTCTTGATGGTATGCTCCTTCGATGTCTTGAACATGATGAATCTGAAAAATCCTTACAAGAGGTTCATGGTGGTATTTGTGGAACTCATTCAAGTGGTTTAACCTTAGCCAAGAAACTTGTTAGAATGGGATATTATTGGCCTACCATGGAGCGAGAATCTTTTACTTTTGTCAAGAAGTGTTCTAAATGCCAGATCCATGGGAATCTTATTCATGCACCTGCACAAGAACTACAACCTTTCACTCCGACATGGCCTTTTTCTCAGTGGGGACTAGATCTTGTTGGAAAAATTTATCCTTCATCATCAAATGGGCATAAATTCATCATCACAGCTACAGAGTATTTTACAAAATGGATCGAAGTTGTTCCTTTGACGACCGTGACCGGTAAACAAATCTCTTCATTCATCCTGAATTACATCATCTGCCGATATGGAATTCCTAATTCTATAATCACTGATAATGGGAGGCCTTTCAAGAATCAAGATGTTGATGAACTTTGTGAAATATTTCACATCCAACACAGGTTCTCTACACCTTACTATCCACAAGGTAATGGTCAAGCAGAAGCTTCAAATAAAACAATCTTGAAGATCTTGAAGAAGACAGTAAATGATGTCGGTCATGATTGGCATGTCCAATTAAATCCAGCTTTGTGGGCATACAAAACTAGTATTCGCACACCAACAGGAGCTACCCCATATGCCTTGGTCTATGGAGCAGAAGCAATCTTACCATTAGAGGTTGAAATACCTTCGCTTAGGGTCTCACTCAAGGGATTGATAAATGATGAAGACTATAGAGTTTCTCGTCTGCAAGAGCTAGAATTGTTAGATGAAAGACATCAAAATGCAGCTGATCATTTGAAGGGTTATCAACAAGTTATGTCTCGTAGCTATAATCACAGAGTTAAACCACAGACATTTCAAGTAGATGACTTAGTCTTGAGAGAAAATCCACGTAATCAGCAAGACAGAGAAAAGAAAGGAAAATTTGAACCAAACTAGCTTGGTCCATTTGTCATCATTGCAGCATACGGTTCTGGTGCATATCAGTTATCTACGTCAGAAGGAGACTTGATTGAAGAACCAATCAACAACATTCATTTGAAAAATTTCTATGTCTAAATCATCATAAAAAAGTCCTCAAAAAAATCATAAAAATCAGAAAAAGTCCTGAAAAAATCAGAAAAATCAGAAAAAGTCCTCAAAAAATCATAAAAAATCATAAAAAATCATAAAAAATCATAAAAAGTCCTGAAAAAAATAAAAAAATAAATAAAAAAAATCAGAAGAAGTCTTCAAAAAGTGCAATAAAACACGTGGTGAAAACCTGGCAAACAGGTGCTACTTGTGATCAAAATAGGCTCCTCCATCTATTAGCTTATGTCTTGCATTCACTTTCAGCATCATCCATCCATATCTATCATTTGTACATATCTTTCATATCCATATCATACAATGAGAATCCTTATGTTTCATCATGGCTTTATGAAATTTGTACAAATCCATAATCTTTAGGTTGTGTTTACACTGGGTGCAGCAACATAAACTGAACAAGAGAGGGGCAACAAGCTTTTCGAACATCACAAACAGACACAAGACGGTTTGCCAAAATTCAACAAACATTGCCGTATCAAATCAACCACAACATGCTTATTCAATGCCAATTGAAATCAAAACAACATGATCCAAACAAACATCAATGTTGATAACCAAGTTGGATGATCTTAATTTGAATAATGTTTGACATACTTTAGGCAAGATTTGAATGGTTGATTGATTTTATATCATATCTCTGGAGCAATTCAATGATGTACTGAACTAGAAAAGCAAGGAAGGAGTATGATTTTTCTTTGTCTGCTGTTTGCGAAGAAATCATTAGTACTATGCAAATTGGTCACGAGACATGCTCTACTAAGTATCATTGATGACATTTTAGAATTTACATAGGAAATAGATTAACTCTTGTCTGTTTATGCAAGCAATACTGAGGTCATCTTGGTTTAATTATACCTAGATGCTTGTATTATCTTGCTATATCAAAATTCATGAAAGCAATACTTAGGTCATCACTGGTGCTAACATACCCTTTGATGTTTGTATTAACTTTCAACATTTCAATGCTCTATGATGATACAAAAAACACAAATAAGCTCTCAAAATGGCAATATTGTACGAATATCCTGCATAGTCAGTATAGATTGCATTCATGTTAGAATCTGCATTTTGCATTTATAGATTTTCCCAAAAGTTGGCAAAGTATCAAATGTTTCATAACTTTTGAATACAAGCCTGAGTACATTTTGACATTCACAAAAACATCATTTCATACATTTTTCATACATATTAGCATCAAAAAAACATAAAAACAAAGCATAAATTAGATTCACAAACATTCATATGCATTCATCAATGGTACCATCCATTATTT
Source organism: Sequoia sempervirens (assembly GCA_007258455.2). Lineage (NCBI taxonomy): Eukaryota > Viridiplantae > Streptophyta > Pinopsida > Cupressales > Cupressaceae > Sequoia > Sequoia sempervirens. Next base: position 99,963,836 of record VDFB02072274.1, on the reverse strand, counting down.
CAAAATTCATATTCATATAATCGTTCATCAATAGATTGCAATAATATCATAACATTACACTTTCATAAATCATATCATAAACATCATGCATATAGAAAATAGATGCATTCATCATATACGAAATCATCACTGCATATCATATATCTCAAAAATGAATGTCAAAATGTACAAAGGTATACATCATAAAAAATGGGACCATATCAATGTGTATACAAATATCTCAAACGAGTATCAATAACATATCATATAAAATGCACTACGAAGTGCTATCCTCTGATGGTGCTAGTTTGGGACCTGTCCCACCTACACCTGATGGACCTGCTCCACCTGTCCCTGATGGCCCTCCTGGAGGTAATGGCTGTGTCACACCCCTGCTAGTGGTCCGAGAGCGACTATGAGTAGACCGAGACTATGTATAACTCTCCCTCCGCTCAGGTGGCACCGCATCATGATACCTGTTCCTATAGAACTATGCCTCCTGGGTGGCTCTGGTCACCTCTCTCATCATGTCACCAGGCAAGGTACCTAATGCTACTCTCTGTAGACTATCAGCTAGAGCGATGGCCTGCTCACCCTACTGTCTGGTTGTATCTCTCTCAGTAGTAACTGTCGTCAACTGTCCTTGAAGTTGTGTAATCAAGGTATGTGCCTGTGCTAACTAACCTTGTAAGCTCTGCACTGTACTCTGCAAAGAAGATATCTAACTCGACATCACTAGATCTACTGAAGATGATGAATCTGTATGTCTCATCTGTGGTCCACCTCTCCTACCACCTCTATCACCACCTCTCCTACCACCTCTCCTACCATCTCCACCACCACTATCACCTCCACTCTCCTCATCATCACTATCTCCCTCTAACTCATCATCACTACCTCCACTCTCCTCATCATCATCATCTCCCTTTGAATCATCACCCTCTAAATTTGTCTCTCTCTGTCGTCTCTGACCGCCTCTCTATGGTCTCTGTACAACAACTAGAGCAACAGGCTCATCAGGATCAAACAATCGTGGTGCAGGATGCTCTAACACATACTGACCATACTCTGGCATCGTCCCTCCGTCAAGGATATCAACTCGGTAATCCCATATCTGTACTCCTAAACTAGTGAACTCTGCCACCGCTGCCTCATAAGAAATCCATGGACCCCACACTGTAATCTCCTATTGTCGCCGTGCATAAATAGCAAAACCCATAGGCATACCCTGAGGCCGACCGTACTACCGACACACTCGTCCAACAAGAAATCTCTCAATAATCCATGAAGTACGGCCAATAAGATATCCGGAAGTAAAGACATAGGGCATCTCCCTCGCATCCTCTGGCCATGCCTCACAATCTACATATGGCCGCCATCATACTGCATCAAGATCATCTAAGAGACGCTGCCAATGATCCAGTTTGCCCAGTCTCGGTTGAGTAATAATATCGATATATCTCCATCTGTACGATCGACCGACAGGTCGTCGTCCACGAGTCGATGATCGCATAATGGAAAAGTGCTCCCATGCCCATATCTATAATAACGAACAACCAACAACAAAACTTCGGCCTCTACCGTATACAATATGATGTAACTCATCATACAAATGCACAAGCATGCACAACCCCCACGCATATCGTGTACCCTGCATCACCATCCTCTCTAGAACACGACCCCACCCGACTGCGAACCTCTTTGACCTATGGTCGGGGCACAAAACACCTCCAATGAAACCCACAAGTACAGATGGTAGGGGTGCATATGAATCTATCATCTCTCTCCATGAGATATAATATCCTGCAATCTCATCATCTTCGAATATCCGTCTCAAGGCATCTGTACCTCCTGCCTCTCAGACATCGAAACTCACTATCTCTCCCATAACTGGAATCCTCAAGATGCGATACACATCCTCTGGAGTCACGGTAATCTCTCTAATCGGTAAATGAAAGGTGTTTGTATCACTATGCCACCTCTCTGCAAGTGCTGTCAATGAAGCTCTGTTGAGACGCACCTCAGGCATCTCAAGTAATGAAGTCAGGCCACATGCCTCGATAATATTTCTATCCGCCTGTACCAGCTGTGGAATCAATCTCCATGTCTTTGGGAATGTCTCCCGTAACTGCAAAACGTCCAATCTCTCCTGTTGAAACATCATCATGACAAAGCAAAATCAATATCAAATCATCACGACTCATCAATCAAATCTGAATATCAAACTGTTTGTTTTTCATCATCATGGAAAGCAAATATATCAAAATCATGTTTGCTTTTAACAACCTTAGAAGCAAACATATCAAACTATTTGTTTTTCATCATCATGGAAAGCAAATATATCAAAATCATGTTTTTTTTAAACAACCTTAGAAGCAAACATATCAATCAACTGTTTATTTTTCATCATCATGGAAAGCAAATATATTAAAATCATGTTTGTTTTTAACAACCTTAGAAGCAAACATATCAATCAACTGTTTGTTTTTCATCATCATGGAAAGAAAATTTATCAACATCATGTTTTTTTTTAACAACCTTAGAAGCAAACATATCAATCAACTATTTATTTTTCATCATCATGAAAAGCAGATTTATCAACATCCTATTTGTTTTTAACAACTTTAGAAGAAAAATTATCGATCTTATTTGTTTTTAACAATTTTAAAAGAAAATTTATCAGTTATTATTTGTTTTCCAACAACTTTGGGAACAAATTTATCACTCACAACATGCAATCATGGGTGCTATGAAAATCATCAAGGGCGCTACAAAATCAATGGCGCTACAGAAAACATCAATGGCGCTATGAAATTCATCAAGGGCGCTATAGAATCATGGGCGCTGTGAAATTCATCAAGGGTGCTATGCAAATAATCAAGGGCGCTAAAACACACTCTTTCACAATCAAAACATGGATAAACGTGCTCCGAATGGAAATTTTTCAAAAAGCAGAAGTTTAACGGGGTACATACTGCGGGTCCATAATGCGCCGGCCGCTGATGTCGTCGGATGCGCTCGAAATGGTGTTGGTGAATTGAAAGTGCCATCTTTCTCACTCCATAGCTCAAAATTTACAATTTTTACTAGGTTAAAATGGAAAATGACATTTTTAACCTATTTAAAAGCAAAATTGAGGTATTTTTATCACATTTTATCATAGCAGGGGCAATTTAGTCATCAATTTTTCATCTTACATCTTTTCAAGTCATTTTCTTCATATCATCATTTTCGAACGATGAATCGACATCATCAAAAATCATAAAAATAGAAACATTCCCAAAAAAAATTCACAAAAATCAAAATCTTATCGATTCATTGTTCGAGGAGGCATATACCTATCAACATTCGACAGTCAACATCTGGGACAAATTTCAAAATTCTTTGAAGCAATGCGTAAAACACATCACTTCAAAGAGGGGAAAAATGTATACACCTAAAAATTGTCACATCACAATAGTCTGGTAATTAATTAAATATTTTTTAATATTTAATTAAATCTCTGAATTCGATATACGTATAAATAAATCTAAATAATTTATTTATATTGTTCATTCTTTTATTTCGATTAAATAAATAAGTTTATTTAATCACTTTTCTTATTCATTTCTCAATTAATTAAATAAACATTACGATTTATTTATATTAATTATCATTTAATCTTGGCTTGAATATTTTATTCAAATAAAGATTAAGTATTCTTTTCTTCTAAAGTCCATTCACAATTAAATATTCTAAATATTTAATTAAATCTTCTAAATTCCATTCACAATTAAATATTCTAAATATTTAATTAATTCCTCTAAAGTCTACTCATAATTAAATATTCCAAATATTTAATTAAATCCTCTAAAGTCTATTTGCAATTAAATATTCTACATATTTAATTAAATATTCTACATATTTAATTAAATCTTCTATAGTCCTTAAATCAAAAATCAAACTCACATGAAATTAAATAAATTTATTTATTTAATATTGGATTATCTTCAACAACCATGAAACAAACTTCTAAAACAAAAAATTAATTTCTCTATTCTTGTGCAAGCTTGTTCCCATGGGTTGAAGACAAGGCTCGATTCTTCTCTCCAACCTCCCAACATTTTCCATCTTCCTGTCAACTTCTCCATCTCTCACCATTCAAATTTACCAGACAATCTCACAACCATTGATCTTTGCTAGCCAGGCTCTTGCCTGTGAAAATCTATAAAAGGGACTGTCGGGTCTCTAAAAAATAGAGAAGCTTTCAATAGGAAAACTATACCAAATTTGCAATAGCATAGCCTTCAGCATTCATAGATTTTTAGAATCATAGCATATCATGGCCAATCATCTTCATATCATAGTTTTAGAAGCATTCATAATTTAGAGCCCCTGTGCATATCCGTATCAGCATTTCACTCCATCAGCATATAGCATAGAGAAGTACTTTCCTTTTTGCACACTCATTCTGCAGGTTGCCATTCTGAGAATCTTTGCTTACACAATATGAGAGCAATAGCTTCAAACAAATCCATGGAGATAGAGAAAAATTGAACAGTTCTGAAGAAGCTCTGTTTGTTTTCTTTGAATTCAATTTATCTTGCTTTTCTTTAGTTTAATGTTTCATTTTGTGTGATTTGTTTATCTTATTTTGATACACATATTTCTATCACACAGTAGTATTTTGTACATCTTTTAATATTGCTTTGTCACCTTCTTGCACTATATTGTGACAAAGTTTTAATGAACCTATCATACCTCTCCCTTATCAACATAATGGAGGGTATCATACTATTGTTGCTAATACTTCCTTGGTTTCTTTCTTGAGCAAGCTATGTATCTAGATTTTATTCCTATATAGTAGATGGATGCAATGACTAGTTACCCATGCATTTTGATGAGATGAAACACATCATATAGACACCCTTGCATTCCTATTTATGGAGACAACCTTCCATCCTTAGTTGATCAATATTCTTAAGACTATTGGCACATGTATTTTTGACTTGTCAAATTATTTGTTCATTGGTTGAGTAGTGTTGTTAGGGTCATTCATGCAGATTGATGTGTCATCTATAGTTCAACTATTGGATTGTTTCCTTGGTTAACCATTTAATCATTATTTGAGTAGGTTGTTAAGGTTACTCAGACAATGTTTTATCCTTTTTATCTCAATCTTCATCATGATTGCAAAGGAATTTCTTCAACTTTAACACTATAATAGTCATTGTTTAATAGTTGTTTGCAACTTCTTCATGCTTCAATCATATGCTTGATGTTCATCTTCACAATCCTTATCTTTTTGGAATAGACTTTTGGAGGCTTCTTAGTCATTCACATGTTTTCTCTCCTATGGCAGGGTCATCTTTGTTATATGCGATGGAAGTAGTCCTTGGGCCGTTCCTCTTTCCTTATTTCACTTTTTCATGTTTTTCACTCTTTTGGGGAGGAATTTTTTCTCATGAGATTTTCTCTTTTTTTTTCATTTGTGAGATATATATGTGTATATGAGTACCTAACATGGCCTTGTTGTCATACCCATCTTTGAATATTTGCATATTTTATCAATCTCTCTAATTTACACATAAGGGGGGGGGGAGGGGTGCGTGTTGGTGTGCAAAAGATATCTTATCTAATGAATTTGACTTTAGTAACTATCCACACCTTATTACTTAAGCTTACTTAAGGAATTTATTTTTTTGTCTCCTACATATTATTAAGACACTTTTCATGATCTTAGTTTATTTTAAGGTTTCATTTAGGGTGTGATTCTTGCCTTTATAGCAAGTTCATCTCATTCATTCAATAATTTAGGATAATTATGTATTAATTGTTTTGTGACAATATAGCAATTATTTCTATTACATCTCTCGTGTGCAAGGTATTTGGTCTTGTTGGTTAGATTCTTGATCCTAAAAGTTCTTTCATTTCTCCAACATTTTCAACATGTTGCACCAAAGAAAAGACATTGGTTAAACTAGTTATGTCACTTGTCATGATCATAGAGTATGCAAGTCTTGTATGAATGGGATAGATGGAAGAACCTTGCAAAGGTCCCTACTCACACACATCAAGATCTTGAATGCTAAGGTTGTCTTAAATTGTTGACATAGACATATGTAATGAAAGCACAAATGTGAAGGACAACCAAAATTTAAAGCATACCAGATCTAGATAAGGGTACATGCAAAAATAAAAAAATAAAAAATCTTTGGTTGTGAGAATATTTTGAATCAAAACATATTATAAATTGGGTTTAAATAGAGTTTGGGTTCTTCATGTTAAACAAGAAAGACATGACCAAGTTAAACTCAAATGTGATCAATATTAAACCCATACATAAAAACAATTTTAGGCAAAAGTGCTTCAAAAGAAAAATATGATGAAAACCAAGGAATTAGGCCTGAGTCATCATTGAATGTGAAGGGAAAAGTTAATCCTATATATATATATATATAAGTGGTTTTGGGTTTGGATTTGAATTTAAGCTTTCCCAAAAAATAAAATTAAATGGTGATATAATTGTTGCCCAATTGTCACCTACGCGCTAAATCAGGTCGCCAAGACAGAAGGACTTCGGCAAGAGGTCTTGCCGATCAACCGGAGTCTCACCGAAGGAATGGAGCTCTTGGTAAAAGACAGGGTCTCAACAAAATGTTTGGCACTCGGTAAAAGGTTTGGCCAACTTGGAGAGGTCTTGCCGATATGGAGTGGTGGTCTCGACAAAAGGTTTGAGTTCGCCATAATGTCTCGGTGAACAAGCAGGGTCTCGCCGAAGGATTTTTAGGTTTGGCGAGAGGTCTCGCCGACACGGGGATGTCTCAGGGAACAAGCAGGGTGGACTCTTGCTGAAGTGAAACAACGTCGGTGAAATTTTTTGAGCTCAGCATAAGGTCTTGATGACTGCAATATGTCTCGCCGAAAGAGGAGGAGCTCGGCATGATGTCTCATTGACGGGGTGAGGTCTTGCTGAAACAAAAGGGATTCCCTTCAGTGGAGGTCTTGCCGAGGACAAATGGTCAGAGCTTGCTAGGAGTTTGGTGGTTCGGGGAGATGTCTCGCCGACCGAGAGATGTCTCCCCGACAGGAAAGTAAGCTCTCGTCGAAACAAGATAGCTTCGGCATGATGTCTTTCCGACCTAATAGGGTCTTTCCAAAATAAAGTGAGATCGAGGAGAAGAAAGGAGCTTGCTATGAGGTCCTGCCGAAAGAATTGTGTCTCGCCGATAGGGAGGTGGCTGCGGTAGGACTCATCCCCAAGAGGAGTTCAATAGGAAGTCTCGCTGACTATGGGGAGTCTTGTCGATAGTGATGAGCTTGCCAGTGGAAAAGGATATCGGTATGACTCTTGGCGCCCGTTATGACCTCTTGCCGAATGCGATTGTCTCGACGACAATTTTAGGATATCGACATGACTCCTGCCACTCGTCGTGATGTCTGGCCAACAGGGTGATGTATCACCGAATGAAGTTTCATTTCGCTGACAAAAGGCTTGGTCGGAGTAATGTCTCATCGACCGAAGAGATCTCGCTGGGGATTTTTTAGTTCGATATGAGGTCTCACCGATGGATGTATGCTATGTCGATGCTGCTGTAGAAGTATAATCACATCGGGGAGACACGGTAAGTGTCTCATCGACATGCGATTTAGTTTGAACAACTTTCGATCGCCCAGGAGTCCTACGTGGAAGGTGTTCACCCAATCAGAGGGAGCTGAAGACGAACCATTGACAATTTGACTGTTGTGACTCCCCCTGTGAAGAAGATCAATGGAACATAAACAATATGAATCTACTTTGTAATCAAGGGTGATCATTCGGTCCGGTGAGCGGTGGTGTCATTTGGGGAGATCTAACAGGAAGGTCAGATATTGCTTCTCGAAGATGGTCAACTTGCAGGAAGATCTTGAGCACAGGAAAACTGAAAGGAGGAAAAGGCCACGAGTCTCCGTGACAGCTTGGATCTCTGCTGGCAGAAGGAAGATCGGTATTAATGGCTATATTCCAGGGCATTCAAAGCGGCTCTGAAGGAGGTTCGAGGATGGACACAGAGGCCAGAAGTTAATGTTGTGGTTGCAAAAGATCGGAAGACTTCTCTTGAGGGCGATCCTTCACACCGACATGGACAGTAGGGATGCACTTGAATGCAACATTAACTTCATTTAAAAGATCTAAGGGCAGATCTTTATGAAGGCTGATATTTTTTGTAAGCCCTAGGGGCTGTGATTTTTGTATATAGGGCATTTTTGCCTCTTTGTAAAAAAGTTTGAATTATGCATTTTGCAGAGTTAGTGATTTTTAACAATCCTTTCTCAGCTGATGTATGTTTTGTGACTCATTTTTGGAGCATAATATACAGAGTTTACCTTGATCACTGTGGATGTCTCAAATTACCATCTTGTTCTTGCGAAGTGTTGTGCATTTCAGATTATGATCAAGTTATTTTGTGAATTTCTTCTATTCCCTTATAACTTTATCTATTGTTTTCATGCCTTTGCAAAAGTATCATTATACGAATCACAAACTGTGTTCACATAATCACACAGATTCTAAACTGTGAAAAGATTTTTCCTTTTTGAAAAAGTGTGTGAATTGAACCTGTTTGTGAAACATTAATGCAAAGCTTACAGAATTTGATGTCTAACCTTATGTTCATTGTCAATCTTCAAGTGTAACCTAAGTATTCCATTGCTCTTATCAGTTCAATGTATCACCATAGTGTTTAGTTTTAATTTTATGCACTCCTTCTCCCTTTTCCTTTATAGAATCAGTAGTTTAGGTGACACCAAAGGAAGCCGACCTTCTCCGGAGGTTGACTTATGTCTACAAGTGACCCACAACTTTAGAGGTCTTCCCATGTTACACTGAGGTGTTGAACATCAGGTTCAACAAGGTGCAATTTCATGTGATAACAATAATATAGGAAAGCAATCCAATGAAAGACTACCCAAGCCTAGTAGCCACAAGCACAAACAACAAAAATACATGCTAAGTGAAACAAAATACAATGATACCTTCATTAAATTATCCAAAATATACCTTCAACACTTACAATAGGCTATTAAGGAGCTAATATTTATTACACACAAATATTGATAGAAAGGCTTTGATTGCCCTAAATGACGTATCTCTTTTCAATTTGGATCTTCTCTTATCTCTTCTCTCTCCAATATAGTCAATGTTAACTTCTCTCAAGTGAATGACCTAAGGGTCCATTCTAAATCCTTCTCACTTGCTACTTTTACACGAGTTTGATGTTTTTATTTTCTTTTAGAGGCACCATCATAACTACTACAATTGTATCCCTTTCATTATTGATTGATTATCATTCAAATTTTCCCTAGATAAATGCCCAATAATTTTCTTTAATAGCTAGGAACTCAATGACGTGCACAATCACTTGCAAACAACACCAAGAGTGAAACTCCTACCCATATGATTATAATAATTTCCATCCCATAGAAGTGAAGAGACACAAGAAGAATTATGAAAAGATATTTGTTGAAACCCAAATGCAACCAAAACCTTTTAAGAAAGTGGACAATTACTAAAAGGATCTAAAAGTTGTAAACACCATACTCCTCTGCATTAATCCCTTATTTTTATGCATGGCAAGTATTTGGTGATCACTAACAAGAAAGCATTCAACCAAGAATGTTAGGTGACCTATTTTGATAAGTTTGAGACATAAAATGGGCTGATTTGGATAAAAGTCAACACTAGGTGTCCATTGGATTCATCTCATCATGATTTGTTGTCCACTATCATTTTTTCCTTGTTAAAGTCGTCCCAAATGCTTTTGTCACAATTACTACCAAACTCACTTGTTGCCAAAGTGATAGTGCTAAAGCAAAATAAACTACTACCAAAGTGATAGGCTACTACCAAAGATGCAACTCTATTATTTTGTTATTTCCAATCAATGGGAACAATATTTCAACCTCTTATACTCATTTTTCATGTCATTTCATTGAAATATTGCACACAACTTAGCCATATTTCATTATATTTCTATGTGATACAAGATTGTTCGTGGCCTTTGATGCTCCTAGATCAAAGGCGCAAACAAGGCACACAGAGAAACAACATAATATGAATGGAGCATTTCAATTTATAAAATGAATTTCACAAACCTAAGATGACTACAATTCAAATCCCCATTTTACACAATGAATAATAAGTAACTATAATGAGAAGCATGTCTATGTAGGTATAGGAAATTTAATACTTTGAGAAGGAAATCTACAACCATGTCTAAACCCTAAACATTAAAAGCTAAAAAAAATCAATCCAAGACAAATAGTAAATGTTACTTTTCAAAGTGAAAGGAATTAAATGATTAACAATCAAAGACAAAACTTACTACTAAGAAAATCAAACTTAACTCCAAAAAGATTAAAAGAGGGGTCCAAATTTAAAATATTTAGTTGTGTTGTGAGTAGTAGCTCACAATAAAAATGAAGCCAAAGGAATAATTATTAAAGAAACCTTTTGTCATCCTCTAATCTTAATCTACCTACAAATTTTAAGTGAAATATGATAAGATAATTTATTAATGGTTTCTTAAAATAATTTTTTATTTATTAAATTATTTGTGTTGAAAAATATTGTCATTGATGTCAAAGGATTGAAAGGACACATGGGCCAACCTATGTTGGAGATTCAAATTAAAAAATAAAAATAAATAACTTGGATGACGCCCCTCTTGAGGCAGCCCCATTTAGGGCTAATTATATTTAAAAATAATTTTTTTTTTGTAAATTTTTTGGGGCCTACCAAAATGGGACGACCTCCTAGATAGTTGTGCCCACCTTGGAGAAAACAAAATTAAATAAAATCACTTCTATTGGCCAACCTAGGTGAAGATGTGTCTATAAAAGAAGGGTTGTCTCTCTTGGCAAGATGTATGTCTTTTCTATGAGTCACCTCCTTTGAAAGAGATATAATTTTTTTGTTGTAAAGGTCAATTGTAAGGCAAGCATTTTTAACGAATATCTTTCTATACATCAACAGATCTAAAAAATTAATTATGGCCGATTTATGAAGACATTATTTTACATTTAGTGAACATCTTATTGTAGATTTATGTGAAGACATTAGTACATATTTGACAAGACTACATTTCAGATTTGTGGGTATATTTTTTAAGATCATATTGCAAGTTTAGGTGAAGGTTTGTTGGGTGAAAATTATGTAATCAGCTTTTCGATAGATTACACAACTTGGACTTCAGCCACAGCTATGTGAGATGTGAATCTCTCCTCTCGGAAAGGGGAGGCGCCCTTCTTACTGCTAAGAGAAGCGACAGTAAATCAAACAAATAATTACAAAATGTACACGAAAACTACGGAGTGGGGGGGATGTGTTACATTCATACTTCTCTATTTTTCAAAGAAGATGTTTACAATGCTTCACCATTGAAAGTTCGGAATTCTTGATAACTTGAAACGAACAACTAGCAGTAATACCAATATCTCTATCTCGTCAAAGCGAAGCGTAGAGATACCAGAAGTGATTAAATAACAAACAAATTAATTAAAAAAAGGGAAAGCTCATGAAGGCACAAAGTCGTTATGTAGCTTTATCAGTGTTGGATCTATTGTAGACGTACCGTTTGCTACGTTAGGAGCACAAAGTCTTCTTAGACGCAGCAATTCTTCGAACAGCATGAACGATTACAAGCACAAAGTCTTTTAGATCATCCAACCAAAGTATCCAATAGCACGAACGATTACAAGCACAAAGTCTTGTAGATCCTTCGACAAGAGTATCCAAGAGTATGAATAATTACAAGCACAAAGTCTTGTAGATTACTCAACCAGAACATGCAAGAGCATGAATGATTACAAGCACAAAGTCTTGTAGATCATTCAACCAATGATAAACAGAAATACAAATGCAATCTAAATAATAAATGTAACACAAAGTTTACATAAACTACTTAGAGTCCTTCAGATTCTTCAAACTAATCACTACCAAATAAGATCAACTCACAAAAGTATCGAATCCAACGCAAAGTTTGGCTTGCAATCCTTTTCTTTATTAATCGAATCTCATTCACAAAGCATGAACGCAAAGTTTCACAAATTTGCTTCAAAAAGGGCAGCACTTCGTTGCAAAACACTAAAGGATAAAATTACAATGAAAATCCCTCACATTATATAGAAAGAGGGATGAGCAAAAGAAGGAAAGAGATTGAGAAAATCAGGGAAAGTTAGGTGAGCGATTTTAGGAGATCTCACCTAACTTTGACCAAAGTCAAAGTGTAATTTGTTTTGAAAATATTACATCTTTGGACTTGGTGTAATTACAATTTACAAAAATGACATTCAAAATGTCGAAATATTTACAAGATGCATAATGGGATGCACCGGAAATGTCTAACACCGGAGAATAGGGGGGCTTCACATTTCTTTGCATTGGGCGCGGAATCTTCAAATTTCCTCCTAGTCTCCTGCATCGAACTTCTCATCTGGACCAACGGTGTAATCCACAATGGTGTGAATTCTCGTGATCAATCTCATGGCAGATGAGTGAACCTTCTTGCACCTGTCAAGATGCGTCTTCAGGTTGTCCAATGTAAGCCTTGTATCACAAATGATGTTCAGCGAAGCTTCTGAGAAGTCTGAACTGTCAATCAAATTCATGATAGCTTCCTTGAAGATCAGGGATATTTCTGTGGCCGGCAGGAAGATACGATTTTCCTCAAGAAGTTGACCAGCCAACTCTCTAATACTTTTGTCAAGAATGTTGCAATGCCCGTCGACATCTTCTTGTATTTGGTGAAGATCTTCTGTGAGAGATTGAACCACTTGAATTCTGTGTTTCAGTGATTCTCTTACCTCTACAAACTTTTCTTTGTCAGGAATTACCCCAACCTCCACCAATTTGTTGAGCTTTACCTGTTTCATTTCCGACCATAACAACAGGCACTTTTCCATGTCTCTGCGCTCCTGGGAAAGTATGCTCTTTTCTTTATCAAGCTCTGTGGTGAGCTTGGCCAACATGGTAGTTTTCTCATCCGCAGCCAAAATTATCTGAGATCCATGTTCGATGATCTTTTCAACAAAATCATATAACACCCTGCCTTTGGAGGCGAATTTCTCAGCTTTCTTGACAGCTGGGTCTTCAATATTTACCATTGTGCGGTTGTGCATTACTTGGAGAACCGCAAGTCTCTTTACAACAGTGGCATAATGCTCTGCCCTCTGTTTGTACATGTTACGAGCTTGCTCAACTTTATCCAGCCTTCCTGCCAAGATATCCAAAGTGACTTGCGCATCGGCTTTTGCACTTTCGTTGGTAACCTTGCCAAGCTGGACCTTTGTTACTGTGTAGTCCTCCATATTGGCATCACCTTCTTGATTCAATGGTATGCCAATTTCAGCTTACTTGTGGCCGGACTTATCAACGTTCAGCCTTGAGTATACCTTTGCCTTTTTCTTCCCTTTGGCTTTTGGAAGAACTATCTCTTCGAGGTCGAGCTCCTCTGGAGAAATCATTTTGCTTTTTGCGCTTCGACACTTGAGATATTAGCCAAGGAGGAAGAAAAGAAGTGTGAACTTATGGATTTACTGTCAATTCAGTCGCCATTGCCACTTCTGAAGTTATTGTCACATCTGAACTCACCATTGGTATCGTGACAATTGGAGAAGTATTTGTCATCATTGCTCCTGTAGTTGACACATTGAGTTGATCACGCATTGACTCATTCATGAAACGATTGAATTTTTTTCAGAAGTGATATCATACTGGCTTCAAGCTGAATGGACGATGGTGGGCTTTATATCAACCGTATGGATGCTTGTCACCGGAAGAATTATCAAGGCTGGGTTGATGCTGCAGGGATAGGGGATATCTCGCTGCAGGAATGCATGTGGTAGGGATAGGTGACGAGGGAACAGGAGGTGGAGGAGTTCTTGAATTTGGAGGGGTATGAGGAACGTTTGAAGTCACAAGCGATGATGTTCTGGGAATTTCTTCAACTACATTCTCAGGAGGAGAAGTAGTTATTTCTTGATCATGCTCGGGTTCCTGTTGATCACCCTCTTGTCTCTCCGATTCTGGCTCACCTTCAAAGTCACCTTCAGATCCTTCTTCAGAATCTTCATCAGACTCTTGCCCGCTTTCAGAAACCTCTTCGGCATCGGAGTCTGCTTCTGCTGAATCTTCATCTTCAACGGATTGGTCGCTTGAAGTTCCTTCTTCATCGGAATCTCTCCTCCAGAATAGACTTTTTACCCTTAGAGCGAGATGGATGAGATTCTGTGATTTCTGTCTCTTGGACAGCCTGGGTATCTTTCTTACCAACAGTGAACTTGATCCTAGGACCTCTTCGTGAAGAAGTTGGAACGGCCACTGATTTGTTTGCCCCAGTCGATATGCACCTTCTGCCTTCTTATGATCCTGATGTATTCATACATCCAATCGTGAAAGGTGGATGATTCCAGCAAGCCCTTCACTCTTCTTAGAAACGTGATCATATCCTTGACGTCATCTTTGAAGTCACTTCTCAGGAGTCCTTTCGGCCATCTAGAAACAGATGATCTAGGCTTCTTGAGCCATTAAGTGTTTATCAACTGTTTCACTTTATTGGGATCAGCATCAAAGATCTCCCGTGCTTTCGATATAGAGATGTCAATATATTTCTCCATATGAGGGACTTTGAAGACAATGTCAAAGAAATCGGGGTCGAGTCTCAGAATCTCGTGCCCGGAAGAGTCGATCACACTTCTGCTTTCTCTGATGTAATGAGACGCAACTTGAAGAACAAACTCGGTATTGTGCGCAGCTGTAGGGAACATCGCCACCAAGTGGAGGTGGTTGTGTACGATCGCTCTCATTGAATAAGGAAGAGGCTTCGTCTCTGTTAGCTTTGTGAAGTCAACCAAGTCTTGATGACCAACTTTTGTATCCTTTATTTCTTCGACTTTGGAAAGCACCATAGTTGGCGGATAGACGCCTTGACTTCGTACTTCATCTTGATTTTTTCTTTCGAAGGAGGCTTAGTAGCAGTCATCAAAAAGAACTGGTACTCCGATCACTCTTGACTTGACGATCTTTGAAAGTAGACTGCAATCTGTTTAGCCAGAACAAACACCAATTGTTAGGAAACATGGGTAAGCGCGAAATGAGCACAAGGATGAGGAATCATGAAGCGGATGACGATGCACGCAAAACGATGCACAAATGCAGAAAAATGAGGCTCAGGAGTGCACTAGTCAAAAATGAAGCTTATCTGGGAAGGATTGGAGAAAGCCTGAAAAAAGTGTAAGGGCGCTAAAATTCAGCGCCCTTACATTCTTGGAAAATTGCTTTTGGTGCAAGGGCACTAAATTTTAGCGCCCTTACACTTTGCGGTGTTAGGAATTTTTTGACATTTTCAAAAGTCACAGCGCTAAAATTCAGCGCTTTAGCATTTTCTTGACAATTTTTGAAAATGTAAATGTAAGAATGAATGGCGAGGGCGCTCATGCTTGTCAAAGGAAATTTGTTTGAAACATGAAAACTTTTGAACTTGTTTCCATCCCATTTCATACGCACTCAAAGGTTGAAGGAATTCTCTTTCACAATGATAGATCTTTCCAATGTTCACACCAAAACGCATAGAGGGATCAAAGAGATTTCAACACAAACACATTGGATAGATACAAGTTCTCAAAGAACATCGCGCATTGAGGAGAATGGGGAAAGAAACGCGTAGGGTAGAGTATGGAAAGAAACGCGTAGGGTTCCAATGCGTAAGGAAACAAAAGCTCGCCATTCTTTACACGATGAAGACAAACAATGAATAGAAAACGCGAAGGTAAAACGCGAATGGAGAGAAGGAATGTGCGTTGGAAAGAAAAACGCGATGGAGAAGAACAATGCATTCAAAATAATGAGTGAGGATTCCATTGCGTGAGGAGAAGAAAAACGCGAATGGAAAAGAGAAGACGCGAAATGGAGGAAAACAGAAACAAAAACGCGTGGGGTTGGGATGTAAAAAACGTGGAAAAGAATATGTAGAAAAACGCATATACAAAAACAAGAATGTATAAAAATGGAAGAAGACAAGACAAAAACGACTTACCAGAACCAAAACGTGAAGCTTGCTCAAGAAAGAATGGCGAAAATCTTCAAAACGCGATTTACAGTTGAGAAGCAAACTCGCACAGCAAGAGGAATAAAAGAACATGAAAATATAAACAACTAAAATGGCGAATTCATTCACTTAAGTGAAAATGAAAATTAAAAAACTAACTCAAGTCGAGCAATAAATTTAGGCACGAAAAGTGGCACGATTGACGAAAAACACGAAAACATGAAGAAACGTGCCAGAGCCATGAAAAAGTTTGTGTTGAAGAAAAATGTAATGGCACTAAAATTTAGCACTATTACATTTTTTGGCAATTTCACTGCATGCAGGGGCGCTAAATTTTAGCGCCCTTGCACTTTCCAGACTTAGCCAATTTTGGCTTCAGGGCAGGAGCGCACTTTTTCAGTGCCACTGCATTTTTCGCAATTTGCTAAGTATGAACAGTGAAACTTCGCGAAAGATCTCGTTTCGAAGGTCTTCGCGAGGTGAACATGGGGGAATGCTCGAATTGACTATTCGAGGCTTGGGAACGCATTTCGAGGTGGCTTGAAAATCACTTCGTTATGCGTGCTTGAACTTCACGAATCCTAGGAAATGGACAAGTTTCGTAGGGGGGTTATCCGTGGAACGAGCGCTGCTAGATTCCATGATAACAAGGTTTAAGAGCATAGATTCAAGGCAGACTTGTGTGAAGAAGTAGGCATATTTTTGAAGGGATCTGGGGCAGAGCCAACAACATCATAATTACTTTGAATTTTGATGGTTGATGCCTTCTAATTTGCAAGATTCGGAGGTTGGAGCCTCTCACTCAAAGAGATCAGTGTCTCTTGCTAAGTTGGTGCTCAATGGAGGGGATTGGTGTCTCTTGTGGGTTGGTGCCTACGAAGTTGTAAGAATTTTCCTATTAAAGCAATATTTTATTGTGGTTTTCTCTCGCAAGGGTTTCCACGTAAATTGTGTGTGCATCTTTTGTTCTCTATTATTAGATCTTGCATGTGTGAATACTTTGATTTTTGCTTTATGATTTCTAAAGTTATAAATTGAAAAAGTAGGTCTTATACTATTTCATCCCCCCCCTCTCAATATAAGTGTGTATGTATGTTTTTGTTCAATTGGTATCAAAGTGGGTTCCTTCGAAAAAGCCTAACCACTTGAAGGAAAGATCTTAAGAACACACATGGCGAGTCAAGAAGGGTTTTCCTCAAGTCGATCACCATTGTTCAACGGAAACAACTGCTTTTTAGAGTGAGGATGTGTATTTATTTGATGGCCCATGGATTTGATATATGGCAATATGTTGTGGATGTTTATGTGGCACCATCTACTCGACCAACAGATCAACCTGAAAAGAGGGCTAGTGAGAACAATGCTAAAGCTATGAATGCAATTCTAAATGGTCTAACTAAATCAAAATTTGTCAAAGTCGTGCAATGCACATCGGCAAAAGAGATGTGGGATAAGCTTCAAAGGACTTATGAAGGAGATGACAAAGTGAAAAAGGCAAAGCTCCAAAACCACGGGAGACAATTTGAGAGTTTGAAGATGAAGAGAGTGTTTCCGCCTATTTTCTCTACATAGATGAAATCATAAATACAATTCATGGTCTTGGAGAAAAGATTGAGGATGAGGTTGTTGTGCAAAAGGTGTTAAGATTTCTACCCATGAGATTTGATGTGAAAGTTTCTGCCATTGAAGAAACGAAGGATCTAAACACTTTGAAGATGGATGAGTTACATGGCATGCTCACTGCTTACGAAATGAGGACTAAGAAAGGAACATCATCAAAACGTGAAGCTTCCTTCAAAGCATCAAGAAGGATGAAGAAAAGCGCCTACATCAAGTGAAAGTTCAAGTGATAAGGAAGAGGTTGACTTTGTGAAGAAATTCAATAAAGGAACTATCAAGTGAAAAGGTAGGTATACTCTTAAATGCATTAATTGTGGTAATAAAGGTCATTTTGCTACCAAATGTCCACAAGTTGGAAGTGATAGCAGTGAATAAGTATATTATGAGAAGGGAAAAGGAAAGAAAAGTCATTATAACAAGAAGTCTACTCAAAGGAAATCTGAAAGGAAGAATATTTTTTTAAGACATGAGAAGAGCCTATATGTTCAAGGAAGCAATAGTTCGTCTGAGGAAAGCGATGAAAGTTTCTTTGAAAGTGATATAGAAGAAATTCTCTTCATGGCCATGGAAAAAAAAGAAGAAGCTCCAAGGTGTGAAGACAAAGGGAATGAAGAGATCGAAGGTGAGAAATATACTATAGTAGATCTTGAGGAAGAAATTGTTGCCATAGACGAAATCAAAAGACTCAAGGAGTGGAATTCAAAGCTAAAAGACCAAATTCGAGAAGATGATGAAAAGTTCAAAAAGATAATTATGGATTTGAAGACTCAAGCAAAAGAATCCAAACACATTGAAGATGTTTTAAAGGATTAGCTAAAAGAAAAGGAATCAAAATGTGAGAAGCTTGAATCTAAAATCGTTTCCTTGAGGAAGGAGCTAGAAAAGACTAAAGATCAACTCAATGGGAACATAAAGTTTGATAAAAGTTTTGAAATATTAGAAGACTTTATCAACTCAAAAAGATCACCATTTATCAAAAGTCCTTGGTTTTGATGGCAAAAGTTCACAAACTACAAAGAAGTCGGAAGTAAGAATTATGTTGCGGCCCTCAAAATTTTCAACAAAGAGTAGGTGAACAAAGAAAATAATAAAAGGGAAGAAAGAAAAAATGAGGCGAACAAAGAGGAAAACAAGGAAGATAAAGTATCACAGTTTCAAAGAACTAATAAGGACAATTTCAAATGGTCCTTTCCTTAAAGGAAGCCCCGCACAACCAAGTTTCAATATTCTTTCCATGGTTATTGCTTTTCATGTAATCATTTTGGGCATAAAGTAGTAAATTGTAGAGCTCGCACAAGGAATGAGTTTGAACTCATGGAGAGGAATTATAATTCACTTTCTCCTCTGATGGATTATAACATTATATGTCACAAGTGCAACAATTTTGGGCACACAACACATTTTTGCGGAACTATTTTTCCTAAGCCTCCAAGACAAAATAAGAAGGATGTTTGTGACAAGAAAAAGGATGAACCAAACAAGGTTTGGAAAGAGAAGAAGGATCAAGAAATGAAAGAAAAATGTGTGCTTGTACAAGTTGCACAACATGCCCAAAATGAGAAAGGCAAATGGTATGTTGACAGTGGTTGTTCAACCCGCATGACTGGTGACAAAAGCAAATTTATCTCTCTAAAGAAAGTGAATGAACCATGAAATTCAGGGACAATGCTACGAAAAGCATAAAAGGTAAAGGCACACTTAGTCTGGATAATGGAAGAATTAAAATTAAATATGTCTTAGATGTTGAAGGATTGAAGCATAATCTCATAAGTTTGAGTCAATTGTGTGACCAAGGGCACACTTTCATGTTTCATTCTGGAGGATTTAAAATCATGAAAAGTGGAAAATTGATAGTTGATGCTTATAGAACAAATGGTATTTTGTACATTCACAATGAGGTCAAAAGTGAGAAATGTTATATGGGGAAAGAGGATGAGAGTTAGTTGTGGCGTGCAAAAGGATGGGACATTTAAACTTTGATAGCATTGTGAAGATCAACAAAAGGCACGCTGTAAGAGACATGCCAAAGATAGTAAAGCCTTTGAATATCATTTTGCATAGAGTTTCAATATGGAAAACAAACAAGGACAAGCTTCAAATCTAAGGATTATTCTACGTCAAAGCCTTTGGAACTTATTCACACTGACTTGTGTGGGCCAACAAGAATGAAAAGCTTGTAAGGTGAGTTATTTTATGTCGTTGATTGATGGTTATTTCATGATGACTTGGGTGGCTTTTCTCAAAGAAAAATCTAAAGCCATTGAGAAGTTTAAGGCATTCAAAGCCTTAGTAGAGAATGAAACAGGGTTGAAGGTCTTAGATTTGACAGAGGAAGATAATTTACCTCAAATGAATTTGAAGAATACTGTGAAAGACATGGGATAAAAAGATAATATTCAGTTGCAAGAACTCCACAACAAAATGGAGTAGTTGAGAGAAATATTAGAACAATTCAAGGAATGGCAAGAGCTATGCTAAACGAGTCCAAGATATATGATGCTTTTTGGAAAGAAGCGATCCATACAGTTGTCTATAAATAATAGCAAAAGTCCATATGAACTTTGGAAGGGAAGGCCTACATCAATAAAGTACTTCAAAGTTTTGCAAATGCTATATAAGTAGAGATGAGGAAGATTTGGGAAAATTCGATTCCATAAGTGATGAAGGTATCTTCCTTAGATACTCCACAAGGAATAAGGCTTACAAATGCTTTAACAAAAGATTGCACAAAGTTGTTGAAAGTGCAAATGGGAGAGTTGACGAAGAATAAAATCAAAAGGAGATAGTACAAGAAATTGATTATGAAAAGGAAGAAAGATGCAAAGAAGAAACAAAGGGAGAAATTGAAACTAGAGAAGTTGAGCAAAGAAATTTGAAGACTCCATCAAAGGCACCACCCAAGGCACCATCTAGATTTGTTCAAAAGAACCATCCTGAAGATCTAATTATTGGAGACAAAGACAGAAAATTCAGACAAGAAGAAGACTTGTTGATACGATAGAACATCAAATTTGTGTTTGCTTTCCAAAGTTGAACCAAAGAACTTTTTAGAAGCAAGTGAAGACAAATACTGGATCAAGGCTATGGAGGAGGAATTGGATCAAACAGAGAAGAATGAAATTTGGGAGTTTGTCCCAAGACCTAAGGACAAGAATGTCATTGTAACCAAGTCGGTTTTTCAAAACAAACTCAATGAAGATGGGGAAGTCACAAGGAACAAGGTGAGACTTGTGTGCAAAGGCTATGCACAAATCGAAGGAATAGACTTTGAAGAAACATTTGCACTTGTTGCATGATTAGAGGCTATCAAAATGTTCTTAGCTTGCAAGTTTCAAGAATTTCAAAGTTTATCAGATGGACATCAAATCAGCCTTTCTAAATGGAAATTTGGAAGAGGAAGTGTACATTGAACAACTTGAAGGATTCATTCTATCAGAGAATAAGGATTACGTTTGTAGATTGAAGAAGGCTCTTTACAAACTAAAGCAAGCCTCAAGGGCTTGGTATTCAAGGTTAGACAAATATCTTCAAGAGAAAGGCTTCAAAAGAGGAATTGTGGATAGCAACCTGTATATAAAGAATGAAAGAGATAAGTTGTTGATTGTTGTGGTATATGTCGACGACATCATTTTTGGGCGTAACAATGATAGGATGTGCCAAGACTTCGTCTCCAACATGCAGAAGGAATTTGAGATGTCGATGCTAGGTGAGCTAGTTTTCTTCCTTGGTTTGCAAATCTCTCAGTCAAATAAAGGGATCTTTATTTCTCAAACCAAATATGTTAAAAAGATGTTAAAGAAATTCAAGATGAAAGATTGTAATCCAATAAATACTCCTATGGTTATTGGTTGTAAATTGAGCAAAGATGATGAATCTCCTGCAGCAAATTAGACTATGTATAGATCCATGATTGGTAGTTTTCTATACCTCACAGCCACAAGGCCTAATATTATGAAAGTTGTTGGTTTAGTGGCATGGTTTCAAGCAGCTCCGAAGGAAACCCGTGTAAATGCAATCAAGAGAATATTGAAATATTTGATGGGGACTATGGATTTTGGATTGTGGTATCCAAGGAGTGAATAATTCACTCTTACAACCTATATGGATGCAAATTGGGCAGGCAGTGTTGATGACAAGAAGAGCACTAATGGAGGAGCACTCTTTCTTGGAAATTGCCTTGTATCTTGGTTAAGCAAGAAACAAGAATCAGTTTCCCTATCTATAGCAAAGACAAAATATATTGCAGCAGTAGCTTGTTGCACATAGGTTTTATGGATGAAACAAACTTTGAAAGATGTTAAGGTTGAGTATGAGCATCCCATTCCCATACTTTGTGATAACACAAGTGCCATCAACATATCAAAGAATCCAGTTATGCACTCCAAGACAAAAAAATATTTCGATTAAGCCAATAGTGGCATAGTATGATGGTTAAGTTGTGGTGTTCTTGCCATCATGGTTTAAACTCCATTGGGGTGTAATTGTTGAATGTTTAAATTGGGGATGAGGTCCCTCGTTTGTGACCTCACCAGTTCATAACTCTGAGTCAAAAGTGTTTACCCCTTAAAATAATAATAAAGCATATTTCAATTAAGTATCATTTCTTGAGAGAGCAAGTACTTGAGCAACAAGTAAAATTGGAGTATGTTGCTATAAAGGACCAAATTGTAGATATTTCCACTAAGCCTCTTCCAAAAGAGACTTTTGAGTACTAGAGGGAGAAATTGGGAGTGATGTCACTCTCTTCCATTCACTAAGTTCTTCAAGAGAAGCATGTGTTCAAGGGGAGTTATTCATTACCTTATTCAATTAGCCTCGGATACCCTTTGCCATTGATGTCAAAGGGGGAGGAGAAGAGTCAAGGGGGGTATATTAGTCAAGGGGAGCAATTCTATCAAGGGGAGAAGTATTGGTCATGTTGCATTTCAAGTTTATTACTTTGCAGGGTTGCCATCAACGATAAAGGGGGAGATTGTTGAAAAATAGTCATTGATGTCAAAGGATTAAAAGGACACATGGGCCTACCTATGTTGGAGATTCAAATTGCAAAATAAAAATAAATAACTTGGACGACCCCCCCTCTTGAGATTGACCCATTTAGGGATAATTATATTTAAAAATAAAATTATTTTTATATTTTTTGGGGGCCTCCAAAAATGGGACAACCTCCTAGATAGGTGTGCCCACCTTGGAGAAAACAAAAATTAAATTAAGTCATTTCTACTGGCTGAACTAGGGGAAGAGGTGTCTATAAAAGAAGGGTTGTCTCTCTTGGCAAGATGTATGTCTTTTCTATGAGTCGGCTCCTTTGGAAGAGATATCAAAAGGAAATTGTGGTGGTCATTTGAAGGCAAGCATTTTTAACAAATATCTTTCTATACATCAGTAGATCTAAAAAATTATTTATGACAAATTTATGAAGTCATTACCGCAGATTTATGAAGACATTATTTCAAATTTAGTGAAGATCTTATTGCAGATTTATGTGAAGACATTAGTGCATATTTGAGAAGACTAAATGGCAGATTTGTGGGTATATTTTTGAAGATCATATTGCAAATCTAGGTGAAGGTTTAAGAGCAGAGATTCAAGGCAAACTTGTGTGATGAAGCGGGCAAATTTTTGAAGGGATCTAGGGCAAATCCAACATCATAATTACTTTGAATTTTGAAGGTTGGTGCTTTCTAATCTACAAGATCCAAAGGTTGGAGCCTCTCACTCAAAGAGATCGGTGTCTCTTGCTGAGTTGGTGCTCAGTGGAGGGGATTGGTGTCTCATGTGGGTTGGTGCCTACATAGTTGTAAAAAGTTTCCTATAAAAGCAATATTTTGTCGTGGTTTTCTCCCGCAAGGGTTTCCACATAAATCTGTGTGCATCTTGTGTTCTCCATTATTAGATTTTGCTTGTGTGGTACTTTGATCTTTGCTTGATGATTGCCAAAGTCATAAATTGAAAAAGTTGGTCTTATACTAATTCACCCCCTCTATCAATATAAGTGTGTGTGTGTTTTCTTCGATTTTTATTTTATAATCTACAAAACTTGTTGCCTTTAGTTCAATCCAAATATAGTACAATAGTGAAGGTAATGCTCTAATGTTCAAATAAAGTTTGAAAAACAAAAACAATTAATATGGTTGCTTGAGCCCTACACTAAACGTTTGGACTAGGTCAATGATAAGCAACATTCATTGTTCCTACCTATTGGTTTAAGGTATCAAGGTCTTTCTATTGAAGAGCACCTAAGACCAAAATTTTAGGGATGGTTGGAACAAAGCAAAATATTTAGGTAAAACACCAATTTACTTTCAAGTATGTAGTTAAAACCAAAAATAGGTTATCATTGCCCTAGTCCAAAGGTCTAGTGTGGGGCTCAAGCACAATAGGTAATATTGTAGCCTAACAATTTCTTGGGACATTTCATTTTCAAACAACATTAACTTCTCAGAAAAAAGTTGCTACATCATTATTGAGTTGACATGATTGTCATTGAACTGCAGATTTCTCATGACATAAATTTCATCATGAATAGAAAAATACAAATATAATATTTATTGACTAGGGCTTACGTAAGAACAACAAATGTTGCTTATCATTGCCCTAGTCTGAAGCTGTAGTGTAGGGCTCAAGCACGATAGGTAATATCATGGCCTATCAATTTCTTCAAACAACTTGTCACTACCAAACAACATTAACTTCTCATAAACAAGTTGTCACATCATTATTGAGTTGACACGATTATTGTTGAATTGTAGACTTCCCCTAACACAAATTTCTTCATTAGTGAAAAAATACAAATGTAGTTGTATTTATTAACCATAGCTCAAGCAAAGATAATGAGTGTTGCTTATCATTGCCCTGGTTCAAAGGTCTAATGTGGGGCTCAAGCATGGTAGGTAACATTGCAACCTACCAATTTCCTAAGACACAACTTGTCACTATTAGATGACATTAACTTCACATAAACAAGTTTTCACATCATTGAGTTGAAAAGATTATTATTGAATTGTAGAGTTCTCATAACACAAATTTCTTCATTAATGAAAAAATATAAATGTAGTTATATTTATTGACCAAGGCTCAAGCAAGAATAACAAGTGTTGCTTATCATTGCCCTAGTCCAAAGGTCATATCATTATTGAGTCACCTAGATTATCATCAAATCGTAGATTCCCTATTACACAAATTTCTTTATTAATGAAAAAATACAACTGGAGTTGTATTTATCAACTAGGGCTCAAGCAAAAATAACGTATATTGCTTATCAATGCCCTAGTCCAAAGGTCTAGTGTGGCACTCCAGCATGGTAGGTAATATCATTGCCTACCAATCCCTAGAGACAGCTTGTCACTGCCAGATGATATTTAACTTCTCATAAATAAATAAATTTTGTAAAAAGCACAATTATACTTTCTAGCATTTTTAAAAATATGGCCCGGTTCATCAAAAAATTAAGCTTGAGCTTATCACTTCCCTATAATATATATGCACTCTACAACTACCTTTAATATATTTGTACCCTTTGGTTTGATCAAAACAGATCATTCAAAAAAATGCATATTTCATCAAGAAGCTTTGATAATTGATTTTCTGCACCCAAAAGACAGATACAGAATTGAATAAACAAGGGGCTTCTCAAAATAAGTGTAAGGCTCGAGAGATGTAACGTAGGTGACAGCTAACGGGTTGTTATGGCATGAGCATAATAAAAAAGACCATTTGCTGACAATATGCAAACAAATTACCTACCAATTTTAAGAATTCCACATTAAAAAGAAGCCGAGGGAAAAAGACATACTGGCAAATTTGAAGGCTTTAAGGTAAGCAAACCTTGTTTTTAGTGGATGCGGCACACTGTAGCACCATCCGTTTACCAACGCATTTATAAGAATTTGCCAATCCTCTTCTAATGATTCTTTAGTTTAAGTTTATATTTTCATGCTTCTAGGTTTTGATTACTATTATAAGACAAGTAAAATGGGTTTCTAAAACCCTTCCTAATACTGTAAAATTTGGCGCACACATATCTGCTGCTACACTATTCTTTACGATAATATTCACATAAACTCATAAAGAACAGTGTAGCCGCAGATGTGCATAGCCTAAATTTTACAGGAAGAGTTTTAGAAACCCTCTGCTTGTCTTCTAATAATAATCAAAACCTAAAAGAACAAAAATTAAAAAGCTTCTACCACAATCAAATTATATAGCACATGTGGAGCAAATAGGTCTATATATCTCATTGCACATGTTCATCTTGGCCAAACAATTTCTGTTTACAGCTTCTTGAAACCCCTCCACTCACCAAAGGAAACATGCTCCCGTCCAGACACATCGAATAGTAGCTTTTTGTGCTACCTAATAGTCTTTGCATGGGTTAAGATAAGTTACCTCCGATCCCTCTGTACCAATCGATTGTCTTGACACCTGCATCCAAAGGAGTGCCTGTGTCTTTCAAGTTTGTTAATCTGATCAGTCCTCTAGATCTAAACTTGGGGTATGTAAAGATTCAAACGAACTCTTGAACCACTTGTTCTTCAAATTATTGTGGTGGACATCGATACTTACAATATATATGTCAGCATCCATTTGCTAGATCTCAGATTTCCCTCATTTGACTGATAGCCATCATCGCTTGGAGGCAGTTCCCATTATATTTCAAAATGAAGACATGGAGACAAAATCTTCAGCATTCATCCATTTCAGAGTCGTTTTCTTTAACAGTTTCTCTTGCACTCCACCCCACTTTTCCAGCAGAGAGTGCCACTACAGAACTCTTACTGTTGGAGCTGCAGTGACTTCCCCATTTGCTGATGGTGGGACAGAAACATCACGAATGCCTGCCCTTGCAGCAGAAGGTGGGTTTACAGCTCACGGTTTCAAGTTAAGCTTTGACTTATGTTGCCATTTATCCCCATTCAAACAGTCTTCTATGTAGTAGCATCCATTTGCTCAATCTCAGATTCCCCTCATTAAACTGATAGCCTTCATTGTTTTGAGGGTGCAGTTCCCATTATATGTTGAAATGAAGAAGTTCAGACAAAATCTTCAGTATTCATCCATTTTAGAATTATTTTCATTAACAATTTTCTCTTGCACTCCACTCCCCTTTCCAGCAGAGGATGCCACTACATAACTGTTGCCGCTCTGACCACTTCCACATTTGCTGATGGTGGCAGACCAGCATCATGAATTCATGCCCTTGCGGCAGGAGGGTTTACACCTCAAGTTTTCAAATCATGCTTGATTTATGTTGCCACTTGGCTCCCCGTCAAACAGTCTTCTATGGAGTATTCGCCCTATTATCAGCTACTCACCACCCCCGTTGCTTATAACCATGACTATGCAAATCTTAGGGATTCTAACCTTCATCATAAACCTCAATTTACCGGTCCAAATTCATTCATAGACTTGACACTAGAAGATTCTTGATCAGGGCTTCTGCCACTGCCCATCCTTCACACTTTTAATGAAAAGTGAAAACAAAAACTGCTAGACGTTCTGTTTTTCTTTTCTACTCTAAAGCAGAGAAGTCATGACAGTGAAGCTCCTAGATTAAAACATTTTGACTATCCCCATCTGGGTATATAATATACATACACAAGTATATGCTCATACAATACACAGTTTGGTATATTACAAACAGTATATACAAATAAACTATACACATACAGAGATGTCTATATGCACAAGACTATATTCTATAAACATAGCAATCAAATAGTTTCTGCTCAATCTCAACCAAAAAGAATAGCTAAACATAGTAATTATGTTTTAATACAGTATTACCGAGTTAGCCTTCAGACATAAGTGAATCATCTGTCAGAGACGCTCACTTATGAAAAAATATAACAGCATCGAATCTTAAAAGTTATGAAAGAAAGTGCTGCACCGAGAGAATTTGATCAAATCATGATGTTCACTCACATTAGACACAGAAAAATCAAAAGATAGAAAGCAGAAACACGGCTCTCCCAAAACATGTTGGAATGTAGTCTATAAAATTCCTATTGAAGATTTAAAGGGAAAATTTTATGTTGTCACAAGGAATTTCTGAAAATTTGTGAAATCTTTAAAAAAGATTGCTCCATGCTGACTGAACAGAAAACAAGGTGCTTTGAGTCATTTTTAGAAACTAAATGGAAATTTCATTTATTTCACGTTTCACAGATGTCCACCTTCTAATGGCTCTTTTTTAAATCTACGATGTCATTTTTATGTGCGATAATGATAAGGTCCCATGGAGCATTGCTACAGCTCTCTTGACTCGCAAAAAGAGAGGTGGTTCAATAATTGGATATGTTTTCTTTTAAATTGTTTGCAACTAGAAACGTAAATTGCATGATATTGTAAGACTCACAAGTTACAAAAAAGGTTAAACTAGCAATTGCACTCTAAGGTTCAACAGGCATGCTGATTAGGTCCACTAACAATACCCATACACTGCAAGTAAAAATATTATTTCAAAGCGAAGCAGTTTCCCTCACACCTAGCCACAAACTCCAATCCAAAATAAATAGAGAAGTCGATAATCCTCTTCAAGAAGCAAAGAAGACCCGCCTTTCTACTTAACAAATTGGATCAAAGTCAAAATTTTATTAGACCTATTTAATTAACAAAAGGGTCAAGGAAATTTTCCCAAATCAAAGAAACCTAATATCCAAGTAATAATTATGTTTATGCTAAAAATGAATCAAGTCTACTAAAACACAGTACCTACTGAACCAAAATTTTCAAAAGAATACTTATAATTCTTTGCATACCTATTTCTTCCTATCATTCTTATCCTGTTCTTCAAGATTGGCAAACTGGCCTGCACTATTTATAATTGCAACAAAAACATATTTTAGACAATCTGCTGCTGTTATATCAATGCAGTAAATCCTCCTAGACTGCATCCAATATGTTATACAATAATTTAATATTGTCTGTAAAAAATCAAGGAACGAATGCTCATGCCAAACATTTGAAATACACAAGATCTATAACAAAATATGGGGAATAGTTTTGGATTTTGTAACACCACTTGAAAAAGCATAAAATATATATCCTAGGGCATGGTCAGTTAATACCCAAGAAATTACAATTCTGTCAAAACTACCTTTTGCATCCAATAACAATTTACTTTTTTCCATGCTGCACTAGAAACCGCCTGGGTGGAACATGGGTACAACGGTTTCTAAATGAATATGGCAAGTTATTTTTCAAATATAAATGCAATTTTTATATCTAAAGCTTTCCAAACTGAATGAGAACTGCCCCGTTTTGATTTGCATCAAGAAGATTCAGGTGCAGGCTGGCTCAGGTTGGCCTTTTGGAGCAATTTCTCCAGAGAATCAGGGGCATAAACTTGGTACTTGACTCCAGAAGGAGTTAAAAATATCTCAGCTAATTCCACCTTCTCATGAGAGATGACAGAGGTCTCCATGCTTTTACTGATGACCTTAAGTGCAAGCTCAGCGGCCTCTTCTCTAGACATGTCCTCCTTATATTCCTGCTTGAGCATGGACTGCGCAGTGGCGTTGTTGGCGCCAATGCTGGCAGCCTTCCATCCGCCGTAGTTGCCACTTGGATCACTCATGCACAGCTGGAAGCCATAGTTCTTATCCCACCCGGCAAACAAGAAGGAGACTCCGAAGGGGCGAAGTCCCCCAAACTGGGTGTATCCCTGTTTCGTATCACAAAGGGATTGAACCAGCTGCTCAACAGGAATGGGCTCTTGGTAAGAAAAAGTGTAACGCTGGGCATGAACCCTAGCAGTGTTGATGAGGATGTTGGCATCGGCCATAATTCCGGCCACGGCGCAGGCCACATGATCATCGATCTTGTACATTTTCTCGGTGGACTTGGAGGTTTGAAGGAGCTTTGACGTCACACGCTTCTCCCCTGCAAGAACTACTCCATCCTTTGCAAGGATGCCTACTGCCGCCCCCGCATTTCCAATGGCTTCCATCGCATACTCAACCTGGTACAAACGCCCTTCCGGTGAGAAGATTGTTGTCCTGCTATCGTACCTCCGCGACATCTGTCACCAACAAAACACGTGAGGATTTTCCAGGGGTTCCCCTCATTCCAAAAAAAATAGTCGAAGTAAACCACACATTTAACCAGAACTTACAAGACATACGAGAATTTCCTGGGTTTTTGCTTCTTTCCAAATAAAAATAAAAATAAATCAAGTAAACCGCATCTGAAATCAGGAATTACAGAACACACGAGGATTTCCAGGTTTTCGCTTCTCTCCATATAAACAAATCAAATTAAAGCAGTTTAAAACCAGCAAAGAAAATAAACATGAGAATTTTCCAGATTTTTGCTTCTTTCCCAAAGAAACAAATGGAAGTAAACCGCATCTAAAACTAGCAATTACAAAATGCATACTCTTTACAGAAATTGTTTAAGTTCCATGCTGTACACAAGATTAAAAACTAGGGTTTATGAATTAAAATGAAGCACCTTGTACTTCTTTTTTCTTCTTGTAGCAGATTGCTTTAACTCACGGTGCTGCAGATCCTTACTCCTTGCTGATCATTATGGAATTTATGCAGAGTGAACAAATTGAAAATAGTGAATGTGATTTGCTTGTATGGAAAAACAATATATTAAATACTAGCACTTGCACCAGAAGGAGGTGGAAGGGTTATGCCGATAGAAAATTATATAAGTTAATATGTTACAGAGTTCAATTTTATATGTGCATAGAAAAAACATTAATTTAAATCACAATATCTTATGTACAGAAAAGTATTTTTTATGTATACAATTTGAAAATACAATCTTGACTTTAGGTCAATGATTTGTCTTCAAGCTATCACTTCTCTCTATGAATTTTGCTTCATACTTTTACTGGTCTATTTGTTTTGGTTAACAATTTGACAATTTTACACCAAAATTATAATGGAGGAGCAATGGTTATGTCGATTGTAATTTATATGGAATGTCTTATAAATTTGAAAGTAGCATCAAATAAATAGAGAAGCCAAGATTTTTATGAAAGATATTAAAAAAATGTTTTCTGCCATGCTAATGTGAGATAATGTCTCAAAATTTAAGAACTATATTTGAATAACTATTAGACAAGGGTGCTCAGTGGAGCATAATTGTCATCTATCATTCAAAATTAAATCATTAATAAGTAATTGTTCTTTTGCTTTTATGGATAGAGGTTTGGGTTTTCTTTGGGTTCACTCATAGGGGTGGTTGTTTTCCTAATAGAGTGGCAAGTGTTTATCAAGTGTCATTATCTGTTGTGTGAATTTGAAAGATAGCATTTAATTGAATCTAAGGACATAAATTGACTCTCTGTCTCAATTTGCATTCTATGATAAGAGACACAAATTCTCTATAGTGCGATAGAGGAATTAGAGGAAGAAATAAAAAAAGATGAGCTTGAGCTTTATGCACATGATGGAAACAGCTTCTTTGAGCACAATACATTCTATGGCTTATTTGATTTGTAGTGATAATTGCCCTACAAAATAGACAGAGATGACTTTGAACTCTATTCACATGTTGTAAACAGCTTCTTTGAGCATAATAAATTCTACTATTCAATTTTTTCAGTTGCAATGAAATTATATTTATACCACTAAATTGGTGTTTGCTCAATTTATCATAAGAAAACAATAGAAATAAAATCTTTATGATCAGTGTGAAATTATATGAAATGAAGAACATAATAAAAAAAGAAAGATACAAACAAACTCCAAGGAAGGTTGCTTCTAAAATGAAGTGGAGTGAAAGTGAGCAACCAGTGACAAGGGGAACACAAATTTGGGCTAGAGATGAGGTAGATTACCACATTGAAATTGCTTATTGGGCAAAAGCAGCATGAAAGACCTTGATGAAAATGGAACATGCAATCCAACCAATGAATGAGAACATTGAAATTGCAAGCCCAAGCAGGCAATGGTGGAACATACATGGATCATTTCTTCCCATGCTTGACAAGTCATCCAAGCATGAGTTTGCTACTACCTCTTTACCACATAAATTGAGAAATTCATGTCATCACTTGAAGTCATTTGTTAATCAATTACAAATCGATGAATGGAAAAACATGCACATCTAACGATTGAAACGGATTCCCTAAAATTAGTATGCAAATATTTGCAAGTAAAATTTCATTGAATTGTCTTAAGCTACTTCAACAAGACAAGACAAATTGCTTAGATGCACAATAACAATTTTTTAAATTTAAAATATAAGAAAGAATCTTGAGGTAAGTTGCTTGCAATGGTTTCAATGAATGTTTTTTTTGGAATTTGTACGTGTTAGATCATTTTCTGTTGTGTAACTTAACATACTAACAAAGAGGTATATGTTCAAGATTAAATCCATGATGGAGATTTCAGTGAAAGGTATAGGTCAGCAACTCAAGGTAAGCATGATGAATTAGTGGCTAAGTCTGATTTCTACCTCTTAGATGCTCTTGGACAAAGCAGGGAAATTGTGTGTCCCACCCAAAAGAGAGACACATTATCTCACCGATGGCTGGTCATTTTGGGGTGACAAAGACAGTGACAAACCTTCAGCAGTATGTTTATTAGCCACACTTGTAGCTAGGATGTCTCTAAATTCATAAAGGTTTGTCAGTTATGTAGTGTTTGCAAACCCAACAGTAGAAAACTTGGGTTGTACCAACCGTTGACGGTGCCTGAAAGACCATGGTAGAGCATATTAGTGGCCTTTGTAGGTGGATCGCCAAAGACAAAGCATGATAATGATTACATTTTTATCAGTTCGGATCATTTTTCTAAGATGTGTGTCCTGATTGAATGGAAGAAGACTAGAAAAAAGCAATGCAGCTGATTTATTTTCCAAGAATGTTTGGATTCACTTTGGTCTTCCAAAAAGTATCACATTTTAAATGAGGACGTGACGTTTCTAAGCAAATTTTAGTGCACATTGTGGGCTAGTGTCATTTATTAAAACATAAATGCAAATAAATAAATAACAAGTATATATATATATATATATATTAACAATTTTATTATAATTATAATTATCAAGATACAAATACCAAATCCAATAAACATCCAGATATGAGTAATTACAAATATTATTATAATATTATATTGCAAAGATGAGTAATTGCAATTCAACATAACATATATTGTAGAAATAAATCTGATTATAATTTGTGTAATACATAATATAATAACATATCATAAATATCCTATATTGTAAAAAAATAATGCATGATATAAATATCATAACAAAACAACAAACATTGTTTTAATAATTATTAGTAAATAAACCACATATAATAAACTATCCTATGCACTAACTAAAATTTCCTCAAACACAACGAATAGTTTATTGCAGCGATTATCATTATTAAACACATAGCATATGAATCGGTTCCTAAAGGGAGCAGTTATGTCATAAAGACACGTCCCTAGTCAAGGGAGGTATGACTTTTTGGAGAGTGGCTTATAAAAAAGAAGACCAATCCAGGGCAATTGGACACCGATGGGGGGTAGAAGAACATATTCTAAACAGCAACTCATTTTTTTTTAAATATTCTCTAAAACTCAGAGCATCGTGGCTGCGAGAGTTAAGAGGGTTTCAGCAGAGGTAAGTGTCTTTCATTTAAAATAAGAAATAATTAAAGCTTTATATATGTAGGGCATCGAATGAAAGGAAGGAGGAATAAAGAAAGGAACCTAGGAATATATTCAGTCTGATAAAAGATTATGTGAAAATCTGATCACAAGGAATAAGCAGCAACAGAGTAAGTTCATTATAATTACTTTATGCTGGTGTATGTTTGATATATGTTTGATATATGTTTGATATATATATTTGTTATTTTTTTGGGTAGATTCTAACATAATTAAGGTCTTAAATTAATTAATTATATATATATATATATATATATTATGATCAAAATTAATTATTTTTGTAGTATGTTTATTATGGTTATTATCTGTAAATATAAATATACACATATTTTGTTATTTATATTTGTTACTCTCTTAATAAGCTTCATCATGATTATTTAATACAATTGTATATTTTGCTATTATATATATGTATATAAATTAAATACATATAAATATAGATGATATGCATGTTCATGCAAAGGTGAGTATTGCCAATCAATTAGGGATAATTATATATTAGATCTTTATATAGAATATATATATATATATATACTATATATGATTATGTAATAATGGTGTTTGCAGCAATTATTGTATCTCATA
The DNA here is from genome assembly GCA_007258455.2 of Sequoia sempervirens. Classification (NCBI taxonomy): domain Eukaryota; kingdom Viridiplantae; phylum Streptophyta; class Pinopsida; order Cupressales; family Cupressaceae; genus Sequoia; species Sequoia sempervirens. The sequence goes on along the minus strand of VDFB02072274.1, from coordinate 99,929,965 downwards.
AGCTATTATGATTCTTTACTACGAGAATAGACTTTGGGCCAAAATTCCCTTTCGCTAGCACTCAATAAGGATAGGGAGTTTGTGGAGGGAAAGGCTGGTAAATCGCTCTATTGATGGACGGTCCCAAGATAGGTAGGAAACCTTGAGGGAGTCCAATTTGAGATCGTGCACTCGGCCTTGGCATGGTAAACCCACCATCCAATGAGGTTAGAAAAGAGCAAACAAGGCGAAGATCTATTCCAATCAAGAGTAATAAGTCATATCAGTTTATGAAGTGTTTATGCACTAGATGATAATGCATCTGCCTTATCCTTAAAAATGCTCAATCTAGAATTGTCTAATTTGAATCGGATTAAAGAACTATGTGTATTTGTGGGTAATGCATGATGTGTGCAGGCACTCAAGACAAATTACATGTGCAAAATTAAGTGTTGGTAAATAAATTTCTTGACCCTAACTTGTGCATTTTATGTCTCTAATAAGAGGACATTACAGCTAGGATGGACACAAAGATTAAGAGCTCTACAGCATTCCATCCTTAAATGGATGGACAAACAGAGGTGGTTAATCAAACATTGGTGCAGCTGCTACAAGGGTATAATCAGAGTTATCCAAGAAAGGTTGGGATGAGTATTTGATCTACATTCAATACTCCTATAATAAAACCATTCATTCGTCAACAAATTTGTGCCCTTTCAAGGCTTGTTCTGACTATTTGCCACCCAACCTGTTTGATGTTTGTCTTGGACAATCAGAAGGAGGACAGGAAAAAAGGGGATGCAAAGGTGGATAAAGCAGCAAAGTTCATAGATAAGGTAAGCCAAATTCATCTAAAAGTTCAGGAAAGACTCCAAGAGTCCCAAGCAAAATAAGCATGATAAGCATCATCATGATCAACATTGCGTTGAGCACACAAATTCCAAGCGAATGACATCAAATTTTAACAAATTAAAATACAAATACAGAAACAAATTTCAAATTTGTCAAAATAATGTCAGCTTAACCAAAGATTTTGAAAGAATGTAAGATTTCTATAATCATGAAAGAAAAAACCTGAAAGAAAGAAAGAAATAAATAAACTGAAAACATTTACTATTGTATGGCTGTAGTTTTTCATTTAGCACTGCAAAAAGTATATGCTGCCAACATTAAAGACTGTATAAATAGCTTTTTATTCTTAATTCAACTCAACTTCATAGTTAAGAGGGTTTACTGCACAACATGAACAATTTGTTGTAAGATTTTTATAAAATACATAAAAAGAACTCTCCAAATTCGGAGATCTATCCTCTACATTCAGCAATAAGAAACTCTAGGATGACATTAAAATTTAAATGTAATAAAATTCCAGCAAGATTAAAAGCATATCATTTGACAGACCTGCAGCACTACAAAGTCATAGCAGGGGTTTGGGAAAAAAACAAATAAATTACAAAATTATAGCATTGTTAGTGTTAGTTTGTTACACTTAACATGTTTCAGGAGGTGTTTAGAAGAACTTTCAGTTAAAAATCTGTAATTGTTGAGCACTGTGATGACCCTCCTCCCTGTTTAGAGATCAATTGTGAAAGAGGCACTACAAACTACTTAGTGCCCATTTCCATCAATCTTAGCAGTTAGCACATACATATATGAACTTGTGAATTTAGATCCTGGCCTCTAAAGTGTAAAGCGCAAATCTAGCATATTGCTTGTTCATACCTTGAAATCCTATACAATCTCTCGAACCAACCTCTGAAAAGGCAGCTTTCTGATAAAAAAGCTCAATGCTCTTCTGGTACTTACAAATTTCACTGAAGCATGACAAAATTAAACAGATTATCAACTTCGTAACCGCAGACGTATGATCTTCACAGTCCATAATTCTATCGTGCATAATGTCTGGTTTTGAAGAAAAAAACTTACACGGACAAAACCAGAAACTATGCAAAATAACTTCATAACCCTCAAAAGTCCAAGCAAAAAACCCTAAATTACGATATTAAATTCATATTTAGGTTTCCAACTGTTCAAGATATCTCTTCGTGAAGAAATAAACAGGGATGTAAAACTAGGTATTATGAAAACAACCATACATAATACCCAAAACCAATGCCTTCAATTATTAACAGATAACAACAGAATTGTTTTAGAATGAAAAAGAACACAGCAAAAAATGAACTGACCGCGTACAGATTCCCCCCCCAAAAAAAAAAACACAAAACACTGAAACCATGGCAAGTGACTTACCTCAAGATTCTGCACAAATTGTGTCGTGCTGTCAACAATACCGATAAGTAAATATGGACAGAATGTCTACGAAAATTTTATAAAAAATAAATGAAACGAACCAAAACCAATAACGCAAGCTAAAGTGTTTCCCAAGGCAAGGCAAGGCAATGCTGTCGAGTCTACTATGCGCCCCCCCTCCTTTTTCTCCTTTTTTCTTTCGTTCCTCCTCATCTTTTCTCTTTTCTTCTTTCTTTTTGGTAAAAATCTCTTCATTTTTTTTAAGCATTTTTTGGTATGAGGGTACGAAACATTCAAGGTGTATGAATAATCAATTTATTTCGACTTAGTGTTAAGAATCAAAGAGTATTTATTTCATTAAAGTCGTTTAAGATACGATTTTGGCATCATCTTTTTAAGATGTTAAGTATTTGCATTCATTAAGACTTGATCTCGAGTGAGCTTTTTGTGAACCATTTAACTTGACTAATAGATTAAAAGTCACTTGACCATCTATTTTTTTAGTTTATAACTCTAATATTATTGTTGTTTAATTACACAAGTTTTATGCAAAGCTCAATTTGTCTAAATAATGTGATTTTATTTATAGGCCTTCCTTGATTAAAGTGTTATTATTTTTCTTTGTGTAGAGGAAAAGAGTCTATATTTGAAAACCTTACAATTTTCCCCTTCACTTTGGTCTCACCTTGACCTGCCTTGGGCTCACATATGTAATGATATTGGTACAAATGACACAACTTTTTCTCAAAGCTCGCACACAACTCAATACATCACTTAAACTCAATTGCACTCTTTTGGCACCCAATTTGAAATTTATGTTAAATTCATCCAAGGCTTTACATATTTTGTGAATTTTATCTAATTTTTTCCTTTTGATATCCCTTTTAAATTCCTTATATGTTGAAGATGTCTAAGGTCCAATAAAATCTTAAGAGTGTATGTTTATTTGTTGGAACCTTGTTCTTCCCTAGGTTGTGAGTCTTCAAGTGGACTTGCCCTAGGGACTAAGTCTTGAGGTTCCCAGTTCCCACTCTTCCTATATATCACCAGATCGTAGACCTCTAAGTGGACTTGGAACCTTGGAACCAAGTCCCCTATTGGTTGTTCCACTTAGTGTCCTAGTCCCCAAATTTCTTAATCTTCATGTTACTTAGTATAACTTTATTCCCAAAACCCTTTATCCCTTTCCATGTTCCAGAGCTCCTAAAAACCCTAAAAATCTTGCTCTTACCCTATTCCCCTGGAGCCCAAAGCTCTAGGAGAACTTCAAACCTTGGAACCAAGTTCCTAGTGCTCAATTCACCTTCGATCTTACTCCTCAAACTTCATGTTTCCCCAAATCAAAGGTCCCTCTCAACCCCTAACCCCCAACATTCCTTATTTCCAAGTCTCCACAAGTTTGTGTCTCTCACTCCTTGCAAAGTTCTTATTCCCAATCTACACTCTATTTCCAACCCATGTCCCTAACCCTTTTCCTAATATCCCAAGTGTTTCAAAATTTAGCTAAACATGATGGTCATAATTTTTAGAGGTTCATGAACATCTTGAACCTCTAGCAAGGTTCAAACACTACCCAAGTCCCTAGCACAATATAAAAGAAATCAACTAAGTCATATGTTGGTTGGTTCATGGATTTTGAACTAACAGTACAAAAAATGTTCATAGGGACAACAAGGAAGGGGACAAAACAACTAAGTATGGATGTCGACGAGTTCAAATTTCCTTGAAACCATCGAATGGTTCAAGCAAGGCTCAACTCACTGACAAGAACCAAGAGAGAGACAAAAGAAAAAATTACTTAGGTAGAAAGGGGTGTCAACAAGTTCAAAACTCTTTGAACCCTCCAACATAGTTCAAAAAGTGTCAAGAATACCAACAAAAAATAAGAATCAGGCATTGTGGGTGAGTCCAAAAATTCCTTGAACTTTTTAATGTTGTCCATGGGAGCTAAAATCCCTGACAAAGAGCAAGAAGAAGACAAATCAAAGAAAGAAGATAAGTGGCATTAATGAGTTCTCATGTTCTTGAACTTGTTGATGGGTTTCATGATGTCAAAAAGATCTAACAAGCTTGTAAAGGTTGATCTAGTATGTAAAAACAAAAAAAGGCACCTAAAGGTTAAATAATGTGGAATCCTATCGCTTAATCTACCACTAGGATGTCATGAATGCAATATGTGGCTCCCCATCTACTAGGTTTTCCTTGCAAGATTATGAACAATCATTTTTAGATGGGAATCATTTTTTTCCTTAGATCTCACTTCAAGCAAGGTTTGCTACATTCATTCTTCAACTACTCTATCTACTTTTGTTCTTGCAACAACATGAGCATTAGATTTCTAGGTATTATATATTACATGCATTTTATTCATTCAAGGGATCGGTATTTACTATTTCCAAATGATTGCAAGTGCTAAAGCCATCTAGGGTCATAAATTTTACCAGTCCAATCCATTTTGAGTAGCATTTTCAAGTTTCTCAAGGGATTTATAATATTTTGTATGATTTTAGTGCATAAATGTCTCCATGAATGCCTATAAATCTTCAAGAAACTCTTGAATTAGTTGGGGTTTATCTTGTCATATTTTGGTATGATAATGCATAATTGATATATGTAATAAAATTTTAATTTATTACAAGCCTTGTCATGGTCTCTAGTGTATTTCATATAGATTTTTGAAGTGTACAAATGGATTATTATGTATGCTTGATATTTTATGTTACATATCTAGTCTGGTGTATATAACTACATAGTTGTTATCCCTTATTTTTCCAATTTGTTGCTCATCCTAGTAATTGTGACTATACCCATTGAATAAGCACTAGTTTTAGAAATGTTTAATCAATCACACTCTTTAAATGAATAAAATTTTCACTAATAGATTAGAGTTATTTTAGAATATCCATGTTTTTTATGATTCACCATTACAAACTACTAGGGAACAACTTCAAGTAACTGTTAATACTAAAACATTTGAGAATCACGTATGCATGTTTGCATCTTGCCACTGTATGAGATATTAATTAAAACTATCTTTGGGGATTATAATATTGTTGTCAACTATAGGTGCATGTGCAAGGTGTTAAATTAGATATATATGTTTTTATGCAACTAGTTAATCTTTGACATAGTGATGATGATAAGGGTAAAGTGTACATTGGATATTGTAATTGTTGTTGCAATCATGTCACATTTTAATTGGTTTAAAACACTATTAAGGACATCTATAGTAACACACTCTTGGTTTAATCTAAGCTCAATATGCAAGAGAGAATACCCACTCTCATAAATTGATCTTTAATCCTCCTTGATCTATTGATGAACCCAGGTATTTTACCTTATTGATTACAAACCCCTATCCCTAAAGGTAGGAAGAGTTCTAATATTATGGATCAATGGTTTTAGGACTCAACACACTCCTAATTGTCAATCTTGTCCACAAATTCTTCTTATCTCACCTAGGATCATTTTCATGATCCATGCAAATGACCAAGTTAGATTGGTGATTTGTAAAAATAAACTCTTAATTGAAATCTAAATATTAATTTGGAGCTAACCCAACCCTTCCAACTAGTCATTATGAGTAGAATCAAATTATGAAATTTCTTATTTTTAGCATTTAAACTCATATTTAAAAGCTAACCCTACTTTATTTTAGAATCAACTAGCACATGGTGACTAGGAGCAAATGTTGAAAACCTAATATTATATTTAGAATCTAAATCTAGAGAATTCACTATTGTATTTATCTACTTGCATCCCAAGCACCATACATGTTTGTTTGTTGTATTTGAATCTTTCTCAAAAGAAATTTACTTGGTATCTAAAATGGATTTAACAAAAGGAAATATCTATCTATGGTTACTCACATTCTCTTTAAACCATAAACAAGTTTTAATGTGGATCTAGACATTGGGGAGAGAAAATTGTAGACTTAAAGGAATACATGAAACCATCAAATGGTAATTAAGAAATCACGATATAAAACAACCCAAAATGTGGCACCCAAATCCCAACTAAAAAATCCAACACCCAAATTCCAAGATGAGTCTATAGACTAAAAATGATATATTCCTTCCACCTACCATAAGTTTATCATAATCCACTTACCAGTTTGGACACTCAATTTTGGCTCCATTATATCCATTCAAAGATGCCTTATGATGTATCATAGTATACATCATGAGTTGGTTAATGAGTGTAACTCCCTCTTACAACTCATAGATGCTCTCACATTTCCAATGTGGGATACCCATTTTCTAGAGGCCATAACTTTTGATCCAAGAAGTCAATTGATCTTTAAAAAGTAAATTGTAGAGATCAAAGAGGTCCACATCATACGAATTTTGGAACTAATGGTGGATTATCTCAAAATATTTTTAGGGTAATAAATGACCTCTATAGCTTAGGAATTGATGTTTGCTATATATATCTTGAAAATTTTAATGTTTATGTTTTGAACATTAATAGATCCAAGGTTGGGACACATTTTCTAACATTCTCCCACTTCCCAAACACCTCGCAAGAGAAAATGGGGTACCAACACTAGAACCTAATTGCCAAGGGTTGAGTGGCTCACAAATACACAACACAACATGAGATTTTTGTGCTTATTGACTTTGGCAATGCATTTACAACATTTTACAAAGTTTTAAATTTTTATAGCATCACCCTTCTCTACCATGTAATGCACAAAATGGTATTGGAAATCAATGTGCTTAGTCCTCACATTAGATGTTAGGTTCTTTGCTAGATATATGGCACTTTGATTATCAAATAAAATTATTATAACTCTCTAACTTAGCCCCACATATAAATACACTCTTAAGTTAGATGGATTGTTTAAAAGCATGAGTAGCTACCATGTGCTCAATTTCTATATTGGAAAAATAAAATATAGACTACCTCTTTCTCATCTAATTGATAGCACCACTAAATAAAGTGAAAACATAATAATTAGTTAATTGTTTTCTATTGGGGCGGTGGGCCTAGCTCAATTAGCTAAAGCATCCTGTTGTAGGAAAGAGGTCACGAGGTCTAGTCTCCTCATCGTCCCTGTGGTACCAAAGGGCATGTCACACTAGTGTCACTAGTCACGTGAAAAAATTCCACAAGCACACTGTAGTTTATAGGGGGTGGATACCCAACCAATTCCTACAATCTAAAAAAATAATTATTTGCTATTGATATCACCTACCTAGTTTGAATCCATAAATCCATGAATATTCACTATGTGTTTTTCACCCATAGAACCACTATGGTAATAAATAGAGTACTTAGAGGTACCCCAAAAATACATAAAGAGCCTCTTAACTGTATCCTAATGAATCGATCTAGGCTTAGCCATGAAATGAATAGGGAATCCCTACTTGGGAAATGTTTAGTCAAGTATAGACCATAACATGGATAAATCTTCCAATAACACTAAAATAAGGTAATTTAGGCATGCTCTCCATCTCTCTAGGTGATGTCAGACACAAATCTATAGATAATTTGGTTCCCATTGAGATTGAAACACATAGTGCTCTACAAGTTATCATATTGAATATCTCCAACAATGAGTTCACATGCTTGTTATGCCCTAACCAAATATTTTTTTCACTATGTTTCTTTTGATCTCCATACCCAAGATATATATAAAATCCTCTAAGTCCATCTCAAGTTATGTTGAAAGCTAAGACTTCACTTTGAAAATTAAAATATTACTATTATTGAAAATAACATATCAATTATGAAATTGGCCCATTTCCAAGGGTTCAAGAAGGTGTGGATTGAAGGCAACTCCCTGAATATCATTAATTTCCTTAAAGAGGTTCATAGTCCTAGTTGGACGATTGATAATTTAATTAGGGACTCTATTTCTATTCTCAAGTCATTTGATGATTGCCACATATCGTGATGTAGGAGCATCCAGGTGCACGAGCAATCCTACACACCAAAAAAAAAATATTTATCTTATTTTCCTTTGATTTTTGCTTTGGTTGTGTTTGTAGACATGATGTTATTTTAAATTCATTCTTCCCTTAACTCCTCTAAATTGGAGTTAGTTAATTTGGATTTAAATTTAATTCAAACTAGATATGTAGGTGCTAAAAATTTACCTTTTTTTGAATTTTGGGGAGTTACAAAGGTCCCACACCCAGACAAGAGGAGGCCATTATTGGAATGTTGTAACTCCTCTACACATTTAAATCTTAGTATTAAAATAATAAGGGAGGAATCCATGCGCTTGGAAAAAGAGGTATTGGAGTGGGATTGTAGGGAGAAAATAGTGAAAATGAATTGACTTTTGTAGGAAAAATTGAATGAGGGAGGTTACCCATGCCCAAGAGAGGATAGAAAAGAGTTAGGAACTTGGCAATAATTCCAGGGAATAGGTTCCATTCCTACCAAGGGAGAGAATCCAGTAGGAGAAACATGGGAAAGAATAGAAGACTTGAAAATAAATAAATGGCCTATGAGATAAAGGAGGGACGCCCAAGAGTGAAGTGAGGGCCATGTTGAAGTGGTTTTGTTGCTATTACAATGGATTGAAGGTCTCTTGTAGCAAATTTTTGATGTGGAAGGAAAAAATCATGCTTGTAGATTAATTATAGTTCATTGTTTAGTTATTGAAATTATTGTTGTAAGCTCTTGGAGGTTTTAGAATAATAAAATTAGAGTTGTTCATGAATCAGTCATATTTTTTGTTGGTTAACATTTATTATTGAGCTCTCAATGGTTGCCAATATTTTTTTGTGAATTTTTTTTCCTTGTTGAATGTGTGAAACTATGGGTTTTCAGGGTTTTGACTATGAAATTAGAGGGGTATTATTGGGAAAAGAATTATGATGTATGTATCTTCCTGTAGATGAATGTGGGGGCTTTCATTTTCCAAGTTGTTAGTAGAAAATGCTTACATTTGGAGGTTCAAAATAATCTTCAAAAGAGGGTTTTTCACGAGTTTTGAGTGTAGTTTCAGAGCTACATGAATTTGTTTTATGCGGCTGTAATTTCCAAAACTTATATATTTAGAGTCTTGACAGTCATTTTGGAGTATTGGTTCTTATCTTGCATCATATCCCATATTTATAAGGAGGGGAATAAGGTTGAAATTACTTTTTGAACCTAAGAGTTTCTAATTTAATGATGAAAAGGTGGGATTCCTATGACCCCCTTTGTTGAAAACACACCGAAATACTAAGATGGGGTGAATCAATATGCAATAAAATCTCAAACCCTTCAAAGAAAATTAAAACTTAATCTTTACAACATTAACAAAAACATGAAAGATAGAAACAATGCACAACACCACACAACACCAGATGTATGTGGAAAACCCCAACGAGGAAAAAAAATAGTGAAAAAATTTGATAAGAGCTAATGTCCCAATCCAATCTCACAAATGAATCACAGTTACTTTGTTTTAGGGCTACCACCCAGGGAAGCTACTACTCCCTATTGAAAGGTTTTAGGGTCACTCTCAAGGAAGCTACAACTCCTTGCAGACTTTATTTTAGGGCTACAACCCAAGGAAGCAACTTCTCCTTGAACTAAGAAAAAACTCATAAATATTACATCATGACAATCCTTCTACTATCTAAATCTAACAATGAAGCTCAATCCTTTTGATGATTTCAATTCTGCTTTTCCCTTCTCTTTTGATGATTGCAATTTTGCTTTGACAACTTTTGCAACTTCTTCAAATGCCTTCTCTACAACTTAATGACTCACTACTTTTAGCCTTCAAGAAGTTTTCCCTTTGGCTCACTGTCTCTAGTAATTAGTTAGGCACACTCTTCACTTCTCTTTTATCACTGAAATATGACCAAATTGAATTCAGACAGGATCTAGCACTTCTGCTCTTTCTCTTTCAGTCAATTATATTATCATAATGCATTACACATCCTCATTCAACTTCTTACAATCACTCAACACCTAGATCAACTAGGTTTACAATGTATACATGATGTTACATTGATTACATTACATGTGGCCAAAAACAACAAGAATATTATAATTACAAGTCGACCAAAGATGAATAACAACATGAAATGTGTAGAAGACAAGCCCCAAATCGGAATTCACACAACATAAGGAAGAGGAACACACCTTGCAGATTCTAACACACACTTAACTTGGTCCTAAACACTCTTCACAACATCAGCCTTCAAAGAAAATCATCTACATGCTTGAAAAATTCAAATTAGGTCAACCTTAAGCAAGAAAACATGAAACTTGTAGCATGTTGGCCTTTACAACTTGGCGGTACACATGAATGATTAAACATTACATGTGTTGGTGGAACCCTAAAATTTTCATGTTCCACTATCCTTGAACATTGCTTGGTTATCCCATAAGCCATGTTTTTGTCTGCTAGTTTTGGCGGCCCTTTCATTATGAATACCTTGGAGGTATGTGCTTATTACCGCTTGAAAGATTTTCTATAGCTCCATCGTAGAAGACATCTCATTTTTTGAAGATTACAATGATGAGCAACATATTTTTCTTTCTCATCATTGGTCATCGTTGTGTGTTTCCTTTTCAAATTGCTTCAGCAATGGCCTCTTTCTTCATCGCCTATCGCTGTAATGACTCTTCTATTTCTAATCACTTCAATGATGAGCGATAGGCTCGATGGTGGCAGTATCTAAGTGAAGGGCTATGTGATCAATGGTCGATATGGAATACAATGGTTATCTAAACCATCCCCCGCTACCTACCAACAACGATGCATCACCCTGTGGTGGGGTGATGGCTTTGTCTCTACATCACCTATTGTTGTAATAAGTTGCTTCTTCTAATCGCTTTAGCGATGAGTGACAACCAAATGGTGGACGATGGTATGGATGATGTTAACAACAAGTGGTGAATGAAAATCGAAGGGACTTGCTAATATCAGAGAGTGCCATTCTTTAGTTTCCCCGATGTCTCGATGGACAAGGATGGGCTCGATCGACTATTACAATGGTGTGTTGTGGCTTCATGAAAACTATCCCTTGCTAGCTCGCGAGGGTTTCACCAACTCTTCTTATCACCTGGTAGGAGAGCGAGGAAGCTCCACGTGGCCACTCTTGATGCCCATGAAGTTTATGGAAGTCCACGAGATGGATAAAACAGGTCTACATGGCGTAGGTTGGAGTAATTTCGATAGCCAAGATGCACGTTTTGGATGCACGAGAAAATGAAATGCAGGTGAAAATGCATTTTACAACCCAATAAGAACAGTGGGTAGGGGCTTTTGAGGAAAAAATTTAGTTACAAGTGAAAGCATATAGCAGAAGGAAGGAAAATAAGGAATAGAATGGACATTCTTCGAATGCATATTGTTGCTAGATCTGATGGTTCGATTAGTGCCAGATGTCAAACAAAATTTCCATCCGAGGGTTTCCTCATTTCTTTAGATTAATTTTTGTTTCATTTACTAAAGAGGTTGCTAACGAATGAGTCTCACAGAGAAATTTTGTAACATATTTGTAATAAAGTATGAGTTTGCTCTATGGCTTTTTAGTTTTTTCATGCCTTGTAATAGTGAATACAATCACAACACTATCATCTTTTAATTCATAAATGACAAGATATTCTGGCCTAGTTTTCTCCACTATAAACATTGCATAAGTTTTGAATATAAGAAATCAAGGATTTTTGTTATTCATATGCTTGTCTTTCCCTGAATTTTTGTTCACTACTATTACTCTCATTCAAGGAATGAGTTAAATTGTATTAACATGAATAAAGGTTTATGCAATTGTGTGCTAGGATCACTAAGTATTACTAGTTAACTCTCTCGTATTGATGATGTAAGGAATCATTGATGACAGAGCGAATGTTGTGATGTGTTTTAAATTACATGGTTTAAATTACTCCACCCTTGGATAAGGCATTTATCTTTTAATGTTGCAGTCTCCTAAGATCTTTTGTGGCATCTACATTTAAAATCAACTTTAATATCCTATCTCAGTGTGATTGTGTGTTGAGCTTAATGTATAACACTTCTCATGTTTAAGTTAGATACTACCATGAAGGTGAGCCAAATCTTTGGGGTATTGTGTCTATTAAACAATTAAAGAAGAATTATTTGTTAATTACAATGTATTTGACACTTTGGCACAAGAGTATTGAGAATTATGTTGTAGGGATCACCCTCATGGGTTTCATAGAACCCGAAGTGAAGGGGAGAAATATTTCATATCAATCTCATAGTCATGATAAAGTGAACATTGTGTTGTGTTTTAAATTACATGGTTTAAATTACTCCACCCTTGGATAAGGCACCAATCTTTTAATGTTGCAGTCTCTTGAGATCTTTTGTGGCATCTAAATTTAAAATCAACTTTAATATCCTATCTCAGTGTGATTGTGTGTTGAGCTTAATGTATAACACTTCTCATGTTTAAGTTAGATACTACCATGAAGGTGAGCCAAGTCTTTGGGGTATTGTGTCTATTAAACAATTAAAGGATAGTTATCTATTAATTACAGTGTATTTGATACTCTGGCACAAGAGTATTGAGAATTATGTTGTAGGGATCACCCTCATGGGTTTCATAGAACCCGAAGTGTAGGGGAGAAATGTTTCATATCAATCTCCTATTCGTTGGCCATTGACCTTGAAGTTCTTAAGCATAAGGCTTGGCATACCTTTAGAGGATTTTCAAGGTTCTGTTGGAAGAAAACACCAATAGATTGGTGACTCCATTAGGGAATCTCCAGTATTATCCGTTTGAAAAGAGTCAATAAGTTTATTGATCTGAAGTTTTGGGTAAGATGATCCAAGGACCTACATACTTGAAGGAGATTGTTGCAACATTTCTAGTGTATTCTTGAAGTCTGGTGCTCTGTTGGTGGAGAGAACTTAGAAATACCTAGATCTTGGAAGAAGCTTTCTACTGGTTGAAGATGTTTTCCTCTTTCAAAGAGGTGGCGACTCTACATAATTTTCTACATCATCAGAAGAGCTGGTTGCAGCAGTTCTCAAGTATTTTTCTATTGCAACATTTTTGTATGAGGGTTTGTAATGGAGGTTCTAGTAAATATTGTCCCTTATCTAGTATTCTAAGGTACTAGTAGAAAAGGGAAATGAGAAAATAGGATATTCTGAAAGAAATATTTAGAAGAAACTAGTTGTAGAGGGAATAAAGTTTTATTTGCAAATATGTATGAATGTTTTGTACTCCCTCTACAAGCTTTAATGTCATGCTTGAAAAAAAGTCATGTCCTCAAAGAAATATTTTCACTAGTGAAAGATAAACCCTCTGGATTTCAAGTAAAATCCAAGGTTATCCACACTTTGTCCCAAGAAGAATTAATGAAAATTTTCCTAAGTTTAGAGGAGATCTTGAAGAGTTAGCATCACAACATTTACAAAATTTCATCATTTTGATGGAGGACTGTCAAATAGAAGAAGAGGATGTTATCATGAAGTTTTTTGTGAGAACTTTAGAAGATGTTGTTGAATATTGGTTTTCTGGTTTACCAATACATAGATTCATGGTGTGAGCTCAAAATACATTTCATTGATTATTTTAAAGGAATATCAATAGACAATGAATGTATATGTAAGGATAAAAATATTCATATCCAAGAAGAATTTGAAGAGCAGTTTGAAAGTGAAGTTGAATCCATGTCACCTATTGATGCATTATGTGATAAAAGAAGATTTGAGGGTGAACCCTTCTATGATCTTTCTGATAGATTCATGAAAATTCATGAATCCAATTGTTTGGAAACCCCATAACCTTGAGTGCTTATATCAATGACTTTTAGTGATTGAAGAAATGATAGAGAAATATGGAATTTGTTTCCTAACTAGACTATGTGATGTTACCTTTTCCAAACTTGATCAAATAGGTCTAGATGGTATAGCAAAAGACAATGATAATGCATCTTGTAGTGGTGAGGATTTTGTTTTTGAGTAAATGTTAGAGAAAATATATGTAGATGGAGATTGTGGCCAAGATATAAGACATGATGAGATGAATGAAACGTGTGAATTCACCCCTATTTTCTTTGAAAATATGGAAATAGAGAGAGCCAATTTTTTGTATCAGATGAAGGCTGCAATGATGCAAATGATACCAAAAGTATTTTCTCATCTATTGATTATGAAAATGCAGTATAAGTTTATATTGATTTTGAAGTTTCAAGTCTTCATGGTGACAACATTAGTGTTGCAGATGTAAGTATGCAACTAGATGAGAAGCATTCCTATGCAAACGATCAAGATGACTACAATTTTGTTTGCATCCCTAGTGACTTTGAATCCTCTCAAGAAGAGGACGTAGAATTGATTTCCTTAAGTGAAAAGTGTTCCAATGAAAATGATGACAATATTTTTCAATGCTCACAATTGCATGATGACATTATGAAACTCTATGATACTGCTGATAACTTCTTGAATGATCATCTCAGTTCACATTGTGTTGATGGTATAAGACTTTCAAAACCTTGTATGGAAAGGTTAGATGTTGAAAACCAAGGTGAGTTGAATATTTTCTCTTCAAGCAATGAGTGTGATGTTGTGAAAAATAATGGGACTCCAAGTTCTCTTAGACAAGAGCATGATGAGGGATATGAATTGAACATATTTTTTGAAGAAGAGATATATGATCAACAATGCTATGATACACTTGGTTATGCCAATTCTACACATGTTGAGTGTAGCATTGATGCAAGTCTGCTTGGTAATGAGACAAAGGAGTTTGTTGGTTTGTGGAATACTCTTGAAAATGATGGTATATCAGATGCAAATGATAGAGTGTGCAATGAATTTTAGTTTGAGAGATCATCCATGAGAAGCTGCAAAGAAGAAACAAATGATGATTTTTAGTTTAGTAGTGAAGAATATGACCCTGTTGATTATTGCAGTAGTATGGGAAAAGAAGAAGATATTTGTGCAAGAGATTCATTGGATAATTTGGTTCAGGTAGTTGATTATGAAGAGCATGCATATGTTGGTGATGTAAGTTGTGAACAAGGAAGTGCTTTATTGTTTGATCATTTACCTGCTTCTATCCCTTTTGTTGGTTTTGAAGTTATCACTAAATTTTTGCATGAGGATAGCATAAATTTAGCCGTACATGAAATTGAAAATGTGAAGGCAAATGTTAATACAACTAGTGATAATTTTTATGATGATTTTGCACCTTAAGAATGTGATTGTGTTCAACACATGGATGCATATGAAGACCTTTTTTTGTGTCTACAATTCATAGTCTTTCTCATGAGCAATATGCTTCAGATATTCATGTTGATGCAGTAGGAGGTAATGTTGAAACCATCTCATACAATTCTTTCACATATTCATAGTCACAAGATATTCAAGAACATTCTCATACAATTCTTTCACAACTTCATAAAGCAACAAGTTGGCACAAGCCAACAGATTTTGAAACCAAGCATCAGACAACACAGTCTTGCAATCTATCATTTACACCTTTCTCTATGGAAGGAAAAATGATATGAAAATTTGGATATAATACCTTCCCAACACAAAAAACTTAAATTCTAAACCGCACAACCATATTTGCAAATGTGGAGGAACATAGGGCCAAACTTTGCACCCCTATGAGCATCCTCATAGAAACAACACTGTCTTGAATATGTCACTTATAGAACCACCTTTTCGGACCTCAATTGATATGAAACTTGGACCACACATGCTTTGACACATCATGAATCTATATTCTAAATCGTAGGAGAAAATCATCATCAACAAAGAAATGTTAAGCATCTCTCAAAGACTCTGGGAACCAATCAACCAAACTTCAACACTAACAACCAAACCGCAACAACCTTAAACATACTTTTGTCATCAAAGACAACCAATACTCACACTTTTGACATAAATGGTAATCATACTCCAACAATCTCCCCCTTTATCATTAATGGAAAAACCTATTTGACATGGACTCTTCTCCCCCTTTGACATCAAGGACAAAGGGAAACTTTTTCTCTCCCCTTTTTAAGCACACTTTCTCCTCTTCAACAGTCTCTCCTTCTTGAAATAGCTTACAAGCTCCCCCTTTCAGCAATAACTATTACCAACTCTCCCTAAGAGGTAGCCACCACCAGGGAATAAGGGTATGGCATGAATTACTCCCCCTGGATAGATGCACCAACTATGCATCTAGCAAAAAGGAGGGGCAATTACCTGTAACTTCTATTAGAGATTCTCAAATGTATTGTTTTCAAGAGTCTTTGTGAAAATGTCTTCAATTTGATCCTTTGTTGAAACATACTCCAACTTCACTTCCTTATCTACAACCTTCTCTCTCAAAAAGTGATACTTGATTGATATATGCTCGGTCTAGAATGCATCACTAGATTCTTAGAAATACTGATAGCACTTGTATTATCACACAAAATAGGAATAGGCTCACCATACTAAATCATGATGTCCTTCAATGTTTGCTTCATCCACAACACTTGTGTATAGCAAGATGTTGCAACAATATACTCTACCTCTGCAATTGATAAAGATATCGAATCTTGTTTCTTACTATTCCATGAAACCAATTTGCTTCCTAAAAAGAAAGTAGCACCAATTGTACTTCTATCTATTGGTATATGGAAACTAATCATGCTATAATATACACTCTTCATGTATCCTCGTCGAGGTTCGGGGTTGGGACGGGCCCTAAGTGGGGGTTTGGGGGTGGCAGCCCCCGAGAAAAAAATTTTCTCCTACTTTTTCACGTCGTCACGAAAAAAGGAAAAAAAAAAACAACTTTGTAGAACCCTAATCTGGAAGCTTCTAAGCTTTTTATAAGGGGTTGGGATGGGAGTTACAGTATGATGAAAAAGGTGATTATTCACGAGATTGTAATAAGTTTTGCACTGGATAATAAAAACATTGGATGGTTGCGGTTTTGTGGATGTAGCCCAGATTTGGGTGAACCACATTAAATTCTTTGTGTGTGTTTTATTTCTCTATTTATTCATTTAATTTGCATTTAACTTGTTAGATATGTACCTTCTAACCCTAACAAGTGGTATTAGAGTGAGGTTACTATTCAATTATCATCTGCAGGAAGGTCTCATGGTTGAGTGGGAGTCTCACGATTGAGTGGGAGCAATGGAAGATGAGGGTAAGTTGAAGGTTGAGAAGTTCAATGGGTAAAACTATTAGTTATGGAAGATGCAGATGGAGGACTACCTCTATCAGAAATATTTATGGAGGCCATTTGAAGGGAAAACCAAGAAACCCTCAACAATGGTTGATGAGGACTAGGATATTTTGGTCAGAAAGGCACTTGGCAGTATTCGTTTATGCCTGGCACAATCGATGGAATTCAATATTACAACAACAAATACAACTAAATAGTTGATGAAAACCCTAGTGAAGTTATATGAAAAGGATTTTTCTTCGAATAAGGTATTTATTATGAAGAATTTATTTAATATGAAAATGGCAGAAGGTGGGTCAATTGTTGATCATTTAAATGAGTTTAATACAGTTACCAGTCAATTAACTTTTGTAAATGTAAAATTTGATGAAGTTAGGACTCTTTTGATTTTGTGTTATTTGCCTAAAAGCTAGAATAGCTTGGTCATGACTATTAGTAATTCTATTTTTGGTTCGAATACATTGAAATTTGATGATGTTGTTGGTGTTATTTTGAGCAACGAAATTCGTAGGAAAAGCTCAATTGGAACATCCACATCAGGCAATGTTTTGAATGCAGAAAGCATGGGTAGAACAAAGGAGAGAGGAAAAAATTATGGAGGTAGTGGGAAGTCACAAGGAAAATCAAAGGACAAAAGGTCACAATTCAGAGAAAGGAAGGATTACTGGCACTGCGGTAAGCCAGGTCATTTAAAGAAAGATTGTTGGTCTCAGAAAAATAAAGGAGACAAAAAGGAAGGAAAAAAAGAGAAAAATTTGGTAAGTAATAAATCTGATGAGGATGCTTTCATTTGTTCCCTTAATAATGCTGATGAATCTTGGGTGTTAGATTCAGGGGCTTCATTTCATGCTACGCCCCATAAAAGGTATTTTCTTGATTATGTCCAAGGGGATTTTGGGCTGGTTTATTTGGGAGATAACGAACCCTATCAGATTGTTGGAAAGGGAAGAATCAAGATTAAGTTGTAGAATGAGAATCATTGGCTACTACATGAGGTAAGGCACGTTCCAAAGTTAAGAAAAAATTTAATTTCAGTAGCGCAACTAGATGATGAAGGTTGTGTTGTTACATTTAGTGATAAAAATTGGAAGGTTACAAAAGGTGCCTTAGTGGTAGAAAAAGGTGTGAAAGTAGGCACCTTATATCTTTGTACAAGTCATACTGTTCCTTCTACTTTAGCTATTGCAGATAAAAATCAATGTTTAGGAACAGTTGCTACAATTCAGTAGGAAGAAAATCAAATAGTTGCTATGGATTTTGAATCAGCACTATGGCATTATAGACTTGGGCATATGAGTGCAAAAGGTATGAAATTCCTTCATTCAAAGAATGTTTTACCAAGTCTAAAATGTGTTAATATGGATTTCTATGAAAGTTGTGTGTATGGCAAACAAAAGAGGTTAGTTTTCTCAAGGATGGGAAGGAAAAGAAAGATGAGAAATTGGAGCTTGTGCATACAGATGTATGGGGACCAGCTCAGGTATCTTCTCTTAGTGGCTCTCAATATTATGTTACATTCATTAATGATGCAACTAGGAAGGTATGGATTTATTTCCTTAGGAAGAAATTTGATGTGTTTGAAACTTTTAAAAAATGGAGAAGCTTGGTTGAGAATGAGACAGGTAAAAAGTTATATGTCCCAAATCTGATAATGGTGGTGAGTATTGTAGCAAAGAGTTTGAAGATTATTGTTCCTCTAATGGTATTCGTAGGCAGAAAACGGTTCCAAGGACTCCACAAGAAAATGGAGTGGATGAGCGCATGAATAGAATGATAATGGAGCGTGCACAGACTATGAGATTGCATGTTGGGTTGCCTTTAAACATGTGAAAAAAAGTTGTAAACACTATTGTTTATTTAATTAATAAAGGTCCCTCCAATCCTTTGGGTTGTGGTATTTTAGAGGAAGCATAGACATGTAAGAAGGTGAGTTATTCTTTTCTCAAGACCTTTGGTTGTGAAGCATTTGCACATGTAGATTCTACAAATAGAGCCAAGCTTGATGCAAAATCAAATAAATGTATATTTGTTGGATATGACATTTATGAATTTGGTTATAGGCTTTGGGATTTTGAAAATAAGAAAATTGTGAGAAGTAGAGATGTCATATTCAATGAGAAATTGTTGTACAAAGATCAGTTGCAGCCGCATGAGAAGAAAGAAAAATGATTATGTAGTGCTGGATGATACTCCAAACAATGATATTCTAGTGGTTCCTCATGCTTCACAACAATAGAAACAACAAATACAACAAACTCCAGTGAATGTTAGACGATCTTTAAGGATAAGTAGACCTCTAGAAAGATTTTATCCCTCTTTGTATTCTATTTTATTAACTGATGCTGGTGAACCAGAATGTTATGATGAAGCTATGCAGGTGGATACCAAGGTTCAGTGGGAGCATGGAATGGAAGAAGAAATGGAATCCTTACTAAAAAATCAAACTTGGGAATTATGCAAGTTGCCTGCAGGTAAAAAGGCTTTACCAAATATATGGGTTTATAGGTTGAAAGAGGAGGATGGAGGTAAGAAAAGATTTAAAGCCAGGTTAGTTGTAAAGGGATTTGCATAGAAAAAAGGAATTGATTTTGATGATATTTTTCTCTAGTTGTTAAAATGACTTCTATATGCATTGTTTTAAGTATTATGGCTACTGAAGATTTGCATTTGGAACAGCTATATGTTAAAACAACCTTTCTCCATGGTGATTTGGAAGAGGAAATATATATGGAACAACCACAAGGATTTGAGGTCAAAGGTAAGGAGAAACTTGTGTGCAGATTGAAGAAAGGTTTATATGGCTTGAAGTAAGCACCTCAGCAATGGTATATTAAATTTGATAGTTTTATGGTTGAGCAAGGCTACAGTCAGTGTAATTCAGACCATTATGTTTATTTTAAGAGGCTAGATGATGATAGCTACATTATTTTATGTTTATATGTTGATGATATGCTTGTAGCGGGGTCTAACATGGATCACATAAGGGAGTTAAAACAACAGTTAGCAAATTCATTTGCTATGAAGGATTTGGAGGCAGGAAAATAAATCCTTGGTATGAAGATTACAAGAGATAGGAACAATATAATTTTTTTTAATCTCAGGTTGATTATGTTGAAAAGGTGTTGCAGAGATTTCATATGGAGAATGCAAAAGTTTTCAGCACACCTTTTCCTAGTCATGCTAAATTGACTAAGGATATGTGTCCAAAGACACAAGAGGAGGAAGCAAAAATGTCCAAGGTACCATATGCTTCAGTTGTAGGCAGTTTAATGTATGTCATAGTATGCACGTGATCAGATATTGCACACATCGTAGGAGTTGTTAGCTGGTATATGAGAGTTGAGCATTGGAATGCATTAAAATGGATTCTCAAGTATTTGAGAGGTACATCCAATAAAATTTTATGTTTTGGGGGCTCTAATACTGATTTAAAAGGCTATGTTGACTCAAATTTGGCAGGGGATGTACATACCAAGTGAAGTACCACAGGTTATGTGTTTACAGTTGGTGGGATAGCAATGAGTTGGATTTCTTGGTTGCAAAAGGTGGTTGTTGCAACAGAGGCAAAAAAGGAGATGATATGGTTGCAACTTTTCATGGAAGAGTTGGGAAAACAACATGCTAAAAATTACTTGTTTATGGACAACCAAAGTGCTATACATCTTGCAAAGAATTTTTCCTTGCACTCAAACCAAACACATGCAGTTGAGATATCATTTCAGTTGGTTAGTGTTAGAGGATGGATAGGTCAAGCTAGAAAAGATACATACAGATGCAAATCCAATGGATATGTTTACGAATGCAGTGACAAGGGAGAAGTTGAGCTCCTCTTTAGCTTTGCTTTCCTGTCAAGGTTGAATTCAAGTATAACAGAACAACAGGGTCCAAGGTGCTTATTTCTAGTGGGAGTTGTAAGTGCAGCGGTGTCATCCAAGATTAGTCTCCAAGTGGGAGATTGTTTGGTGTGAAGCTTGATCAATCTTAAGTGAGAGATTGTTGGTATGTGGAGACTAATCATGCTATACTGTACACTCTTCATGTATCCTTGCCAGGGTCTGGAGCCAGGATGGACCTCGAGTGGGGGTTCGGGGGCAGTAGCCCTCGAGAAATTTTTTTTCTCCTACTTTTTTGCGTTGTCACCAAAAAAGGAAAAATCACCTAAAAAAAGGAAAAAAAATGACTTTGTAGAACCCTAATCTGGAAGCTAAAAGATTGTTATAAGGGGTTGGGATGGGAGTTACAGTATGATGAAAAAGGTGATTATTCATGAGATTGTAATAAGTTTTTCACTAGATAATAAAAACATTAGATGGCTACAATTTTGTGGATGTAGCTCGGATTGGGTGAACCACGTTACATTCTCTATGTTAATTTTCTGTGTGTGTTTTATTTTTCTATTTATTCATTAAATTTGCATTTAACTTGTTAGATATCTTCCTTCTAACCCTAACACTATCATCCACACAACCAACCCAATCAACATTAGTGTAAGCACTTAGATCAAAGTCATTACCTTTTAGAAACCATAAGCCATAATCCAAAGTACTCTTCAAATATCTGAAGATTCTTTTTATCGCCTTCGCATGAGTTTCTTTAGGATTAGCTTGAAATATTTCCAGCAAACATACCACATGCATGATATTAGGTCTTGAAGCAATTAGATACAATAGGCTTTCAATCATAGATCTATATAGTTTATGATTATCCAAGGGAGACTCATCATCTTTGCTCAAATGAAAACTAGTAACCATGGGAGTACTAACTAGTTTATAATCTTCCATCCCAAACTTATTCAACATCTCCTTGGCATACTTTTCTTGAGAAATAAATATACCATCATTCAATCGAGCAATCTAAAGACCAAGAAAGAAAGATAACTCACCAATCATAAACATCTCAAATTCCTTATGCATCTCTTAAGCACACTTCTTGCACATATCATCATTCCCACCAAAGATAATGTAAACATACACAAAAACTATCAAAATTGTTTCATCTTCAATCTTGAAGTAAAGATTACTATCTACACCTTTCTTGAATCCTTGTTGAAGAAAGTACTTATCCAACCTTGCATACCAAGCTCTAGGAGCTTGTTTCAAACAATATAGTGCCTTTTTGAGTCTGCACACCATGTTTGGTTTTTATGATAACCAAAATCCATCATGTTGCTTCATGTACACATTTTCTTCCAAAACTCCATTCAGGAAGGCTAACTTGACATCCATCTGATAAGCCTTGAAGTCCTTGTAGGCAGAAAAAGAAAGAAACATTCTAATAGCTGTTAGGATTAGGTTCCATCCACCTTGTAAATCCTACGTCATATGTCATGGTTCCAACATCCTCAGAAAGTGTCTCTAGGCACTTAGGGTGCACTGAAAAAATATTTTGTAATATTAATTCTCACTATTATTTGAAATATGCTCATAAGGGGTGATGGGTCCACTAGCACCGATAAAGGTGGGTTGTGGACATAAATATTTAATATTGTTTTCCCCACATGTGGATGCCTATCTAATGGGATAATAAAAGATAAAGGAAATGATAAATAAGTGACTATTGGGATTATCCAAGTGGGTTCCTGGATAGAGGCAACAGGTGTCACTTGGTTTTCCATCATTTATTGCATTTAATGTAATGTTTATCTCTCATGTTTGGGTTCCCAAGTTGGAGAGAAAGTATTGGAGTCAAAACGGGTGTCTTTTCAAATGCCAAGGAGGTAATCCAAAGGTTGGGGACATTTGGAATGAAATTTCATCTTTGGGTGCCATGTTTGGTGCATTAGATGCTTTCACAAGTCTATAAATTCAACCTCTTGGATGTAGAATTAAAGAGCAATAGTTGAATGTAGTGTTACTCTATAGGAACAAGGGCAAGTTGAGGCATAAGGAGGTTGTTCACAGGTGCACAGGTGCTATCATGTTGGATGCAAAGAGGAGATTGGAATTGGTTGTATTGTAATCTCATTTATTTGAAGATAATACATACTTGGCCTCTCTTCTTGGAGGAGTTTTTTCCTGCAAGGGTTTCTCCATGTAAATCCTATGTTATGTGATAATTTTGTGTTGCTGATTTGTACCTCATTGTTGCTATCTTATGTTGATGTTATTCTTTATTTATTTCTATTATAAGTGTTGTCAAACAGATTGCACTTGAATGCTTGAATGGTTAAAATCAACAATCTGTTGAAACATGGGAACTATCTTCAGGCTATGGGTATCCCTATGGCAAAGATAGACCTCCAGATTCTAGGCTGGTTCCTATATGATTCTCAAATTGATAACTAGGTAACTTGTGTTGGAAAAGGGATAGAAGGATTGTAATAAATGCATGTAAAACTGTAAATTGACGATGATACCCCTAATTGATAAAGACTTGCAACTATGATTCACAATGAACTTAAGAAAAACTATCCACACAAGTCAATTCAAAAGTTTGACCACAAAAATGATTCTAAGGAAGGCTTGAATAAACCACTTTTGAAGGAAAACAAAGTTTTCCCAGCAAAGAAGAATAGATTATTCTATTACACAACACTAGACCTATGATTTTCACTATCTTGAATGCATGCAAATATAAACGAGACAATAATTTTAAAGGTTTTGATATTAAACATAGTAAAACTTCATCAAATCATTTAAAAAAACATCATAATGACAAGGAAGACTTTTGATTTCACCGAAATCAAAGGAATCTTTTGCAAAATGACACCAAATGAACCTGTAAACCTACTGTTGTATTAATCTAAAAACTGGAAACTGAGTTACATGATATTTCTCTTTGCAAAATGCAAAGGCTGAAAAACAAGAACTACAGAAAAATGACTAAGTCATATTCCTTTATACAAAAAGCCTCTCCAAGGCATGAAGGTGAAACTGAAATTCAATCTCAATGCGAAAAATGATAACTCCAAGGCAAATCCCAAGCAGAAGAGAAACTACATGAAAATTGGACCCACTAATGTTGTAAACTGAGCTTGGACAGCTCAGAACTCTGTGTCACAATGTGTATAACTGAAAAATAACTCAAGAGTGCCTCTGAATGCATGGAAGTGGCACTGAAAGTGATCTGAATCTCGAAATTATCTCCTCACGAGCAAATATGAAAATCCTCAAAAAGAGGAATTAAAACTACATGAAAAGAGCCAAAAATAGGCTCAACTCCTTCTCTCAATCAATTGTATTGATGGAGACCCCAAAACTGCATGTAAACGACCTCAGTTGCACTAAAAAATGCATGAAAATATTTCCATAGTTCGCATGATTTTAGTCCTCCAGTTAGCTTTCAATTACATTCTTTGCATGAGAAAGACAATCATTTAATTAAATATTAAAGATAATCATTCACTGATTATTTTAATATTTAACATCTATTATATATGCTTCATTCACTATATGTTAAATATCAAGGTAATTAGTGAAGAATTACCCTAACATTTAATTATATTGAAATTTCCCTAACTCCTTAACTCTATGCAAAGAGTATAAAATGGAGGTGGATTCTACATCAAAAGATAAACTTGAATTTTTCAAAAACTCATGGGCCTTTCAAATCATTAAGTCTCATTGACCTTGATAGTCAATACTATGGTGATAATAAAATCAAATAATTTTGTTAAAACAAAGACCAAAATCACCATCATTCAAATTAGGGCAAGTAAAAGATACCCAAACCCTAATACACGCCCTTCATTCTTCACATTTTTGCATTTTGGGGAGAGTTCAACCGCGCCGCCATGCTTGGAAGGGATTTTGACTTGGAGTTTATTGGAGAGGTCGAGATCTAGAAACTCCATTAAAGAGAAGAACTGAAACTTCGTGGTAAGTTTATCTGCAATTAAACTGCTTTGGCTATGACTTATGAGTCTTCATTAGTTCCATATTCCTATAGTTTCAAGCTTGAAAACTCATGAAATTTTTTTGGTGAAAATAAAGAACATTTTTTTCCATTGTTAATACATGGAAAAGATGAAGAAGGCCACGACCTTTATACATTTCAATCTAGGTTTTCTCCTTTGCCTCACATGTATGTGCAAAGAAAAAGAAGCCACAACTTTATTTTGCTGAGAATCCTTCTGGGTTTGTAATTGATTTGTTCGATAGATGCCCATGAATGGATAGCATTTGTTGTTCTCTCTTTGTTTCCATAAAATTTCTTTTGATTTCTCTCGCTTCAAGTTTTATCATTAATATCTTTCCATGAAATGGCATCCTTGATACATTCTATATATGCAGTTCATGCACCTACTATGCTCACACTTTTATGATAAGCCATAGTCCAGTCTCCATTATATCCATTTTTGTATGCAGGTCGTGGCTTTATTTACTATATTTTGAGGGTTTTCCTTTCCTGCAGGCCGCCATGGAATTTCTGGGTTTTCTTCATTTTGAATGAAAAATAAACCCTCACTGTTGCTTCTCCAAGCTCTGTATGAAACCTTCTCATGGATGGACACTTCCTATTCATGACTATATTGTAGCACAAAATCTTGATTTACTTATAATTTTACTTGCATTGATACTTCACTTTTGTCGTTTCTTAGAAAGAATAAACATGATTCTTTTCCATTCATGCAAAAATCTCAAGGGTTTAGTTTCTTTATAACGTTTCTCAGAAATTTCTTTGTAACCCTTCATGCTTGAAATTCTATAAACTCTTTCATGAGTTTTTGTTGTCATCGAACACTGAGGCTTTTACCTTGGCTTTGAAAATTACAAGTAGATTCTACTTTCCTCTGAAAGATCTCTATTTACACCATTTTTTGTATGCACTGCCATGCCATTTCATTCTGTATATAAATAATATAGCAACAGTTGTTTGTTTTCCTATGTGCAAAATATAACTTTTTGTAGTAATATAGCTGCTTCCTATAGCAACAATGTGATCACTGCATAATCCTAAAGCATGGCTTTAAAAATTTCTATATCTTAGCTTTTTCAGAAAATTGTATTTGTACCTTCAAATGTTGTTCCATTTATTTAATGTTGTCTCAAATATTTCGCATTGTATTCACTATGAATGTGTATGGCTATCTTCTTTTATTTGCTTCGTCAAGGCTATCAAAGAAACTTGTTGAAACCTAAAGCACAACCTTAAGCATTTGTTCATTTTTGTCTTCTGTAGACTATGCATATGCTTTAAAGTTCTAAAAATAGTTTTAATGCTTGAATGCTTTGTTTCCTTTTTGGTGTAAAAAGGCGCTCCATACCTCATTAAAATGCAAATTTGAGTGCAAGGTAGAGATGAAAAAAATGATGAAAAATGCAATTAATGACCTCCATACATTTTTAAATCATTCTTTTAGTATGATGAGCAATAAGATGCTTGCTCAAACTATTTTCATCATGTTCAACTAAAGGTTGCTTTATGAACTTCATTCATGGAGAATGATGACTATCTTTATTCCATACTATTGTCCTATGTTATTGTTTATGAGTTGGGCTCAACCCTTGTGGGAGCCACATTTCTCACCACTCATAACAATATCTATTGATTGAAATGATCTAATTATACCTATTACTACACATTTAAACAAACAAGTTAGCAAAAATAATTGAAGCTGAAAGCTTCCAATGAATCTTTGTGCTCTTTTAACTTGATCATCTGATGCATGCTTGAAATGATGTAGATTATATTCTTGTTGGAAATGTAGGCATAGGATTGATATTGATTCATCATTGCTTAGAGTTAATCTCTAACATCATTTTCATTCATCCTGAAGAACAACTTAAGGAGAGTGGAGTTAGAGAACCTGGAAAGCTTCAACAACACCAGTCAAAGATATCAAGCATCACTGGTTCCATCATTACAGGCAATGATGAACCACCCTCCTTTCTATGTTTATATTGTCTACAGATGTATAGTTTACAATCTATTTTTGCATCTATCATTTGATTACGTAAATGAAATTCAGCTACTCCCACGGCTTGTGTGGGACCTTGATCTTTACAATATGAATAGAACAACATTTGTTATGCGAATGTCTAATTTTCTATTACAAGTACTTGCATAATAAAACTAAAAATAAAATGTAATCTGATTTTTACATGATGACACATACTTAGCAGTGAAATTTGAAATTCTATGTACCTCTCAATGATGAATTCAATTCAGCTCTACCTGTTTGAGCTTGTAGTGAAAAATAGGTAACAATAAGCTCACATAAGGTAGTGTTTATAAGCATGTTATGTTGGCTAATTTTTGGCATCATAAAGAAGATGGATCTAATCATGGTATTTCCATATTAAGGCAACTTAATTTTCATATTTGCATATAAGTTCTAGATTTTCATGTTGTTATATTCTAAGCTTTGTATCTCATCCATTGAAGTCATTTTTGGATAGAGATTGAATTTTCCAACAATCAGTATTGAACCTGTTTATTTCTCATCATTTGGTATTAGAGCTTAAGGTGAACTAGGTTCTAGGTATTCCTTCTTTTTTATTTCTTAGCTTGGAAAGCTTGTGGAAATTTGTTAGAAGGAATTGGAGGTTGTTGAAAGGCTTTTGGGGCAACAATGAATGTTTTATGTGTTAACTTTGTTTTGCATATTTGTGAGATTGGAAGTAATGGATATTGTTAATGTGATCTATATTGGGTATTGGAAGCTCGTGATTGTGGATCTTTATGGAGTTGGTTATGTTTTGGTAAATTGGAGCTCTTGTTTGATAATATGTGTGTATCCTCTTGTTTTGTGGTTTTGTTTCTTTACCTTGTGGTCATGTGTAGTGAGAAGGTGTTCCTGTTGGATGGGTAGAGACATCTTGGTCACATGGAGAAACACACTCTATATGGACTACAAAATGGAGTGTTTATGTTGGTTTCAAGGATTTAACCCTTGGTTACTGTAGACATCCAAATTTGACCACTTCCATATGGTCAAAGTTGTCCCCTTATTCATCCCTTTACTCATCCACTTTGTCGATATTAATTAAATCATTCATTTAATTAATATTTCATCATTTGCATAAGGTTCCTAAAGTATTTAATTTAATAACTAAATACTTTTACCTTCTTTCCTCTCTAAATTAAATAAATATACCACTTTATTTAATTTAGTCATGTAACCTCTTTGAATTTAAGCCAATTTTTAATTCTTCTTTTTCTCTCTCATTGTCACATCCTCCAACTTTTGCAAATGGGTCTCTAATTCCTCTTAGCCATCTAACCCTCTTCTAATCATAATTAATTTAATTAATTTATGGTTAGGATGTGTCACATCCTCCAACATTTGCCACTTGCTTCGAATCTTTAGTTAATTATCTTAATCATATGTTTGCACAACCTTAATCAAGGTCATTAGCCACATTTAGCATGCCTTTTTAGTCAACCTTTTCATTTTTCTTTCTTGGTATTGACCCTCTTTCCCATGTCGATTTTAAATTCATATTTATTCCCCCTAGAATCTCCTCTTCCCATGTATCTTCTAGAATATTTTTACTTGTCACATCAAGTCACATGTGGACAAAGGCTCCCCTTTTTGGAACCTTGTCTTGTCCATGACATTCTTGCAAGTATGTGAATTTAATTCACATATATTTGTCCAACTACTTTCCCTTTTCCCATGGAGATTTTTGAGGAATTCTAAAATTCTTCAAAAGTCACTTTCATTCCCACTTGGGGACAAGAAGTCCCTATTATCAATAGTTTTGCACCCTACTGAATGTAGTATTCAACAAACTACTGAATCATGGAAACCTTCTTCAGATGTGGGTGATCTGAACGAAGAAGGAATCTCCAGAGCGAGTTGGTTCTCTGAATGATGAATTCTATTCTAAGTGACTCTCTAGGAAAAAAGATAGAAGGATAAACTGGATTTAAAATCTAAAACTGAAATTCTATCACCCTAAAAATATTGATCAAGTGTAAGAAGACTCTGATAATAACTTACTCTCACCAACTCTTTAAAATTAAAATCTCACAACCTCACAACACAAATAGTCCAACAGTGATTTATGCAAAGGTTAAAATAACACAAAGCATAACCTGAACTAGCATGCAACTCCTACAAATCACTTGACAATAGTAAGAAAAGAAAAGGATTCAACATATTTGAATCACAAGACAAATCAAATTACTATTCCAAGTCATGAAAAAGAACTGAGAAAGGAAAACTCTGCTATTTTATTGAATGATGGAGTGGAATTCTCAAAATTTGAGCACACATAAGTTTACAAGCTCCAAAAATGTGTAAGGGCAAGAAACTCTCCTCTGAACTGCTGAGAGAGGAGAGCTGGAAAGACTAAGTCTTTGAAAAAGAACTCTCAAGAAACCCTAATCCGAGCTCAGAAAAAAGCTCAAGGAGAAAGGCTTCAAATAATCTCAAAAAACTGCTTAAAAGTAGAAAAAAGCATATTGCTTTTATGATCACACTGTCAAGCCTCTAAAATAGGCTAATCTTGCTTTAAAAGCTCAAAAACAACCTTATCTCTCCAAGATAGGTCTGAAATCCGACCAAGAGTAAAAGTCAATAAAAGATCTGCTAAAAATAGCAAGAAAACACAAAGTAATTTATAGAAAAGATTGCTTTATGATTCTGCTTTACAAGATGCGGATTTGCACAATTTGTCTATTTTTTGCAATTAAAGATTGAAAATATTTTGCAAAAAAGAAAATCTCCTTATCCCTCCATTACAATATTATGATTTTAGCACAAAATCATAAAAATAAAACATTACATAATCTACCCTCATGCCTTCGATTTTCATTGATTTCTGTAAAATCAACCCAAAAATAAAACCCTAGAAAGATTAAAGGCTTTAAACAAAAGCACCTAGGTCATATGGCATTAAAAACCCAATCTTAGGTCACAAGATATCCATCAATATTATCCCCAAGACTTCATACTTCACCATTTTATATTTCACCAAGGAAAAAGGAATAATCACCAAGACCTAACCCATAGTCCAACTTAGGATTCAGCCTCCCTTGAAATATAACATGTGTTTTGATTGAATATTCTGGATCATCATGATGTTTGAATTAGGGTAAGTGAAAATAGGGTCAAACCCTAATTATGACTTCATTTTGCACACTCCCTAATTCGAAGAAAACTTCTGCTACCACCATGACTCTGTCAAGCTCAAGCTTATATGCTTTGAGGAACCATTTTTTGCCTTCTGACAGTCGAAATTACAATGGGTAAGCTTCATTTTTCTTTGCATAGAAATTTTTACTTCATTTTTGAAAGAATATTGACCACTAAGGCCGCAGCTATACACAGTCTAATATCATTATTTCCTTGTTCTTCTGTGTATTTTCATGTGCTTACATCAATCATTGTTGTGTATCATTCTCACCATGAGAGTTCGACTGTCCTTTATGGGCTCGAGATCTTGTCTTCTAGACTTTAATTGGAACTCTTGGTCACGGCTAAAGGCTCTTTCAGAGATACGGACTAGTAACTTTCTTTGCCAAATGTTTTGCTCTCCAGAGACTTAAAGAATTCTCTTCTTGCTCATGAATTTCTGGCCATATCAGGCCGCACCAAATGTGCATTGTAAAAGCATTTTCTTTGTGGATTTTGGGCTCGACCCAGAACATAAAATCGATCATTATGTCTATTTGAAAGCAAATCCGCTTGTGGGTATCATGGGAAATTGAACAAAACTGTCTTTTCTCACTTTGATGCTCTACCCACCTTAGAAAACTTGCATTTCTATATCATTTGCTATTTTATTCAATACTTCTCATGGGTTATTACTGTAACTGAATTTTCTATATTTTGAAACAAAACTAAAAGTGGGTATTTGAAATCATTAAAGAAAATTGTATCTTCTTTACCTCTGAAGCTCGATTCAGCACAAAAATTTGCATTTTTTAATTCTACTGCTTTTTAATGTAAAACCCATATGGGTTATCTCCATTATTGCATTTTCCTACACTTTGAAGCTCGACCCAAAGATGGGTACCCACTGTTCCTTTTATCTCCTCGACATTCTTGTTATTCTTGTGTCCCTTAATTTGAAATGAATATAACCTGATATTCTTGGAAACAATGCATTAATTAGACTCCATATAATTTTGAAACACAGTGATCTCCATCTGTAAACATCTTGCTTGTATTGTGTTGAAAAAAACTTGATATTCTGGAAATGAAGCTCATGTACCTGGCCATGTTCGAAACTAGGACAATCATTTGCTTGATACTTGTAACTCCTTGAAGGCATAATAGAACAATCCCTTCCATGCAAACTTGCTTAAGACATAAAAGGTTAGTAATCCCAGTAATTGTGCAAAGCCTGGGCTTCTTTAAGCATTCATATTTCTTATTTGCAGCATGATTTTGTATGTTTGTTGTGGAAAAGATGGCCTCTCAATGTATATTATTTTCATGCCTATAATTTGTATGCACAACAGTGTCTTTTGATTTCTCTCAACTTTAACACGACAACTTCTACCTTCTGTTCTTGAACTCCATAGATATTTTTAAATTGAAACATTGCATCACTTTATGGACTACACCTTACTCACTAGTTCATATGCATAACTGACAACTCAGAATCATTTTGGAAAGACAAAGCTTGCTCTTCCCTTAACATTCTGGAATGATCTCTTTATTATTACAATTCACAATGCAGTATTCACTTATTAATCAACTGGAACTAGTGACTTATCTGTCATTCGAATACACTGCATTGCCAGTCAAGCTGAAATTGACAGTCTATTAACCACTTGAGTGTTTGATTTTTGTCTCGTACTCAGCTGTAACATGGTACTCTTCATGCATTTTTATGTTCCACTTAAATAAACTTCTCTCAAATCTGTTTTTTGTCATGATAAAACTAAGACAAACCATTAAGGCATAATGTATGCCTATTCACTATCCTTGACTATAAAGAGAAAGAGCTGATGAATTGAAACTTGCCTGATATATATGATTACGATTAGCACAGAACATGAACTTATTCAACAATATCTGATGTAATTGCACTCAGTTGAATTTATTTAGTGAACTAAATTCACTGTTCACCTATAGCCTTCAGAAAACAAACTTGATTGTTATGAATGCATAGTTGGTTTACTTGCTTGATGGATAAATCTGTTTTTACTCTTTCAGTTGTTCTTCATTTCATTTGATGAATATGATAATGTATCTTTAAATCAGCCCATTAATGAATAGGGCAACATGCCGAGCTCTACCCTTGTGGGAGCCCGTTTTCCTCCACATGCTTGGTCTTCGACTAACATTCAGCTTCATGATTTTACCTATACCTGCACAAGGAAGCAAATAACGTTAGCATAAAAAATAGAACATGTTGATCATGATATTGTTATCTCTCCTTCAACTCATTTCTTTTGTACTGCACTTGATTGATTGTGTCAATGCATAGTTAATAGTAGGCTCTACTATTGTGGGTGCTCCATATAAGTTACATCATAATCAGAGCCACTGACACCCCTCCTTTCCTCTTACAGGTTGACGAAGCTCGAGAAGACAAGGTGCACCATTCAACATCAAACGTCGATAATCAGGCAATGATGATTATGCCGTCCCTTATGTGTTTTACTTTCTGCATCTTCAATAGTACAATGTGCTATTAGCAATGTGTTGTAACAATTACATCCATGGCTTGTGTGGATCTTTGATTTCAATTCTGCTTTTCAATTGAAAAGAAAAATGCACTTTCATGCAATGTTGTTATATCATTCTGATTGTGAAATCAAATGAAGCCTTGTAAAAATATGAGTTCTTTATGAAATAAAAGAAAGCATCTGAAATGCTATTTGCTCATGTTATCAATTATGTACTTCTTTTAATTCTGCAACATTTGAATGACACTCTGAAAACTCAATTCCTTCTTTTAAATGTATAACTATTACTTAACACATAATAATGATAATGCAAAACAACATTGAACTTAAACTGCAATTCCACCCTATGGTGTGATAACATTCAGTCGGCTTCTCCAAATGAGCTGAGGCAAAAATTTGGTAACAGTTCCTTTTTGAGGAAATATTCTCATTCCCCAAGGTCTTTGCAAAGTACTTGTCCTTCTTCCACCTCATGTACCCTCCTTCCACCTCATCTACACATCACCATCCCTAAGCCATCTCACATTCCACATGTCAAGATGCGAGGGCTTGTGAGTCTTCAAGTCACCATAGCCATTCATCTTGACCTTGTTGGATGAATCTCAAAACTTCCTCTATAAATACCCCCTTTTTACTCTCATTTAGGGAGGAGATCATTGTGCTAACCAAACTCTTGCAAAAAATTTATTTGAGCCATACTTAGCTATAATTCTCATTTTCTTGCATACAACATAGCATCCTCATCTATTTTCCATTCATATTACATATTCATACATCTTTTGCCATCAAGAGGAGCATATATCATGTCAACAATCAAAGGGCCAACCAAAGGAGTAGCTTAACAATGTATTATCGTTCTATCTATTTTGTTAGGTTTAACTTTTAGCCCAATCTTGAGGTGTTAGGTGTTTAGGTGGTTTCTTGCATGTTTTGTATTGTTGCTCATTTATGGGACCATGTTTATTCCTGATCACATTTCTGGCATGCCTGGTGGGACCCAGAGATGGGTCATGTTCTTTCACATTTTCTATTTTTTACTGTTTGTAGGTGCAGGTTGCAGAGGGGCGAACCCGACCTATCAGAAAGGTGTACCTGACCTATCCAGGGGCATACCGACCTTCAGGGGTGAACCTAACCCAGCGGATAGGCAAACCTGACCTCCACAAAGACCTAAAAGTTTACAGTTTTCATAGAGGGGCGTACCTGACCTTCAGGGGCAAAGTTGACCCAGCAGACAGACGAACCTAACCTCCACAGAGACCTAAAAGTTTGCAGTTTTCACAGAGGGGCAAACCTGACCTGTGTAATGGTGCTCCTGACCTATAGGGGTGTACTTGACCCAACAGACAGGTGAACCTGACTCAAAACAACTTTTTCCAAAAGGTAAAAAGTGAAATTTAAGCACTATTTGTGACTGTTTTGAGTGTTTCTGATCCCCTAATGTGTGATGTTTGTGTCTATGCAAGCATTTGATCAGCATTTAGAGGAAAACGAAAAAGAAATCACTAACAAGTTTCTTGCAGGATTATCTATTTTGAAACTTTTATCAATTGTTGTTTATCATTTTTAAGTAATTTAGGAACATAGATTAATTAGAGGAAGTCAATTTAGCTTGTGTGACATGTTTTCGATAAACTATTAATGTATCCAATCCCCTTGCACCATTTGGCGATCTTGGGTGATGAGAAATCATAGCTTATCAAGTCCTTTGAGTCACCCTCATTTTTACTTTTCTTAGCGGAACCTGCTTGGGGATTTCATCACCCCAAGGGACGATTCCAACCACCCATACCGGTGGTGTATATAAAAGGGGGAGAGTGAAAGCTATACTTCAATCCAAACGCATTGTAATGGGCGAAGCATTGGGATGATGTGAAGAGTTGGTTCGAGCCTTTAGTATCTCGCTAAGGTTCCTGACTCACGCTTGTGACAGGTTGGTGTTCAGAGTTTAGGCCTCACGTACTGGGTGTATATCAAAGACTCCCTAGAAACCATGTTCATCCTAGAATAAGAGACTATGTTGGCCATACCCATTTCTACTAGACTTAGGATCGTGCTGTCTGAACTGTCTTCTTTGTGTGAAACCAATAATTTTCTATTTAGTCGAGTCAGCCTTATTCTATGAATGTTGTTTGTTGTGTATTGGGTCCTTTGCCTTAGTCTTTTGTCCAAAAAACACATTCAAATTTGTCCATAGGCGTACCTGACCCCTTGCACAAGCGTACCTGACCTCTAAACTAGCCCCTTTTCAGTCTGTTTGTCAGTTTTGATCAATCTTCAGTCCACATGCGTACCTGACCTCTTGCATAGGCATACCTGACCTCTTGCATAGGCGTACCTGACCTCTGAACTAGGCCCTTTTCAGCCTATTTCAGTCAGTTTTGATCAATCTTCAGTCCACAGGCATACCTGACCTCTTGCACAGGCGTACCCAACCTCTAAATCAACCCCTTTTTTAGCCCGTTTCAATCAGATTTTATTAGCCTTCAGTCAGTTAGGTGAACTTGACCTCCAGGGGCGGACCTGGCCCTTGAACAGTCATTTGTGTCACCCTGTTTCATCATTCTGAACTCATATTTCATCATTTTGAGTGCCCATTTTATCGTTCTGAGTGACTGTTCACCCATTATGAGCATTCGTGCCCCCATTTTGAAGGCCTATTTTCCCCGATTGAACATCCATTTATCCATTCAAAGTCATTGTGTGTCCACTCTGAGTATCCATTCATTCTTTCAGACTACCACTCATCCATAGTTGTTCTTTTGTTCTGACAACCATTCTTCTGTTCCAATAACTATTCCTCTATTCTAGGTTGTCGTTTCTCTGTTCTGAGTTGTCATCTACCCAATTTGGGACTCCATCCATCTATCTCAATAGTCGTTCTCTCATTTTGGGCTCTCGTTTCCTTTTTCTGAAAGGCCACTCATCCATTCGGATTGTCATTTCCCTCATTTTGGAAATCATTCTCCCATTCCGGTAAACTTCGTTTGAAGTAGTTATCCGACTTGACCTAGGTGTTTGAGCTTGATCATCATCCTTTGAAACCAACTTAGGATTGTTATCCATGCTAAATCGGTCATCCTTATCGGCCCTATCAATCCACTTCCATCTCAAGTTGGATTCAACATCGTCATCATACATCCATCTCTTAAACGATTAATCAACACATTACGCTACCAAGGATAATTTTTGAACTTGGTTTAGAACCCCTTCACCATCCTAGTCTTATCAATCTCTTATCAATCCAATCCAATCTTATCTCATCAATCGTCTTATCGATCAATTCGGTCCAATCCGGTTTTACCAACCGTTTCATCAATCAATCCAATTCGATCACATCAATCGTTTATTGAATCAAATCCTTTATCAATCATCCACTCCAATCCTATCAAAGCAAACAATCCACTCTGATATAATCAAATCAAATCCGTTATCAATCATCCAACCCAATCCTATCAAGTCACATCCTTGTTGGTTAGTCCATCATCCAATTAAGTCAATCCTTCATCATCTTGATCATCCTCGTACCATTTTGCATGCCCTTACAGACCCAGTCACAAACAAGGAAAATAGTCGAGCAACAAGCCCAAAATTCCCAACTGAATATCCCTCAAGATCCTAACAACACGACAAATGTCTCACAAGATCCCAATAATGGTACGAATATCCCTCGAGATCCCTAGAATGGTACATCATCATAGTCCAACACTAACGGTCAAAACACATCACCACCCAGAGATGAGAACATGGTCAATCAGCTTGAACTCACACTTGAGGAACATTTTAGTAACCCCACCAATGCGCAAATGACAGATCACCTGTTCAAAAAATATGGGGAAGAAATATTGGCCCACCTAATTGAAAAAATTGTTAAACCTCCATCAGGTTTCGACCTATCCAAGTATAGCAGTTCCACATCTAGCATACCCGAAGGTTCACAAAACACACCAGGTAGTTCATATGTCCCCAACGTTCCTCCAGTGGAGGGTTGGTATCAACCTAAATTCAGCAATGTCGTTCTTTATCATGTTAACAATTCCCCACACACCACAATCTCAGTCATGGGGGCTCCTCAAGTATCTGATCCCAATAATTCTTTCGCCTACGACATGCCACAAAATGTTTTGCAGCCTCCATTAATGTTGATAGAACCACCCCTTTCAAGTCAACCTCCAATCAACATTGGGGGCAACCTTTTTACCGCATTTCCTCCACCTCCTAGGGTCACAAATCTACCACCGCCTTCATACACATCTCAACAACCTACTCAATCTAACATACCACCTCAATTACCTCCACAAGGTACATCCCAAGCAAATGTTCCCGTTGGTACCCAACAACCCCCTTTGCAGAACGCCTCTACATTATCTCAGCCGCCTCATCAGCAACAACCCCCACATAATCCTTTAATTTCTTCACAACCATCACACCAATCACAAGGAAATCCATCCCGACCTCTTGCCCAAACCATATACCCATTCCTCGCATCCATTTTACATCCGCAATTTCAACCACAACACAACATTCCATCTCAATCCATGCAACAGCCGACATCACATCAACAACCTCCCCAACACTATTACTATCATAACCAACAACAATTCCAGTAACAACCACCCTATGTGGCCTCCCAACAGTCGCAACAGTACCTCCAGTATCAGCAGACCAATCTGCAACACCACATTCAAACTCCTTAGCATCCTACCGCACATTCTTATCAAAAAAATCTGTACTATACCTCGCAACAACAACACTAGTACCAAAAAAATCCATCGGCATATCAGCAAGGGATATCATCATCTCACTATCAAAATCCATACATGAACCTTTAGACACTATCTCAGCAGGATCCTTCATCGTCCTACCACTCATATCCATCCAACCCATTTGCCTCGACTCTTACACCACCAATCAACGCGGATTTGTTGGAAATCAAAGTTGCTTTGAAAGATCTCCAAGCTAGGACTGGTAAACAATCCTTCAAATTTGAAGACATATGTCCCTATTCGTTCGATCCATCCATCTCACTAATTCCCTTCCCGAAGCACTTTGAGATACCAAAGTTCGACATATACAAGGGAAACAAGGATCCTAAAGCCCACCGGTGAGAGTTTTACTCCTAGTGTCAGGAGGTTATGCACAATGACAACTACCTCTTACGCCTGTTCCCATGAAGCCTGACGGGATACACCTTGGATTGGTTCATGGGTTTGGAACGGGGGTCTATCAAATCCTTCATAGATCTTTTAGAAAAATTTGTTTCTTACTTCTCCTTCAATCTAGAAAAAGACACTGATACCTTGGACCTTCTGAAGGAGAAGCACCCTGACAGTGAAACCTTTATCAACTACCTCCAAAGGTGGCGCGCATTGGCAAGCCGAATGAAAACCCCTCTCAAGGAGAAAGACATGGTCACCCTCTTTGTAGAGAACTCACATCCCGACATGGCTCATAATTTCAAGTTACACTGTGTCACCACTTTTGCTAAAATAGTGGAAAAAGGACCCATCCTTGAACGCACCCTTATTGCCAAAGGGCACGTCAAGATACATAACCATGACAAAGAAAGGTCATCCAGTGATAAGTCATGCTTTTGGAACAAGAACAAAAATGTAGTGAACAATGGTGTCACTAACACTAAACATGTTCAGGTGGCCAATACATCCCAGAGGCAACAACCATCTGTACCTAATGCGATATCCATGCCATAGGGGGCATCTCGTCCTCCTCAACATTCAAACCAGAATAATCAAGGGAACGACAAAGGCCAGTATACTCAATTAGGAGAACCCTTGAGTGCCATCTTCAATAAGTTTTTACAGGTGAACTATCCGATCACATATCCTGTCACCAAACCACTTGATGACTCTAAGCCCAAACCAGCCTAGTTTAGGGAGAATGAATATTGTGAATTCCATAAGATTAAAGGGCATATTCTGAATAAGTTTCAAGGTCTCAAAAACTATGTCCAAGATCTTATCAATTGAGGAGATATCAAAGTCGACACTAGTCAAGCTTCATCATCCAATGCTCAATTGCAGATCTATCAAAACACCTTCCCAAACCATAATCAAGGTGCAAGCACCTCCAATAACAATCCACAAGACAACAACATGAATAACATAAGCTATAAGAATGGACCCCTCAATTATGATGGCATTGTCCATTACATTGAGCAGGTAGAACCTCGTGTGTCCATGATACATGTTAAAGCTAAAGATCCCCAATGTGCTATTGCTACCTGACGATCCCGCATTACAGTCCCTATAGCCTCCACACCCGCCCATCCAAATCCTGTAAACTCTCAGTACAACATTCTTGATCACTTAGGAAAGACCCCTGCTCAGATCTCAATCTTATATCTACTTAAGTCTTCTCCTATGCATCAGGAAATACTCAATAGAGCTTTACAAGAAACTCACGTACCTAACGACATCGATCCCACACGGTTCCAAGCTTTAGTAGGACACCTGGATTTATCTTACCAACTACACTTTAGCCAGAATGACATGCCAAATATTGATGCC
This sequence comes from Sequoia sempervirens, assembly GCA_007258455.2. NCBI lineage: Eukaryota > Viridiplantae > Streptophyta > Pinopsida > Cupressales > Cupressaceae > Sequoia > Sequoia sempervirens. Next base: position 99,890,571 of record VDFB02072274.1, on the reverse strand, counting down.
AATCACAACCATCCCTTACGCATCGAAGTCCTAGTTGCCCATCATAAAATAAAAAGGGTCTTGGTAGATAATGACTCTGCCCTCAATCTATGCACTCTGAAGTTCATAAAACATGTAGGGTATACTCAAGCGGATTTGAGTAATCAAATCATCACAATCAAGGCTTATGATAATGCGGAAAGAAATTCTGAAGGGATCATCAGTCTTCCTATCCAAGTCAGACTTGTCGTTAGTACACTACCTGTCATGTCCTTGATATGGACTTACCATATAATCTCCTCCTCGGCTACCCATGGCTCCACGCCATGCAAGTTGTCCCCTCCACGTACCATCAATACCTAAAGTTCCTTGTTAATGGAGAAGAGATCACCATTTATGCTGATCCACAACCATTTGAATACTGTTGTGCCCATTTACATTATTGTCCTAGGGTCAAAATGGGGGCATCTCAGTCATCATCCTCCAATCCATCATCCACCACGATAGCCACTCCATCTCCCGCCACCAATCCTACCGTCACCAAATTCCAAATCATTGACAAGGGGTGTGGTGAATATGAAATGCATAGAGCTCTAAATGTGGCAACCATGCCACCATCACCACACACGTACGACCAACCTTCATATTCTACACCAAAAGAAGACAAGACCATCACATTTAGTACTAAAAACATCCCCACTACCACTTTTCGGTCTCCTAGTTTAAAGATAGATGCACCAAAAGAGGATATCAGTTAGTGGGTATACCATGAAGAACCCCAACTAGATCCTCCTCTAAAGGAATACTTTTAGGAAGTATACCCTTGTTCAGCTAATTTCACAGAAAAGCATAACTACCAAGGCGGTGGTCTAGGTAAGGAAGAACAAGGACGGTTGCAACCTATTGATGTATCAAAGCTTCTGCAGAATATAGGCCTCGGATATGACAAAAAGAAGAAAGGTCCTGCAACATCATCTAATACCTCCAATAGTGTTACTGTGGACAATGGTCCCTTGGAAGACATACCCGAGGAAGAATCCATCATACATGCGTACGATGGTGTTGATCACACAGACTTGTCATCCATGTTTGACTACCTCTCCATCTTTACCATTAGCCTATCCCTTCGCCATCCTAAACTTATTGATTGGGACCTACGTGAAAGCGCACTTGTCAATGTTTCCCTGGATACATATGTCAATCTCATGGGATTGGGGGGGGATGAATGCTCCAATTGCAAAAATAAAAACAAGAAAAATAAAAAATGGTCATCTAGTGAAAACCTCCCCAAGGCACTTCCTGACCTAGAAAAAGTAAAAATAAATGACGCATCCAATAGTGAAAACCACGAAGAGGTACTGGAGGATGGATATGTTCATCTTCCCCTTGTGGGAACTCAATTATCCACATAGTCATCCATCCTAATTGAAGAAACTCAAGAAGTTAATCTGGGTACAACTAAAAACCCTAAGATCACCTATGTAGCCAAATCACTATCAGAGCAAGAATATTTAGTCATCGTTCAGCTACTCAAAGATGGTATCATTAACTTTGCTTGGTCATACTCAGATATGCCAGGTTTAGACCCTGCTTTAGTAGTTCATCATCTGGATGTTCGCCCAGATGCCAAGCCTATCAAACAAAAGCTCTAAAAAATGCATCCATAGGTAGCATTATTAGTCAAGAAGGAATTGGAGAAATTACTGGACGCCGGTTTTATCAGACCCATTGACTACTCTGATTGGATCTCCAACATAGTGCCTATTGCCAAACCAAACATAGACATTCAGATTTGCACATATTTTTGGGATCTTAACAAAGCTTGTCCGAAGGACAACTTCCCGCTGCCCAATATTGACATGTTGGTAGACCTTACTATAGGACATGAGATGTTGTCCCTTATGGATGGCTTCTCTGGTTACAATCATATCCAAATTGCACCTGAAGACCAACACAAGACTGCTTTTACAACACCTTGGGGTACTTTTTTGCTACAATGTTATGCCCTTTGGTCTCAAGAATGTGGGGGAAACATATCAAAGAGAAATGACTGTCATCTTTCATGACTTCATCCATATTATCATGGAAGATTATGTTGATGAATTTCTAGGAAAATCCAAAACCAAAGCAGAGCACCCTGCCATCCTGAAAAAGATCTTCGAGCGGTTAGAACAATACAAGTTAAGATTACATCCAAAAAAGTGTCTTTGGTGTCACATCAAGGAAATTGTTGGGTTTCATAGTCTCCCAAAGAGGCATTGAGGTTGATCCCGCCAAGGTGAAAGCTATTATGGATATGCCTCCCCCGTGCAATATGAAACAATTAAGAAGTCTCCAAGGAAAGCTACAATCCCTCTGTCGGTTCATAGCCCAACTTTCAGATAAGTGTTAGTCATTCACCCATCTTTTGAAAAAAGACTCCACTTTCAAATGGAACCAATAGTGTCAGTTAGGTTTTGATAAAATCGAGGAGTACTTGGCTCATCCACCAATCTTGATGCCACCTATCCTAGGAAAACCCCTCCTGCTTTACATCTCCGCCACTTTAGTCGCACTAGGGGCATTATTGGCACAGCATGATGAGTCATCAAGAGAATGGGCGATCTAATACATTAGCCAAACACTAGTCGGCTATGGATTAAACTACTCACCCATGGAGAAATCCTGCCTTGCAGTGGTCTTCAGTTCACAAAAACTTCGACATTACATGCTTAGCCATCTGGTCCAACTAATAGCAAAAATTGATCCACTAAAGTATTTGTTATCCAAAACCACTTTAACCGGTCGCATGGCTAAGTGGGTAATGCTCCTAAGTGAATTTGATATAGAGTACGTGGATCGCCAAGCCATAAAAGGACAAGTCATAGTTGATCAGTTGGTTGAGGCACCCCTAGTGGATGCTTACCCTTTGGTCACTGAATTTCCAGACAAAGAAGTTTTCACAGTAATAGAAGCACCTACTTGGACATTGTATTTTGATGGCTCATATACTCATAATGGATCAGAAGCAAGAATTTTGTTTGTTACCCCTCAAGGTTACTACATCCCAAAATTGTTTATAGCATTCCCGTGTACCAACAACATAGCTGAGTATGAAGCCCTCCTCACGAGTCTCTGAATTGCAAAGCAGTGACACATAACACACTTGCGAGTCTTTGGTGATTCATTGTTGGTCATTAAGCAAGTTAATGATGAATTCCTAACAAAAGATGACAAGTTGTTACCCTACAAATGCATGGTGGATGACTTCAAGAAGTATTTCACCTTCATGCAATTTGACCAAATTCCTAGGGTACAAAACAAAGTAGTTGATTCTATCGCTACTATTGGCTCCCTGATTAACATGCCTAAAGATCAAACAAAATGTGAGTTCCTTGTGGAACAAATTTTAATCCCAACATATGATATCCCTGAGACTGACATGGTGTGTGACATTATAGGTCCCGCTTCCCCATGGTACCAAGACATATATACTTATCTGTATGATACTATTCTACCCCCAAATCTTACATGAAATCAACGTAAATCCTTTATCCAACATTCTTCCCTATAGATCATTGTAGGTGATACGCTTTATCGACGTGGGTATGATGGAACCCTCCTTAAGTGTCTGGATGAGACCAAAGCCCATACTGCACTAACAGAGGTACATGGTGGTGTTTGTGGGGCCCATTCAAATGGTATGGCCTTGGCCAAAAGGATTCTCTGAGCTAGATATTATTAACCTACATTGGAACATGATGCTTGTGAATTCACAAAGAAATGCCTTCCTTGGCAGCAACATGTAGATTTGATTCATGCTCCGGCACAAGACCTTCAGCCTCTTCTAGCACCGTGGCCCTTCTCTCAATGGGTTTTTGACTTGATTATAAAGATTTACCCACCATCTTCCGATGACCACAAACTCATAATTACTGCCACTGAGTACTTTACCAAGTGGGTGGAAGCAATGCCACTCTCACAAATCACCGGTACTCAAATTTCAAAATTCATCCTTTACCATATTCTTTGTAGATATAGTATTCCATCCACCATCGTCTCAGCTAATGGAAATCCTTTTAAAAATAGGGCCATGAAGCATCTCTATGAAAACTTTCATATCCAACATCATTGGTCAACACCTTATTACCCCCAGGGTAATGGTCAGGCAGAAGTTACCAACAAGACCCTTATCTGCATCCTCAAAAAGGTTGTCAATAACACTAGTCGAGATTGGCACCTCCATATTCATCTTGCTCTCTGGGCGTATCACACCTCCATCCATACCCCTACAGGCACCACCCCTTATTCTTTAGTGTATGGTGTCGAAGCCATCTTTCCAATCGAAGTTGAGATCCCATCATTGAGGATTTCTTTGAAGAACCTTATCAGTGAGGAAGATGCTTGTGTCGCACGGCTTGCACAATTGGAATTACTTGATGAAAGATGAATCAAAGCCTATGATCATCTGCAAGCCTACCAAAACGGCATCAAGCAAACTACAACAAGAAGGTTTGCCCTTGATAGTTCCAGGTTGGTGACCTTGTCCTTAAAGAGAACCAATGTACTCAGCAGGACCATGATAAGAAAGGTAAATTTGAAGCAAACTGGTTGGGTACTTATATCATAACCACTAAATATGGATCTAGGGCATACAAACTTTCTACCCTTAAAGGAGAACCCCTAGAAGAGCCTATCAATATCATGCATCTAAAGAGGTTTTACACCTAAGTCTGCTTGGTAACCCTACTTGCAAAAATACAAAAAAAATTAGAAAAATCAACAAAAAAATCCAAAAATAGTAAAGAGAAACAAATTCATCCTATGGTGAAAACCACCTTTGGTGGTGCTTTGGACAGGTACAAATGTTGAAAACCTGGTAACATGCATCATCCATAGAGGGATTAATCATTATCTACCTTGCATCCTAATTACTTTGTGACTCCATCCATCCTATCCTGACATTCTCTCCCATTCCATCCTTGGTCGCTTGGTATATTTTGATTGAGCATTGAACGATTATATGCTATCTATTATCCTGAGCTTTTTATCCTAATCTGATCATATGTCATCAGTTTATCCATTTGTTGGTTTGTGTCATCATCTAGGATCATCCATCGTGTCGATCTACACCTAGGCTTCATCTTGTCATATCGATCTCTTTGGTCTTGGTCAAACTACGTTGCCCCTGCGCTTTCATGTAGGCAAGGCTGACCATTTGATCTACCCCCGGGGCCTTCAGATCATCCTATAATGGTCCTCCATCATCTATCCTCATTTTTCCCTTTTCACTTTTATCTATGGTCAGTCATCGTCTATTTTTCTCCGAACTACGTTGCCCCTGCGCTTGCACATAGGCAAGGTCGATCTTTTGATCCTCCACCCCTGGGGCTTTATTTCATCATTGTCTCATTGGTCTCCATTAGTCCTCTTTCCGCCTTATGCACAGTATTTTCTGGAACTACGAGGGCTCTACACTTTCACGTAGGCAAGGCTAATCTCTGATTAGCCCCGGAGCCCCTTGGTTTGTAGGGTGTGTCGGTCCTTTGTCTAGTCTGTTGTGTCATGTTGTCAAGAGTACCCTTATCTAGCTAGTTCTTCACAAATGAAATCCTATAGTGTCAGGAGATCTAGTTAATGAAAAATATCTTGCGTCACCTGGGTCATGTTAGTTTAGTATCCATCATTGGTCTCAACAGGATGCATCCTTCCTAGCAGCACATCATCACCCATCCATCCTCATGATCCTATGGCAAATGACTTTGGATTTTGTTTATTTTTTGAGCTCCCTATTCTCAATTATCAAAACTTCCATGATCCATCATATTATGGTGGGTTTTTATGGGTTAATGTAGGGGCATCTCTTGATCGTTTATTGTTGTTGTCTATTGGGTCATTCCCACGTAGTACCCACCAGGATCCCTAGAATCCTGTGTTATGTTGGGAACATCCCTTTGTACTTGTGGTTATTCTAATACTTGGCCCGACCAAGGTCCTTGCGACTTTGGGGTATTAGGATAACCTTGTTTGCTGTGTTTGTTTCATGCATTTGATGCCAACTCACCTTGGTCTCATATATCATGGTATTTGGTATCTTTGCTATAGAAAAAATCAATGCTCTAAAGATGGAAAATTGAATTCCTAACTGCATTTCATTTCATTGCATGAACCCTTCATTCAACCTTGTTCATAACCCATGACTCATGATCTAGGTTGTGCAAACTTTGATTCTTTTTCCCCTTGGTTTTCCTCTCAGGGTACTAACGGTTCTTGACAGGTGCAGTATCACACCCACAGTACACCTATCATCAACCAACATTCTCATGCAATTCATTATTGATGTTTAGGTTCACATTATAGGAATTGATGTTTCATTCATATTGTATGTTACATTGTAGATACAATATATTTTATCTTTCATAGACTGATTAGATTAAGCATCTAAGTTTCATTTAACCCATACATGTCCATATTAACATTCACATAATACATGCATTACTACCTAGAAAATATATTATTAGATCCATCCTAATTACATTTCATACCAAATATTCATCTCATCTTGCATTATAAACATTAATACATGCATGATCACATCATCCACATAAGCATAAATTCCACATAAACATAAAATATCATATATAAACTAAATCATCCATCACAAAAAACATAATGCATAGTGTCAATAAGGGCTATCGCATATCATAACCAAAATAATACAATATCCATCTCATCATAATGTCTCAAACATAATCAAATATATATCCATCATGTATATCATCAAATAAGGTACAAAATCCAGAGATGTAGATCACATATGATCTCTACTAACATGTACTAAACCTCCATCTTGCACCTGTCAAAAAAATCGGTATCTTGTCATCTGCTCTCTGATTGCTCTACTATGAGCTGCCCACGTCTGATTTCTGAGGAGAGTCAGGCACCGACCCTCTATGCATGGGGGTCCCCTGGTAATCATGGGTAGGAGTCCCCTGGTACCCACCATAAGGAGAGGGAGTCTTCTGATAATCGCTATACCCCCTAGTATGTGTCCCTAATGACTGGGACGGTGCTGACATCTGAGGTACCTGTCTGATATAGCGCACTGTGCGTTGTGCTAGATCTAGAACTTCCTACTCATAGGCACACCTCCAATAGGCTGTCTCTTGCATGTAGTCATCCCTCTATGCAGTGTGATACCTAGCAACATTCTGCTCATGCCTATACCTGTCTCAATCCCCACTAATGGCCCTCTGCTCCTGCCCCCAGGCCTTCTATGCTAATATCAGCTGTTGTACCTACTTTGTGGCCTTGTCCCTCTCAGCCTATGCAACCTGTAACTATGTCTGCAATCCATGTACCTCTGCCCCTGGCTTCCCCTCCTCGATCTGTGATGCCTGCAACTGAGCCTATGTTGTGTCCCACTCACTCTACAACGTCTACATCCGCACCTCTGTGGAATCCCTCTCCTTATGTGCGGCCTATGCCTGAGCCACCGCTGCATCCCTATCCCTCTAAAGTCCCCGAAGTCTCAACTTGGTTGTATCTTGCTCTCTTTGAAGGGTTGATACTTGTACCACCACTGCGTCCCTCTCTCTCTAACGAGACTGAACTTGTGCCTCTGCCACCTGCCTCTCACTTTGTAACACCTAAATACGTGCCTGAGCCACATCCCTCTCTGCCTCTGTGGCCTGTACCTATGCATGTGCCACGTCTCTCTCTATCTGTAGCACACGTATCTACACCCTCATCTCCTCCTCTCTTTGTTGCATCAATCCCATATATCCAACTATCTTCTCTAAACAGTACACTTTGTCCCTGAGCTCATCCTGCTCTCGATGTAGATCTGCTATCTCTCTCTCCATAATCGCTCTATATGTCTCTGCAAAACCTCCATATCTCCTACGGTCCCTGCCCCAATCTCTATAGGCCCCTACCCTATCCCTGCTCCAACAGTCTGTCGTATCACCTCCTCAGCCACTAAACGGTCTCTCTCCCATATTGTTGCATCCCCCTCCTCATGCTCCCTGGCCACCTCTGCTCGTAACCTCTCTACCTCTTCCTACAGGTCAACCACCTCATCTCGTACCTCATCCCTCTCTCTCTGCAACCTCCTCTCCACCTCTGTCACCATAGTGGCCATATCTGAGTAGTCCCTTTGACTCTGAGCAAATTGTGCCTATAACTCACTCATATCTACTTCTAATTTTCTCCACTCAGCCTATGACTGCCGTAACTGCTGCTCGCTGAGTCATAGCCTCTCCAAGGCCCCTCGCAGTACCTCTGTTGGATCCTCTCCTCTAGGTGGCACTGTCGATAGTGGCAGGATGTCATGTACCTCCATATCAATGTCCATCTCATGTGGATCATACCTCTCACTCTCTCCCGACACCTCCACCTCATCCACATCAATCACCACGGGGGCTCCCCACTGTCATCATCTCCTGCTCTCCATTGGCCTTGGCCTCCTCCTGTCTCTGTCGTTGTTGCCTCCTGTGGCTGCATGTGCCTCCTATCTCTCCTACTGTCGACCTCCTATGGTTGCACAAGCTTCATGTCTCCTCTCCCTCTGGGCCTCCTGCCCCCTATCCTACTGCGCCACAACCCTAGCCTCCTACTCTCCCTCTGCTCCATCTCCTCCTTGGGCTCTTCGTCATCATCTCCTCCTCCTGCCTACCCTCACTGGCTCCTCAGCTGCTTTGGTCACCTCCTGTCCTCCTCTCCACTGTCCTCGTGGATCTTGTCCCTCTCTCTCCACCCTCAGTTGTCTCTCATCCTCTGACTTGAACCCTAGTGCCTCCTCAATAGGCACCACTGGTGTAATCCATGGAGGTGAATATCGCCAAAACCACTAACCATATCGATTCGTTGTCCTTGCATCTCTCGACCCCTCCCTCCTGTTGGGGTATGCCACCAATTGCAATGTCTCCAACTCCTCCCTCACCACCGCGAAATCTAGCTCATCCCCCCATGGCCGCTCTCGTGTCAGTTGCTGGAATGTCACTCGCCCAGTGGGAATAGCTTGCCTCACTCCAAACTGTCTCGTCACTCGATCTGGCCTGTGCAACTCAACTACGTGCAGATCCTTCCTAATGATATAACATCAGGTGGAGAAGTATTCCCTATGTCTCCCCTCATCCTCACTCTAGTCCCTAAATCACCACAACATATACAAATGCCAAACTATCATTTCAGCCTGCACCTCATCAAATAATCTCCTCTAGACATCCACATCTCTAACCTCTTGATATTGCAATATCGCTCCTGCCTCTATCCCCCATTCTCAAGCCACTGTTGCTCTGTTATTCTGCCCTCCTGCTCTCAACACGATTGGCCTAGTAACCCTGATATGCTCCCAGGACCATACCTATAGCAATGTGACTTGTGTCACACTCAGTGACTCCCGGTAGCGTATAACATGCATATCTCAGTACAATTGTGTTAGTAGATAGGTTCCCCATGCAAACTGGCCCTCTCAGCCCTTGATGATGTGTTGAATCACCCCCACAAACCTCAGAGGTAGGAACCAACCACTCCTATTCGCTAACAGGATCTCGCTAATCAACCCTGCTAGGTATAACGACAATTCCAGTACCTTACAGGATAAACATCTGTCCATGTCCAGCTTATGCTACTGAATCAGTAGCTCATCATCACCAAACACAATTTGCACAAACTTGTCTAGTGCCTTGTCCTCTACCATGTGATCACTGACTAGAAGCCCCGCTATAGGGAGCTTTAAAATCCTCCATACTTCCTCTAGAGTCACTGTCATCTCCTCTTTTGGCAGATGAAATGTTGACATGGCTATGTCTCAATGCTCTATCAATGCTGTCAACATGGCCCTGTGGGCCTTAATCATCAGATATGATAGCATGTGCAATAGTCCTGCCTCTGCTAGCGCTTGATGATCTATGCCTGTCATAGCTGCTATACATCTCCTCAGTACCTTGGATCTCCTCTCCCGTGTCCACAATCGGCCAAAATCCTGCATCCATGACATGCCAACTCTATCAATCATTCTCTTCTATCTTATTTTTCTATTTTTCTTTTCCTTTCACCTGTCCTGAGTCCCGTCCCCTATCCTTTATTTTTTCCTCTCTTTTCCCTCTTTCCCCCTTATCAGTCCTACCTCGGCTATGGGCAGACCCCGCTTAGACACAGGAGGACCCACCTGGGCTCCCAGGCGAGCTTGCGCCGCATGTGCAGGAAAACCCGCCCGAGCTTGGGCGAACCCGCTCGGGCTCCCAGGCGATTCTGCGTTGCACGCGCGAGCGGACCCACCCGGGTTTGCAGGTGAGTGGACCCACCCGAGCACAGGCAGCCCCACCCGGCCTCGTAGGCGAACCCGCCCGAGCTCAGGCGAGCCCACGCAACATGCACGGGTGGACTTGCCTGGTCGCTGGCGGACCCGCCCAGGCATAGGCTGACCTGCCCATGTGTGTGAGCGAACTCGCCTAGGCACAAGCAGACTCGCCCCTCCGTGAGACTCGACTTTGATATCTTCCCTCTGCCCGTGACCTCACCCTCTTTCGGGGCGTACCCATCTCCCTTCCCAGCCTAACTCTTTTTTCCCTCCCCGACCGAAAAAATCAAGCTTAAATCTTGCTTGCCTATTGTTATTTATAAGGAGCAAGGAGGTTTTGTGGCGTGTCGTCAAATTTTGGATGGGGTGGTGATTGCCTCTGAGGTCATTCATTCCATGGTGACCTCTAAGGATAAGTCTATGTTCATCAAGCTGGATATGGCAAAAGCGTATGATAAAGTTAAATGGAGTTTCCTTCAGAAGATTTTGTTGGCCTTTGGGTTTCTTTTGATTGGGTGAGTTGGACTATGAGTTGTGTGACTTCCTCCTCTTTTTCTATCATTGTGAATGGTGAAACTTCAAAGCTGTTTGGTGCTACTAGGGGCCTTCATCAGGGGGACCCACTCTCTCCCTATCTATTTATTATTATGGCTGAGGGGCTGGGTCGCTTTCTTAAATCTCGGGTCTCTCTAGGTGTGATTCATGGTTGGCAGTGGGGGATGGGTCTGCCTACTCTTTCTCACCTCCTGTTTGTGGATGACACCTCTCTTATGGGGTTGGCTCGTATTCGTGAAGCTGAATCCTTTAGGAAAGCTTTGGACATCTACCTTGCTGCTTCGGGTTAGAAAGTTAATGACCAGAAGTCTTCTATTTTTTTTCTTTAATACTCCTTTGGCCATCCAGAGGAGGATTGCTGCTATTTTGAGGTTTCAAATTGGATCTCTCCCCTTTGTCTATCTGGGGATTCCTCTTGCCGTTGGTCATCAACCTAGATCCTCTTGGCAGATGTTGCTTGATAAGTTGAGGAAGAAGGTAACTCATTGGAGTTACCCTCCTTCAGTCTATTATCCAGGCCCTCCCCATCTACAGGTGTTTTGTTCAATCGACCCCTATGTATTTCCTTCAGGAATTTGATGCTCTCTCTTGGAAATTCCTTTGGAGTGGTAACTTGATGACTTCTAAGTGGAGCCTTGTTCAATGGGATTCTGTGTGTAGACCAAAGTAGGAGGGTGGTCTCGGTTTATGCTCTTCTATTTTGAATGGGCAAGTTCTTTCGGTGAAGCTTTACTTGCGCTAGTGTACTAATCAACACCAGTTGTGGGCCCGTGTTCTTAACTATAAGTATCTTCATGGTGTTGCTTCTCATGAGGTTCCTCGCTATCCTCTGGAGGGGAGTGGTTCTATGATTTGGTCTACTTTGAAAGTGGGAGCTCAGTTGATTAAGCGTGCACTTTTTTGGATTTGTCATTCGGGATCACAGGCTCTTTTTTGGTGGGATTCTTGGGATGGTCACCCACCTATTCTTTTTGCTTTTCCTCATCTTCAACCCCTCTATGCTATTTTTACTGCTGCTGGTTGGGACACCGTTGAGCATTACAAAATTGCTGAGCATTGTGGCTCTGTTGTTTCTTTTCGCTGGAAGCACCCTTCTAAGTGGCCACCTAGGGGCTCTAAGGGGGATAGGCGGGAGTTTGCTCAGCTTTTGGCTTCTCGGGCTTGTAATTCATTGAGGGGACCAGATATTTTAGCTTGGGATGGTTCTGATATGTCTGGGAAGTACTCTGTGTCTACTGGTTATAAGCAATTGGGTCGACAGTTGTTTGGGGATATTGAGGTCCCTTGGTGGAAGTATGTTTGGCATAAGTTGTCTTGGCCCAAGTGCAATTTCTTCATGTGGTTGGTGGCTCAAAACCGGTGTCTTACTTGGGATAATTTATGCAAGCGTGGTTTCTAGGGTCCCTCTTTTTGTGTGTTGTGTCATGAGGCTAAGGAGTGTGCTTCTCATCTCTTCTTCCAATGTTCCTATGCTCGAGAGATTTGGAATCTTTGGTGGTGGGTGTGGAATATGCCATGTAGGCATGTTTCATCTTTGGCTGAGTTTGTGGATCGGGGGAGTAGGGCCCCTGTTTCAACTTCCTTTCTTCAAGCTACTTGGGCGATTGGCCCATCCTTCATTATTTGGAATCTTTGGTTGGAGAGGAATCGTCGGATTTTTTAGGATGTGATGATAGGGGCCCCTCGCTTGTGGTGGAAAATTTTGCATTCTTTGGGAGAAACAATCGCGACCAAGTGTGATTTGACTGATTCAATTTCTCCTTCTGATGTTGGTTGTTTCAACTGCCTTCATCTTCCTCCTTCGCAACAGCAGCTCATGCGCAACAGGTGTAGGCATCCAACACCAAAAGTGAATAGGGAGGGAAGATTTTCTCCTCCTCCTTAAGGCATCCTAAAAATTAACACAGATGGCTCTTCTCATGGAAACCCTGGTCATGCTAGAATTGGTGGTGTTGGTCGAGATAGTTTTGGGGATGTTCAATTTGTTTTCTCTATTTATAAGGGTCTTCATACTAATAATCTTATGGAGGCTCAGGCAATTTTACTAGCTATGGAGCGTGGCAGTCAGTTGGGGTGGCACAAGATTATATGTGAATCTAATTCCTAGGTTATGGTGAACTTGCTGAATAGGTGGAGGTTAGATGATGTTAGTTGGCACCTGACTTTGATTATTGAACAAATTCTCAATCTTTGTGTTTCTCTTGAGTTTGTACTTTCACTCATATTCCTAGGGAGTGGAATGGTGTTGTTGATTGTTTGGATAAATGGGCTTCTGATCATATTCATGATTGGAATTTGGTTGATCAGGGTCAATTACCCCCGGATTTGTCTCAATAGTTGGACCATTTGGTGGAGCTTGATAAGGCTATGTAATGACTTTTCTCTATAATTTTCTCTTGTTTTAATAAATTTTTAGCCCTCTTTTATGTTAAAAAAACCTAGTGTGGAACGATGCACTCATTGAAGAACTGTCGCACCTCATCCGCCTGGTGGATAATGTTGGTGTCATAATCTAGCATCCTATCCTCTGATGTTCTCCTTCTCTCCTCTTCTCCTCCTTCCTCAACTGATTACTGTTCAAATGAGGAGAGGTAATTCCTACAATTACCTTATATAACCTTTTCCCCCCTTTTTCACCTTTTTTAAATGAAGGGAATTTCTTCCCTTTATTTAACAAAATTCTTCCTCCAACTAATTCCCCCATCCTCTATCTTCCCAGGGCCACTATTCGCACATTGCGCCTCCATTTGACTCCATTCAAAAGCCAATCTTTTTAGTTTTTTGTGCTCTTTCCAATGACATATACCACTTTATACTTTCGAGAAGTTTGTCTAGGACTCCTTTTCCTTCCCCCTCTACCTTCTCTAAGGGGCATGCCCTACAATTCTCTTCCATTCCTTCGTCATGAGTCTTCTCTCATGAGACTGGGGCATCTCCTTCCATTTCTTTCCATTTGGGTAGCTCATTTGATTTCCCCTATGCTGGGGCATCTCTTTTCTGGTCACTTCTTCTAGAGTCATCTGCATTTTATTTTATTTGAAACCCTATTATCCTAACAGTATTTCGAAGAGGGGAAAAATGTAGACATCCAAATTTGACCACTTCCATATGGTCAAATTTGTCCCCTTATTCATCCCTTTACTTGTCCACTTTGTCGATATTAATTAAATCATTCATTTAATTAATATTTCATCATTTGCATAAGGTTCCTAAAGTATTTAATTTAATAATTAAATACTTTTACCTTCTTTCCTCTCTAAATTAAATAAATATACCACTTTATTTAATTTAGTCATGTAACCTCTTTGAATTTAAGCCAATTTTTAATTCTTCTTTTTCTCTCTCATTGTCACATCCTCCAAATTTTGCAAGTGGGTCTCTAATTCCTCTTAGCCATCTAACCCTCTTCTAATCATAATTAATTTAATTAATTTATGGTTAGGATGTGTCACATCCTCCAACATTTGCCACTTGCTTCTAATCTTTAGTTAATTATCTTAATCATGTGTTTGCACAACCTTAGTCAAGGTCATTAGCCACATTTAGCATGCATTTTTAGTCAACCTTTTCATTTGTCTTTCTTGGTATTGACCCTCTTTCCCATGTCAATTTTAAATTCACATTTATTCCTCCTAGAATCTCCTCTTCCCATGCATCTTCTAGAATATTTTTACTTGTCACATCAAGTCACATGTGGAAAAAGGCTTCCCTTTTTGGAACCTTGTCTTGTCCATGAGATTCTTGCAAGTATGTGAATTTTTAATTCACATATATTTGTCCAACTACTTTCCCTTTTCCCATGGATATTTTTGAGGAATTATAAAATTCCTCAAAAGTCACTTTCATTCCCACTTGGGGACAAAAAGTTTCTTTTTGAGGAAATCTTCTCATTCCCCAAGGTACTTGCAAAGTACTTGTCCTTCTTCCACCTCATGTACCCTCCTTCCACCTCATCTACACATCACCATCCCTAAGTCATCTCACATTCCACATGTCAAGATGTGAGGGATTGTGAGTCTTCAACTCACCATAGCCATTCATCTTGACCTTGTTGGATGAATCTCAAAACTTCCTCTATAAATACCCCCTTTTTTCTCTCATTTAGGGAGGAGATCATTGTGCTAACCAAACTCTTGCAAAAAATTTATTTGAGCCATACTTAGCTAGAATTCTCATTTTCTTGCATACAACATAGCATCCTCATCTATTTTCCATCCATATTACATCTCATTCATACATCTTTTTCCATCAAGAGGAGCATATATCACGTCAGCAATCGAAGGGCCAACCAAAGGAGTAGCTTAACAAGGTATTATCATTCTATCTATTTTGTTAGGTTTAACTTTTAGCCCAATCTTGAGGTGTTAGGTGTTTAGGTGGTTTCTTGCATGTTTTGTGTTGTTGCTCGTTTCTAGGACCATGTTTATTGTTGATCACAGTTACATAAAAGCATTGGAAGATAAGCCACTAACTTGTTTGTGAGTTATGGAGTTGATAAGTTTCATATGTTATAAGCTCTTGGACGACTTGGTTTTCCTATTTGGGTTGCAGTTTAATCTTGTTTTCAACCATGGGTTTGTAGATCTGTGATTATTCCATTATTCAAATGACATGTTTGATGTGAATGTCTAGATGGTTTATGGTTTTTAGATTTATAGAGATGGGTTCACATGTTAACTAAAATATGTGGTATGTAGATCTGTGATGAGATTGTATTCAGGGTGTTTTGTATGAAGTTAGTTATAGGTTTGCATGGTTGCTTGGAGGGTTCTTATCAATCTATGGTTACTCCTACGTGGGTTTGTTTGGAAAATCAAATCAAGCATTGATTATGGTGTTTGAGTCTTGGAAATATACATGTTATACCTACTTATCTTTGTTTTGCATGATACTAATGTGGGGTTGAATCTATTTTTCAATTAATTGAGATTGAAGCACTAATTATGTATTTCTCCTTTAAGATGTTGCATATGTGTAAATCTTGGAAAATTTTCTGATGTGGATTTTGTTTGGTAGGCCATATTCTTGGTCACCATTGTTACATTGGTATGCTTATTGCAGTGAGAGATGGTTATTGGGAGTACCTAATATAGTTATTCATTTGAATCTTTATTAGTTGATTATGGTGCATGAGAAGCTTTGTTCACTTTCAGTAGAGTGTTGACAATGATATTGGTCATGATGCCATGTATAACTCGGTATTACTTTTAGTGGGAGCTTTATTCCATTACATAATGTGTTCCATATTCTTTGTTTCAAGATTTTAGTTCTAATATGTTGTTGTTGTAGTGTGTATTGATCCATGGATAATCTATGATTAGGAGATGGATGGTATTTTGCAATGGTTGTTGGTGTCATGAGGAGCTCTTTTATTCTACCTTCAAATTGTAGTGAGAGTTATGATATCTTTAGTTCT
Organism: Sequoia sempervirens; assembly: GCA_007258455.2. Lineage (NCBI taxonomy): Eukaryota > Viridiplantae > Streptophyta > Pinopsida > Cupressales > Cupressaceae > Sequoia > Sequoia sempervirens. The sequence goes on along the minus strand of VDFB02072274.1, from coordinate 99,874,336 downwards.
ATTGATAAAGGATGTGTAGTAGGTTTATCTTCTTGGTTTGGAGATTGTGGTTGTACTTTACCTTTTGGGAGATCATGGTTTTGATTTCTTTGATTATGTTGGGGCCATGGAGGATTTTCAATTGGGAGATATTTATCATGATGCTTGGAGAGATTGGTTACATAGAGCTTTGGAAATGATGTTGATTCATCATTTGATGATGGATGGTTATTATGTGTTCCTAGGAGGGGATGTTAGATCATGATTGCATGATATGTTCTTGATTTTATAGTTGGAATTTTGACATAGTCTTGTTTGGTTCTCTAAATGGTTTTGAGTATTAATCATTTTCTTGGAGCTTCATGATCTTGCAGAGCTGCATTTGAAATTGGAATGGATTGATTGGTGGATTTTCATGGAGACTAGAAAGACTTGGGTGAGGTTAAGAGATCTCTTATTTATGGGATCATTTGTTGAGATGGTTACTCTTTGATGAGGATTTCAATAGAAAAGCCTAAGGATCCTACATCTGGTTATGGATGTGAATCCATTATGGACATGAAGAGAATATTGTCATTTCTTGGTGTTGTGTGCATAAGACACTCTTGAATCCCACTCTTGGTCTACTCGATAGGTGAATGATCTGAGAGGTATTGCCCACCCGATTATCAAATGCATTCTTATTTTGTATCTTGTCTTCTCATATGAGTGTTGGCCCCATGGTTTTTGTTGCACCAAAAGATCGACCTTTTAATTCCCAATATAACTTCTAGAGTTAACGGATCCACAGGAGGTGGTTAAGCCATGTCATGAATGCCAAGGGGAGTGTTGACCATCTGCCAACAATCTCAGTGTCACCTGAGGGGATTTGAACTCAACACCTTTTTCTCTGATACCAATTGTTTGCCCCACAATTTGTGTTGCACCAAAAGATCAACCTGTTAATGTCTGATACAACCGATAGAGTTAACAGATCCATGGGAGGCGGTTAAGCCATGTCACGAATCCTGAGGAGAGCACTGACCATCTTCCAATAATGAGCTAGTCTTGGATATAGATATTATGAATACTTGTTAAGAATAAGATGCATGGTTATATGGATTTTTGTTGTTCTCCTTAATTTGGTCTTGAGCTATTGATTTAGTTTTGAGGACTTTACCTTTAGAGAGGTACAAGAAACGGTTTATGGCTTTGGGCATATTCCCTTTGTTGTGGGAATTATTGGCTTGTTTGATCTACCTTCAGTATGAGAGGTTTACATCTATTTCTAACATTTTTTCATTTGATTTGATTGTTAGATGTTGATATCCTTTTAGTTTGGGAATGGTGAAGGAGATATTACTTTACACAACTTGGTACATGTTAGTGTGCAACAAGGATATGGTTTGATTTGTAGGTTCTCTCTTTGGTCATGGAATTGTTCCTAGATTTTTAGTTTCACATGGTTGAGTGTGAAGAAATTGGGAGAGCTATGAATACTAATGGTGAGAGAGGTATTGCAACATATTTGTTTGCATGATTTGCATATCATTGTATGTTTCCTTGACACTATGTAATAGAGGAATTAGCCACATTCTCTATGTGAAGTACTATAGATAGACCTTATATTTCTTGATCTATTTTCATCTTTGAAATTACTCATGTAGTGGGAGTTTTTGGATATATGTATCGTTATCCTCTACGATATCTTAGTTTGCTGGTTATTGATGTGATGATGAGTTTACATGTTTCATTAGATTTGGATCTACTAGTTATGCAGGTTGTGGAGTAGCTACCCACTTTATTGCAGTGGGATGAATCAGATGTGGATTTGTCTATATCCATGAGATCATTTCAATGTTTATGTAGACTTATTATTTGACCTTGTTTGTGGTCATTTATGCATTGGTATGTTGCATTGAGATAGGAGGATGGATATACACAGACTTGATTATAGATTTTGGGTTGATATGTTGATGGCATGAATTTTTATCCATGTTTGGTATATCTTGGTTTGAGGTATGGTTAGCTTGGATGAGTTATAATTTATTGTGGTTTCTATTCCAAGTGGTATGAGTAAGGCAGCTACTCAGAGCCTTTTTTATCATTTGAATTTGATGCTTATGTTCATGAAAAGATTTTGCAAGATTCAGTGACAATTGATATGTTTCACCTTGGCATGTTCCTTTTTCCTTCCATAGGTGGCATGTTGGAGGATGTGAAGGAGGTTTTTGCTTGATGGTGGTTATCATGGTTTCTTTTGTAGGTATCTTGTTGAAACATGAGAGCATGGTTAAGATTCAGATGGTACATGTTTGGCTAAGGGATGCTTTTCCTTTATTTGTGATTCCTATGGGTGTATTTACAATGTTGATGTCAACTGGGAGAAAGTTAGGATTAGGTGTCATCCACCTTGTAAATACTATGTCATATTTCATGGTTCCAACATCCTTGGAAAGTGTCTCTAGGCACTTAGAGTGTATTGGAAAAATATTTTGTAATATTAATTCTCATAATTGTTTGTAATGTACTCATAAGAGGTGATGGGTCCACTAGCAACAGTAAAGGTGGGTTGTGTACATAAATATTTAATATTATTTTCCCCACATGTGGACGCCTAGAATGGGATAATAAAAGATAAAGGAAATGATAAATAAGTGACTATTGGGATTCTCCAATTGGGTTCTTGGATAAAGGCAACATGTATCACTTGGTTTCCCATCATTTATTGCATTTAATGTAATGTTTATCTCTCATGTTTGGAATCCACGTTGGATGGAAAGTATTAGAGCCAAAACAAGTGTCATTTTGAATATTGAGGAGGTAATCCAAAGGTTGGGGATTTTTGGAATGAAGGGCCATATTTGGGTGCCATTTTTGGTGCATTAGATGCCTTCACAAGTCTATAAATTCAACCTCTTGGATGTAGAATTAGAGAGGAATAGTTGAATGTAGTGTTACTCTACAAGAACAAGGAAATGTGTTCAGACATAAGGAGGTTATTCATAAGTGCATAGGTGCTGCCATGTTGGATTCAAAGAGGAGATTGGAAGTGGTTGTATTGTAATCTCATTTATTTGAAGATAATACATACTTGGCCTCTCTTCTTAGTGGAGTTTTTCCTGTAAGGGTTTCTCCACGTAAATCTTGTGTTATATGATGATCTTGTGTCACTAATTTTTGCCTATTTACTACTATCTTATGTTGATTTTATTCTTTATTTGTTGCTGTTATAATTTCACATAAGGTAGTGTTTATAAGCATGTTATGTTGGCTGATTTTTGGCATCATAAAGAAAATGGATCTAATCATGGTATTTCCATATTAAGGAAACTTAATTTTTAGATTTGCATATAAGTTTTATATTTTCATATTGTTGTATTCCAAGATTTGTATCTCATCCATTGATGTCATTTTTGGATAGAGATTGAATTTCCCAACAATCGGTATTGAACTTGTTTATTTCTCATCAACAACTTCCATTCTTGCTACTAGAGAAAAAGTCTCCTCAAAATCAATACCTTCTACCTGTGAATAGTCTTTACAAACCAATCTATATTTATTTATCATAACTTCTCCTTCCTCATTCAAATTATTTCTTAATACCCACTTAGTTCCTATCAGATTCTTGTTCGTAGGCCTTGGAACCAATTCCCAAGTCCGATTCTTCTCAATCTGATTCAACTCTTCTTCCATTGCTTGCAACCATCCTTCATCCTTTCTAGAATAAAAATAATTTTTAGGTTATACCTTTGATAAGAAACAAAAGTTTACTTTTTCACTTGCCTTTGCAAGCCTTTTTATGGTTAGCACTCTTTCATTCTTGTCACCAATGATCTGATCTTCTGAATGATTTCTTTGAACATACTTTGTAGGAGTCTTGTTAAGATTTTATGGTGTTTCTTCTTTCTCTTCAACATATTCTTCATCATCTTCATATGAGAAGGGGGTGCATCAAATCCTTAGTCCTCAACTTCATTCATATTTTGATGTAGATCTTCATCAACCTTCACATTAATGCTTTCAACTATTCTTCCTAGTAGTTTATTGTAGCACCTGTATGGTTTACTCTGAGATGAATATCCCAAAAAGATACCTTCATCAACCATTGAATCAAATTTTCCTAACACATCTTCATCTCTTCTAATATAGCATTTACTTCTAAAGACTCAAAAATACCTGACAGTTGTATGTCTTCCATACCATAGCTCATATGGAGTATTAGTGTTGTTTAATCTCAACAATCCTTTGTTCTGAACATATACTATAGTATGAATAGCTTCTCTCCAATAGACATAAGGTAGCTTTTCTTCCATCAACATGGTCCTTTCCATCTCTTAAATAGTCCTATTCTTTCTTTCAACTACCCCATTCTTCTGAGGAGTTCTAGTAGTAGATAAATGCCTTTTTATTCCATGTTTTTCACAAAAACCATTGAACTCATTTGAAGTAAACTAACCACCTCTATCAGACCTCAAACATTTGATCTTTTCATTCATTTAATTCTCAACCATTGATTTTAAAATATTGAATCTACTAAAAGCATTAAATTTATCTTCCAAGAATGTAACCCATATTATCCCAGTGAAATCATCAATAAAAATCATGAAATACCTTTCTCCTTTCAATTTTTTTGTTTTGGTAGGTCTACACAAATCAATATGTACCAACTCCAAAGGTCTACAAGAAGAATATTCTTTAGAATTGAAACTTATCCTTGTATGCTTTCCAAATTGACATTCCTTACACACTGTACTAGTAGTCTTGATTATCTTAGGCATATCTCTTATCACATGCAATGAGCTAATCTTCACAAGATTATCAAAGTTAATGTGTCTCATTCTCTTGTGCCACAACCAACATTCACTTTATTGTCCTAGAAGACAAGTTCTTCTATTGACATCTCTTAGATTGTATATGTCACCACTTGTTCTAGGTCTTTCATCAACCAATTTTCCAAAATTTTCTTTTATGACTTCACATCCACTCTTTTTGAATAAGAGATTGTAACCATTTCTATACATTTGACTCACACTAAGAAGATTATGCCAAATACCTTTGACATAAAGGACATATTTTGTTCTTCTCTTTCTATTAATACTAATAGAACCTTTTCCACAAATCTGCACTGAGGTATCATCTTCAAGCTTGACTATGCCACCATTCCACTTCACAAGTTTGATAAATTCGCTCTTATCTCCTATCATGTGGTTAGAACAACCACTATCAATTATCCATGAATTTTCCTCATCCTTTGCATGAAAAGCAATACAGACCATACTTGGATCTTTAGGTTTATCTTCAGTCTTCTTAGTAGCCAAGAACAAGACTTCATCTTCATTATCCAGACCACTAGAACCATCATCTTTTGTAAAGCATGAATCTTCCATGGAGTAGAGACTCTTCTTGACCTTATTTCTTCTAGGCTCTTTACTTCTCTTATCTGAATCTTTCAAGGGACATTTAGAAGAAAAATGACCAACCTCTCTACACTTAAAACATTTGAAAGGAAACTTACCTTTGTACTTGTTGATACCTCTCTTCAACTTCCTTACAAAATTTACTTCTTCCTCTTAGTGTCACTAGCTAGATCATATCTTCATATGTTTCTTTCTTACTTGCTTTGAATTTTGCTTCTTTCTTTAGAATTTCCTTGTCAAACTCTCTCATTTTAAATGCAATAAAGGCACCATACAATCGATCCATTGAAATTTATCCATATCTTTAGCTTCCTTAATAAAAGATACTTTAGAACTATAAGATTTAGGAAGAGATCTCAGTAGCTTTTTGACAACCATAGATTCTTTAATATTTTCACCAAGACCTTTGATTGCATTGACCACTTCATCTACCTAGAGCACATATCCTACAATATCTTCATCCTATGACATCTTCAAGTTCTCAAACTTGCCTTTGTAGATCTACAACTTGGCTTGCTTTACTTTGAAATCTCCTTCATAGATGCCACCCAGCTTATCCCAGACTTCCTTTGTTGACTTACATCACTTTAACTAGGTCAAAATATGATAGCCCACTCAAGATAGCATTCTTTTCCTTTTCATTATTCTCATAGGCCCTAAACTCAGTCGGATAAGTTGGAGGAGTACCAAGAACAACATAACCATCTTTGATAGATTTCCAAATACCAAACCCCATAGAGGACAAATGAGTTTCCATATAGTATCTCCAAAAAGTGAAATTTGTTCCATCAAACCTAGGCACCTTGTGAGATCCTTCTTGTGCCATCTCGGATCTTCCTCAAGTTATTATACTTCTTATAAGGAACTAGGCTTTGATACCAAATGTTAAAAACACACTGGAATACTAAGGGGGGTTGAATCAGTAGTCAATCAAATCTCAAATCCTTTGGAGCATACTAAAACTTAATCTTTACAACATTAACAAAAACATGAAAGATAGAAACAATGAACAACAACACACAACACCAGATGTATGTGGAAAACCCAAAAGGAGAAAAACCATAGTGAGAAAAGATTCTAGGAGCTATTGTCCTAATCCAACCTCACAAATGAATCATATTTACAACTTTGTTTTAGGGCTAACACCTAAGCAAGCTACTACTCCCTATAGAAAGGTTTTAGTGTCACTCCCAAGGAAGCTACAACTCCCTACATACTTTGTTTTAGGGCTATAACCTAAGGAAGCAACTACTCTATAAACTGGGAACAAACTCAAATAGATTACAACATGACAGTCCTTGTCATATCTTGATTTCATTACCACATTTGAAAATTTGAGGAAACTGAAATATTTGGAAGACATAATTATTATTTTATTTATGGAATTTGGTAGAATGCAATTGATGAAATTGACAATGCATATTACACAACTTTCTGATTTAAGAAATTATTTCATGGGATTATTGGTTAAAGGTTACTAATAAGTGGACAAGTGTAAGAATGTGTGTGGAGGAACAATATTGAAGGACGAGAACTTGATTGAGGTAGGCACACTTAGCTCAATGACCATGGTAAGCAATAATGGAATATAGAATATCACACACCACAATAGAATATGGCATATGCATATGTTTGAAAAGTTGAAAAATTGCATTCATACTTGGTGTGAGAACTATAACTAATGGAAATAACAAATTTGTGCATTCTCTTCTTACTTTGTTTGTTTCGAAACTTATATTCAATGAAATTGAATAAGGAACTCAACCCATCTTGTACGAAAAATTGATTTCATTTGCTTATTATTTTGGATGAATTTGAAATATGATTTGAATAGACAAATATGTAAGTGATTTCATATGTATGTAATCTCAAGGATAAATATGTGAATATATATGCATATGTATATGTATGTATGTATATATATATACATATACACACAAATGTGTGAATTATTTTCTTTGAATTTAATTTCACTCTTAAAAAGAGAATAATAGATCATGGGAAATTTAAAAATTTAAATGGATAGAGGTTGATTCCATTATGTCCAAAAAGCCTTAGTCAATGCCGAGAAAATGAAGGAGAAGGTGGCCAAATAACATAATCGAGACAATAAAATTAAGACCCCATATCTCACCGAAAATAGCAAGGGTAATTCAAACTCAAAGAATTGAAAGAATCCAGTAAAAAGAAAGGAAAGATAAGGAAAAGGGTAGAGGAAGGAGGAAATTGACAAGTTGGAGGATTCGTAGCTTTTCCAGGAAGGAAAAATCGCTAAAGGCAACACCTTTTGAGGTATTTCAATTAGTTCATTTTTTATCCTCTCATTTGAATAAGTTTCCTATCTTGTTAAGCGATGAATACATCTCTGTATAGTTTTTGTCCTATTGCATGTTCTATGTTTTTGGGTTAATTGTACCCTCTCGATCGACCATGTCGATCACTGTGAAACCCATGTGGGCCAAGCCGCCTAAAAGGCTTTGTGTTTTCCATTTTAAAATTGTTTGATCCTATGTAGAAGGTTAGGTATCACAACCACATGGGATCTCAACGCCCGTTGATATTCTATCTCCACGATTGTGGCCAATCAGTCAAACGATGATAATTTGTGTTTTTATGTTATCGGCTTGGTTATATACCTGATCCCTATGGGAAATAGTCAAAATGGAACCCATTATTTTATATTTCATATGAGAATGATTTATCATTAATTTTTTTTTAAACCCCCTTTGTTGTCAAGGGTGGCGATGCATGCCTACTAATGTAAGGTCGAGCGTTGATATTCCATGTTTATATCTTTAAATCTCACCACCCACTATTAAAATGGAAATGGAATAATCAAACGTTATACTATTTGATGAGCTAATACTTAATGCGTTGTTCATGACATGCCTTCATGGTCGCAAGTGTTAGAAAAATTGTGGTATAATATGGATATATATAGATATATATGTATATATGTATAATCGCATGAATGTCGATACATATGTGAACACCAATGAATTCCCTATATTTATATCCGATTTGAGCATCAACGTTGCTCTGTGCTTACACATGCATTTTGAAGTGTTATATACTATTATGGGTAAAAACCCATGGTTCGATAGATATCAACCACCATTTAGAAACCCCTTTAGGGTATCGATATCATACTATCAATGGATGATAGCATGAGTATCATTCCCTCTTGAGGTATGGTTCGATGGACATAGTATAATTTTGATTACACTGTTCACTATCCAAGTGGTTACCTTGATCGGAAAAAACAAGAATGGCAATTTAAATTGTAACAAAATGAATGTATAATGTTTTCTATTTTATGGGTGGTGTAATCGACTAAGTTTCATCAATGTGTTCTTTTAAGTCCTTATGAAAAAAAAGCGACTGTGAAATAGTTTTTTTCATTTGAATCTAAACTGAGATTAGATGATAACTCAATTCTAAAAGAACATATTATTGAAATGATGTTTCTCTTCTTCTTTAAATATGAAAAGTATACTTGTATGAAAGGGAGTTTAATTATATTTTCAGAATGTATATGCATATTCTAAAAATTATTCATTTCCAGGAATATGTGTGAACATGCATAAAGATTCCTTTATGCATGCTCACATACATGTGGTATACCTTTTGATTCATCTTGATTATTTTACTCATTGAGCATGTTATGGATGTTTGCAAATGGAACCAAACTGTAAATTTGGAATAGATTTGAATTACAATTTACATATGATAATAAATGAATGGTCATACCAAATGTGAATGAATATTATTTGATTTTGTTAAATGGAATAATACAAGAATTCTTTGGTAGATTGTATCTCACTAGAATGTTGCTAATGGAAGGTCTAGAGGGAGGGATACCCCTTGATATGATAAGTTTTTCTTCCAGGAATGGGTGCCAGAGAGAGTAGATTTTCTTTTCCAAATCTAACCAAAGTCGTATTTCATACAACATGAGCTTGGCCAAGCTTTGCAATCACTCTTATATATTTGTATACGGAACAAACCGTGTCTTTTATCCTCTCTCTGTTGTATTGATTTACCTAACATGGAACTTGCATATTCTAACAAATTAGATAGAAATGTATGTAGTTAGGCAAACACAAATTCCACCTTGCAAACTATATCTCTTGCTAAGTGTTTCGTGTAGGGTCAGGTATTCTTCATCTAACTGAAGAATTTCGAGGAAGCATTACTTTGTGGTTGGGTGGAAAAGCACCTCAATCACGTTCTCGTCCACCAGTGGAGGGGGGCTATCATGAAGGAATCATATCAGAATTCTATTATGTATTGTATCATTGATGTAAGAGAATAAATGATGTATTTCAAAGAGAAACTTGTAAATTGAGATTGACTATGAGGTGTTGAATGCCTAGTCAAACATGTATGTAACTATTGACATATGGAAGTGAATATATTTATATTTCAGATTTATTTATGATTTATGACATAAAACTGCTAAATGGAATTAGCTATGGGATTTGTGTCATAAATTTGATATTGATGATGTCAATATTTATTTATTTTGAATTAAATCTAGTTGGGCATGTTACATTTGGTATCAGAGCTCAAGGTTTAGCTTTAGGCCTATGAGCCCACAATAGTTGAACTAGGGAATAGTGGGCCCTCAACTAGATTTAAGTTACCTAGAAAATGACCAATTTCAATTGGTTGCAGGTAATGGGAAGGTCTGAGTCAAGAAGAAAGAAGGGAAAGACCAATAGGGCTGCAAGGAAGTTAGTCACTATAGAAGGGAATCCCAAAGCTAAGAACCAACCAAATATTCTCGATGAAGAAAATCTGGCACACACCCTCACAAGTATCAAGCTAGAGAGAGGCAAAAAGATAGAGGCCAAATGAACTCCTAAGACTAAGAAACCCTCAACATTTAGAGATTTTCCAATAGGATGTTAACCTAATGCGTCATTGATGACTAAAGAGGAGAATCAGTGTATGTGCACTCATCTTGCCTCACCCAAGAGGGAAGATGTAGATTCAGTGAGGATCCTAAGGAATGTTCTCTATCCGATAATGAGGGAACTGCTTAGAGTGGAAAGAATTTTTTGTAAATAAGGATCAATGTAAATCCAAACTTAATATAAATAAAAAAAATTGTTGAACAAAGGCATGAAGCTTGGAAGCTTGTCTTGTTGAGATAAATGTGTATCATTTTTCTCTTCCTTCCTAGCTTGCTTGTTATGTGCATTGTATGTCATAAATGCAATAGCTTAAGCATAAAACCTTGTTCTTAAATGCTAAATGCGAATGTGATGTAGGTCGATTGTGAGTCACTATGGTGACCACCAAACATGATGCAGGTAGTAGTGGATAGGACAATGGGCCAAGCAAGAGGTTAGACCAAATTTTGGAACTCTTGAATTGATAAGAATCCCGAATGGACCATTTGGAACAAGAGGTCTGAGGGGTGTGGGAAGACCAAAATCTCAAGAATAATAGATCCGACCAAGGAGAAGGGAATCGCAATCGTGGTCAAATTGAGGAAGAACTGGGAAAATATCTTAAGAAGGTAGCACCATCGAAGTTCAATGGAAAGGCCATCGAAGATGGGGCTGAGGCCTAGATCATAGAGATGGAAAAATATTTTGGGCTTGGCAACCTGCCAAATCAAACCAAGGCTACTTGGGAAGTATATCAATTATTGGGAGAGGCAACTACTTGGTGGGACAATGGGAAGGAAAAATAGAGACTTCCACAAGAAGAAATCACATGGGAGTATTTCCTCCAATCTTTTAGAAAGAGGTGGCTACCAGAGCTTTTCTTTGACAATAAAATGACTAAATTTCAGAAGCTGACCCAAGAAGGCCTAACAGTAGTGCAGTACTAGGAGAAGTTTACCATCTTGCTTAAGTATGTGCCTCAGTATCAAACCAATGAGCGTTTCCAGAGCCAAAATTTTATATTCGGACCGAGACCCCACATTGGAGCTAAAGTGGATCTTCACAATCCTCATACTATGGAAAAATATTTTTGCAAGGCTATTAAGCAAGAGCAGAAGCCGCAATAGTTGTCCAATCTTCGCAAAGGATTAGACTTCAAGCCTCGGTTTAGAAACAAAAGATTTCATAAGGGTGATGGATAGAAAGGAAACAAGTCCCATTAGGTTAGAAGCCTGAAAAGGGAAGGCAACCCTCTAGAGAAGGAAGAAGGCAACCAAGATGGAAGGAATAAAAGGGCTAATAAGGGCAACGATAGCTATAATTATAGTCATGGGTACCCAAAAGAGGATAAGGTTGAGGGTCTAAAAGGACCTCAATATGGATGTTACACATGTGGGGGAGACCATTATGCATATAACTACCCTCATAATTTGAGGAAATGGAAGAAAGGAAACCAACAACATACCCCACAACACAAAATCCATGCAGCAGTGGATAATAGGCAAGCAGAGTAGCAGGCTTCTCTGATTCAATCGATGGGTAAGCTCTATGGTTGAACCGTTTCTATTTTGATAGATACTAGAGCTACTGAGTGCTTCATAGATCTTAGAATGATTTCTAAGTTGCCCATTCGACCTGGATATATGAAAAAATCATGGTCTGTTCAATATGGAAATTGAGCAAAGTGGGTAGTAGATTCATGTCTCTTTTGTAGTGAGCTGGAACTTCACAACTTTATGACCCAAGTTAACCTTTATGTTGCATTGTTAGGATCCTATGATGTAATCTTAGGAATCAAATAGTTGACTTAGCACAAGGCTATTGTTAATTGTGAGGATAAGATGGTGAGATGTTTAGATGACTATGGGGACCCGATTGAGATACATGGGGTACAAAAACCCCTGGAACTTGGACATATCTCAACTATGCAGCTTAAGAGAGCTCATAGGAAGGGTTGTGTCATAAATGATGTGCATGTTAGTGAACCTAACAATGAGAAACCATATCTTGATGAATATCCAATTCTTAGGGAATTTTGAGATGTGTTTCCCAAAGATCTCACTAAGATGCCTCCGAAGTGAGAATTCAATTTCTCTATCGACTTAGTGCTAGGAGTCAAGCCACAGTCTAAGGCCCCATATAGGATGACCACCATAGAGATTTATGAATTAAAATCCTAGTTATAGGAGTTGTTACACAAAGGGCTTATCAAGCTCAATGTGTCACCCTGGGGAGCACCAATTATCTTCATAAAATAGAAGGATGAAACCTTGCATCAGTGTATTGATTATCAAATGTTGAACAAGGCGACCATCAAGAATCGGTACCCTCTTTCAAGGATCGATGAATTGTTTGATTAGATGAAGAGAGTGACAATATTCTCAAAAATAGATCGTTGGTCTGGTTTCCATCAATTGAGAATAAAGGAAGAGGATATTTTGAAGGCTTTTCAAACTCAGTATGGGAATTACGACTTCACTATTGTACCCTTTGGGTTGACCAACACACCTGTAGCCTTCATGAATCTTATGAATAGTGTGTTTTGAGACTTTCTGGATGATTTTTTCCTAATCTTTATGAATGATATTATGGTTTATTCCAAGTCTATTGAGAACATGACCGACACTTGAAGATAGTCTTACAATGTTTAAGAGAAAAGAAACATTTTGGGAAGCTATCCAAGTGCTCGTTCTATCATGATAGGGTTCATTACCTTGGACACATTATCTCAACTGAGGGAGTCTTTGTAGACCCTGAGAAGATAAAAGCAATTGCAGAATGGCCAGTGCCTCAGAATGGCCAGTGCTTCAGAATGTTTCAGAGGTGTGAAGTTTTATGGGCCTTATCGGATATTACAGAAAAATTGTGCAAGGGTTTTCTAAAATAGCAGCCCCACTAATGTCTCTTCAAAAGAAAGGAAAGAGGTTTGAGTGGACTAAGAAGTGTGATCAAGTTTTCCTGCTCCTTAAGGATAAGCTCACTACAACTCTAGTACTCATTATTCCAAATCCAAATGGCTAGTTTTTAGTGATCATGAATGCTTCAGGAGATGGAGTAGGAGCAATGTTAATGCAAGAAGGGAAAGTGGTGGCATATGAGTCTAGGAAGCTAGAAAAGCACGAAGTAAACTATACGCCACATGACTTGGAATTAGTAGCTATAGTTCACACCCTACAAATGTGGAGAAATTATCTTTTGGGAAAGTCATTTGAGCTCAAAACATATCACCTAGGATTGAGATACATTTTTACTCAACCTAACCTTAATGCATGTCAAGGGAGGTGGATAGAATTCCTTAGTGAGTATGACTTTGGAATTGAGTATATAAAGGGAAAGGAAAATTGAGTGGCAGATGCTCTTAGTAGATGAAGACATCTAGAAGCCCTGACCTCTATGATATTCAATCTAAGATAGTAGGTGATGCAACACTTTCAAGGTGATGGGAATTATGAGAAGGTGAAAAAGGCTCTAGAAGAGAATCTGTTAGACCATCGATTCGATGGGTACAAGTTTGAACCAAACAGTATCTTGAGATACCAGGGATGGATGTATATTCTAGAATCTAGAGAGCTTAGGAAGTTGGTCCTAGATGAGGTCCACAATGCACCATATTCAAGACACCTTAGAGTTACAAAGATGATTGTAGAATTTAAAACCTTGTAATTTTGGCCTAAACTCAAGAAGAACATAGTAGAATATGTAGCCAGATGCTTAGAGTGTCAGTGAGTCAATTCTAAGCACGTGCATCCAACAAGGATCTTTTATCCCCATGATATCCCCGAGTATAAATGGGATGTGATCAGTATGGACTTTGTGCAGTGGTTACCTTTAAGAAAGAACATGCATGTGTCATTCTAGTGGTAGTCGATAAGTTGACTAAGGTGGCACATTTTATTCCAAGGAACCTTAAGGATGGATTGTTGACCCTGGCCAAGAAATTCATCCAAGAGATCTTCCACTTACATGGAGTGCCAGAGACCATTATATCTGACATAGATACACAAATGATGTCAAGGTTCTGGACCACCTTGAATGTAGCATTGGGGACTAAGTTTTACTTCAGTTGAACCTACCATCCTCAAAACGATGGTCAAACTGAGAGAGTGAATCAAGTTGTAGAAGATCTCTTTCAGATGTATTGTATGGATTAGCGATATAAATAGGAAGAGTATCTACCACTAGTAGAATTTTCTTATAATAACTCCCATCATGCATCCTTAGGTACGGAACCTTCTGAGGCTCTATATGGGAGAAAGTTTCGTACTCCCATCAGTTAGGGTAGATTGGAAAACAAGATCATAGTGGGTCTTGATATGCTAAAAGAAATGGAAGAGCAGATGATGCTTATCAAGAGCAGACTAAAAGAGGTAGCATATAGGAAAAAGAGCCTTTAGACAATTTGTAATCGGGGACAAGGTATTTCTAAGATTCAATCCACATAAGATCTTAATTACCTTCAGGAATTCATCCAAGCTGGCTCTAAGATAACTGGGCCTTTTTGATGTTTTTGAAGTAATCAACTCAGTTGTGTATAGACTTGCTCTACCCCCTGATCTAGCTCAACTCCATAACACATTTCATGTTTCTTTATTAAAACCATACCATTCAAATGTGTCTCATATACTTGATTGGCGTTCTTTATAGGTGGAGGATCTACCAGTGGTGCTACTAGAGCCCACTAGAATTCTGGATAGACACAACATCAAGTTGTGAAGCAGGGACATTGTTTAGTATAAGGTTCAATGAGACCAATATCATGAGGACAATGCTACTTGGGAAGATGTAGAGGAGATAGAACATTCTTTCCCTCATTTTCTTTCTTATATAGAATATTCGGGAATATCTTATATTGTTGTCTAATGTTTTGGATTGGTACGCTATTATGATGTTTTGGCTTGAAAACAATATGATTGATAAATATGTGAAATAAATTTTGTTTGATTAGACATCGAGACAATGTCTCTTTCTAGTGGGGAAGGATGTCATATCTAGATTTCATTACCACATTTTAAAAATTGAGGAAACTAAAATATTTGGAAAATAGAATTATCATTTTATTTATGGAATTCGATAGAATGCAATTGATGAAATTAAAAATGAATATTATGCAATTTTCTGATTTAAGAAATTATTTCATGGGATTATGGGTTAAAGGTTACTGATAAGTGGAAAAATGTAAGAATGCATGTGCTGGAATAGGATTGAATGACGAGAACTTGATTGAGGTAGGCATGCTTAGTTGGATGACCACAATAAACAAGAATGGAATCTGGAATATCAGACACCACAATAGAATATGGCATCTGCATATGTTTAAAAAGTTGAAAAATTGCATTCATACTTGGTGTGAGAACTCTAACTAATGGAAATAACAAATTTGTGCATTCTCGTCTTACTTTTTATGTTTCGAAAAATATATTCAACAAAATTGAATAAGGAACTCAACCCATCTTATACGAAAAAGTGATTTTATTTGCTTATTCTTTTGGATAAATTTGAAATATGATTTGAATAGAAAAATATGTAAGTGATTTCATATGTATGTAATCTCAAGGACAAATACATATGTATATGTATATGTATGTATATATATATGATACATATGTATATGTATATGTATGTATATATATATGATAAATATATATATATATACACACACACACACAAATGTGTGTGAATGATTTTCTTTGAATTTAATTTCACTCTTCAAAAGAGAATAATAGATCATGGGAAATTAAAAAATTTGTAACCCCCACTAAAAATGGATAGAGGCTGATTCCCTTATGGCCAAAAAACTTCAGTAACATAATGGAGAGTTTTCTTCCTTTTGACATCAATGACAATAACCTCCATTGCATTATTTCCCACTCCTCACTCCCGCACATGCGTTTGAATTGCCTGCATGCATGGTAGATTCTACTTCAAGGGTACCCCACAATCCCCCCCGTCCTCCCCTGACTTGATTCTCGCCCAGATACATGTTGTCTCGGTATCCTCGGTGACCACTCTCATTTGTCCTCATTTGGTACTCTTGTGATTTTGGGTTTGTCTGGTGGGATTGTGCTTGTGGTCTCTATCACCCTAAAGGTTAAAGGGTGGAAGAACGTGCTGACCAACACAATTCTAAATGCTAAGATTCTCGTTTCTTGCCCTAATGAAGTGATTTCTACTTCGAGTACTGATTTCGCTATCCCTGAAGCTATTAGCGATAGGATTGTCTCCTCTATGGAGAATGTTGTGGTGGGTAGATCCCTATCCTTTTGCCCAATAGTGGATATGGTCAGAATATGGGCTTCTACTAAATAACACCTCAAAGGGAGTGTGGAGGTTTGTGCTATGGTGGGAGGGCTCTTTCTCTTCAAATTTACAGTTGCAGAAGATTTGATCTCGGTCCTCTCCTCAAGACCCTAGGTGTATGGGAAGCATAGTTTAGCTCTGTGCCATTAAAAACTGGGGTTCGATCTTGTTGTTAATCTCAACAAGTCGACGTCGGTGTGGGTTCGTCTACCAATTTTGCCCTTGGAATACTAGGATGAATCTATATTCAAATGTATTGGTGACTGCTTGGTCCATTTCATCTCCTCAGACTCCATTACCAGGTCTAAATCTAGGTTAGTTTTTTCTTATTTTTGTGTTAACATTGATGTACATAAGTCCTTACCTACTACTGTGAAGCTTTGTTCTAAGTTTGGTTTCTAGATTCAATTAGTTTGTTATGAGAACACTGTGATCTATTGTCAAAGATGTGCTAAACCTGGTCACCTTATTTCAGACTATAAGTCCACGATGAAACATGTTCCCATGCGTAGTGAGCCTGTTGTTGATGACCTTACCAACAACTACCCCTTCGAATTGGACATTCTTAAGATTGTGGACTCCCTGGTCAAGAATGATATCCCTAAGAGTGTTGAATCCCAATTCAATCTTGATACCCTTATATCTAATGACTCCTCGATCACCTCTAATTCTGTTGGCCAATTGTCCCTAGTTGTTCCTCATGAGGATTTTTTCTATGTTGACTCTGGTTTGGTTCCTGTTGTTTCGAATGGTTCCCTAGAACTACTTGGTGTTGTAGTTGTTAGGGTACCCCTGTCGAGATTATAATGTGTTCATTCCCCTAGCTAGGGGTTGACTAAAGATGGTGAAGAGGGTGAAATCCTGAAGGAAGAGGTTATTAAAGTAATAGCTGAGTCAGTAAAGATTGATGGTGAAGAGGGTGAAATCCTAAATGGAGAGGCCTTTAAAGTAACAGCCGAGTCAATGAATATTGATTCTTTGGGTTTGACTCAGGACAAAGCATTGGAGGAGGAGTTTTGGTCAACCCCAAAGAAAAAAGGAAAGAAAAGGAAAGTAGATGTAGGTGGTGACTCTAAACCTAGTAGGACCAACCAACGATAGACCAAGAATAGGGAAACTGTAAAAGAAATAGCCATAGGTAAACAAAGTACATTGGAAGTGTTGGAGCACCTAGGAGCAACTGCAAACCAAAAACAACCTTCACGAATAGAGAGAAGCATAAAAAGCTATTTCACCAAGAATAAAATTGAATGCATTGAGACATGATTTTAAATATTGTACAAAGTGCCTTATAAAGGCATGAAAAAATGCAACGAGTGTGAAAACTACCTGACACAGGAAAAAACTACCTGACTAAACAAATACAATATTAACCCTAAGTAAACTTAAGAAAGTGAAAATATTCACACTAATAGCCCCACTTAAGTGCAACTTAGGGAAACTAAAAATGCAAAATTATATGCAAAAAATGGGTCCCAACAAAGAGGCCATGTTAGGTACCCATGCACAACTACAATGCAAATCAAAAAATTCTCACAACCGGAGAAAAGGAGAAAAACCCAGCGGGAAAAAACCCCTCTCCAAAAGAGAGAAAAGAAAAGAAAAATGATGCATGGATGGAGGACTCAATCACACCCCCCAAGGACTACATACATCATGTATATACAATCAATGATCCCCCCATAAGAAGGAAAAAATGAGATATCATATCCCTCGTATAATGAAGAAGCTCCAATGTTGATGAAGTATGCCTGAAGACAAAAGATGATTGAATGCCTACAAGCAACACCTCTTCCCTTAGGAAGAAAAAATTACACCAGGTGATGAAGAAGCAACTCCATGTCCAACTAAATAGAGAATGTATACAAATAGGACTGATGATCAACATTACCAACTGCAATGATTTTTCCTGTATGAGCCTCTCTGATGAAAACCAAATTTATAGTGAATTCTAAAGTCATCGGTACCTCTCCATGGGTGATCTAATAGATGGAAAAAATATTTGTGTGCAACTCAGGTATACACAATACATCCCTAAAACAACCATCACCTATCTCAACATTTCCTACCCCAACAACATCCAAAAGCTTATTATCTTCCAACAAAATTTTGGAAGTGTCAGCAGGAGGAAGACCCATAAAAGGATAGGGACTAGAAGTCATGTGGTGAGATGCTCTAGAATCTAAAACCTATATGTCATGACCAAAATGTACTATAGAAGTCACCAATGCATGTCCTTTACCCATGTAGTGTTTATCATCTTTACCACTTGCAAACCTTGCATTTCTAGACTGTGTTGGTTTGGATGATGATGCATATAGAGATGCAGAAGAAGAAGAGGGAGACTCTGATGAGGGTAGCAAGATGTTGTTCTTCTGAAGAAGGTGAGTAAGCTCATCAATCTTCTTAGTATAACACCTATGCTCATGATGTCCAGATCTCTTACAATAAGCACATTTGATCTTACTCTTTTGTGATGGTTCCTCTTTGGAAGAGGATTTGATCTCAGAAGTAGGATCCTTAAATTTCTCATTAGACTTAGAATCCTTATTCTTGTAACCAAAGATTTTGGCTCCTGAATGCTTTAAGCTCCTTCTAGGGTTTTTTCACCTAAAAGGAGAAACTTTGGTGGCCAAAATGCAATGTTACATTCAAATATTGATGTTATGAAGGGTGCAATGTACCTAATTATGATGTCTAAATGAAACAAAATGAAAATGAAATGATTTATTGATGCTAATCTTAAGAAATGCAAAGTGCTAGAAAACACAATGATGTATGCAAAAACACCTAAGAATGCAAGTAAATGATGAAATGATTGAAAATAACTAGAAAGGTGCACCTGAAATCTAGAATTTGATGCAAAGAGGCTCTGGAATCCTGCAGAGTTGAAAAGAAATGTTGATTGGGACACTTACGCCAAGTTGGGCAACTTAGTCTAGTTTCAGAGAAAATTTGTCAAAACGGGAATCTGCCAAATGGGTACTCAGAAATGTAAAAATCAATTTTCAGGCCTAGCAGTGGGACTAATTCACCATAGATGGCAACTTAGTTCACCTAGGAATTTCTAGAATTTTGGAACAGGGTTCTATAGCTTTCGGTCTGCACTTTCTTTTCTGACAGGTGTCCGAATCTGAATCTATAGAGAAAGGGCTGAAAAGAGTCTCCAAGCTTCAATTAGGGCTTTGTTGACTTTGATGGATTGTTGACCAATTTTTATACCAAACTCTTTGACAAATATGCATACAAAGTCTGAAAACACACATGCAAAGAGGGGAAAAAGGGTTAAGGGTTAGATTATAGGGGTTTACCTTGGTCAAACCCCGATTTGGTAATCAAACCCTATGAAATGAAATATGAAGAGAATGATAAATAAACATGTAATGTCATAAACTTACCAAACCTTTGATGTAGAAATATGAAGATATGCAATGGAGTGCTCCAATGGATGACTTGATTATGCTTAGAGTGCTTGAATGATTGAGAATGATTGAGTGAATGAATGCTTGAATGCTTGATGAATTAGAAGATTGTAGAAGATGAAAAATGAGGTGAAAAACCCTTATTTATACTTGATTTTGCATTATTTCCTAAAAATAACACATCACAGGCCGACCTCAAGGGTAAGAGAATAAAATCCCACCAAGAAATTAAAATTATTTTAATTTTTGTGCCTAGTGGGACTAAGTCGCCCTAGGTGGCAACTTGGTCCCACCAGGGTAATTTCACTGGGTTTCAGAAATTAAAGTTAATTAATTGATATTTGACAAGAATATCCTAAAAAATACACCTAAGTATGGTCAGAAAGTGCATTAAGGGGTCATTTAAACATAAGAAAGGGTTTAATTAGTGATGAAAAGTCTAGAAAAGCATGAGAGTCTATTACAACTCTTTACAACACTTTGAAATAAGACTTGGTAAGTGGCAAAAAGGGGATAGTTAAGTGAATTATGATAAAAGGTTCCTAGAAAAGTGTGAAAGTGGGTTACAACACTTTTACAAGACATCCTAGAAGTCTAAATGATTCACAAGGGTCCAAGACCTAATGTGAATGTGTTGACCACATTACAACATTAAATCTAGGAAAAATCAAGCCAAAGTACACTAGGAGGGCTTGAACATGAGAAAAAGTAAAAGGGTTACTTTTTCTGTGTCCACAATTCTATTTCTTGTTTTTTCCACTTGAAGATTGAGCCATCAAGGCATGACTCTTAGGGAGAGCATCCATTTGGATCAACTTGGATTTCTCCCTAGCCAATCGATCACAAAACACCTCAAAGGAAGGCATCTCAATGTCTTCTCCCATGGCATCCATACTAGAATAAAAAGTAGAGGCAAACACTTGAAAAGGACCTCTAAGTTTTGACAAGATCAGGAATATGCACTCATCATCATTTTTGGCATGACCACACCCTTTTAGTTGTGACAAGATCAATTTGAACTGTGCAAGGTAATCCTAAATAGTGGGAAAGGTATCTGGAGAGAGAGAGGTGAGATCGGCTTCAAGTTGAATTTTTTTGAACTGGTTTACTTTCCCATACAACTCAACAAGCTTATCCCATACTTCTTTAGATGTCTTACACTCAACAATGTGAAACAATAGAAAATAAAACACATGGAGACTTATGAGCCCTCTACCCTCATCCATTTTGTTTCTACGAACAAACCTCTCAAAATCCTTAGTGAACTCAGGTTGTCCGACATCCAACATTTGCCAAAGCCCTCAAGATTGCAACAATTGTGACATTTTGAGCTTCCATGTGTGGTAGTTGTGTAGGGTAAGTTGTTCTATTTTTGGTTCTAACATGATGTGAAAATAAACATAAAGGGACCAATGTGCTACTTATACCCCCCCAAGAACCAACAATTTGGAATTCCCCAAAAACAAACTTTTGCCAAAAAAGATAGATTGGAGCAAAAAATTCAGGCTAGAAGACTTGCAATTTGAAGCTTCAGAAATAGATGGATAAATTCTTCAAAGAAAAGAATAGTACCTCAACCACAAGCCACAAAAAACTCTCCATGCAAGCCAAAGCCTCTCCTCAATGTAGCAAAAGCTCCTTACGCCTTAGCTCACACAACATTGAAGACACCAAAGTATAAAAGGACTAATTGTTTTGGATATCTCACCAATGTGGGATTAAAATCCCAGATCAGATTCAAAGCAATTCCCAAACAATCTGTAGGGGCCCACCTCCAAAACACCTATTCGTGCAAAGTTGAAACCCTAAACAAATATTTAGGGGAGAACTTTATAAAATATAAGGTTTAAAAAATTTTTGCTGCAGCTCCAATCACGTCCTCTTCAAAAAAAAATGGGTTCAAAGGAGATTATTGCTTCAATCGCTCTCCCAACAAGAGAATTGGGCCAACAATATTGAGAAACACCCAACAACAGAGATAATTTTCTACATAAAATAGGCCCTAGATTTGAATCGCTGCCTCCAATGTGTGAATGCCTCTTCACAAATTCAAATTATGACTTCTCTAATCAAAACACTGCCTCCAATAAAGATATCCACCTCTAGTGTAGTATCAAGCTTTTCAGGGAAAAAACGTGCCTGCAAATAGTGATTTTTGAGCAAACTGATGCCAACAAAGATGCGTTTGACTAGAAGCAAGATCACTGTGGCCTAGAGCAGAAAAAATGCCTTCAAGTAAATGGAACCCCCTCAAATGTTTCCTTCAAGCATTGAAATCAAGCCCTCCTAGAGTACAAATTATCAACCTCAACCAAAGGTTTTGCGCAACAAAAATTCCTTTTTCAAAACTTCAAACACATCACCATATGAAGATTCAAACAAGACCAAAATTGTCCCACAACAAGATCGCCCTCCATAGGAATAAATTGTGTGAGGCCAAGCCTGAGAAACGCCTCCCAATATACCCTCAAAAAAATAATTCGATGCCACTCAAATACAACACAAATTCACAGTCTCAAAAAGGTAGAATGCCACTTTTGGTAGAATCGTTCCTTTTGAAGCAATTGAATTTACAAAGAGCACTAAAGCCTTAATTCTTGTCTGGCGAAAACTCTTAGGGAAGGTGGTTGTAGTAGAACTGCTCTGATACCATGTTGGAGCACCTAGGAGCAACTGTAAACCAAAAACAACCTTCACATAATGAGAAGCATAAAAAGCTATTTCACCAGGAATAAAATCAATTACATTGAAACATGATTTTACATATTGTACAGAGTGCCTTATAAAGGCATGAAAAAATGCAATGGGTATGAAAACTACCTGGCATGGGAAAAAACTACTTGACTAGAAAAAATACAATATTAACCCTAAGTAAACTTAAGAAAGTGAAAATATTCATGCTAACAGGAAGTGTCCTCAAAGAAAGATAAAAAATGAAAGTCTTGTCTTGGAATGTGAGGGGGCTAAATAGCTCTCACAAGTAGCTAGCGCTGACAAATTATGTGATGGAACATAAGATTGATGTTTTGCTACTACAAGAAATCAAATTGAAGAGAACAAATCTTGAACATATAGCTAAGTATATTTGGTTGGGTGCCCTTTTCTCATGTAGTGATGTTGAAGGGGCATCGGGTGGGCTGTCTGTGATGTGGAATCCTAACAAGATCATTGGATCTAAAATTTTCCAATGCCAGAACAGTGTGGGTGTTAAGTTTTCTCACCTTGGAGGCTCCTGGTCACTCATTAATGTCTACGCCCCCAACCTAAGGAATGCTAGGAATTCCCTTTGGCATGATCTTACTAATTGGATAACCCATAATAGGGGAACACGTTGGATGGTGGTTGGTGACTTCAACTCTCCCTTGTATCCTTCAGAGAAGTTTGGGGGGCTAATAAACTACTTTGACAACATGTTTGATCTGGTGAAATTTTTGAGTAACACTAGTCTGGTTGACATTAACCTTCTGGGTCAATCCTTCTCTTGGACCAATAGGTGCTTGGGGGATGGTTTGATATAGGTCAGGCTGGATAGATTTATTTTCTCTCACAACTAGTCGGCCTTGCTCAATTCCAACTTGCTCGCCCTGCCCCGTACTATATTTTATTATAACCTAATGTTGCTGGTCATGAATGAACTCCTAGCTATGGGACCCTTTCCCTTCCATTTTGAAATCATGTGGAATACCCATCCGGATTTTAGGAATAAAGTTGCTAAATGGTGGAATATCCCCGTACATGAGTTCCCCATGTTTAGTATTTTTAACAAGATCAAACATATCAAAAATATGGTTAGGGGTTGGAACAAGAGAGTGTTCAAGGATGTTTTCCAGAAAAAAAATTCTTAGTGGATAAGTTGAGAGTGACTCAAAAAAATATGGAAGAGGGGAATGTTATTTTGTTGACCTGTAATCAAGAAAGAGAGAATCTCTTGGAATGGGAACAAATTTTGAAGAAGGAAGATATATTCTGGAAACAAAAGTCTAGAGTTCAATGGCTGCAGGAGGGAGACAAGAATACATCTTTCTTCCATGTCTTGACCATAAAGCATAAGAAAAGTAATTAGATAACATAACTTCAAAATGATCAGGGTGTGGTGGTCAACTTTCCCACCCAGCTTGGGCTTCTAGCATCTTAATACTTCCAATGGGCTTTGTTGGCTCCTGATGTCCAATGTTTCTTTGAACAACCTGCTGCTAGACCCTCTCCCTACCACTCTAACCCAAGAAGATAATAATATTATTTTGAGTGTTGTCACTCCTAAGGAACTTTAGACAACTATTTTTAGTATGGGTGCCTACAAGGCGTTGTGTCCTGACGGGTTCCCCCCAGCTTTCTTTCAGATTTTTTGGGAAATTGTTGATGGGGACTTAGTTCTGGTGGCCAAGGGTTTCTTCAATTCTAGTAAGATCCTCAAATAGTTGAACCACACTTTTATTGCCCTAGTTCTCAAAGTTGTTGAACCACAGTCTATGACAAACTTTCACCCAATCAACCTATGCAATACCATTTATAAGATCTTCTCTAAAATCTTGGTGAACCGTTTGAAGCCCCTATTTTAAAAAATGATAATCCCTACCCAAAAGGTTTTGTTCTAGGTTGATATATTTTAGATGTTGCCATAACCACCCATGCAATTTTACATTCTATGGACAAATGCAATAATGTTAGTATGGCCTTCAAGCTCAACATTTCAAAAGAGTATGACAAAGTGCTATGGGACTTTATTCCCAAAGTCCTAGCTAAGTTTGGCTTTGACCGAAGGTGATTAACCTACTAATGGAATGCATTACCACTGTCAAAGTATTCTATCTTGGTTAATGGGATCCCTTTTGGCTTCTTCAATGTTGGGAGGGGCATTATAAAAGGTGACCCTCTCTCTCCCTATGTGTTTATCATGGTTGCAAATGTTCTGAGTAGGAACATAACCAAACTACTGTAGGAGGAATCCATAAAGGGGGTCAAACCTGCAACTTCACTGGAACTTGCTATTATTCAATAGTTTGCAGATGATACCATTCTATTTGGGAAGGCATATGTGATCGAAGCCAGGAAGTGGAAGAGTTTCCTTAACAATTATGTTGCTTTCTCTGGCCAGTGTATAAACTACAATAAAAGTATGATATATTTCTTTAACAACACTCTTGCCCTTCAAACTCGGGTGACTACTATTTTGGGATGCATGAGTGGCTCTCTCCTCTCAGTGTATTTAGGGCTGCCCCTTATAGTCAAAGAAGTTACTCTTACCTTTTGGAACATAGTTTTAAAAAGGATTCAAAGAAATTTGGTGGGGTGGAAAGGTTCTATCCTCAGCCATACTAGCAAGCTGCAACTCTTGATTGCTTCCCTTCAAGGGATCCCTGTCTACTTCCTTTCTATCTTTAAAATTCCTAGATATATAGCAGAGAAGGTTGAAAAAATCTAAAGGACCTTCTTATTTTTTGGGATTGAGGAGAAGAAGAAGTTAGCTTTGGTTAGCTGGGACAAAGTTTTCTTACCTAAATCTTGTGGCGGTTTTGGAATCGGGAATGTCCAAAGTACCAATAAATCCTTGCTTGCTAAGGTTGGATGGGATCAATTAATGAACAATAAGGACTGGTGTAAGATCATGAATGCTAAGTACCTCTGCAATAGACCTATGATTAAATGTCTTTCAGATGATCATCCTACTGGTTCACTGGCCTGGAACAACATTTGTAAGATGAGAGGTTGCTCATATCTGGGATGAAATTGAAACTTGGGAATGACAGTTGCATTATATTTTGGGAGGACTCTTGGCTACTTGATTCCCCTCCATCACACTCTAATTTCAGGAACCTTATGAGACCTGCACAACTATTCTTTGGTATGTATGTGAGCGACTACTTTCATGGCCAGTTGGGTGCTCAGAAATGGAAAGAAATTATTCTATGCTACCCCCTATCTCTAGAGTTAAAATTGTTGGCTGAGTCCTTACAAAAATTTCTCTCCTTGACCATAATTCCTTTATCTAACTTTGAGGATGAGTTCTTCTGGGTCAAATATTGGCTAGGCAACCTTTCTATCAGAACAATTTACAATCTGCTATTGGTCTAGGGTGATCATAGCAGACTTTAAAGATAGGTTTGGAATAGACACATTATTCCTAAAATCAATTTCTTATAGTGGATGACCTGTCATAACAAGATCCTCACTCAGCATAACCTAAGGAAAAGGTGATTTCAGATCCTGAATAGGTGTTTGTTATGTAAAAGCAATGAAGAGTTTGTTGATGATTTATTACTGCATTGTCTGTTTGTTGCTGAAGTCTAGGATCTAGATTTTGAAAATATGGGGACCCATTGGAATATGTGTGGGGACATCAAATATTTCATTAAGGGATAGTCTGGTCCCTTCCAACATCCTATCCCTAGAGAGATTTGGAACCAAGCCCCCCCATAATTTACTGGTGCTTGTGGAAAGATAGGAATAACTAAATTTTTTGAAATCTTGAGATGAGTCCTAAGGAGGTTTTCGGCTTTGGTCTAAGGCTTATCTCTGAAAATGTTTCATCTTACATTGGGAAATCCTAGAAAAAGCACCTACAGAGTGGGAGATCAAGATGGCTAAATCCTGGAACAGAAAGTTGGAGATAACTCCTTTGATAACTCTAAGGCCCAGGCTAGACATGGTACGATTTGGAAACCACCGGATTGGGGGTGGCACAAACTCAATTTTGATGTGACGGCCAAGGGGAACCTTGGAAGGGCTAGCATTTGGGGTATTATCAAAGATTGTAGGGGTAACTTTGTGGTTGGCTACTTGGGGGCATAGGATTTCAGACTTCCATGACTGTGAAAGCTAGGGCATTGTTGAAGGGCATCCAATTAGTTGTTACTCTGGGGGTAAAGAAACTCCATATAGAAAGGGATTCTATGTCTGTGATTGAATCAATCAAACTTGGTAGGTTATTATGATGAAATACCAAAGATATCCTATTAGACATAAATCACCTAGTCTCAAAGCTTGATATGAAGATCTTGTCTCACACCTTTAGGGAGGGTAATCAAGTTGCTAACACTCTGGATAATCTAGGTTCCTCTTCGAGAATTTCCAAATGCTAGAGGAGTCTTGGGAATTTACCATCGAAGATACAAGGTGTCATCCTTAAGGAACAAGGTACCATTGTCACCCATGATGATAACTAAATATGCTTCTTTTAAGACTTTTAGGGTTGTCCACATACTTGTACTTTGAGTGATGTGGATGAAGAAGGTTGATGAGGTGTCAAATATGAGGCATCATTTGAGGAGATGGATGAAGAAGGTGAATACAAAGCTAATTATGAGAGGTGATGGGAAGTACCTCAGGTTAATGCTTAAACTTGGTTGGGCCGTGCAAAACTTTAATGAGCGGTCTTGTCATAAGCTCATCATATCTATACAAATATTCAATTTCAATTCTTAGTTCCATTGGGCCACTCATTTCTAAGTGACTTCTTTATGTTGTGTGGTGTTTATTTGAATCCCCTCAACATTTCCAAAAAAAATCATAAGATAAAGGATTTATACGTAGGGATTTCTATACTTGGGCCCATGACCACTTAGCATTGGTACTTGTGCATATACAATTTGAATGGAAAACCTATTAAATTTATCATTTTTTCTAACCTAAGCCTTTGGTGTCTAAATATTTTTAATTATGGGCTTGTAGAGATATTCTCCTTGGAAATAACATATGGCGCGTGTAACTTTTCGGTTGCCTTACTTCGTCATTATCTTGGCTAGCATAAAAATAGTGATTTATGGGTGATTTTTCACATTGATGGCCATTTTAATTTCCTTCTCTCATAGGGTTGTTGGCATCTTAGAGTGAAGTGTGTTAAACTGGGTGGTGACAGGTTGAGGACTAAGCTAGATAACTACAAGGAATTCAGAAAGGATCCCCTGGTGTGGCATATTTGTGCTAAAGGTGGATTGACGCCACTAATGGAGTGCTTAGTGGGTCATGATGTGAGGATCTTGGCTCAGTTTGCAAGCTCTTGGAAATATAGGAGGGTTACGATGGGGGTATATCTTTCAAGGTTAATGAGGAAGTCATAGCTCAAGTGACTGGGCTTTCAACGCTTTCTTCAAAGATAACAAAAAACCGGTCAGGACTCAGTCGGGTTTTGAAAGGGAAGCACTCCCTCATCCTTGGGACCAGGTTTTTCTGGCTATTATGAAATATGTGACTTTAGAAGGTAGGCATAGGGTGTTTTACTACTACCATCTACCTCTTCTCAATCATCTTCGTCAGAAAATGTTGTTAATTTTCCCTTTCTTCTTGCTAATTGATTTAGAGAATTCTATTAAGATGTGTTTGGACACTGCTACCCAAAACCCTAATGAAATGCCCCCTGTTGCTCTACTAGGGCCTCATCCTGAGGATTTATCACTTCCATTTAGCTCTTTTTTCACCCAAACCTATATATGTTGTCTATATCGAGGAGGTTGAACCCCTTGACCAACACATTGTGAATCCCTCCTTGGTTGGGTCTATGGTCCCTAAAAGGAAAACCCCTTCGATGGACATCGAAACTTTGAACACACCTAAGCCTAAAATCCTTTCCAAAAAGAAGAAGGGTGGTGCAGGGACCGCTCAATCGAAAGTGACAATCGGGCTCTACAAGCTCAAAATTGCTCCCTGCAAGACAGTAAGCAAACCAACTGTAAGGAGAAAAGGTAAGGAAGAGGGTCAATTCCAAGTGGAGTTGTTGACCATAGATAGCAAAGGGAAGAACAATGTGGGTAAATATTCTAAGGGGGATACCATTGTGGCTGCTACTGTGGATACGAGGTTGGAGAATACTGGCATAGAGATCCCATAGATTGGTGAAAAAAAAGAGGAAGTGCCTGTGAATGATATTTCAAGTGACGAGGAGCAGAATGACAACAAAGGCAAGAGTAAGGAAGAAGATGTGGAGGAGGAGGAGGAATTTTTGGACAGACTTAGTCACTTTTTTTACTTCAACAAGATGCTCAATGAAGATTTGACAACCCACCCCTCAAACCCCAGGGCTATGGAGAAAGATAATGCTAAGACTATGGACAAGAAGGATGATTATAGCAAGATAATAGAGTGTATGGATAAACTTGAAAGGAAAATTTCTAGGTTAACTCGGTTCACCATTAAAATTTTCCATCGTTCTGTAGGTACCCTTTTTTCTATGCTCAAGGAAGTGGACAAGAAGACTATGGAGGAGGGCTCCAACTGGGTTGGGGATGATCTTTTAAATCTCCTCATACAAAAATGGGAGGGTATAGCAAATTAGTCTATTGCATCTTTGTTTTGTTTTGTAGTTGGGTCTTCGTGTGTCGGTTGTCAATCTATTGTCTCTATGTCTTGTTATTTTGGTGGTTTCTCATTTAATTCTTTAATGTTATAGACTTCATATTTTTTGTCCGTTTGGGCTCGTTGTGTAAAGGGTAATGCACCCTATAAATGCAGATTATTATATCAAAAACAAAATGGAGACAATAAAATTAAGACCCCATATCTCACCGAAAATAGCAAGGGATCATTTGAAGTCAGAGAATTGAAAGAATCCAATAAAAAGCAAGGAAAGATAAGTAAAAAGGAAGAGGAAGGAGGAAATCAACTAGTTGGAGGATCTATAGCTTTTCCAGGAAGGAAAAATCACTCAAGGTAACACCTTTTGAGGTATTTCAATCAGTTCATTTTTTATCTTCTCATTTGAATAAGTTTCATATCTTGTCAAGCAATGAATACATCTATGTATAGTTTTTTCCTTAGTGCATGCTCTATGTTTTTGGGTTAATTGTACCCTCTCGATCGACCATGTCGATCGCTATGAAACCCATGTGGGTCGATCCACCTAGAAGGCTCTGTGTTTTCCATTTTAAAATTGTTTTATCCTACGTAGAAGGTCGGGTATCACAACCACATGGGATCTAAATGCCCGTTGATATTCTACCTCCATGGTTGTGGCCAATTAGCTAACCGATGATAATCTGTGTTTTTATGTTATTGACTTGGTTATATACCTGAGCCTTGTGGGTGATAGGGGAATGGAACCTACTGTTTTGTATTTCATATGAGAATGATTTATCACTATTTTTTTTGAAACCCCCTTCATTCTATAAGAGTGGTGATGCACTCTTTCTAATGTAAGGTCAAGTGATGATATTTCATGTTTATATCTTTAAATCTCACCACCCACTGTTAAAATGACAATGGCAGAATCAAATGTTATACTGAGTTAACACTTAATGTGTTGTCTGCGACAGGCCTTCATGGTCACAGGTGCTGGAAACATTGTGGAATAGTATGGAATATATATACATACACACACACACATATATATATAATCACATGAATTTTGATATATATGTGAACACCAATGAATTCCCTGTATTTATATCTGAGTTGAGCATCAACTCTGCTCTGTGCTTAGAAGTTTTATATACTATTATGGGTAAAAAATTGTGGTTCAATAGATATCATCCACCATTTAGAAACCTCTTTAGGGTATTGATATCATGTTATCAATGGATGATAGCATGAGTATCATTCCCTCTTGAGGGATGGTTCGATGGGCAGAGTATAATTTTGATTACAGTGTTCACTATCCAAGTGGTTACCTTGATTGAAAAAACAAGTGTGGCTATTTAAATTGTAACAGAATGAATGTATAATTTTTTCTACTTTATGGGTGGTGTAATTGGCTAAGTTTCACTGACCTATTCTTTTAAGTCCTTATGAAAAACAAGCATCTGTGAAATAGATGTTTTTCGTTTAAATCTAAACTGAGATTAGATGATAACTTAATTCTAAAAGAACATCTAATTGAAATGATGTTGTTTCTATTCTTCTTTGAATATGAAAAGTATACTTGTATGAAAGAGAGTTTATTTATATTTTCAAAGTGTATATGCATATTTTAAAAATTATTCACTTCTAGGCATATATGTGAACATGCATACAAATTTCTTTATGCATGCCCACATACATGCAGTATACCTTCTGATTCATCTTGATTATTTCACTCATTGAGCTTGCTATGGATGTTTGCAAATGGAAACAAACTGTAAATTTGTAACATATTTGAATTGCAATTTATATATGATAATAGATGAATGGTTATACCAAATGTGAATGAATATTGTTTGATTTTGTTAAATGGAATGATACAAGAATTCTTTGGTAGACTGTAGCACACTAGAATGTTGCTAATGGATGGTCTAAAGGGAGGGATACCCCTTGATATTATAAGATTTTCTTCCAGGAATGGGTGCTAGAGAGAGTAGATTTGATTTTCCAAATCTAACGAGAGTTGTATTTCATACAACATGAGCTTGGCCAAGCTTTACAACCACTCTTATATATTTTTATATGGAACAAATTATGTTATTTATCCTCTCTCTATTGTATTGATTTACCCAACATGGAACTTGCATATTCTAACAAAGTAGATATAAATGCATGTAGTTAGGCACACACAGATTCCACCTTGCAAAATGTATCTATTGCTAAGTGTTCCGTACAATTGGGTATTCTTCAATTGACTGAAGAATTCCTGGGAAGCATTACTTTGTGGTTGGGTGGAAAAGAACCTCAATCACGTTCTCGTCCACTAGTGGAGGAAAGCTTTCATGAAGGAATCATATTAGTATTCTATTATGTATTGTATCATTGATGTAAAAGAACAAATGGTGTATTTGAAAGAGAACTTTATAAATTGAGATTGACTATGAGGCATTGAATGCCTAGTCAAACATGTATGTAACTATTGACATATGGAAGTGACATTGCAATTTATGACATAAAATTGCTAAATGGAATTAGCTATGGGATTTGTGTCACAAATTTGATATTCATGATGTCAATATTTATTTATTTTTGAATTAAATCTAATTGGGCATGTTACATTTGGTATCAGAGCTCAAGGTTCAGCTTTAGGCCTATGAGCCCACGAAGGTTGAACTAGGGAATAGTGGACCCTTAACTAGATTTAAGTTGCCTAGAAAATGACCAATTTGAATTGGTTGTAGGAAATAGGAAGGTCTTAGTTATGAAGAAAGAAAGGAAATACCAATAGGTCTATGAGGAAGTTAGTCACTATAGAAGGGAATCCCAAACCTGAGAACCAACCAGAGATTCCTGATGAAGAAACTCTAGAACATGCCCTCACATGTCTCAAGCTAGAGAGAGGAAAAAAGATAGAGGAGGCCAAATGAACTCCTAAGACTAAGAAACCCTCCACATTTAGAGATTGGCTAGTAGGATGTGGACCTAATGCACCACTAATGACTAAAGAGGAGAATGAGTGCCTGCGCACACGTCTTGCCTCACCTAAGAGGGAAGATGTAGATTCAGATGAGGATCTAGAGGAATGTCCTTTATCTAATAATGAGGGAACTGCTTAGAGTGGAAAAAATATTTTATAAATAAGGATCAATGTAAATCCAAACTTAATATAAATAAAGAAAAAAAAATTTGAACAAAGGCATGAAGCTTGGAAGCTTGTCTTCTTGAGATAAACATGTATCATTTTTCTCTTCCTTCTTAGCTTGCTTGTTATGTGGATTGTATGTCATAAATGCAATAGCTTGCATAAAACCTTGTTCTTAAACGCTAAATGCAAATGTGATGTAGGTTGAGTATGAGTCACTATGGTGACCACCAGACAAGATGCGAGTGGAAGTGTATAGGATAATGGGCCAAGCAAGAGGTTAGAAAAAATTTTGGAACTCTTGAACTAACAAGAATCCTGAATGGACCATTTTGAACATGAGGTCCGAGGGGTGTGGGAAGACCAAAATATTATGAATGAGATACCCGACCAAGGAGAAGGGGATCACAATCGTGGTCAAATTGAGGAAGAACTGGGAAAATATCTTAAGAAGGTAGCACCATCGAATTTTGATGGCAAGGCCATCAGAGATGACACTGAAGCCCTAATCATAGAGATGGAAAAATATTTTGGGCTTTCCAACCTGTTAGATCAAACCAAGGCTGCTTGGGCAACATATCAATTATTCGAGGCCTAACAATAGTGCAATTTTGGGAGAAGTTTACCAACATTCTTAAGTATGTGCCTCAATATCAAACCATTAGCGTTTCCGGATTTGAAAGTTTATATTGGGACTAAGACCCACATTGGAGCTGAAATGGATCTTCACAATCCTCATACTATGGCAGAAGCTTTTGAAAAGGATATTAAGCAAGAGCGGAAGCTACAACAGTTGTCTAATTTTCGCAAAGGATATGTAATCTAGGGTAAAATTATAGGTTAATGTAATAGAGCATAAAAACTAACTCTAAACCAACAAAGAGCACAAATAAGCATAAAAACATGAAATGTAAAGCAATATCACCATAAAAGTCTTCATACCATCATTGCTTTACCTCCATTACCCTTCTTCATTTTTCTTGAAATGTACTTGATGCCCTCATATTTGAGTGTGCAATAATAGCCTATTACAATGACTAGAAAAATATTAAAGATTGTTGTCTCACAGTAGCAACATGTACTTGCATATGAACTAGAGATGATGAAAATGACAAAGATAGGGTCTTTTATAGAAAAGACAAATTTGAATGAAGGGCTAAGATTAAATGTCAATAAGATGTGACAATTAATGGACAAGAATGAAAGTTGTAGTATGACATAGGGTTAGGCCTAAATTAGGGTAAAGATAAGAATGAATGGCTAAGATTGAATTATAAGATAATCCAATCAAGGGTGGAAATTAAATGAGCTGAAAAGATAAGAATGACACAAATAATGAAGTTGGTAGAGAAAAAGAGGTTACAAGAGGAATTTAAATAATTATAAAATTATTTGTTTGAAGAGGAAAATGAATAATCAAATAATAAAAATATTATTTAATTATAGAGGACATATGACAGATTGACTTTTTCATTAAATAACTATTTAATTCAAAAGTGAGACATGTGACAAGCTGATTTTTTAATTAAATAATAATTTAATTCAAAAATGGAAAGAAGATGACAAATTAGTAGACAATTAAATAAATAAAATTTATTTAATTTAACAACAAAAAAGGCTAGTGAATAATTAAATAATTAAAACAAATATTTAATTATAGTAGAAAGTGATAAATAATTAAATAAATAAAATTTATTTAATTAATCAAAAGAAAGGAGGAAAATAAAGATAGCAATGAATGAATTAAATAATTAAAATTATTTAATTAATAGAAGACTTATCACATTAGATAAGAGAATTGACAAGGAAAAAAGGTATTAGTAGGTCTAGGACATTTTTCAATGTCTACATTTTGCCCCTCTTTGATACAATGCAATTTATCACATAGTGTCAAAGAAATTTAATTCAGAAATATGCCCCAGTGTAAAGAGGATGAGGAAGGATGACCAAGAGGGTTGTGCTATGCCTCCTCAAGAGTACATGTGGGTTCAAAGAACATGAGTGTGCTCTCAAAATGGATGAGAAGACTAGAGGATGAGGGATAGAAGAAATGTTAGCATGAAGGATATGGAAGTAGGATGGCATTAGTAGAGACAACTTAAAGATGAATATTTTTCTATGCAAGGCTTTGTATTAATCATCATTGGGTGTTAAATTGTGACAAATGGACAAAAAAAACCATGGTATGAGATAGAACAAGGTGTGCAAGGTCATCTATTTGTAAAACAGACAATCGCAGGTAAAGAATGTATTGATTCATACTAAAGGCACAGTTGCCCTAGTCTTTTTGCCAAGGAAATCTACAAACAACAATCAAAGAAAAGAGTCATGAGACATCATTTCCCCTCTAAATCCTTCATGGGACATCCTTGAGAGAGATAGTAACATGAATCAAAGACAAATCAGAAAAGAATAAGACAAAATAGCCCACAAAGTCAACAAAAATTCAAATTGTTTGCCAAAATTTGATTGTTTAATGTTTAATAGACTAGGTGGTTGACAAGTTGATTGCTTGATGAGGCTTGGTTTTAGGAGAAGAAACATGGCATATAAGACATCAAGTCTGGTTTTGATCATGTGACCACCTATATAAGGAAAAATGACAAGATTTGATTAATGATAATGTCTGGTTTCAAGAAGGATGCATCTTGTATAAGACATATGTTGATTGATTTGGTGTTTGAGATGGACTTGGTATTGATTGCTTTGACAATTGACTGAGTTGACTTGGAGATTTTTTAGTTTGTTTGTCTTGTTAATTCATGACTTATTTGATGTTTTGATGGTTGTTTTTGTCCAAGTTGACAATGTCTGATTTATTATGATTGATGCAACAAACCCTAAAGGACTGACCTAGGTGGCCTCAGGGGCTCATCGACAGATGGCCTTGCCTATGTAACAATGTGCAGAGACCTCATAGTCCGACATGACTTGACTTTGACAAAGGACTGAGTCATGAGTTGACTTTTATTTGACAAACCCTAAAAGGACTGACCTAATGCCTCGAGGGCTCATCAACATATGGCATTTCCTATATTATACACATAGAGGCATTGTAGTTCAAATAGACTTGGATTGACATGACTGATTTTGACTCTATTTTTGGGATTTTTGCAAGTTATTTAGATGTTTTTGTGTTTTTGACATGTTTTGACTTTTTCTTTTCTTTTTGGAAATATTTGATTTTTTTTTGTCTTTTTGCTATAGTGACCTCTTAATAGCAAGTGCAAGATCCAATGAAGAGATAGGTCGAGTATTTTCCCCCAGTCGGGTATAAAACCAATTTATTAGGAGTGGAATTATAGCGGATAGGATATGAAAAGTGGAAGGACGCATAATGTCAATCATTCCAAGCTATGGAGAGGACAACCAAGCATTATTATGGATGATATAGGAAGGGAAAATGATGAGAAAAGTTAGATTGGAATGATGGTAGATGATAGAGAAAAGTCAACTACACATGGTGCTTATTTTCTAGGTTTTCACCATGATACTTATCCAAAGCACCACTGAAGTGGTTTTCACTATTGGACAGATTATTTATCTTTACTATTTTCTTGATTTTTTTGGTGTCACCAAGACTATTGTTTGCTAGGTTTTCATCAAGATAATGATTTTTTTTTTCACTTTTTTTGTATTTTTATGGTTATGACAAGACTTTCGAAAGCTATGTGTAGAATTGATAAGTCGTGACGATGCAGTGACCTTGTTTGGATGACCGTGCTAGACAAAAGGATTTGATCTGGATGTGGAATGCAAGTGGTAAATATGAAGGATGATATATGTGGCAGAAAAAAGAGGCTATGGTATGATCCCAAATGTGCATATTACGTGGGCCATCAAGCTTCAGACGAAAAGGAGCTTGGGCGATCGATGAGCTAGAGTACGTGAAGGGGTCATCGTCAAAGATACATTGAAAAACATCACCAATGGAGGTGAAATGATAGGACAAATGTGTGAATATGGATGGATTGAATGGAGTATATGGAATGAGTAAAAGCGATAATGATGGAGACTTGGGATCAGCAATGTCTTTGTTTGTCATTTTTCTTTCACAAATGCCCCCATCGATTATTGATGAGGAGGCATACTTGGAGACCAATGCTTTCTAATTTTCACTTTTGACTTGTATTCTTGCTTTTTCCAATAGCTTTTTATTTTGGCTAGAGGACTTGTCTTGATCTTCTTTTCTTTTTATTATGTCTTTTAATTCTTGATCTCCACTTGAAGGTAGCTCTTTCACTGGAGATTTTCCCTTGTTCTTTTCTTGAGATATGACTTGTTGATCCATGTCTATGATGAAGATGGATGGAAGTGAGATGGATGAATTGGATGGAGTGACATAAATGTTTAGTGGATGGAAGAGGGTGGTGATGCCATCAATGGAATCTTTGGGACTATCCTTTTTAGTACTGTTAACCTCAAAGGAGGGTTGCACATCCTCATTGACTTGGAAAGATGATTTAGTAGAGGTGACAGTAGGGGGGACATATCCTAGCCCAAGGTGGGTAAGATGGAAGGATGATGGTTCAGAGGATGGAATGATGGAGGTAGAGTCATGAGATGAAGATGGATGATTGCGAATAGTGAAAACGAAAGCGTCATCAGGATCCCAAAATGTCTCGATCCAAGCACGACTACCTATTTGTGTATCTTATGAAGCTATCTTGACATCATTATTCAAAGTTTGATCATTCTTAGCATCATTACCATTTTCACTTGTTGGTACATTATCCATACAATACTCACCACATCTCATATCATGGACTTGTACCTTGGGGTTTGATGGTGCAGTAAATGGCGTGGATGATTTAGTCAATGAAGATGGGTCAATGTATTGTGATGAGGTGGAGGATGAAGCTTCCTTATTGGTAGGCACTTGGAATTGAGTAGTCTCCTACAAATTGCTACAATATTGAAAGAGATCGAGATTGCCAACTATTGTTATTTCAGTGCCTTCATGAGGAAACTTGAGACATTGATGATATGTGGATGGTATAACCTTCATGGCATGGATCCATGGTCAACCTAGGAGGAAGTTATATGGAAGGTCAAGGTCCAAGACTTGGAATGTGGTGTTCAAAATAGCAGGTCCAACTCTATTTGATAGTGTAATAACACCCTTGGAAGAGCGTTCTTCATCGTCATATGCCTTGATAACAATGCTTTTGTTTGTGTCTATGCATGCCTCAGAAAATCATAATGCTTTAAGCAATTTGAGGGTATAAATGTTTAACCTTGCTCCACCATCTACCAATACTCTTCTAACTTTATGTTTATGGACGAAGACTTCAAGATGCAAGGAGTCATTGTGATTTGTCTTTTGGGTAGAATAGTCTTGGTCAGAAAGTGACATGATGGGAATTAATCAAGTAGCCCACCATCTCCCAGAATTGATTGACATTGAGGTTGGTAGGTACAATAGTGTCCTGCAAGGCTTATTCAAGAATGGCTCTATGTTTAGGTGATATATGCAACAACTCAAGGATAGAGATTTGTGCAGGTGTCTTCCCAAAATGGTCAAGTAGATTGTATTGAGACTTTCGTTGTGGTTGCTTTGAGGGAGCACCCTGGATGGTCACCTTTGTTCGACAGGTATTAACAACACATTCTGACGGTTTCTTGATGGTAATGGTATTGAAATAATTTTTGGTAGCACAAATATGATTTACTATGGTGGTATAATCAAATTCGACATTAGTGTAATTGGCAGAATTGTTGGTCTTGTTACTCGAACTAGAGGCCTTTCATTTTCTATGGTCATGTAAAGGATCTATGAAGAATTTATGGCTGTTATTAGAGGATTGTTGTTGTCCATTGACTTTGATAATGTCGTTTTTCACAAGGTCTTGGATGATATTCTTCAACTTTCAACATTGTGAAGTTGTGTGTCCTTTAGCTCAATGATAGTCACAAAAAGAATTCTCATCCGACCATGAGGGTTTGAACTATCTTGGGTCACATTGTTTTGGATTGGGAAATGTTATGACATTGTGTTGCAAAAGTTGTTTAAAGATGGATTTGATCGTCTCCGCCAAGCGAGTGTATTTACGTCTTGTGGGAAACTTCCTTTGGACTCTCTATTGTTGTGTGTTTTGGATGGAATTTGATGTTTGATCAATATTTCTTGGTGTGTTGTTGGATGTAAAGGACCCTTTAAGTGTAATGGTAGGGCCTGTGTGTATTTCCTCAGCATCAACAACTCCATCATTGGTCACATTTTTGTTATGAGCCCAATATCTATTTTTGTCATTTGAAGTGTTTTGGGTGGTCATGTTTTTGTTGGAAGTCTTAATTTCTCCCTTGTCGATGAGGGCCTTCTCAAGGATAATTCCTTTCTCTACTAGGTTTTCAAATGAAGTACAATATTAAATTTGTAACTCATGTTTCAAGTTTGAATTGAGGTTCTCTATAAACATGATTTTTTTTTGTTTTTCAAGTATTTCAACAAGACATATACTAGCCAAACCCCTCCATCATTGGAAGAAGGTCACAAATTTTTCACCCTCTTCTTGTGTGGTATGACATAGGGTGGAAATTTTTATCTCATTTTCAATGTTGAATGCAAAGTGTTCTACAAATTTGTATGCCAAGTCTCTCCATGTTCGTATGCTAGTTGGTAGGTCTGCAAACCACTCAAGTGCTTGTCCTCTAAGAATTTACGAGAATAGTCTTATTAGATATGTAGGTTCATATGCAATGTCTATGCAAGTTGTAGAAAACTCTCTCACATGTTTGATAGGATCTCCCTTCCCTCTATACTTAGGCAAGTTAGGCATGATATAGCCATGTGGGAAGGGAGACATGTATAGGCTCTTGTCAAATGGGTATGGTCATATCTTTTATAGAATAATTCTTCTTGTTGGACACTTGCATGTTCTCTATTTTTTGTTGTAGGGCAAGCATTTGAGTGGCTAGAGCGTCTACTTGGGTTAATGATGTGTCTTGTGTATTATGAGATTCCATGTTGGCATGTTGGAATCCAATATTATGGGATGGATTTTGATTGGGTATGTGTGTATATGATGGATTTTGGTTTTATGTATGGGGTATGTGTGTGTATGAAGGATTTTGGTTTTGATTATAAGTGTTTTTATTGTGGGTTGGAGTATGAGTGTTGTAAGGAGGATTGGATTGTGTATTCCATGAACTTGTAAATGTATCACCATGTGGATGTTGATTTCCATGTTGTATGAAAGGTCCTTGTGTATTATGTGGAGTAGATCCTTGGGTATTGTGTTGTGCATGTATATGAGGAGTAGGACCTTGTTGTGACACAATGGTTTGTTGAGAGGCCCCCATATTTGGTATAGCATTTTTTTTGGGAGTCTTATTGAAAATAATATTTGGTTTTTTGCTTGAGTTGTTTGTGCCAAGTGGATTGGAATATTATGCCCCTATGGTGTTTGATGTGGAGA
Source organism: Sequoia sempervirens (assembly GCA_007258455.2). Classification (NCBI taxonomy): domain Eukaryota; kingdom Viridiplantae; phylum Streptophyta; class Pinopsida; order Cupressales; family Cupressaceae; genus Sequoia; species Sequoia sempervirens. Next base: position 99,834,514 of record VDFB02072274.1, on the reverse strand, counting down.
ATGGGTTGGATGAAGTACCAAAGGGTTGTGACATAGTTTGCATCATGGTTGGTGTCATTCCTTATGTCATAGTTTGGGTTCCAAATGGTGAGGTGTGGATTGTTGTTGTGTCTTGTGTGGATCCTCTTAATGGTATAGATGTGTTGACTTGTGGAATGGAGGCACTATAAGTAGGTGTATTGTGTCCTTGACTTTGCTTATTTGGTGTGGGAATTGCTTGGAGTGTACTAATGTCAAACCTATGGGGTAATGTGGCTCCTTCTGATCATAGTTTAGCTAGGAAATGTTGGGGGTCTAATGCCACAATTTCATCCATAAAAGAGGCTACTTCAGGATCTTCTATGGTAGCATCTACTTCTTCTATAGTCACATTTCTTTGTTTGTATCTAAGGATGAATTTTTAAAATGGATTGGAAAATGATACTTGTGGTCTAGGTGTTCCATGGGAGGGATCACCAAAGGGGTAGACGAACTCATCATTTTGTTGGAAGTCCATTTCTTTTGCAACCTTGTTTTGACCATAAAATACTTGCAAGAGGGAGGTGGATGTGAATGTGATATGGTATGGTGACTATGCAAAATGTGTGATTATTCCTAGGTATGACCAAGGTATGAATAAGATCAAGGTTATGCAACTATGTTTTTTTTTCAAAGTACAAGGTATGACTGAGACCAAGGTTATGACTATAATTTTACCAGGTTCCACGTAAATATTGTGTTAAGGTTATGCTTATTGTTTTTCTCTACTTTCTGCACTGTAAATTTTCTTTTAGTTGGTATCAGAGTAAGGTTTTTTGTGCAGAAGTTGTGTTTTTGAGAAGTAAACAATGATAGGAAGCATAGTTACCAGATTTGAGGTGCAAAATTTTGATGGTTCTAATTTTGCTCTATGGAAGCTAAAGATTCAAGCTTTATTAGTGAAGGATGGATGTGACCTAGCTCTCAAAGGGGTAGCATCAAAACCTACAACCATGAGTGATGCATATTGGAATGAAAAGGATAGCATGGCCAGAGCAACAATCCAATTATCTCTAGTAGATTTAGTACTATTCAATGTTGAAAAGGAAAAAATTGCACATGACTTGTAGACTAAGCTCAAAAAGATGTATGAGATAAATTCATTGGAAAATAAAATCCTATTATGTAGGTAGTTGCATAATTTGAGAATGAGTGACAATTCATCTATCACAAATCATCTAAAAAAATTCAAAACATTGACAAGCAAGTTGGCTTCAGTGGAGGTGAAAATTGAAGAAGAGGATAAGACAACAATTTTATTGTGCTAATTGCTTGAAACTTGGGAAAAACTGGTTATGGCTCTTAGTAACTCACCTCTGAGTGGGAAATTTTCCTTGAAGATGTGGTGGCCATTGTAATTTCTAAAGATTATAGGTGGAAGAAATCTCAAGGATATTCTTCTCATGAAGCCCTAATTACAAGAGGTAGAACTTATGAAAGAGCAAATAATGAGCATGGATAAACCAGGTCCAAATCCAAGTGGAAAAAAAGAGTAAAATGTTGGAACTGTGGAAAAAATGGGCATGTTAAAAAGGGTTACAATCTTCCTAAAGCAAGTAAAGAAAATTCTGCTTCACAGGCATCTAAGGAAAACATAGTAGAAGTTCAATCACAATTGGAAGATTGAGAGGTATTAACTACTAATCTGAGAGTCTCTTTACTTCATGTTTAGATTCATGATTTTGGTGCCTCTCTTCACATGACTCCACATAGAGATTGGTTTTCTTTTTATTGGTCATGTGATGGAGGTGAAGCTATTGGTGAAGGTGACAGAAGAATCAAGATGTTTGATGGAATGGTGAGGACTATTCAGCATGTCAAACATGTACCAGGATTAAATTAAAAAACCTTGTCTCTTGGAGTTATTGATGAATAATGTTACCAATTCAATGGTGAAAATAGTTGTCTCAAGGTAACAAAGGGTGATTTGTTTGTGCTAAAGGGAGAAAAGGTAGGCAATTTCTATAGGTTGGTTGGGGAAACTAGCAGTGGAGAAGTTGTGTGGCATCTGATGTAGAAACAAACTCAATATCAATCTAGCATCAACAACTAGGCCATATGAGTGAACATGGTCTCAAGGTACTACTAAATAGAAATCTTCTCCCAAGTGCCAAATTTAAAGATTTAATTTTTTGTGAACATTGTTTGTTTGGAAAATAAAATAGACTAATTTTTTTTAGGAGTACTACCAAAAGTAGAGATGTGTTAGAATTAATTCATTCAGATACTTGGGAAGCTCCTGTTACATCTATTGGGGGTTCGTCATATTTTGTTTCATTTATAGATGATTATTCTCGTAAGGTGTGGATTTATCTTCTCAAGAAGTTTGACGTGTTTTCTTATTTTAGGAAGTTTAAAGCTCTGGTAGAGAATCAAAAGGGTAAGACTATAAAATGTCTGAGAATATATAACGAAGGAGATTTTTTTTTAGGAGAGTTTAACCAATTTTACAGTGAGTTTGGTATTGCAAGACAATTGACAGTTGCTAGGACACCACAACAAAATGGTGTTGTTGAATGCATGAACTATATGATTACGAAGGAGCCAGATGTATGTTGAGCACTGTTGGTTTAGAGAAAAAAAATTGGGTAGAGGTTGTTTCTATAGCATGATTCTTGACCAATAGATCACCCACTACAACTCTTGATAATAAAATTGTTGAAGAAGTATGGATAAGTAAACCTGTTGATTATTTCTTTCTTCATGTATTTGGTTATGATGCTTATGCTCATATTCCTAAAGAGAATAGGAATAAGTTGGATGTGAAGTTCATAAAGTGTATTTTTCTTGGCTATGTAGAAGGTACAAAGGCGTACATATTGTGGGATACTACTGCCCACAAGGTTATAGTTAGCCAAGATGTTTATTTTAGTAAAAAAAAACAATGCAAAGAGGTAAAGAACAACAAAGTATAGAAGTTATTCCAGTTGAGGTGGAAAGTTATGATGAGGTACCAAATTAAAATCAGCAAGGTGAACAACAACCAAATATGCCACAAGGTGATATATTACCCCTTATAAGGAGATTCTCTAGAGTATCTAAAGCCCCTGAAAGGTACTCTCCTACTTGTAATTTTGTTTATACACTATTAATTAATGTTGGTGAACCTAGTTCATATCAGAAAGCTTGTGAATCTGAATGTGCAAGCAAGTGGAGATTTTCCATGGAAGAGGAGATGGAAGCTCTTCATAAGAACAAGACATGGTAGCTTGTACCATTGCCTAAGGGGCGAAAATATTTTGGAAACAAGTGGGTCTTCAAATTGAAAAGGGGCATAAATGATAATTTAGAGAGGTATAAAGCTCAGTTGGTGGTCAAGGGGTATGCACAAAATTTTGGTATTGATTTTGATGAAATTTTTTCACCTATTATACGATTAAGTACTATTAGAGTTGTTTTAGCTCTAGTTGCTAGTCTTGATTTGGAGTTGGAACAATTAGATGTAAAAATGACCTTGCATGGTGATATCTTAGAGGAGATTTATATGCAACAACCAAAAGGTTTTAAGGAAAGAGACAAGGAGAATCTTGTTTGTAAGTTGATAAAATCATTGTATGGTTTAAAAGAGGTGCTAAGGTGTTGGTACAAGTGATTTGATTCCTTCATGATGAGTTTGGGTATTAGCAGATGTGAGGCTGATCATTGTGCCTATTTTCATAGGTATGATGATGATAGTTTTATTATTTTTCTTCTGTGTGTTGATGATATGTTAGTAACAGGTCCCAACATGAATAAAATCATCCATTTGAAAGCTCAACTTGTTAGGGAGTTAGAGATGGACTTAGGTACAGAAATCCAATTCTTGGTATGAGGACACACAAAGAAAAAAATAATAGGAAAATATGGTTGTCACATAAAACTTATGTGGAGAAGGTTCTACAGTGCTTCAATATGTAGAATGCACAACCAAATAGTACTCTATTTCCTATTCATATTAAACTATCTTCAAAACAGTGCCTTAGCACAAAAGTGGAAAAGACACAAATGTATCATGTACCGTACTCATCAATAGTTGGTAGTCTTATGTTTGTCATGGTGTGCACTAAATCAGACATTGCACAAGTAGTGGGAGTGGTCAGCTGTTACATGGAAAATCCAAGTCTTGAGCATTAGATGGTTGTGAAATGGATTCTTAGGTATCTGAGAGGCACTTTTGATGCTACTATCTGTTATAGTGGGAGTAGTCTTCAGGTTAATGGGTATGTGGATGCAAATTTTGGTGAAGATAGAGATAAGAGAAAGTCCACTACATGTTATGTTTTCTCCTTAGTTGGAGGTGTTGTTAGTTGGGTTGTATCAAAGTTATAGATAGTGGTGGAATTATCTACTACTGAAGTTGAATATATGACAACAACACAAGCTAGAAAGGAGGCAATCTAGCTTCATAGACTTTTGGGTGAATTGTAGGTAAAGCAGGATAACATGGTGTTGCATTGTGACATCAAAAGTGCTTTACACTTAGCACGAAACTCAACATATCATGCCATAACAAAGCATATTGATATTCAATATCACTTTGTATGTGAGGTGGTGGAAGGAGGAAAAATATCTTTGGCCAAGATACACAATGATGTAAACCCAACAAAATTTTTGACGAAGCCCATTCATAGAGAGAAGTTCATCTGGTGCATAACTTCTCTAGGCTTGTATGTTACTTGATGATTGGCAACATTTTATGATAATTTATTTGCAAGAGAGGAATTTGACTTCAATTGGGAGATTATTGGAATATGAAGTCAATTTTATTGTTATTCCAACAGTGACAAATAGTCGACATTGATATCTAGCATTCATGGTACACACTCGGTGTGGCCACAGGCCTAGTATACAACCGAAGATTGTAGTGACAGAGGGTCCCATGGGGGATTTTATAGCCCCCTTGCATGTCAAAGGTGTTTTTAGAAACATTGTATTTTTTTGGACTCTCTATTTTTGGATTTTTTGCCAAATGTTCGACATGTAGTTGTATGAGCTACACTTTCTATTTTTGGAAAGTTTTGTTCAACAAGGACTCTGCAACTCAAATTTCTTATACTTTATTGAAGTCACATTTTCTGTGACTTTTTGGAATATTTTTGTAATTGTGAATTTCCTAAGAAATAAAATATGAAAGATCTTTGCTTGTGGTTTTTTCCTGGTATAATTTTACTAGGTTTTCCATGTAAATACTGTGTTAAAGTTGTGCTTATTGTTTTTCTCTATTTTTTGCATTGTAAATTTTCTTTCAAGGTTAGTGTTGAAAACAAAATTGTGGGGTTGAATTCAGCCTCAAGGACAATGGAACATGACAATATTTCCTCCATATTTGATTTCCCCTAAACAAATTCAAACTTGGATGCTTGAATATCTCCACTCCTTCCCATGTGGCATCCTCAAGTGGAAGATTTTTCCACTTCACCAAGTACTCTATAATAGCCTTGCTTCATACCTTCTCTCTCAAGGTTATTATAGAGTACTTAGTGAAGTGGAAAATGAAGTTCCCTTCATCATCAAGTGGTGGAAATTCTATAGAAAGTTTTATATGTTGTCCAAGAGCCTTTTTAAGGCATGACACATGAAAAACATCATGAATCTTGTTGTTCTTTGGAAATTTTGGCTCATATGCAATCTCACCTATCCTTCTTATGATCGTATAAGGTCCATAAAATCATGGTTTGACTTTTTCACCCCACTACCCTTGAGATAAAATTGTCTATAGGGTTGTAACCTTAGAAAAAACATCTCCTCAACCTCAAAACACCTCTTCAACTGATGATAATTAACACATATTTTATTGATTTTGAGATTGTTATAGGTTCTCATTAAGTGCATTCACAATATCTAAACTTTATTGCACCAAATACCCAACTCCAAAGACTCTACTATCTAAAAGCATCAAATCCGTAAATGAAATTGCATCATAACCATAGAGTGCCTTGAAAGGAGTCATACATACATGCATACATGATGAGTAGCATTGTAGCAATACTCCCCAAGGTGAAACTACTTAACCTATGTTGTTTGTTGTCTTGTAACATAGTTCCTCAAATACCCCTCTAACCATTTATTCACAATCTTTGTTTTCCCATCTATTTAGGGGTGATAGCTAGTGCTTGAAATCAATTATGTGCATGTCAATCAAAAGAGTTCTTGCCAAAAAAAGTTGATATATTTGTTGTCCCTATCATTTGTAATGTTTCTTGGCAACCCATGTAGTCTAAATATCTCTCTAAAGAATAAATCAACCACCTTTGGAGCTTTGTACTTTGAATATATGGCATAAAATGGCATTCTTAATAAGTCTATCTACAACCACAAAGATGCAATTTTACCTTATACCTTCAAAAAACTATGATGAAATCCATATAATTAATGCTCTCCCATTTTTTTATTTGGGAAATTCTATCTCATTTCTAATTTGGGATGGGTAAACACTATAACAAACCAACTAGAAATACATGCTCTACTTTATTTTGTGCAAATCAAAAACTCCCTATCATGCCTTAATAGATCATCCTTGAACCCTTTCCATGAAAAACACTCTCTTACCTATTTATGTCTTATAGTATTCCAAATGACCAACTAGTTATGTGTCATGACATGCCCTCTATATTTTTTCCTTCATTCTTGATTTTAGAACAAGATACACTCAATCCTTGTAAAATATGAACTCATCAAATACCTTGCACCTATCATCTTGTAGCTTTCCATCCAAGATATCATTAGCAAATGTGTTCTTGACATATTCAGCTATTATAGAAATATTCCAATCAATAGATATATTATTCATAAAACACAAATAAGGCTTCCTAAATAATGCATCAACCACCACATTATTCTTCTCCTTAATATACTCATTGTAAAAATCATAGGCTTATAGCTTATCCATTTTTGTTGTCTATCATTCAAATATTTATGATTGAGGAAGACTTTTAAATTGTTATGATCTATTTTTACCACAAACTTCCCACAAATAGCGTCTAAACTTGGCTAATGTATGCATGATGGCTATCATCTCTTTGTCATAAATAGAGAAGCCTGAGCGCTTGAGTTTCCTACTCTCAAATGCTATGGGATATTTATTTTGCATTAAAATCATTCCAATCCCCTTTCCTGGAGCATCACACTCTAAAACAAAAGGAAGTGAAAATCTAGGATAACTAAAGTAGGAAATGACCTCATTACCTCCTTGAGCTTGTCAAAAGCTCTTTGTGTTGAAATGCTCCAAGAGAAAGCCTCCTTTGTCTTCAAATTTGTCAATGGGACTGCAAGCTATGAAAATCCTTTGACAAACCTCTTGTAATTGTTGCAAAGTCCCACAAACCCTCTCAAATGTGACAAAGTCCTAGGTCTAGGCCAATCCCTTATTGCCTTGATATTCTCCTCATCCACACTAACCCCTTGGACACTAATATTATGGCTAAAATATAATATCTCAATCAAACCGAACTCACATTTGGACGTTTTGACATAGAATGAATGCTACTCTAATATTACAAGCACCTCATATATGTGTCTCAAGTGATCCTCCCATGTCTTATTGTAGATAAAGATGTCATAAAATACAAACCAACTAAAATTTACTCAATTGTAAAATAAATACCTAATTCAAGCATGATTAAAATTTGGTGCAAGGGCATTAGTTAACCCAAATGACATGTCAAATAACTCATAATGCTCATAATGACACCTAAAAGTTATTTTGTGCACATCCTCATCTCTGAATTTTATTTGATAATATGTTGGTCATAAATCAATCTTGGAGAAGTGCACCACACCATGAAGCTCATATATCAACTCATTGGTCCTGAATATGGATAGGGTAGTGATTCTTGATAGAGGTCTCTATAATCAATATACATCCTCATAGTAACATCATTTTTCTTGACGAATACCACAAAGGTAGAAAACAAGCTAGAGCTAGGTTGTATGTGTCCCAAGTATAACAACTTTTTAATCACCTTCTCAATATCTTCCTTGTGCCTCATAGGATGACGATAAGGTGTAGTGATAATTAGTTTTACTCCTTTCTCTAGCTCAATCACATGCTGAAAGCCTCTATTTTGTGGTAAACCCAGAGGAATTTCTCTTAACACCTTGCTATGTTCATCCATGGTGGATTAGATGTCAACATGATAACCTCCCATCCTTGGATGGAATTGTATTTGTAATCAAACACTCTACTGCCCAAGCTACTTGGCGTCTAGGAAAAACCCTTTTCAATAACTTATATGTGTTGGAATTGTGTGCCTCAATCCCACAAACTGAAACTTCTTGTGAGAAATTTTGGTGAGACTAAGGAGAAGTCTGGATGACCTACTAGTAGATCCTGAACTATCGCTGCGACCTCCTCAATGTCTTAGCGATCGACATCTGCAACATTCGGCGTAACCTTGGACTATCAGAATGATGTCTCAGAGACAATAGGAAGTCTTGCCGATATCGGCATGACCTTTGGTCTGTCTGGCTGATGTGGTAATCAACATGACTTGCGCCTATCGATATGAAGTCTTGGTGAATGGGAGATGTCTGGCCAACAGGTTGGTGTCTAGCGGATGTCGGGGAGACTCATGGTGACTGATGTTTTTGGGGAGACCCTTGACTGATGTATGGGCTGATTTCCTGAAATGGGGAACGAAGTAGTTTGATCTTCTTTAAGAAGCTTACATCCATGTTTTTTTAAAGTCGGTTTGATCTTGGTGATTGAATAAATGGATGTTGTTAAGGTTTTTCTTTTGGGATGTGAAGAAGATCATTCTTGAATAGCTGGCTGTTAGAAGTATATGTAGGAGGATGCTCTACAGGAAGATGATGTGCAGAGTTTCTCTCTGTGGCCATGAAGGTTTGTGGTGAGAGAAATGTTTCTTGTACCAGTTTGTTGCAAGTTGTGCATATCATTGAGGATTTTTTTCCTTGGTACTACATGGTTACATCTTCTATGTGTTGTTATTGGTAGACTTGTGATGCCTTTGATCATTCAGATCTAGATTACTCAGGCAGTGGGAGTTCCTGTATGTGTCTTGTCTTCTTCGACTGGTTGACACTGGAACTTGTATTTGTTGTTAATGGATTGGAAAAATTTTACTAATGGAGATACCTTCAAGGTATGTGAGATTGGATGGAATAGCACGAGCTGTGGGTGCTAGTTCCAGTCACGTGGGTTATCAGTTGGATGGAAGCAGTTAGTCTGATTGTTGTTCTAACTGATGTTTAGTTTCTTGTTTCTGGATAAGACTTCATGGTTGTGTTTTGATTGAAGCTTTGAAGTTGATATTGCTTCTGTATAGCGTTTGAGCATAGTGAAGTGGTAGCAGTATCTCATTGATGATATCACTGGGATATTTTGCTTGTGTTCGTTGGAATGGTGCTTATTCACCTTGGCTTGTATCTTCCTTCTGCATATGCCATGTTGGAAGATGACAAGGATTGTTGCCTGAATGGTGGACATCTTGGATGTTGGTGCATAATTCTTGATGGAGCATGAGATCTATGAGGTTTTCCTGGAAGGCTATGATCGGTTGCATTTAGGTTGCTTTGTTGGATAGTAAGTTGCAGTTGGATGCCTGGTATTTGTTGCAGATTGTCCCTTGGAATGTTATCTATGGAATCTTGTTGATTGGGTGTCTTGAGTATTGCGGGGTCTGAACTGGTGAAGCTAGTGTGATCTTAGTCTCTGGTTGCTTTGGCGGTGCCTGTGTGATCTTCATCAAGTGGGAGATTGTTGGAATTGTGTGCCTCAATCCCACAGGCTGAAACTTCTTGTGAGCAATTTCGGTGAGACTAAGGAGAAGTTTGGCCGACCTACTAGTAGATCCTGAACTATCACTGTGACCTCCTGAATGTCTTGGCGATAGACATCTGAAACCTTCGGCGTAACCTTGGACTATCAGAATGATGTCTCGACGACAATAGGAAGTCTTGCGCCTATCGATACGAAGTCTTGGTGACTGGGAGATGTCTGGCCGATAGGTTGGTGTCTAGCGGATGTCGGGGAGACTCATGGTGACTGATGTTTTTGGGGATACCCTTGGCCAAAAGGCTTGCTTCAGTGTGATGTCTCATCAATAGCAGTAAGTCTTGTCGATGGGTATACCTTGGTGCTTTCACGGTGACAAAAGACTTCGGTGTGAAGTTCTAGCGGCTTGGAAAGTCTCGCCGATAGTCTTCGGTAAGACATGAGTACTCAGAGAAAGGTCTCGGTGAAAGACAAAAGTCTTGCCGACTCGGTAAGACTTGGTTGCTCGATGTGAGGTTTTGGCGAAATACGAATGTCTTGCTGACTGTCAGGTGTTTCAGTATGACTTGAAGGGCTCGGTGTAACCTCCTGGCGAAAGCGATAAGTCTTGCCGAATGGGATGTTTTGGTATGACATGAAGAGCTCAGTGTGATGTCTTGGCAAAAGATGATTGTCTCACCGAATGGAATACTCACGTCGGCATGACTTGAAAACTTCGGTATGAAGTCTTGGCGAACTGCAGGTGTCTTTTCGATGGAAAAGCTAACATTGATATGACCTTTGAACTTCGGTATGATGTCTCATCGAATGGCGATTGTCTCGCTGATGAGAATGTTGAGGTCAATGTGACTTGAAGACTTTGATGTAATGTCTGGGCGAAGAGCGATAGTCTTGCCGACTGATGAACTCTTTGGAATACCTTGTGATCTTCGGTGTGATGTCTTGGCGACATGATGAAGTCTTAGCGATAGCTCTCTGGGCTCGATGTAATCTCTTGCCGATGGGGACAACTCTTGGCGATATTGAATGATGGCTGTGTTGGCATCGGGGAGACACAGTTAGTGTCACCGACATGCCAACACAGATTGAATGCCTTTGACCGTTTGGATGATTGTCCTACGTGGTGTGACCTAGATGTATTATCTTCTATGCAAGGAAGTGGAAACATCTACAATGTTGAGCTGGATGATTCAACAGTTGTGATCCGATAGTTGGAAACAAACCATTTCACAGAGGCTATAGAGAACGAATGTATATATGTATGCATTGGACATTTTGTATAGAGGGTTCTAAGAGCCGAAGAGAAGAAGAGAGAGAGCCGAGTGGCTGGCTGAAAGGCCAAGGCCATGAGGCAGAAGTAGAGGTAGGTTTATGCTGCCGAACTCTCTCCTATGTACTGAGTGATCAGTTGCTACCAGTTGTATCTAGAATGAACAAGATGTAATCTCTAAAAAGGCTATGAGCTTGAAATTGTATTGTAACCGTTTGTTGCTGAATAATACAATGGCTCGATCTTTGGAGTGTGGGGTTTTTTATCCGAAAGGATTTTCCCCATGTAAATCTTTGTGTTCTATTATTTGTCTCATCTTTCATGTCTGTATTGGTTCTGTTAGAGAATCTGTTAATGCATGATGTTGAATTCACATGTATTTTTCTTAGAAGGATCAATGTGGGAAATAAACTATCTGTTTCCGCTTTTGGACATATTTGTACGTGTCTTTGAGGCAACCTAATGGAAATGAAAGTTACCGAAGGCACTACTGTTCTTGGACGTTTCTCTGAGATGCACCAAATTTTCCTTACAAGTGGTATCAGAGCCTTCTTCTGGTTGTTGGTACTGGATATTTCTCCTATGAATATTTCTTAGCTTGATGGGTTGGAAGAAATCTAGAGGAATGGACTGATGTATTGATCCTTTGATGAGTGGAAGCCTTGTGGTATTCTAAGACAGCATGCAGCTTGAAGGATGGTCAAGATGGAAAAGGGAGTTGGTCATGTTGTGATCTGTGTCTCCTGGCTGGTAGCGGTATAACCTTGGAGTATTAGGTGGACTTATTTTCTCTATGGTTGTGTAGCAATAAAGCTTTCATATTGGGCGTCTGTGTGTTAGGATCCTGGGTGATATGGAGAAGCCTAGGTTGTTTCTCAGCCATGGAAGAGAGTGCTTATGCTAGGTGGTGGTTCTTGTTGTTGGAAGGCACTGTTTCCTGTTAACCTCAAATGCTTGAAGGCTATGGAGTTAATCATTAGATGATTTGAAAGCTTCTAAAATAGCCTTTCTCTCTTTCTCAGATGCATGTACATGTTGGTGGTTTTAGAGTTGGTCTGAAAGGGACCTGGATTCTCCTGAACTACTGTTTTCCTTTCTAAGGATGTTTTGTACTTGCATGGCTGTGTGGTTTTGTAGGTTTTACACGATTAAGCAAAACTTGTGACCATGTGGAGTTGTTGTTAAGCTATTGTCTAGACACTGGCCTTTTGGTGTGTTGTTGGATGAGATAGTTGCAGTTCTGCATGCATGCTTGGTGCATGGTTTGAGGATGTATGATTTCTTCTCTGCATGGGAGTGTTAGTACGTGATTTGTCACTCAACATTCCTATGGTGGTGCTTGTGGGTTCCTTGATTATGGTGCTCATTGTGGACATGATTGGAAAATTAGATTTGGCATGATCTAGTGTTTGAGTCATGTTGTCTATGTGGTTATTCTCTTTGAGATCTCAATTTTGTATTTCCAATGCGATGATGGGTTTGCACATTTATGTTGAATGGATCTATAGGTTGTACAATTTTGTGGGCTATCTTTACCTACATGTTTGTTGTGAGACAACTCGGAAGTGGACTGTCTATATCCACGAGGTTAATTCATTGTTGGTGCAAACTTGTTAGCTGGCCTTGTCTGTGGTCACTTGTGCATTGGTGTGGTGCTTTGAGATGAGAGGATGGATACTATTGAGTACCTATATAGTCAGTTATGGGAACCTGTAGCAGGTAGTCATGATGCTTGGAGAGCTCGGGTGTCACATTTCAGTGGGAGCTCTAGCAGTGACTATGGATTCATCACGTGGTGGTGAATGGTCTTCTTTAGTGTTGCAGATGTTTCTTGGGAGAGCTCTTTGATCCTGTTGCTGCAGAAGGGTTTCTTTCACATTTGCTTGGACATTATTTGAAGATGTGCAACATCTTGGATCCATGGAGGATGCTTGGAGTCCTTGGCAGAGGTGTTGGTGGTGCTTGACAGGTGATGTTGATTTTGAGTCTATTTGCTTTATGTCATGGTATACTCTTGCTTGTGCACTAGAGTTTTGGCATTGTGCATTGTACTTGAGACAATGGAAAAGTCACTTGAAGCATGGGATCTCCTATGGGGATGTGTAGATCATGATGTCATGATAAGTTCCTAATTCAGATGATTGGAGCTTTGATAGTGGTCTGGTAATTCTTTGTGTATTGAGTGCTTTGATTATTTGCTTGATACTTCGTGATAGTGCAGTAATGTAGTTGAATTTTAGCATGAGATGATCGGTTGCTAGTACTCATGGATACATGAAGAATAAGGTGAGGCTGTCTTTATCTTTTGAGAGAAGTGATGTTGCTTGTTACTCTTGTTAAAGTTTTTCAGCAGAAAGTCTGAGAAGCCTATACCTTGGTTGAACGTGAGTTCAATAAGAGACCTATGAGGAGATTTCTCTTGAATTAGTCATGATGACTTGTATATCTTGAAGGAGTATTCTCATTCCCACTCTTGGTCTACTCGGCAGTTTATCTGAAAGGTATTTGGCCCATTATATTTTTTAGATGTGTTTTATGAAGTTCACTTTCATCATATGGATCTTGAATTGTTGTCTAATGGTTCTGGAGGATTCATAGTGGAAGTTGTATAGTTTTGTTTTATCTCCTTGTTGCTAATGAGTATTGGTAGGAGATGTTGTATGGGCTGATTTCCTGAAATGGGGAATGAAGTAGTTTGATCTTCTTTAAGAAGCTTACATCCATGTTTTTTTAAAGTCGGTTTGATCTTGGTGATTGAATGAATGGATGTTGTTAAGGTTTTTCTTTTGGGATGTGAAGAAGATCATTCTTGACATAGCTGGATGTTAGAAGTGCATGTAGGAGGATGCTCTATAGGAAGATGATGTGCAGAGTTTCTCTCTGTGGCCGTGAAGGTTTGTGGTGAGAGAAATGTTTCTTGTACCAGTTTGTTGCAGGTTGTGCATATCATTGAGGATTTTTTTCCTTGGTACTACATGGTTACATCTTCTATGTGTTGTTATTGGTAGACTTGTGATGCCTTTGATCATTTAGATCTAGATTACTTAGGCAGTGGGAGTTCCTATATGTGTCTTGTCTTCTTTGACTAGTTGACATTGGAACTTGTATTTGTTGTTAATGGATTGGCAAAAGTTTACTAATGGTGATACCTTCAAGGTATGTGAGATTGGATGGAATAGCACGAGCTGTGGGTGCTAGTTCCAGTCGTGTGGGTTATTAGTTGGATGGAAGCAGTCAGTCTGATTGTTGTTCTAACTGATGTTTAGTTTCTTGTTTCTGGATAAGACTTCATGGTTGTGTTCTGATTGAAGCTTTAAAGTTGATATTGCTTCTGTAAAGCGTTTGAGCATAGTGAAGTGGTAGCAGTATCTCATTGATGATATCACTGGGATCTTTTGCTTGTGTTCATTGGAATGGTGCTTATTCACCTTGGCTTGTATCTTCCTTCCACATATGCCATGTTGGAAGATGACAAGGATTGTTTCCTGAATGGTGGACATCTTGGATGTTGGTGCAGAATTCTTGATGGAGCATGAGAGCATGTTTGAGATCTATGAGGTTTTCCTAGAAGGCTGTGATCGGTTGCATTTAGGTTGCTTTGTTGGATAGTAAGTTGCAATTGGATGCCTGGTATTTGTTGCAGATTGTCCCTTGGACTGTTATCTATGGGATCTTGTTGATTGGGTGTCTTGAGTATTGCGGGGTCTGAACTGGTGGAGCTAGTCTGATCTTAGTCTCTGGTTGCTTTGGAGGTGCCTGTGTGATATTTGTCAAGTGGGAGATTGTTGGAATTGTGTGCCTCAATCCCACACGCTAAAACTTCTTATGAGCAATTTCGGTGAGACTAAGGAGAAGTCTGGCCGACCTACTAGTAGATCGTGAACTATCGTTGTGACCTCCTGAATGTCTTGGCGATCGACATCTGAAACCTTTGGCGTAACATTGGACTGTTGGAATGATGTCTCGACGACAATAGGAAGTCTTGCCGATATCAGCGTGACCTTTGGTCTGTCTGGTTGATGTGGTAATCAACATGACTTGCGCCTATCGATATGAAGTCTTGGTGACCGGGAGATGTCTAGCCGACAGGTTGGTGTCTAGCGGATGTCGGGGAGACTCATGGTGACTGATGTTTTCGGGGAGACCCTTGGCCGAAAGGCTTGCTTCGGTGTGATGTATCATCAATAGTGGTAAGTCTTGCTGATGGGTATACCTTGGTGCTTTCATGGTGACAAAAGACTTCGGTGTGAAGTCCTGGTGACTTGGAAAGTCTCGCCGATAGTCTTCGGTAAGACATGAGTGCTCAGAGAAAGGTCTCGGTGAAAGACAAAAGTCTTGCTGACTTGGTAAGACTTGATTGCTCGATGTGAGGTTTTGGCAAAAGATGAATGTCTTGCAAAATGTCAGGTGTTTCGGTATGACTTGAAGGGCTCGGTGTAACCTCCTGGCGAAAGCGATAAGTCTTGCCGACTGGGATGTTTCGGTATAACATGAAGAGCTCGGTGTGATGTCTTGGTGAAAGACGATTGTCTCACCGAATGGAATACTCACATTGGCATGACTTGAAGACTTCGGTATGAAGTCTTGGCGAACTGCGGGTGTCTTGCCAATGGAAAATCTAACATCGATATGACCTTTGAACTTCGGTATGATGTCTCATCGAATGGCGATTGTCTCACCGATGAGAATGCTGAGGTCGATGTGACTTGAAGACTTCGGTGTAATGTTTGGGTGAAGAGCGATAGTCTTGCCGATTGATGAACTCTTCGGAATACCTTTTGATCTTTGGTGTGAGGTCTTGGTGACATGACGAAGTCTTAGCGATAGCTCTCTGGACTCAATGTAATCTCTTGCCGATGGGGACAAATCTTGGCAATATTGAATGCTGGTTGTGTTGGCATCAGGGAGACACGGTTAGTGTCTCACCAATATGCCAACATAGGCTGAACACCCTTGACCATTTGGATGACTATCCTATGTGGTGTGACCTGGATGTATTATCTTCTATGTGAGGAAGTGGAAACATCTATGATGTTGAGCTGGATGATTCGACAGTTGTGATCCGACAGTTGGAAACAAACCGTTTCACAGAGGCTGTAGAGAATGAATGTATATATGTATGCATTGGATGTTCTGTATAGAGGGGTCTAAGAGCCAAAGAGAAGAAGAGAGAGAGCCGAGTGGATGGCTGAAAGGCCAAGGCCATGAGGCCAAAGCAGAGGCAGGGTTATGTTTTCGAACTCTCTCCTATGTACTGAGTGATCAGTTGCTACCAGTTGTATCCAGAATGAACAAGATGTAATCTCTGAAAAGGCTATGAGCTTGAAATTGTATTGTAACCATTTGTTGTTGAAAAATACACTGGCTCGATCTTTGGAGTGTGGGGTTTTTTATCCGAAAGGATTTTCCCCACGTAAATCTTTGTGTTCTGTTGTTTGTCTCATCTTTCATGTTGTATTGGTTCTGTTAGAGAATCTGTTAATGCATGTTGTTGAATTCACATGTGTTTGTCTTAGAAGAATCAATGTGGGAAATGAACTGTGTCTATTTCCACTTTAGGACATAGTTGTACGTGTCTTTGAGGCAACCTAATGGAAATGAAATTTACTGAAGGCACTACTGTTCTTGGAGGTTTCTTTGAGATGCACCAAATTTTCCTTACAATATGTCTGATTATAATTATGTAATTTATTTATGATCCTATAAATCCAGAATTCAAATAATAATTCACTACATGATATATTGAACATGTAATCCATTCTAATAATACAAATCATTATGATCATTAGCATGAAGTTCAGGTCAACCTGACCACAAGCACTTGGAGATTTTATTCAAAAATTTAGAAAAAAAATGATGTGTTCATACAATGGTCACCTGGAAGTGGGTTATTAAATGAATGATTTAGACTCTCCTTTCATTCAAATATAGACTGTGCTTATTTTTTCTAAATGAGCTTTTAGGGCTATCAATCCAAGCACACTAAAACATAATCAAAACTTCATTTTCTATTTTAATGCAAGGGTTTCATATTTGACCAAGATCTAGCATTAATTTCATGATATGTTACTAGAAACACAATGGGAAGGGTTTGTTCCCATTTTAATAGGTGAACCGCCATTTCCATCATAAACGATCATTTTTAACTCTGCCATCACATTTCTACCCATTCTAAAAAAGTATACAATTTCTTTAAATTATGCTTCCTATTTTTTTGTGTTTTCCTTAAACTACTGCTTTTTTTACTTGTGTTTTCCCTTCCTCTATTATATTTCCAACTTTAAAAACTTATTTAAAACTTTGGCTCACATTTGATACATATTTGGTTTTATTAATTATTTTGTTTTTATTATGAAAATTTATTTTATTTCTAAAAATGTTTTAGTTTTATTTTTTAAATCATATTTTGTCATGTTTTAAAAGTGATAAGAATATTTTTGATAACTTTTTTTTATTATATTTTTTATTTCACAAAATTTAATGTATATGTATGTATATTTATGTAGGATAAAATTATAATTAAATTATTTATCATAATATATATATATATATATTTATTTATTTCTTATACGCAACCTCTATATATCCTATTACTCATAACATTTCCATTACCATTACGATTTCCATTTCTCATTTCTAGTAACATAGATTTCATGTGTCAAAAATCCTAAGCATTGAAGGAAATCCCAGTGATAATTATAGCTTGGTATTTGTTAAGTCAAGTAAAAATCCAAGAGTGGGAGTGGCTAATGATGTCCTTGGAGTGGCAAGTTTTGGGCCTTGTGCTTAAATGATGCCGACCCCTTTAACTGGTCCAAACCCTAGGCTTGCTACCTTGGATTCCTTATCCTTAGTCTTGATTGGTAATTCATTGCTCCAATAAATATTTAAGTTTTCCTTTGATGTGATGAGCTCTAAACCCTATGATTATTAGATTGGATAGTAACTAGTTCATGATGAGCCATAGAATTGCCCAGTTTCCTATTGTTATGTTATACTTTTACCTTTAGTTTTTGCTAAATTTTGAGACATTACTAGACCTTTCATATAACTTTAAGTAATTTAAAGCATTTGGAATTGAACATGTTATATTAATATGTGTATGTATGAGTTATGAATGTACATGAAGTCTAGTAGGAGAAAAGTGCCAAGTATGAGCAAGGTTGCACATTTACAAAAATGGTATTGAAACCCTGTTTGGAGAGTGTTTAGGTTGTTGATTGAGAGTCCTTCCTCTACATTAAAATTTCATAACAAGCTATAGAAGAATAATTTGTGACCACCTCTCCTAGCATATTGGTGACAATAGGCGAGCGTACTTTCAGGATGAATCTTCAAAATAACTAATTTTGAATGAAATCCTAGGATTGGCAGGGGCAATTGAAGTCTCAAAGGCGATCTATGGGGTCTATGCATAGGATTATTTGGACCTGCATCTAGTGGAAGGCCAATGGAATTGGACTTGGAAAAGATTTAAAGGGATTCAAGCTCCACAAAAATTGATTATAATGGGTGAGCTTTCAAAGAGGTGCATCTTCATCTTAGACTCCCTTGATAAAATTTTATGGTGTGTGGCCAAGTCAGGCTCCTACTTTGCCAATGTAGGTTGCAAAGTAATTAAAAATGAATTGGTAGGGACATATTGGCCTAAATGACTGTGCTAGGAAGAAATGTCCTCCTGAAAGTGGGGCCCTTTGTGTGGACTTCCCTCCACGAGCACATCCTCACAAGGGATATGTTAAACCACATCAGTATTTTTGGTCCTCATTGGTGTGTCTTTTGCAAGCAAAGTAATGAAGATATTCAACATTTTTTCATTCAATGTGAAGTAGTACAAAGGTGTTGGTCAATTTTTTGTGAAAAGGTTGAGTGGCAGGGCCCCCTCCTAAATAACCTATGGTAGCTCTTTGATTCTTGGCCTACCTTGTATAAAGGAGCTACCTTTGGTGGTTTGTGGTGTGAAATTCCAGCAATGGTCATTTGGAAAATTTGGAAGGAGCGTAATGTGAGAATCTTTAAGGAGAAGGAAATGACCATCAAAAGTCTCATATTCAAGATCAAAGAAGGGATCAATGAGCACTTAAATGGAAAGATCAAGTGGGAAAATTACAATTTCTTCTTGGCGTGGGATGAGAAAATGTGTAAAAACTAGAGGCTACTTAACCATCCCAAATGTCATCTCAAAAAAAGTAGACTAGGTAGAGGAAAGCCAAAGTGGCTTTTACCCTCAAAAGGTAGATTAAAAATGAATTTTAATGGGGCCTCTAGAGGTAACTTGAGGCCCTCAAGTACTAGCTTCATAGTCAAGAATGACTATGGTAAAATGGTCAAGGCAACCTCAATCAAATTTCCTTGGGCTACGAATAATGAGGCTGAGTGTGTGGCATTGTTGGAAGGGATAAATTATCGCGCTTCTAAAGGTTGGCATAATGTGGATATAGAGGGTGATTGGATGATTGTGATAAAGGTGGTGGGGGTGAATCACACCCTGAGCTGGGAATTAAAAACGTGGGAAGAAAGAATAACCCAAAGCCTAAGGTGTTTGAAGGATTTTAAATTTACACATGTATATAGGGAATCCAACAAGGCAATGGATTTCCTCTCTAAATTTGGTGTTGACAAGTTGGTTGAAATGATATTTTTAGAAGCTCCAAACAAGTGGCATGGGCTTGAACAACTTGGTAATGATGGCATTCAACAACTTGGTGTTTCATAGCATAGTGGGGGTGCCCATGAGCAAGAAAGGTGTCATTAGGATCTAAAACAAGTTGTAAGGCATACAAGAAATTTGTACTAACGACTGATTGTGGGATAGCACTAAGATGTGGGATTCACCAAGTTTCCAGACAAAATGATCGTTTGGGGATTGGATGCTTCAACTTTATGGGTTTCAAAGCCGCCTCGTCTCTTGGAGAATGACAACGTGGAAGCTTGGTTCACCACAAAGGTTCTGCATGGAAGATTCATGATCAAACAAGATCATCCATCAAGGGGAAAAAAATCAAGCCAAATATGGGAAATCAACCCCTCTTGGTGAGTTTTCTCTCTATTTAAATAGGGGTGGGCTGAATGCTTCGACACCTTGCTTAGATGATGGTTTCCTTAGTATAGTGTCTCCATTTCACTTCTAGGTACAAACATAGGGTCTTGTGAAGCTCTAAAAGTGAAGTTTCTGGAACACTCATAGTGTATTTTAATCACAGAACGGGGAATCTCAAGCTTGGAAATTGATAATAGCAATGAAATTATTGGCTATTTGTAGGTGCTATTGGGTTTCTGCAAGCCACGAGCAATTGTTAGTGGCAATGCTAGAAACCTATGAAGTGAAAATTGATTGCTTATTCACAACAAAATTAGATGAAGTCATCAAGGCAGTCAAGCTAGTTCTTAGGGAGCACAGATTGAAAGGTGCACACATACATGGCAGTGAACTAATGGGGATGGTCCTCTTGAATGTGGACCATTCAACAAGAAGGAAGAGCTTAGAAAAGTGAGTAGCTTGGTGCCTATAATATTTTCATGTTGATGTGACACTCAAGTCAATCTTTGCTCTTGAAAAATGGTGGAAAGAGGGTGTGGTCTATGATGTTGTTGATGCAAAAACTGTTAGCATTAAAAAGTAAGTGAGTGAGGCACTGGATAAGTTCAGGGAAGTGATTGATGTGAAGGACTTGTAAATGTTTTTAAATCATGTGATAGAAAACAAGGGGGTCCTAGTAGACTATCAAGTTGGGAGAATGGCTAAGTTGGGGGTTGGTCTAATATCTCTACTCTGAGATCTATGTAATAATGGAAGCTATGTAATCTCATTGTTTTTAATCAATGAAAGAGTGCTACCCTCTTTGGTATAAATTTGCATAAAAAAATAGTAAAAATACTGTGAAAAATAAGACTAAAATTTACAAAAAGATACATGTCAACCCACAATAATGGACTTCTCAATCCATAGCATAAGGATTATAGTTCGATACAAAGGAGTTAATCTACTGTAGTGCGACCACTTTCAAAAGAAGTTGGAGGAAGTCACTTAAGGAGCAGGTCATGGATCACCAAGCATTACTATTACCTTTTAATAAGAAAAGAAAGAGGATAAGTTTGATCCCAATAGGACTATGAATTATAAAAGAAACTACTATACCTAGGAACTTTTTTGTTATAAAGGTTAAACTTGTTGATTACAGAGTCCTTATTTAGTTTTTATACTCCTGTTTTGATAATTAATACTTTATTTTTTGAAACTTAGTCATCCTCCTATTCTTGAGGAAGAGTTGACATCTATTTTTAGTTCACAAATAATTGGACTCCCTCGAGGACCCTATATAGTTGGGTATCCTATCGAAGAAAAGATCTAGATCATATGTGTGTTATATTAAATAATATTTCCTATTACACTAGTATAAAAACAACAATAAACTACTAAAAAAACTACAAAAAACTACTTATAAATGACTATAGTTGGTCACATGACTATAAGAGAGGGGGACCAACCACGTCAAGGCCCCAGGTCACGAAGATCCAAGAGCAGAAGATTGCCCTAACTTACCTTACTCTAAAGGGGTGTTTGAAATGACAAACGAGAATGATGAGGACTATAAAGTTCTTAGATCACTTTGCAAGCCCAAACTTTAGTTTGGGATAGGTGAGCTGGCTTTTTGGAGTCAGTTATGTGCCTTAGAAAACTCTCTGTCGAAGGACGGTAGCACAGTTCTAAGATGTCGGTGTGGCGCGTTGGCGTCCGTATGGCCAAAAAATAGTGAACACAATAAAACTGTCAAAAAGACCTACTAACAGCCTAGCTAGTTCAGTCTAGATGGTAAAAACAGAATGAGGAAGTATGCAAAATAGATATTGAAATGATAAAGTAAATATACTAGAACTAAAGTGACGAAGATAACCTCACAAAAGTGTCTATTCGCCAATTAGCTCCAAATGCACATCCACCTACACACAAGAAAGAGGGGAAATTTGTTGGGGATGTATAGGGGTTTGCCTCTTTCAAACCCCCATTTTGGTGTTCCCACCTCCATGGACAACCAAAAGCAACGATAGAGAAATGTATGATAAAGAAGTAAAGAATGGAAGTACACGAATAACACTACAAAAGAATATATAGCTATTCAACCAAATCATAAAGAATAGGAGTGAAAATGTTACCACCTCCACCAAGAGCTCACTAGCTAATGATGGAGGAAGAGAGCTTGAACAATCACCACATCCTCAACTGTGATGAAGGGAGGTGTTGCAAAACCTCAAGCCCCTGCTACAATGGCTTTCTTCACACTTGCTTAACAAAGTTGATGGAGTGTTTTTGCTGCAACGGAGTGTTGAGAATGCTAGAAAAATGCTAAGAAACTATGAAGGGGGATGAAGTGAATGCTTGAAGATTGCAAAAAGAGATCAGTTGAATGAAGAGTGGAAGAATTTAAGGATAAGAGAGAGAATCTACCATTTTCGGGGTCAATTGGTTGAAGAGGGACATTAAAAATCATTCCCAATAGGAAGTGTAACACCTCTACCAGCTTCAAACATAGGAATCCATTAGGGACATAAGTGTGTTGCACAGATGTCTGTGTGCTGCACGGGCATCCCAAAAAAATATTCCTCTACCGACACAATAGACAGATGCCAAGTGGAAGGAAGGTAGCTAGCTGATGTGGAATTTCACCTTTGGATTTGGTTATCTAAGGTGAGGATGTATAAAAGGGGAACTTGCGTAAAGGGTGAAAATTCACTCCTATACATTTTTCCCCCACTTTAGAAAGAATGAATACTGATGAGTGCTTCGATAAAGGAGGTTGAAAAGTAAATAGGGTTAGAAATTTATACCTAAACCATTGAGGAAGTAGACCGCAATCTAGCAAGCTTGAAAGCGCAAGGTAGGCAAAGGACTTCATAGCCTCGCAAAACTATGAAGCTATAGAATGAAAGTGTCTTACAAGCCCACAGACCTACAAGGAGGCGACCCCGAAGATCTCTCACATGAAGGAAGCCACGAGAAGTAAGTGCCTCACAGGATTGTAGACCTGTAAGGAAGGTTTCCTCTAAGATCTCTCACATGAAGGAAACCCAAAGGAAGCGCTCTTCAGGTCCACAGACTTGCAAGGAAAGGTGCCCTCCAAGATCTCTCACATGAAGGAAACCAAAAGGAAGTGCCCTATAGGCCCGCAGACCTACAATGAAAGGTGTCCTCTAAGATCTCTCACATGAAGGAAACATAAAAAAGAAAGCACCCTACAGGCTCGCAAACCTATAGGGAAGGTTTCCTCCAAGATCTCTCACATGAAGGAAACCTAGAAAAAGTGTCCTATAGACCTACAGACTTGTAGGGGAGTGACCCCCAAGATCTCTTGCATGGAGGAAGCTTAGAAGAAGTGCCCTACAAGTCCATAGACCTATAGGGAGATATCCCCCAAGATCTCTCACATGGAAGAAACCTAAGGAAGGGAGACTCCGTAGAGTCAGAAAGCAGCTTTATAGGCACACCTGCAAAGTGACATGTTTACTTGCAGATAGAACATGTTCGAAAGCGGCCATGTAGGAAAGTAAGTAGACAATCACACAAACCATTGATAGATTGGAAAGCTTTCAAAGGGATCCCTCGGGAACCCAGTGTGAAGAAAGGGATTCACTCAAGGGACACATTTTGAAAGTGCAGAAGAGATGTTTCTTTCTTGAATCAATTCATCATCAAGGAATCCTTTTGAAAGATGTTCACTTCATCAAGGAATTCAAAAGGAAGAATATGCCTCCTCATGAGGGGAAGGTCGAAGTTGCTCCCACCTTGAAGGAAAGGTCTTTGGTTCTTTCTTTGTGAACCCATGATGAAGGAAACATGTTCCATTAGGGTTTCAAGTCGAGAATGTGATTCTTTGAAAAAAGTTTGCAAAGATTCTTGAGAAAATATTTGTTGGAAACAAACATATTTTTTGAAAATCAGAGTGTCATAGAAATAGAGTTGTCACACATGAAAGGGATAACTCAAGCAAATAAGAGAGAAAGATAAGAAAAGAGTGAAAAAAAGAGAAATGAACACCAACAAAGGGCACAAGGGTGATCTGATATTTCAAGGTCAAAGTTGCTCATATAAATATAAGTATAATAATAGTATATAAAATTAATTGTCATCAACCCCCTACTATATCAAACCATGTGAAGAATGCACGAGAAGAAAAATAAAAAATAAAAAATTGGGTCAACATGGAAGGGAAGCCTAAATGCCCCTGACACTTTGCATCATCCCCAATTTTCCAAAAATCAATTACAAACATGGAAGAATGATGATACAAATAGAAGAAGGTTTATGACACAAAAACCACTCCTGTATCCAAGCACCAAAAAGGGTGGCAAGGGTCATCTAGGAACACATAGCATGATCATGGGGAAACACATCACAACACACACATCTAATCTAAAGATAAAGAATGGGCCTCCCCCTAACATTGATCGACCAAGAGGTCGTACGCTTCCCACTCTAGGTCATCATAGGGGAAGGGGGATGAGCTTGCAGTGGTGGGATGTTAAGAGGAGGAGCTCCTAACCCTCCCGCAACAAGGGCTAAGGAAGAAGGCCCCGTAAGTTCTCCTCCACTAGGCTCTTGTGGAGCTATGGTCAACAATTTCATGAAGATCATTGACAAGGCCAAAACTTCATCTAGAGAGTTAAACATGCACTTCACTGGAGTTCCATGTAATACCTCAATGAATGGGGAAAGTTGTGCCTGAGGTTCACCGCTAGGCTCACCGAGTGACTTGGGAGCGATGACGAACTCAAGGGAAGTCAGGACTGGTTCTGTTACTAAACTAGAACAAGTCAGTGCAGGACCACCTTTCGAAGAAGGTGGGATCCTCTTGCGTCCTCCGTTGCTGGAAGGACCACTCTCCACCTTCTACTCCATCGAGGGATGTGAACTCCCCACAAATGAGGCAAGAGGTGCAGAGGAAGAGGAGGAAGAGAAAAATGTAGTAGATACTACCAAAGTGTTTGAAATATCTACAAGTTTTGGGAATGGTGGGACATCCAAAAGGGACATCAACAAGGGCAGATCCACCGAAGGAGCGATGAACACCTACACCTTTTTAGGGTCAAGCACATTCGTACTCACATTGGAAGCCAAAAGTGATGCAGAGCTTGGTTGAACAGAAGTAGAGGGGAGGAGAGAGGAGGACACGACAGGAGGCCTTGATATACGGGTAGTTGTCTCCTCTTCCTTCCTCTATAAGGCGGCCTACTCAACTACGAGAGCCTTTCACTAGCGCTTGCGCTTGCATGCAAGGTGGTTTCTACAACTCTTTGATCTAGAGATCGGAGGTTGCAAAGGAATAAAAGGCTCCTAATCAGCCATAGGAGGGTTACGAGACATAATAACCTGACCAAAATAACCCTGGATAGAATAACCCAATCACAATAACCCAAGGACAAAATAACTTAGGGTCATAATAACCCAAGCCAAAATAACCCATGGACAAAATATCCCCATAAGAATATAGAGAAAGGAAAACAAAATTTATAAATTACATGTATGTTGCTAAAAGAACTTCATTATTCAAATTTTCAATTAAAGTGTCAAATTATGAGCGATGCCTCTTATATAATCTAAAATGTTATGGTTGTCATAACCATCAACCAATCTTTTTAGTCTTTCTTTGAGTTCACGGTATTTTTTCCTGCTTGGTTGCCCAGTGTATCCAACCATATATTTCTCTTTTCTATTCTCTTGGAGACTTGTTCTTTTTTCACTGCTTTGATGAATTTCCAAACTGAGTTGTGTGATGCTTGAAGCAATTCACTAAATCCTTTGTGTCATCCCTCAATAGTATTATTGGTTATGGGAAGATCATCTTGAGTAGCTGAATAGCAATTCCACATTGTAATTGGAAACTTGGGTGATCGTCTATTGCCTCTTCTGGTTAGTCTGCCAATCCATGTGTCTTCAAAATAATCAATTATGGGTTGCAAGGTCTCCTCATGTTCTATATAATAAGGATATTTTTTTCATAACCATCAACCAATATCTTTAGTCTTTCTTTAGTCTTTCTTTCATGTCCAGGGTTATTTTGGCCGGGTTCTTATGTCCTGATACCCCATAGGAGTGTTCTCCATAGCTATTTCTAGCAAAGGGACAAGCTCCTGAATGGGCGTAGGACGAGTGGATTGAGAAGCGACAGGGGGAGTCGGCTCTAGTGCCTTGACAGTAGGCCTCTTCTCATTTATTGTCTTGGGAGCAGAAATGGTAGGAGGTCATGGAGGTTGAGACATAGAATATTCCCCATGGGGACCTTTCTTCCTACTATACCGAACATGCCTAGGCTCTATGGGCAGAACAAGAAGCTCAAATGCGGGACGCTTGGTATTTTTCCAAGCGAGCACCATAGGATTCTCTCACAAATGCAGAACAAATTCTGATGGTGCCGACACAGGGTGAGAGGAAGCATCAGGCTGAAAAACGGAAGAGGAAGAAGGAGGATCTTGGGACCGCTTCTCTTCTTCCCTTTGACGTGCATTAGTGGCATCACTTTCAGCTTTCAAGCAAGCCCTATGTGAAACAACATAAGGAAATGGAGGGTATCTCACTCTTGGTGTTAAGCATCTTGCCTTGTAGTTTTGATAAGTTAGATACAAAAGGTCCTTCCTAGTTAAAAGAGGACCCACAGGCATAGGCCAAGAGTAATCCAAGGAGTAACTACCATAGGAAACCGACAGTTTATAACCGATGTCATGAATTACATGCACGAAACCCTCATGGATAAATTTTAAACATTTATGCACAATCGAGGGCATTTCATTCATAGCTACTAACCAAGGGATACCCAGTTTCACATTGAAGAGTTCAAATCCAGGGATTATGTCAAATAAAAGCTTCATGGATTTGGCTTTGATCAAAACCAACAAAACAATACTACCTAAAGGAGGTACAAAATTTTTGTCATGCATGCGGATGGTGCTCATAGGTGCATCGTACCCATCTTTATAAAAAAATTTGATTAGTATGATCTCCTCAGTTATGATGTTTATTGGAGATGTCAGATCAACGAGAATGCCTGCTATGATGTTTTTGTTGATTCGCGAAAGGATGTAGAGAGGAGATGGTTCCCTATTAAAACCTATCGACAGATATTGCGAGGTGAAGGTTATGCTAGTACCACTGCTCATAGGCTACGTAGAGGGGATAGGTTGATGCAAGAAAGAGGCCATTGCATGCAATAAATGACACTCTCACCAGGCTCCCCAAAGGTTGCAAGATAAGACAATGACCCAATTAAGGTTTCATTGCGCAATACTTTCAGAACCTTCCAACTATGCCTACTAGGGGTCACAGGTTGGGTTGTAAGGAAAAGGCCTCACAACACTCACACCTACAACACTCCTAGAATACGAGGAAAGGATATTTCAGTATCACCAAACATAACCAAAATGGTTCATGTCGAGTTCACCAAAAATGTAAGAGAGGGGGACCAAGCATGTCAAAGCCCTAGGTTATAGAGAGCCAAGAGCAGAAGGCTACCCTAACTTACCTCACTCTAAAGGGGTGTTTGAAATGAGGGACAAGAATGATGAGGACTATAAAGTCCTTAGATCACTCTACAAGCTTGAACTTTAGTTTGGGCTAGGCGAGTTGGATTTTTAGAGTCAATTTTGTGCCTCAGACAACTCTCTATCCAAGGACGACATCACAGTTCTGGGATGTCAGCACAACACACTGGTGTCTCTCGGGCGCGCTGGCGTACGTACACCAAAAAATAGTGAACTCAGTAAAACTACCAAAAAGACCTACTAACAACCTAGCTAGTTCAATCTAGATGGTAAAAATAGAATGAGGAAGTATGCAAAATAGATATTGAAATGATAAAGTAAATAGACTAGAACTAAGGTGATGAAGATAATCTCACAAAAATGTCTATTCACCAGTTAGCTCCAAATGCACGTCCACCTACGCATAAGAAACAAGAGAAATTTGTTGGGCCTGTATAGGGGTCTGCCTTAGTCAAACCCCCATTTTGATGTTTCCACCTCCACGGACAACCAAATAGCAATAATAGATAAATGTGTGATAAAGAAGTAAAGAATGGAAGCACATGAATAACACTATAAAACTGTATATAGCTACTCAACCAAATCATAAAGGAGAGGAGTGAAAACGTTACCACCTCCACCAAGAGCTCACTACTCAATGATGGAGAAAGAGAGCTTGGAAAATCACCACAGCCTCAACTGCAATGAAGGGAGTTGTTGCAAAACCTCAAGCCCATGTTGTAGTGGCTTGCTTCACACTTTCTTAACAGAGTTGATGGAGTGTTGTTGCTGCAATGGAGTGTTGAGAATGCTAGAAAAATGCTGAAAATTGTGAAGGGGGATGAAGTGAATGCTTGAAGATTGCAAAAAGAGATCAGTTGAATCAAGAGTGGAAGAATTTGAGGAGAAGAGAGAGAATCTTCCATTTTCGGGGTCGGTTGGTCGAAGAGGGACATTACAAATCATTCCCAATATGAAGTGTAATACCTCTACAACTTCAAATGCAGGAATCCGTTAGGGACATAAGCACACCGCGTGAACGTCTATGCACCACAGGGGCATCCCCGAAAATATTCCTCTACCGACATAGCAGATAGATGCCAAGTGGAAGGAAGGCAACTAGCTGATGTGGAATTTCACCTTCGAATTTTATTTTCTAAAGTGAGGATGTGTAAAATGGGAATTTGCGTAAAGGGTGCAAATTCGCTCCTATACAATGACCACTAGTAGTTTATTGCTAGTCATATATAATGCAACCAGATTGATGACTAAACCATTTTTAGTCATTTATTGGTTGTTTTAAATGATCGATTTGGTAGTATATTTAGTCATTGATTTAGTCATTCATTGCTGCAATCTGGCCACTTATTTAGTAACTTATTTTCTATTAATATATTTAGTCATTGATTTAGTCATTGATTGTTGTAATCTGGTCTCTTATTTAGTCATTTTTTATTCACTGAGATATTTAACTAGTCACTTATTTAGTTGTTGATTTAGTCATTGATTGTTGTAATTTGGTCACTTATTTAGTCATTTTTTTATTCAGTGATATATTTAGTCATTGATTGTTGTTAACTAATCACTTATTTAGTCATTTTTATTCACTAATTTTTGTGCATTGGTTGTGTATTTAGTCATTTTTATTCATTGATTTCACTGGTCATATATCTAGTCATATTTATTCATTTTCCACCGATTTATGTCAATTGGTAGTATATTTAGTCAATTCAATTATTAATTGATGTCAATTAGTAGTATATTTAGTCATTTTAATTGACAAATATTTAAGGATTTAAGCATAAAACACATAAATACACATCAATCATCAATTGCACACAATAAGAGAACCATTGAGAAGGAAAAATTGGTGAACTTTATTAATAAAAGAAAGGTGTTCTAGTTACAGCTTACAAATAGAGTATTACAATTGTTATTTTCAGTCACAAGACTAAAAATCTAAGTTACAATAATGCAGAGAACTGACTACAAGAAAGAAACTTCTCCAAAAGACTTCTGTAATGATGGAAATGCATGCTCGAAGCCCTTCAATGCGAGCACATGCCCCTTTCATCTCTTAAAACTTCTACAACATGGGCAATATTCCTAGAGCAAGCTATAATGTGTAGAATCCAAGGAGAGTGTCGATCATGTCTCATACATGAAGCTCTATCCTTCAACGCAGTCAACAATAACCCAACTAGAATATTTCCTCATTTATATGCAACGTGCCATCTGATATGAGCAACAGGGTGCTGCCTTTTCCACCATGAATAAAGTTGCACCTCAATACAACCAACAAAATTAATATTAGTCTCAATTCAGAAAGAATAAAAGTGCATTGTATATTGCAAGTTTACAAAATAAATTCCAAACACAACAAAAAGATAAATCAATTAAAAAATTGTAGCCTTGTCAACAAATACCTTAAATAGAGTGTTCAACATAGGCTTGAAATATGCATATTGAACCCTTGATTTCAAAATATACACTCAGATTATAGAATGAAGCTTACATATTATAAAATGAAGGCTATCAACACTAACCAGACTAGAACAACATTATCAACAAAAAAATTCTAGAAACCAAGCCCAAGAACACCATCAGACTTGGACAACAAAAATGTCAACCCTAGTTCATGTGTTGTCTCAATAAAGACCCGCACCATTAAAGAATCCATTTATACATAAATTCCAAATTAAGTTGATGAGAAAAGATCTTTGATATCCAACTGGGAAGCCTTAACATCCAAAAACTACTAACCTGATGTTTCACAACAAGTTTCCCAACTGTGACATCATCTTTACTTAAGAAACCAAATATTGATCCACTACCATATTGAATCTCACAAGATTCTCCTTCACAAACAAAAAATGATATATATTAATCTTTTACCAACTTCCTTAATATCCCCATGTAAGCAGACTAAACTAAGTGTGGTTGAGGGTTTGAAGTAGAGTACCATCTCCTTGGTATGTGCTTGACTTTGATGACTTGTATCTTGAATGAAAATAGCAAGCTAACTGCACTGTAAAATCATTGTTAATCATTGTTACAAAAATAACCACAAAATCCTCTTTAATTAAAATAATCCTTCTAGATATTTTAGCTAATTTCTAAGAAAGCTAATTTCACTATCCAAACAACCATCAATCTATTTACTGTATATAATTTCTCAAAATTCAGAATTTGAATGTAATGAAACTATCCATAATTACCAAAGATTTGACACCAAAATGTAGTACAAAATGAATTGTTTGATAGAATGCATCAAAGAGATGTCATCTCATGGAATGAAATGATATGATTGTAGAATGTGCACAAAATGGATTTTGCAAGGAAGCTCTCAAAATATTTGAATTAATGAAGCACTTTGGAACACCGACATTGTAAGCTTTGCTTGTGTTCTAGATGCATGCAGTCATGCAGATTTAGTGAATGAGGGTTGTACATACTTCACATGTTAGTAACCCTTATTGCATTACATATATAGTTGATCATTAGGTGTGCATGGTTGACCTTTATTCCTGTGTTGGCTATCTTGAGGACACCCTAAACATTATTAATGAGATGCCACTTAAACCTTTGGTTCTTGTCGATCATATATGAATATAGGCTGAGTATTCTAGCAACACTGCTTTTTTAGTTGGATCCTAAAAATACTGGCAACTTATGTTCTCTAAAACATCTATGCAGAAGCGAACAGGTATGGTGAGGTTCAAATAGTAAGGAGATTTGATGAAAGATGGAGGAATTAAAAAGATACCTGCATGTAGTTGGATTGAAGGGCATAAACTGGTACATGTTTTTTTGTGTAGGAGACAGATCACATCCACAAACATGGGAGATCTATGCAAAATTGGAGAAATTGGCTTGGAAAATGAAGGCAGTAGGGTATTTCCAGATTCAAGAATTTTACTCAATGTTGTGGAATAGAAAAAAAAAGAATCATTTATCTTCCACCATAGTGAAAAGTTAGCAATTGCATTTGGTTTGTTAAACATGGCTCCTGGTACAACTATTAGAGTTGTTAAGAACCTTTGAGTATGTTATGATTTTCACACTGCATCTAAATTCATCTCCAAGATTGTTGCAAGAGAAATTGTTCTGAGAGATGTGAACCATTCCCATCATTTTAAACAAAGACAATGTTCTTGTGGAGAATATTGGTGATGCTAAATGAAACAATCTAAAAAATAGGCTTACACTATAATAATGTGCACTACATTAGATATCCAGTAATAACAAAGGGACATCCATCAAAGCATAACAATAGGGATTTTTTTTGTCATATGTTGTAATTACAAGTGCCCTACTAGTCATACATGAAAATGTGGAACCAATATACACAAGGCAAGCAAACTGTTTCAAAAAATTGCCTCAAAGAAATGTGATATTTCTTTTTATAGTTTAACTACGATACCACACCATTTTGACATGATCCTTGCAGTGATACATGATGTTACCACTACACCACACTATTATTGCTCAACCTTCTCAATAATGCAGGATGTTACCGCTACACCGTGCACCATTATTGTTCGACCTTCACGGTAATGAGGGATGTTACTGCTACACTGCACCGTATCTTCTTAGCTCTTGTGGGGGTGCGAGAGAAGTATTTGAGTTACCTCCATACCACACATTTATTGCTCAACCTTCATGGTAATGCGGGATGTTACCGCTACACCGCACCGTGTCTTCTTGGCTCTTGTGGTATGGCAGTATTATGAAACTTGTCACAACCATTTACTACCTTAACACAACAGTCCTATGAAACTTGTCAATATTTATGGGCACCTTTTAAATTACATTCAGATCTATGAGGAAACTATCCTATAGGGATGATAGTCCCAAGAAACATGGCAATGGTTACACCAATAAATAGTTAACTAGAAACCATGAATTTTCAATGCATAATGGAGAATATACAAAGAGTTAAGTTAGTGAGAAAAAATCCTTGGAGAATTATCATCAAAAGTATTACAATCTAAGATTTTGTAGTAGAAAATCATATACCCTCAAAGACCTAACAGTCATAATAGACCTAGTGATAGCTTTCAGAGTCATAAGAATAAATTCATAAGAGAATGGATGCAAGAGCATGAAAAGACACTGAGATGGAAGGGCAGCTGGTAGAGTTGAAGAATTAGACCCGTAGTGAGAAGGTAGGGAGAACAAAGTAATTTATATTCAAGAGCATCATGGTAGTTTCTCAGGTGACTATACTTGGGCAAGGAGAGAACTTAGTGACAACATTACCATCAAAACAATAAGGATACTCAAAACCCTACCAAACCCTAGGGCCTTTTGTCATCACCTTGTAGAGATCTCAAACATGCATGAAAATATTTCACAGAGACTAAAATCATCTCTATTTTTTATGATCACAAAAAGTAACAAAAATTTAGATTTACAAGTGATGAAAAGAACTACATGGAAAATATATTATGCTGATTTTTTTTAAAAAAAAACTTAACCATTAACTATCCAATACAATCTAACAAAATAAAAATATACAATAAAATATTATGATTAACAAAATGATAATTTTAACAGTTATCTTAAGGTAGACAAAAAAAATTGTGCAAGTGAAAAATAACACCCTTAGATTATTCTGAACAAAAAAACATTTTCATTTACATCATTTTCAAGCAACAATTTTTTAGATTCGTCCAGTTGTACAAAAAATCAAATCAAATCTATAATGATCTCAAAGATCTTAAGGTTTAAAAATATGATATTTTTAGATCTATTCTTGGGTGTATCTTGCAAACTTCATCATAGAAGGGTGGGTCATCACCTCATTTAGACCTGGATGTGGAACTGCCTTTGTTGTTTCCATAAAATCCAAAATAGGCCTAACAAATGTTGGAAGAAATAACCCTGTAAACACGCAAAAGGAAAAGCTAAATCAGTAGTAATTTACTAATTTTCATTCAACTTCTCTGTAATCATTTTAAGTACCTGATTCTATTGTACTTTAAAGATTTATAATATGAAGTTTAGCTATTCAAATAGCTTAAATAATTTTAAGTTATAAAAATGATAAACATACTTTAGCAATTAAAAAAAAATCCACTTCTAAAATTTTAAATATCTTTACAATATCTATTTACCATTGTTAGAGAGTTGAAAACTGTGAATTTTTCTATATCCTATAGGACTGAGAAAGGAAGAACATTGTCAAACAGTGATTGAATCATAACAATCCAAAAACAATGAAAGTTACTGTCAAATGGTGACAAAGATCTATCCGCTAAGTCATTTGCACATGGTGATTGAGAACACAGTGAGTAAGAAGTAAAAGAGCACTAGATCATAACACTGCCAAATTGTCATGAGTTATGCAATGAAATTCATTGTTCTTTTGATAACAAAGGAGATCAAGATAATAACCAACATACTAATGTGCATAAAGAATGTTCATGGAGTGCAAAATTCCTTACAAAGAAATTACCAAAACAGAGTTTGAGGTGAATTGCACCTGCTATTTTATGTTGATATGGATATGTTCTAACCTGTAGTTAATTGTTGTAGCATAACAAATAGGCTAAATAGTTGTTCATAATACCATTGTTTCAAATTCTAAATTGTTATACCTTATTGTAGGAGCAAATCACAGGGGGATTCTATACATAAGACACCATTGTTTCAAATTCAAAATTGTTGGCTCTTTCACAATTGTTTGCTTCATTTTCTTGATCTAAGACAGCCTGCTGTATAGAAGATGCTCTCAAAATTATAGTAAAATCCTTTATTCTGGGATGACTATTCAGGATCTTTCCCATCATAACAATGAAAAAAAGCATCAGTCATTAACCTAAACTTTGCAAGAGTTTCATCAAATTCTACTTTTCCACTCTCTTTTCCATTCTGAAATTTATTCCCAATTTCATCCATGAAGAACTTCCTTAGACTGTAGATCCTACTGTTAGCCATAACTTTACTAGGCATCAAGGATAGCTTCGAGTTTTTACCCAAGCAGCAATTGAAAAAATTCATCCTTACCAGATTGTCAGTTGTTGCTTGGGTAAAAACTCGAAGCTATCCTCATCACCTGGTAAAGTTATGACTAACAACATGATCTACAGGCTGAGGAAGTTCTTCATGGATGAAATTGGCAATAAAATTCAAAATGGAAAAGAGAGTGGAAAAGTAGAATTTGATGAAACTCTTGCAAAGTTCAGTTAATGACTGATGCTTTTGTTCATTGTTATGATGGGAAAGATTCTAAAGAGTCATCCTGGAATAAAGGATTTTACTGTGATTTTGAGAGAATCTTCTATACATTAGGTTGTCTTAGATCAAATAAATGAAGCAAACAATTGTGAAAGAGCAAACAATTTTGAATTTGAAACAATGGTATCTTATGTATAGAATCCCCTTGTGATTTGCTCCTACAATAAGGTATAGCAATTTAGAATTTGAAAAAATGGCATATGAACAACTATTTAGCCTATCTATTATGCTACAACAATTAACTACAGGCTCGAACATATCCATATCAACATAAAATATTAAGTGCAATTCACCTCAAACTCTTTTGTACCTAAGTATGACAATACTTGAGCTTCTAGTGTTTTTAGACGAAACCTATAGCGAAAAAGTGTAGTCTCCATCTAAAGGAACCATCTTCGGAGCTCTTCCCTGAAATGAGGTTTGAAAAAATTAGAAGAAAAGCAATACCATAATTCTAAAGTAACAATTTGTATCAATCCAAATGTTAGAAAGTATAATTAAAAAGATAAATCCTTACAATTGGACCAAGCAGATTTATGATTTTATCTTTAGAATGTAGGAACTTTCTCTGTTGGAGCTTCATGACCTCAAATTGGACAGATAAAATTTATGATTTTATCTGTAAAATGTAGGAACTTCCTCCGCAGAGCTTCACTACCTCAAATTGGATCTGAAATTGATCCAACAGATTTATGATTTTATCTTTAGAATGTACAAACTTTCTCTATCAGATATTAAAGATCTCAGGTTGGATGTCTAATTGGACAAGCAGATTTATGATTTTATCTTTAGAATAAAGGAACTTCCTCTATCGAATATTTGGAAATTCCTACAGTTAGGTTCTGCTTCCAACTAAAAACACCCGAAAGTGTTTTACATCGGCTCAAGGTACTCTCCAACCTGGTTATGACACTAATAGCAATCCAATTTTTCCTTAACCATCCATAACTGAACGTTGCATCACAATCTATTCTTCCTACACATAAAAATGCCACATATTAACCCCTTCTAAATAAAACTCAAAATCATCATAAAACCATAATTAATAAATCATTTTAGCTTCATAAAGAATCTGATGTCATTTACTATCAAAACAAAAGCTGTATAAATCACAAAAAATCCATGAAGCAATCCATCCAAAGAGAAAATAAGCAATGTAAGGATTTGAGCAATATAAGTCCAAAGAGTTATGCTATAATGGTAATGGAATCACCATAAGAGCACAACCAAGGAACAAATTCTTGTGATTGTAATTATGTGATCCATAACTCTTTGGTCATGTGGCACAGTTGTGCTATAACAAATACATGATGCATTCATGTGTGACCCAAGTTTAATGTGGCTATGTTTTGATAGAAATGGAGGCACTCATATGAGCACAATTCATGTACAAATCATTGTCATCGCAATTAGGTGTCAATTGTCATTGGGTGCATTTAGGTTGACTGAAGTTTAACAGGTTACGATGTAATGATAGCATGATCCAAGAGCGATTACCTCTTGCTGCAATAAAGATCCTATAACTCTGGTTGATATGCAAAGTGGTTGTGTTATATCAATTATGTAGTGAGTTCAAACACAACCCATGTTTAATGGGCTATTCTAGAGAGTGATCATGATTTTGTAAACCTTATGAATGTTACTTAAAAGTGTATAGCTTAAACTATAAACCAAGTTTGTTACATACTTGAATGCAATCTTGGGTTACCAAAAACTATAATAATGTGATCTACTAATAACCATTATGGAAAGTATTAAAGCAAGACCCATACTATATAGGATACATTTCCCTAATCAGGTTTGCATGCCTTAATGATCAAACACAAGCTTCCCACACACTCTAGGATACAATCCAAGATCATACCACAACCCTGTCAAGACAACTAATTTTCTTACCCAAGATTTAAGGTTGTTTTTTAATACCAACAAAAGAATTGGTAAGAGCATGACTAGGGTACAAACCCTATGCCTTTGTAGAAACATAAACAATAACTCTAGCGGATTAGTGAGGTTAAAATACCTGAAAGATTGAGACATTGTTGCCAATAACAAAATCTTGCAATCTAAAGATTATATCCAATAACAAGCACACTATGTAACTCAGCGGAATTTGTAAATGTAATCTATGGTAAGAATGACAGCCACTTGAGGTATGAGTCAAAAAGAGGCTGAGCAGTGACAAGATAATAAAGCTCAAACCTTGCATAGTAAAGTAGAGATTTTAACAATGAGTTTCCTTACCCCCTTGGTGGCCTTAAAGGTTTTTCAAATGCTTTTGGCAGTGTTAGACAAGGAAAATGCAATTAGGGAATGACTATCCAAATGAAGTAGCAGTGATAATCATAGGTTCAATGTTTCTTCTTAGCCATTGTATAATGGAGGTAATGGATTGCATGTTTTAGCAGTGTTTTGAGACTCAACAAAGATGGGAGAATAGTGAATAATACCTTGTGGACTGTGAAGTAGTGACAATAAGGTTGAAGGATCTTAAAACCCACAATAATGTGAAACAATGAGTCCCCTGTAGTAAGTAAGTAGGCAGTCTATAGGGAATAGTTTGATTTTATAGAAGGATGCTCATGAAAGGAATCTTCAGGTGACAGTAAGTGAGTTGTTTGAGATTGTAGCCGAGGGTGCAATATCTAGTCTTAAAGGTAGTTAGCAAAGCAATAAATGTGCAAGAAAATCAAATTGTATACAACAAAAAATTCATAATGTTATCTTGCATAATTCCTTGAGTTTGAAGACAAAAATCTCATTGTATCTTGATGAAAGTAGTGACCTTAATGGTCAATCACTGACAACCATGATTTTAAAACATGCTATTGTACTTATGGAGGCAACATTTTAAGCAAGGCGATGAGTGGTGGTTTGGAACAATGGTAGGTATGAAGGACTTGCTTTATATGCATACTATGTAGTATAGCTTAAGACAACATTCTTAGAAGAGATTGAAGGTGGATTGTGGAACTCAAGGGTTACCATGATAAGGATTAAAGCAAAGACTAAGATCTATTTAAAAGCCACGATCATGAAGATATTAAAGATGTCACATGTAAAACCCTAGCAGCTGGAGTAATGAATTAAAACCCTAGTAGATGGAGTAATGAATACAGTGCCAAAGAGAACAATATGCTGGGGCAGATTTAGGAGATCTCCACATTATCTAATTATAGGAAAATACATCATTTATTTATTCTTTTAAATTAAAAGAAATCATTCTAAACCCTATATAGGATACATTGATACTTCAAAAGCATCTAAAGGAATTTTAGATTATGCAAATATATGTCAATTAAATACCTGGATTACAAATAGTAGCGCAAACAATGTAACCCTTGTTGAGCAAAGCAAGAATGAGATAAGAAAAAATGAATCCTATGCCTCTTGTCACACACATCTCCTTACCGTTCTCTGTCATTCTTTACTAAAACACTTCTCCATTTTGGCGGGCTACGCCTAAAAAATAATATTTTGACTAAGGTTTTAGAGTATGTTTATTAAAATGAAAACTCCATTCTGGCAGGCTACGCCTGAAAATAAGATTTCAACAAAAGTTTTAGGGTATGTTTATTAAAGTTTTAGAGTATTTTGGTAGGCTATATTCTTGATTCCTTAAATGATTTATTCAAATGGATTGTGACTAAATAAATGACTAACTATTTAGTCATTTTTATTTTTGTGACTAAATAATTTTAGTAAATGGCCAAATTAGTTATTTATTTACTCATTTATAGCTGAGTTGCAAAAAATGAGTAGAATTTAGTCATTTTTAGTTGTTGTGACTAAAATTTTTAGTCACCTAGTCATTTATTTTCCAAATTCTACTGGTGTTAGATTTTGTTCAACAATTTTGTATATGTTTAGAATGCAATATAGAAGAAGTGCCTTGATAACATGATTTTCTAAGTGAGTGATTAACAAGATCTTGTGGATGCAACAAATCAAGCAAGGGACACTTGAGGTACTGTTGAACCACTTTAATTTAGGTTGATAGATTAGATTATGTATAATGATTTTAATTGATAGTTTTTAGTTTATGTGATTATGAATGATGTATTATAGTTTTTGAGTTAGAATATGTAGATTGATACTATGTTCAATTCTCCTAAGGTTAATGAAGTTAGGACATACTGTAGTATAATATAACTAATTGGTTACATTCATAAGCATTAAGTACTCATAGAAAAAGGTATTTGTTTGTATTCATTTACTTTGTTTTGAAAAATAGAAGTTTATTTTGATTAAAATATTCTACTATATTTATATGTGATTCATTCACCTATACTTAGTTGATGTAGAATGTTCAAAATCCATGAATACATATATTTTTCCAACACTATCTGAAGTTTATGACTCCCTCGTTGATGATTTAATGAAAGCCCTCTCTTGAGTGATGAACTGCTTAGTCTAGGAATCCTTAGGTTCACTAATCCATGTGCATAATCATTAGCACCAATTAATTAGGCATTAGAGGAAGCTCACTATTTTTGGCACCATTATCAGGGATCGTGCTAAGTTTAGGAATCTTCTATGTGTTTTAAATTATTTCCAAGCTTTCATAGAATAGCAAGTTTTGTTTCAATATTAGGACCAATAGGTATTTAAGCATCAATAGAAAAACCATTTACTAACAATGTTTTGGAACCACTGATTAAAAGAGCCAAACCTATTATATGTGGAGGCAGAGGGAAACTCTGGGAAGGTTTCTCCCCTCAGTACATGAAGAATTCGAAGGTATTGGTGTAAACGCAAAACATTTTGAGGGAATTAATGAAGAAGAACTATCCCTCACACTAGTAGCTACCCCAAACACAGAGGAGACTTCTAGAATACATTTTGACAACATGACTAAATAATTCATGGACAACCCAGGAGAGCATGTAACATTTGAATTCTTGATAATCAATCAAGAAAAGGTTGTTGCTCTTAAAAATATACCTCCTTCAATATTACCCATTTTCTATGGGTTGGTTATAGAGGATACATAAACATTTATTTTTGAGTTTGATGTGTTGTGCTAGAGCTATGACTATACACAAGTGCTCACTGTATCAAATTATTTCCAATCACACTAAAGGATGTTTCTCTACACTAGTTTATGGGGTTGGGAAGGAATGTCGTTCCCAATTGGGAGACAATAAAGACAAATTTCTTGGAGAAATATCAAGATTATTGCAAAGGAACAAACAAAAAGAGGGATGACATCTTTAGGATTTCACAAAGAGAAGATGAGTCGTTGGAAGATTCTGTTGAGAGATTTCAATTCTATCTCAATAAATCACCTCAAATTAGACTCTCCTGAATCATTAAAATTGGTATTTAAGGGGAGTCCATGAAGATTTTATGGATTCTCTAAATCTCATAGGAGCATGAGACATCTCTCAACTGCCTTTTTTTGCAAGGTGTGCATAAAATACTCTATATCATTCATCAAGAAGACCAAGGGTGAAAAAACCTCTTCTCTTAACAAAACATCCACTAGAGTTTCAAGGGTGGAACTTAGCAATCTCTTATCCAATATGAAGGAGGACATTATTAGCCACTTGGCTACCCAATTAGATACCCTCCATATCAAAAATAATTAGGAATAAGTAGAGGAAACCCTAAAAAAAAATTGTCCACACTACCACCAAAAGAGAATCAATTGAAAATGCAAAAAGCTAGCTAGGATCTCTATAGAAAAGCAAGGGAAGGAAAAATTTCACACCCTAGAGGATGAAGAAGGCCAAGTGTTTTATATCACTCAACACAAACCATGGAAACCAAGACAAGGTATTCCTCAATATCCCTTGACCTAAAATATGTAATTTCTACGCACTAATTCAAACTTCTCAAATTGGAACCCTCAGCCTTGGACTAATGTACATAATCCACCTTGGCCAATAACCCAAACATCCAATTAGATTAAAAAAAAAGGGATATGACCACCACAACAACACCAAGTCCCAAAATACAATTCTCAATGGCCACCCCAACAAAACCAATGACCATCACAGTGGCGTGGAGATCAACAATGGAAAAACCAAAACACAAACTACCTATAGCCACAAAAACCCTTGCAACCACCACAACCTATCATAATGCCAAATCCAGCCATGGCTACACCAACACAACCAAGAGAATCTTAGCTACCAACAAAAACTACGCATAACCCTAAAAATAAGCCTATTCATTAGGCTTATGCTAATGACACCATCCAATACCCAACCTATGGGTTTGAGGTGAGCGATTTCCACCTTTGTTTAGGGAAGATGCTAGCTAGGCCTTCACCTCATCACTTCACATAATTGATTGATGAGGAAACCACAACAAAAATTATGGATAAACAACCCATGGAACCTAAACAAAACTATGTTAAAACAACAAGCATAAGTCTAGAACCACCATTCCCTAAAAGATTAACTATACAAAAGCAACATTCTGAAGTTGAATCTGACCTGTCAGGCAACTCATAAATGTTTGTAAAAAGATACCAATAATTCGACCAATTAAGGAAGTTTCAATATACACAAATACTGTGAGAGAGTTATGCCTTAGAAAGTTAAGGAGAAAACAAAAAGACCCTGAAACTGTACATGTTTTAGGACAAATTATTGACATCATGCTAGGAAATATAGTTGCTCCTAAATATGTAGACCTTGGAAGCCTTGTAGTAGATGTTTAAATAAATGGAACTTCATAAAAAACATCTTAATTGATCTAAGAGTGGCCATAAATGTGATGACAAAGGAAACCATGAAACAACTTCAATCAATGGAGCTCTGACCTACACTTGTTATTTTACAACTAGCAGATAGGTCAACTGTTAAACCAAAGGGTATTATAGAAGACTTGGTTATCACATTGGACTCATGGGATACCTTGCATATTTTATGGTGTTACAACCTAAAGAAAACCTTGTAGGATACCCCTAAATCCTAGGGAGACCTTGGTTGGCCATTGCAGATACATTTGTTGGTTGTAGGTTTGGTAATATGATCATTTCCAATAGAAATGTGACAAAAAGCTAGTCCTTTACCCACCTACATAGCCACATACATATTTGGACTAAATTATATGGCCTACATTAGATGAGGATGATCAATATTCAATTCAAAAAAATAATGACCATTAAACATAATTCAATGTTGGAAAGCCAAGATGAAGATGAAATCCTTGCTTGCAAACATTATGCAAAATTATTATGCAGGGACCCACAACAATATAATTGTCTAACATGCTTGCATGACCCTTTGCATATCATAATACTTGTAAATGTATGTGAGTCTACTTTTTCAGATTCTTCATACATTATTACCCCATAATTATAGTCCCAATTTAGCAAGCCTTGACATTACCTTTGTTAAGACATCAACCTTGACCATAGAAATTACAACGGGTAGAACATTAAATGTCAACAATCAGTTGACAGTTACACAACAGTCTTCATTGTTAACCATGATGCAAGCACATGCAACTGCATATTCACATGGACTATCCTGACATGAAAATAATATATCATAACCTATGCATGCACATAATTTACATTAATGAAGGCCACAAATCTATGAATCGACCTCAAAGAAGAATGAACCCATATGTACATGACATAGTCAAGGGAAAATTACAAAAGTTACTAGATGTAGGGTTCATTTATTCAATATTTGACAACCAATGGGTACCCATTAGTGATTATTCCCAAAAAGGGAGGAAAATGGAGGGTATGTGTTGATTACAAAGATCACTTTTCCCTTCCTTTTACTAATCAAGTGTTGGATTGAGTAGCAAGGAAACAATGCTTTTCATTCTTAGATGGGTTCAATGGGTATAATCAAATCAAAATAGCTCCATAGGACCAAGACAAGACAACCTTTACCTATCCATGGGGTACATATGCATATTATGTCTTGCCATTTGGGTTATGCAATGATCCTACCACATTTCAAAGGGCATCCTTAAGTATATTCTTAGACTTTTTTCATGATTCCATGGAAATATACATGGATGGATTTACCACCTATGAGAATACTTATGATGAAGCATTGACTAATTTGGAGTAATTCTTGTAAAGGTGTCAATATCACAACCTTTCCTTGAGTCGTGAATTTTTTTTTATGATAATGATTGAAGGAGTGGAATTGGGACACTTTATGTCTAGCAAGGGCAATACACATAGACCCAAATAAGATTGAAGTGATCTCCACCTTGTTTGTTCCTTAGAAACAAAAAGATGTCAAAAGATTTCTTGGCCATGCTAGTTACTATAAGAGGTTTATTCAAGACTTCAATAAGATAGCAACACCACTATTTGTTCTTCTATCTAAAGATGTGGAATTTGACTAGACCCCTACTTTCCAAAATGCCTTTGAGGCCCTCAAAGCAACACTTACTAAGACTCCAGTCTTGAGAGGACCAAATTGGACAATACCTTTTTGATAAACACATAGATGCATCTGAGTTTGTAAAAGAAGCCATTTTAGGACAAAAAGAAGGGAACTTCTATA
This sequence comes from Sequoia sempervirens, assembly GCA_007258455.2. Taxonomy (NCBI): domain Eukaryota; kingdom Viridiplantae; phylum Streptophyta; class Pinopsida; order Cupressales; family Cupressaceae; genus Sequoia; species Sequoia sempervirens. Next base: position 99,791,274 of record VDFB02072274.1, on the reverse strand, counting down.
ATATTTCATATATTATATCAACAAGAATCTTCAAGGTGCATAGCTCAATTACACAGTCATTGAAAAGGAAATGTTGGCAATAGTCTATGACATCAATAAGTTTAAACACTACATCAAAGGATACTCTATCTTCATTCACACTGAACATATGGAAATAAGATATTTGATGAATAAACCAATAGTTGGAGGTAGACTTGTAAGATGGTTATTATTACTACAAGAATTTGATATCACAATTGTGGATATACTAGGGAAGGCTAATGTAGTAGAAAAATTTCTCTCAAGGCTTCCAACAAAATCAAAAAAGAATATTTGGATGACTCATTCTCTGATGAACACTTATTTTCCCTCTCTATGCATACACCTTAGTATGTAGATATAGCCAATTATTTGGTTGTAGGGAACACACCACCACATCCCTCACCAAGGGAAAAGAGACATCTAATTGAGAGAAGTTTTAACTATTCATAGGTATCTATATGTCTATTTTATATAGGGCCTGATAACATAATGAGAAGATGCATCAAGGAGGGTGAAGCCTATGAAATTTTGAAGGCATGCCATGATGAACCTTGCGGAAGATATTTTGTAGCTAAAATGATAGCTCTCAAAATATTGAACACTATTTACTATTGGCCTACACTTCACAAGGATGCAATCGAGTACATGAGAAGGTGTGATAGATGACAAAGGACGAGATGGAATACTAATATTGATAAAATGTCACTACATCCCTAGCTAGTCATTGCACCATTTGACAAGTAGGGACTAGATTTCATTGGTTCCATAACCCCAACATCAACTAACATGGAATATATCTTGGTTTGTACAAATTATCTTACAAAATGGGTGGAGGCTAAAGCTTTACAATTTGCAAGGGATGGAAATGTTGCTAAGTTTCTCTACAAAGATATCTTTACAAGGTATGGTGTTCCTATAGAAATAGTAACAGACCGGGGGCCTTAATTCACTTCAGATTTAATAAAAAAATTAGTACAAAATATGAGATTAGACACAGGAAATCTACACCCTACCACCACCAAGCTAATGGTCAAGTGGAAGTTACTAATAGGTAAATAGAGAGTATTCTCACAAAAATAGTATAACTCCATAGGAAGGATTGGGTAGTAAGGCTACCTGAAGAACTTTGGGCTTACAAGATAACTTGGAAGAGTACAATAGGCTTCACATCACATGAATTAGTGTATAGGAAGAAGGTTTTCCTTCCAATTGAGTTTGAATATGGAATAATTGAACAATAGTACAACTAGGAATGGATATATCTGTAACACAAAAAGAGAGGTTGAAAAATCTCAATGCATTAGATGAGATACACATGGAAGCAATTCATCATACCAAGATTATACAAAAATAGAGGATGGGATGGCATGATCAATTTATTAAAACTAAAAAATTCACACAGGTGATTGGACCTTGCTTTATGATTCTAGGTATAAATACCATAAGGGGAAGCTACAAACAAGATAGCTCGATCCATATGAAATTCAACATGTTTTTCTCAGTGGAACATTTTAGCTAACAACTATTGATGCAGTAAGATTTTCATTCTTAGTAAATGGCCATAGACTAAAGCTTTACAAGAAGCTAGTACAAAAGGATGACTTCTTATGCACTCTACAACATCAATTTGAGATAGAATTACATGAACCATCAACAAATACAAGCACTTAATCAGGTGAAGTATCAACAGACAAGCTACATAGCTAGCCTACTAATATTTACCAGGTATAATTACATATTAATCCAACATTTATCACATGCACAAGTTATGATCACCAGTCTTTATTCTTCTGAACCTACAATAGATGCTCATGAGACCTATAACAACAAGCATCAAGGCACATCATTTATACAGTACCCGATTGTTAAGCTATCTATAGCACTTGACACATTACATTTCATCCACACTCATAGCCACATTGCTTACTTTCATATCACGTAGCCTATTCATTCCATCACATGTGCAAGAAATAATAATTTCCACTCTCTCAAACACATACTTTCTATATCCTTTCATTTACCACTCGCTATTCTTGGACATGTGTTTTATCTCATGCTAAGTTAATTTTTCATGTATGACAACCCACAATACTTCACCATAAAATCCTATCATTTCAAATATTTTTCACCAAGATGCATGGTGTCATTCAATCATCGTTGCATGCGTCAAATTTCCACTCACTCCATGATCACATGTTCTCTTCATGTTAATTAGCTATAATTTACACTTATCCTTTCCAACCTTCTCATACTTTATATTTGAGGAAAAATAGCATAATTAATTTTGGGGGGAATGCAAAAAGTCTTTATTGTTATCACACAACCTTTCAAAAAGCCAAACATAATTTCCTTCACTTCCTTCTATTGGTCACAAAGAAATGGTAGCAACAAGTGCAGAAGTATAAGAGTAATAGTGGTATGAAGAGAAAAGAGAATATCCAAGAATAGAGTACAAATATTGAAGGTGACAGAGGTGGTTGAATTTTAGCAATGGGATGAGACATTATAAGGAGAGAACCTACAACACAATTTTTTATTGGAAGATAAGTAATGTTTTCCAATTTTCCAACAGGCAGGATGGTTGGATTACTTTCTTTGGCTTACAAAAAATAATGAGCTAATGACACAAAAAAATTTAAGTACTCTACAGAATAGTGAAGCCATTATAAGAGGATTAAGGGTTGATTCTTTGGAGGTAGCTATAAAAAAAGTGTTAGGGCTACCATGAATAGGGGAGGAATTCCCAGTGAGGTCGGATGCAATTGCTGCCATGAATGAGTTCTCAATGCCTGGAGTAAATCTAGATTCTACATCCCAAGGTACAAAATGCCTCTCTTTACCTTGGATTTTGGATTTAGTTGCCTCTTATATTATTAAATAATTGACCTACTATGGTAGGTAATCACTTCTGTATACTGTACATTTTAAAATTCTTATCCATTTACGTCATCAAAGGAATGTGAATGTACCCAATTTCTTGTACAATCTTTTAAAAAGAAAGTCAATTGAATACAAAAAGAAAAGAAATAATTCTACCCTATCTCATTTTGTTTTGGTCACCTTGTTGATTAAAATAAGCCTTAGAATTCAATTTCCCAACATATCTTGGGAAGATTTCCTAGCTTGCAACAATGTCAATAATATTCTTCGAAGGAAAAATGCAGAAGAGATGGGTAGAGAACAAGAAACGAGAGAACCTTCTACTATTGTAGTAGAGGGAAACATACCCCTTGGTTCCCCTATTACCTCGCCTACCTACAAAATAAAGGAACATGCATAACAAAAATATTAGGAAACTCAACCTGCAACTTTCAAGGAGTAGACTATAGTAGAGGGAACTACAAAAACCCTTGCATCTGTTTAGAACCCTTCAAATATAAATAAAATAAAAGGTGTGGCCTATAGTTTTGAACATAAGAAGAAACAAAAAAGGCCCACACAACTAAGGAGGTGATCACATATCTTGAGAAGGAAAGGACCTATAAAAGAGAAAGCTAAAAAATAAAAAATAAAAGATTAGTATGGTAGAAACTGACACAAATTTTGATGAAGAAAAGATTCTTGAAAATGATGCAAAAACTCTAATTTTAAAGCCTTTGTATATGAGTAGCAGTTTAATTGTTTCATATTCAAAAGACATTTTCATGGCTAAGAAGAATAACAAACCTCCAAAAAATCTTGTTTCTAAATCTAAGGGTTTGTACAATTAGAGGAGGTGGGAGAAGAATTTTTTTTGGAAAAAGAAGTTTTTTTTTTAAAGGAAGGGATGCAAGGAAGGAATTGCAAGAGATATTTGAGAGAATAAATAATTTAGAAGAGCGACTCAAAATATACCAGTAGAGGGAGAGTAATAGGGATGCCAAAATTAGAGAATTAGAAGATAAATTGCAGAAATATGAGCAAGGGTCAAGGTTAGAAGCATTGACACAACTAGCTATATTTGACATGAGTAGAAGGACTCAATACCCTATAAACCCAATCGAATACTCAAGGACACCCAATGCTCCCACTGTGGTAACACTTGGCATAGAATTGTTGAACCAAATACAATAATTTTCTTAGAAGTAAAAAGATTGGGAAAAGGAAAAATCAAAATTATTGGAAACTCATACCAGAGTGGTTGAAAAACAAGAAACAAAGATTGAGAAATTGAAAGTAAAGATAGAAGAATTGGTAGATAAAATAATCCAACTATTGAGGTGTGTACCTTCAACCAAGGTGTATACTATATTTCTCCAAGAGAAATTTCTTAGTTTTCATTTTAGCCAAATAATTAGTGACCTTCATCTCATTGTAAATTCACCAACACTGCTTTTAAAAGTATTTCAATAATCCACACCATAAATGTAGGATTAGTGGTGTGAATTATATTTACACAACTTGATTCTCCCTTATGAAACTAAATGGAATCCACTTATGCTTTTGGGGAATTTTCAAGTTAGAGAATTAGCTTCCTATATCAGGAATAAACATTTGAGGGTACAATTTCTTTAGGAATACTAGGAAAAATAAAAATCATCCCCTGTCCAGTTGAGGGAAGAATTAGAAGATCCAGATGCAGTGGTGGATCAGTGGATAGATCTCGTAGAAAAGGAGGGAGTGGAAGTAAAAAATAATGGAATATAAAGAAAAAGACTACAAAATATTTTGAGAGCTGACAACTATAAAAATTAAGCATACAATTATTTTTTTCTAGGATGGATGGAGGGAGCTTACTCCTGAACTCAAAAAGAAGGAACCTCATTCCATTTTCAACTATGTGGCAATAGTTAAAAGAGCACATAAGCATATCACAATTACCGTGAAAAATGAAATTTCTTAGCTTCCTCTCACTTTTCATCCTCCTCTCCTTCTATTTCCCATCCCACATTGGATAGGAAGGAAACAAGAGATAGATACAACATACAATAATAGGCGGGAAAAGATATCAAACCAACAAGAATTTTACTTGAGGTAGGGGAAAAGAGTGACCGAAGTGGTGGATTACAAAGAAATTGCATTACAATATAACCTTTGGCCCTAAACTTTCTTGATGACAAGAAAATGCTTAAGTTGGGGGGAAAATGATGGGCATTAGAATTGCTCAATTTCCTATTGCTATTTCATACTTTTATCTTTATTTTCTACTAAACTTTGAGACATTACCAAACCTTTCATATAACTTTAAGTAGTTTAAAGCATTTGGAATTGGAAATGTTATATTAATATGTGTATGTACGAGTTATGAATGTCCATGAAGTTTAGGAGAATTTTATGTTTAGATTATGGTTGTTAACAATGAAAATACCCTGAAAAATAAGACTAACGTTTACAACAAGATACTTGTTAACCTGCAGCAACATAATTCTCAACATGTAGTATAAGGATTATAATTCGATGCAAAGGAGTCAATCTACTGCAATGCGACCAATTTCAAATGAAGTTGGAGGCAGTCAGTTAAGGAGTAGGTCGTTGATCACCAAACATTACTATTACCTTTTAATAAGACAAGAAAGAGGAGAAGTCTAATCCCAACAAGACTATGAATTATAATAGAAACTGCTCTGCTTGGGAACATTTTTTGCTATAATGGTTAAACTTGTTGAATATAGAGTCCTTGTTTGATTTTTATACTCCTATTCTGATAGTTATTACTTTTTATTTTGAAACTCAATCCTCCTATTATTGAGGAAGAGTTGACATACATTTTTAATTTATTTTTAGTTCATAGATAGTTGGACTCCCTTGAGGACCCTATATAGTTGGGTATCTCATCGATGAGTAGATCTAGATCGTATGTGTGTTATATTGAATAAGATTTCCTATTAGATTATGCTCAACAATTTTGTATATGTTTAGAATGCATTAAAGAAGAAGTAGCTTGATAACATGATTTTCTGAGTAAGTGAATGATTAACAAGATCTTTGAGACACAACTCAAGCAAGGGCCACTTGATGTATTGTTGAACCACTTTAGTTTAGGTTGATAGATTAGATTATGCATTGTGAGTTTAATTGATAGTTTTCAATTCATGTGATTATGAATAATGTATTATAGTTTATGAGTTAGAATATATAGATTGATACTTTGTTTAGTACTCCAAAGGTTAATAAATTTAGGACATACTCCAGTATAACGGTTAATTGGTTACAATCATAAGCATTAAGTACCTGTAGCAAAAGGTAGTTGTTTACATATTCCTTTACTTTGTTTTGAGAAATAGGATTTTATTCTAATTAAAAGATTTACCATATTTTTATGTGTTTCATTCACCTATACTCAACCGATGTAGAATGTTCAAAATCCATAAATGCATATATTTTTCTAGCACTATTTGAAGTTTATGACTCCCTTATTGATGATTTAATGAAATCCCTCTCTTGAGTGATGAACTGCTTAGTCTAGGAAGCCTCAAGTTCACTGATATGTGTGCATAATCATTAGCACCAGTTAAATAGGCGTTAGAGGAACCTTGACAGTTCAAACCTAATTATTTATGTTATTTTTTCCTTTCTTTAATCTCCTAACTTATGTTATGTTGTGCTATTCAAATAATCCAACAAGTAAACCTTGAAACTATTGATATAAATGATTAGTAGGCTAGTGTCTTGTGGCCAGGATGATATATAAAATCCCTCCAAACTCAACAATGGCTATCAACTTGGAAACACTATTACTGAGTTAAATCAAAAAATTATGATCAAACTAAATTAAAAAAGGTGAGGAAATCAGAAAGATCAAACCAATATTTTTGTCTTGACCTAGGAGGGTAGCTAGGGTTTGCATCCCAAGAAGCACCACTTGAAATATATTTCAAAATCATATCAATTTCTAGATATCATGCCCAATTTCTAGACATCATGCCCAACCATCCACAATGAATCATATACCTATTAAACAAAGGGCACAAGGGCCCAAAAGTTGGCACCTTTTTTAATTTGAAATTTGAAATTTTAATTTAATATTCATATTATATTTTATATTTTATATTTTGTTTTATTTTATGATAAACATATAAATATAAGGTCAGTGTTGAAAAAATCTTTTGTGGGTTGAGGTGAGCCTCAAGGGTGAGGGGACTTGACACAAATTTATATCATAAAGACATCAATTTTTTAAAATTTTAATTTTAAACTTTAGATCTATGGTTTACAACCAAAAAAATGCCAAAAACAAAAAAACTTTGATATCACCAATTTGTATATCTTTTTTCCACTTTCTAACTTAGGGTGTCTACCTAGATTTTCAACAGTTGCCACCATTTGTCACCATTTATAGTTTACTTCATAACACAATTTAACTCCTCTTTTAATTTATGATTATTTATTTTCTTTCTAAATACTAATTTGGTTGCCAACCAAATCATTTTGAAGCTAATCAACTAGTTGGTTGGTTGACCAACCAAAAACCAACATATTGAATGACCTCCCAACCATTAATAGGGTAACCTGCTTGCTAGAAACTACTTGCTAAAAAAAATCTAGTTAATTACGCCGAGAGGCATATAACAATGGCATCACCAAAAAGCAGTGTAAGAAAAAACTCTTCAGCTAGAAATTGACATTCAAATGACATGCAAATCCATATCCACTCTTAAATCTAATCTTCTTATCTTTTGAAAAAAAAAACATAGTCATTATTGTTAAGAGATTTAAATCAAAAACTTTCCTATGTAAATGATTTTATAATTTTTTTAAATGCATTTTTAAGTATCATTTAAGAAAATAAAATGATTTACATGCAAAAAGAGAAAAAGATAAAATAGAAAGATTATTTTTATATCTAAATTTAAAATGCATATGAAATTTTATTTAATTCATTTGTATAGATAATCACTACAATTTAATTAATTATTTAAATCAAAAACTTCCTTATGTAAATTTGTAGACATTGAAAAATGTCATACACTCAAAATAGATTTTGTTATGAGACTTTTTCCCCGTGGAAGAAAAGAAAAGAAAAGAAAAGAGAATAAAAGTAAAACGAGAACTAATGTAACAGTTCAAGGAATAAAATGTAATAAAACCATAATTAGAGTTTTCATGAGATGTTGTAATTATTTATAAAAGGGTGTGTCAGTCGGAACTACCCTTTATGTTGTATAAAAACCTGTGAAACTAAATCATTTGGGGAAGAGAAAAAAAAGGAAAATCAAGTAGAGCACATTGCGGGAATAGGGTTCCAGGTTAGCAAGTTGTGAGTAGGATGGAGAATGGGCACTCCTACAGTGGGTGTCCAACCTGGGGTATAAGTGTGTGCACTCATGACGGTCCTGGCCAGGGCATGGTTTTGTGGCACGAGTGTTGAATTTTGGTGGAAACAATTTAAATCGTTGAATTTTAAATTTAGAAATTAGTTTTGTTTCATTTGGTATCAGTGCCTTTTATCCTTGTTGCACTTTTTTTGGCACATTAGAAAATTAAATTAAATAAATAAATAAATTTCTTGCACATTAGAAAATAAAATAAATTCCTTGATGCACATTTATTTGCACATTAGAAAATAAAATAAATTATTTGCACATTAGAAAATAAAATAAATTATTTGCATATTATAAAATAAAATAAATTCCTTGATGCACATTAGAAAATAAACTAAATTCCTTGTTGCATATTTATTTGCACATTAGAAAATAAAATAAAATATTTGCACAGTAGAAAATAAAATAGATTCCTTGCTACATTAGAAAATAAAATAGTTTTTTTTGCACATTAGAAAGTTAAGAAAAAAAAATTCCTTTATGCACATTTATTTGCACATTAGAAAATAAACTATAAGAAAAAATAAACTGAAATAATAGCCATTATTTGATCTTTGTTGTACAGTTAGTTGCACTTCACATTTGTAAATAAATTGTCAAGAAAAAAAAATATTTTACCGTGAAGAAGATCTTTTATCTTGATATTACTTATTTTACAATAGTTTCATAGTTTAATTTCATTTCAATTATATTCTTGTATCAATTGAAAATTTGAATTGGTGAAATAAAAGAGAGAGATTAAATTGAAGTACACTAGAATAAATTTCACGCAAAGTAGATTTGGTTTTGTCTTATACTTTCCATACTTAAATATTTACCGCTAAGCAATATTTAAATATTAATAGTCATATTGGAAAGATACTCCTGCAAAATCAAAACATAAGATAAATCTCCTTTAGAGGGGAGAGTAATCTCACACACCTTTTTTTTTTAATATTTCACATACCATTTTATCAATTTCACACTTGAAACGGAATCAAGGTGAAAATATTGTATTTGTGGATGCGTGGAGATTGGACTTTGATTTAACTATAAAATATGAAATTAAAACATTGAGCACACATCCTCAAAATATATTTTGGCATTAGTTCTATAGCCCTTCTCATTTTTGTAGCTGCATAATGTTGGTCCATAAGACAAATCAAAGAAGAAAATGTGGACACATCATAAGACAATCATTACAATATTGTAGTTGTATAACACTAGACCATTCCTCCCATATATTTCCTTAAGTATTCAGATATATGTGCCATCGAATTAGTGTGCATAGTAATTTTTTTTGTCTTCGCATAAGGCAATATTATATTATCAACTGCATTAAATTTAACCTTCAAAATTTTTCCACATTTTGAGACTTTAGTTTCACCCTTTTATTTAGAGTTTTCTTTTGCAAGTTTAAGATTAGCAACGAGAGGAAAATTTTAGAACAATCAAATACTGATTTAATTCCTTTACATAAACAAATTGACCTACCACAATGACATCTGAAAGCAACCAAAAAGCTTATGAGAATTTGGAGAAAACCAACCAAGCATTAATGCAGGAAGTTGTCGCATTAACTGCCCGAGTACAACAACTTAGGCAAGAAGCACTAGAAAAAAAGAGACCCAACAATGTAGAACTATCAGAAAGCAAGAAGAGTTCAAAGACAAGTAGGAAACAAAGCAAAAGTAAATAAAAAAATTCCAAGAAACGACCAATATCATTAGAGGAAGACTCAACTTCTAATGATAGCACTTCTCACACTTATGAATCTAAATCCTCTAAAGATAATAATAATAAACAAACACAAAAGGAATTAGACAACTTTGCTCGAAAGATTAAATTACCAAAGTATAGTGGCAATACTGACACTGGAGAGGAAGCGGAACAATGGCTAACCAACTTAGAAAGATACTTTGAATTACAAGGCACTAGTAGTTATAGTAGGACCTGGATTGCCACATATCAACTAAAAAATAGTGCCTTGAATTGGTGGCAAGATATTATTCGATCTCAAAAACTAAAAGCCAACAAAGTGAAATGGTCACAATTCAAACAATTGTTTTCACAAAAATACCTTTCTGGTTTTTTCATACAAGAAAAGAGAACTGAGTTCTTTGAATTAAAACAAAGAGGCTAATCAATAAATGAATACAAACAAGATTTTGAAAGGATTAATAGATTTGTACCATTTATTGAAGGACATGATCGAGTGGTTTGATTCATAAACGGTTTAAGACATGCATATCAAACTAATGTGTGGTGTGGTAAACCCACCTCAGTAGATGAAGCAACCCAAATTGCAGAAAATTTTGAAACACTTGATCAAATTTCAAGGCAAGCCAGGGAAAAACGTAAAAGAAAGCACAATGAATTTGGTCAAAAGAAAGCCCATTGTCAATTCACCAAGATGGTTAGACCCAACTAAAATAAACTAACACCTCTTGAAATACAATGTTGCACTTGTGGGGAGAACAATTACCAATGTTGTTTCCCTCGTAGACAAGAAGACTATAAACCCAAAAACAAGGGCACAACTACCACTTCTCCACAACCCAACATGAAGATTTATGCAGACATTGATGTAGTTATGGTGCATTGTCAACCCTCCTTAATTGAAATAAAAGGATTCATACATGGTCATCCTATTATTTTTCTTGTTGATTCTGGTAGTATTCATAATTTTATTTCTCCTAAAGTTGTCTCTAAACTAAAAATTACATCTAAGTTAATTGAGCCCTTAACTGTAGAAATGGCAGATGGTAGAATAGTAAAACAAACTGGTACACTTATTGAAAACTTAGAATTTGAGTTAGATAACTTTGTAACATGTGATCATTTTCATGTATTGAATCTTGGTAAATATGATGCTATTATAGGTATGAGTTGGTTGGAAAGAAAGAATACCCTCCTTGGTTGTGAAAAAAAACAAGTCATCATAAACTCTAACATGGGGACATGTCGAATTTTACAAGGGGAGAAAAGACCTCTTCACATTAAAACCATTTCAGCCATGCAAATCAAGTGTAGTGCTAGGAAAAATTGTAAGATATTTTGTGCTATGCTTTTTCAAATAGGTGATAAATTCAAGTTAGACATCAATATCAAACCTGTAGTGCAAGAATTCAAAGATGTTTTCCCTAAATATTTAGATAGTCTACCCCCAAAAAGATCTATAGAACATGCAATTGATTTATTTCCTAGAGCAAAACCAGTCTCTAGAGCTCCCTATCGTCAATCTATCCTTGAATTAACAAAACTAAAAATTCAATTGACACAATTACTTAAGGAAGGAAAAATAAGACAAAGTGTCTCTCCTTGGGGTGCACCAGTATTATTCATCAAAAAGAAAGATGGCAACATGAGGTTATCATAGATTATCGACAACTTAATAAATTAACCATAAAAAATAAGTATCCCTTACCTCAAATTGATGATCTCCTAGATCAATTACATGGTGCTAAATGTTTTTTCAAAATTGATTTACGATCAGGATACCATCAAATTCATATTAAAGAATCTGACATTTCCAAAACTGCCTTTCAAACACAATATGGTCATTATGAATTTGTAGTTATGCCTTTTGGTTTAACTAACACACCTGCAAATTTTATGACCTTAATGCACGATAGCTTTCGCCCATTTTTGGATGTGTTTGTAATCATTTTCCTAGATAATATCTTAATATAATCAAAAAATGAAAAAGAACAGGAAGAACATCTCAGAATGGTATTGGAAACCTTGTGAAAGAATAAGTTATATGCTAAACTTAGCAAGTGTGAATTCTTCAAATCAGAAGTATCTTACCTAGGACATGTTTCTGAAAAAGGTATTTCACCCGACCCTACTAAAATTAAGGAAATTCAAGATTGGCCTATCCCAAAGGATGCGCATGAATTTAAAAGTTTCCTAGGATTGTCTAGGTTTTACCATCGTTTTGTTAAGAATTATTCCAAGATAGCTTCACCTTTAACCGATCTAACTAAGAAAGAACAAAGCTATAATTGGAACCCAGAATGTGATAAAGCTTTCCACACACTAAAGAATTTATTAACATCTGCACCTATCCTTTGTATTCCTAATTTTAGTAAGCCTTTTGTTGTGATCACTAATGCATGAGGTACAGGTATCAGTGGTGTTCTAATGCAAGATAATTGAGTGGTGTGTTATGAATCTAGAAAGTTATTACCTACTAAAAGAAATTATCCAATCCATGATCTTGAATTACTAGGCATTGTCCATGCTTTAAAGGTTTGGTGCCATTATTTATTAGGGAATAAGTTTATATTAAAAACTGACCATCGTAGTCTCCAACACATCTTTACTCAACCTCGCCTTAATATGAGACAAAGAAGATGGATGGAACTCTTAACTGAATATGATTTCACCGTCCAATATGTTCTTGGAAAAGAAAATACAGTGGTAGATGCCTTAAGTCGAAAATGACTACGTGTTAATGCCTTGACTCTTGAGAGAATCTAATTTAAACAAAATACAAAATCCAAGTTACCTATTGATGACTATTTTCAATCCATTTATAAAGGTCTCAAAAACTCCTCCTCTAATGTCGATTTGAAAGATCGATTAGAATCTTATTTGTTGAGTAGATATGGTCTCCTTTATTACAAAGGAAGGTTGTGCATTCCCAATATATCTAACCTTAAATCTCAAATACTGAAAGACTCTCATGATATCCCAATATCCGGACACCCTGGATTCTAGAAGACCTATCTCTCAAACAAAAGAAACTACTTTTGGCCTCAAATGAAGACTGAAATTTGTACTTATGTTCAACAATGTTTAACTTGTCAAAAGGTAAAAGTGGACCAATGTAAACCTCTAGGCCTCTTGCAACCTTTGTCTATTCAAACTTGGAAATGGGAGTCAATTAGTATGGACTTCATTATGATATTTCCTCGAACACGAAAAGGGAATGATTATATTTTTGTAGTGGTGGATAGATTAACCAAGATGGCAGATTTCTTACCTATCAAAATAAAATCCTCTTCTTTTGATATTTCCTACATTTTTGTCGAAGAAATTGTTAGGCTACATGGTATTCCAAAGAACATTATTTCAGATCAAGATCCTAGGTTTACCTCCTCCTTTTGGAAATCTCTATTTGCAGAACTTGGTACTCATTTAAATTTTAGTACTGCCTATCATCCCGAGTCTGATGGCCAAAAAAAAAGGGTTAATAGAATCTTAGAAGACATGTTGTGAATCTATACCATGGATAAACCTGGGTCATGGGAAGACTATTTACACTTGGTAGAGTTTGCATACAATCAAAGATATCATTCCACCATTAAGATGTCACCTTTTGAAGTTGTCTATGGCCAAAATTGTAATACACCCATTTCATGGTTTGATCCTATCCATAAAGTTTGGTATGAGAATGAAAAAGTGTTAGAGATGGAAGCCATTATTAATAAAGCCAAACAAAATATAAAGGTTTCCCAAGATAGGTATAAAATTTGGGAGGATTCTAAGAGGTCTACTCGAGATTTTGAGGTTGGTGAACATGTTTTTCTTAGAGTTAAACCAAAAAGGAGTTTGTTAAAACTGGGTAAATATTCTAAGATAGCTCCTTGTTTTTGTGGACCTTTTGAAATATTAGAAAGATTAGGGGATGTTGCTTAAAAATTTGCTTTACCCCCTCAATTGCAAATCCATAATGTATTTCATGTAAGTTTACTTAAGAAATATGTATACAATGCAAATCATGTTATTGATTGGAAAAATATTTCTATTGAACCTTCTTGTGAATTTAAGGTTGAACCAGAACAAATAATTGAAAAAAAGATCTAGAATATTGAGAAATTAGGTTATAAATGAAGTAAAAATTAAATGGAGTCATTGTGATAATGATAGTGCTACTTGGGAAAATGTTGATTTTATTAAAGACCAATATCCTCATTTGTTTAACTAAAGGTTATTTTATTTATATGTATGTGTGATGCAGAAAATCATCAAGCTACTGAGGGTAGCAACTAAACAACAAGGGGAGAATTGTTATAAGACTTTTTCCCCGTGGAAGAAAAAAAAGAAAAGAAAAGAGAATAAAAGTAAAATGAGAACTAATGTAATAGTTCAAGGAATAAAATGTAATAAAACAATAATTAGAGTTTTCACGAGATGTTGTAATTATTTATAAAAAGGTGTGTTGGTTGGAACTACCCTTTATGTTGTATAAAAACCCATGAAACTAGATTATTTGGGGGAGAGAAAAAAAAGGAAAATCAAGTAGAGCACATTGCAGGAATAGGGTTCCAGGTTAGCAGGTTGTGAGTAGGACGGAGAAGGGGCACTCTGTAAGACCCCACTTCACATGTGATCAATACCAAACCTAATTTGTTATATGTTTTCCTAAATATGACGGTGAGATATAATGTAGGTGAAAAATAGGGTGATTGTGTGGTAATAATCTTGTATCTCATTTCTACATTATGTTTTATTGTCACCACTAAGTAGATGTTATGCACTTGTAGTTTGTGGAATATGAATTGAAAATTTTAAATGGAATTGTTGTACAGCTAAATCTTAGGATATTCAGGTAGCAAATTTATAAGATATGTAATTGTTACTTATGATTGTGTTGGTATTGTACAAGAAAGCAACACTGTCAGTATGAGAAGGGAAACTTGTCAAGAGAAAATTAGAAGACTTCCTCAAGAGGATATAAATTTGATCCTTTTGGGGGCTTATGAAAAATAGAGTGATATGTTAATTGGCTAAGGTTTTGAGGGTGGATATTAAAGGACTAATCTATTTATGGTTGTAAGGGAATTTCAATGTGTGTCATATGAGATGTAAGTTGGGGGTTAAGGATAGAAAACCAATATCCAAGTTGAAATTCGGATGGGTTCTTAAATGGGTCTTTAAAGTGGGTTGTTGGTCAATCTCCTATGTTGGGATGCAAAAATAAACTCCCTAGGGTCAATACCATAGTGGCAGGGGTCAAGTGGGCATGCAATAGGGCCCCAATGACATGATTTGACTCTTGAAAAGTCCCCATAATGAGGAGTGACGAATTTTGGACAGAGGTTGGGGTGAAAAGATGGAGGGGTTGTCCAAGTTCATGTTCCCTCTTTAATAAGGAAAGACCCACATTAATGGAAAAGAGGTACACTCCACACCTCCCCATCCAAGTTTGCAAGTGGAAACTCCTATATATCTTGGAGAGGAAGGATGAGTGGGGGTGACCCACCTCTCCTTTTGGAGAATTTTGCTTGAGGTTGGAGAAATGTGAGAGGAGAGAATATATGCTTCTTAGAAGATGGTGCTCAAACTAGTTGGATTGGAGAGGAAAGATGGATAAAAGAGTTCAAATCCTTTGCCTAAAGAAGAGATAAGTTCTTCCTATTTTTGTTTACCCTTGTTTATTGGTTGTAGGAAGGTGACATAGTATAAATATTATGGCTGAAAATAGTAGAGAACCTAGATGTATGAAATTGGTGTTGTGTTAGTTTTATCCTTTGTAAAAATGAGAAAAGACTCCATTTATCATCATGGAGCTTAAAAAATAAAAATACTTGCTCGGGGGTATGGCTAGAGCCCACAAGGCTCCATGACGCCATTACGGTAGGGTGGAGAGCAAGACCTAATCAGTTGTGTGTCCATTGTATTTCTCTAAAATTGGCTATAATATAGAAATCTAATGATTTGTCGTAGCAAGAAAAAGAATGGAAAAGAGAAGTTCGTGGAAAACTAATGTATTCATGATGTAGACTTTAAAGTGGTGAAAGAAGTATGCATATAGACCTGATTTCATTATGTTCAATAAGAAAGGGAAAAATACAATTATCTTCTTCTTTTTTTATCAATTTGATCTGGGTTAAAAAAAAAAATGCTTAACCTCCAAAGAATATCTCTATACTAGTTTATTTGAAAAAAAAATCTGATTGCAATCTGGAATTTTAAGCCTGGAATTTCATATGATATGCTATTTCTATGCCTAAATCTATGTATTCATTAGACTGAGAAATATACATGCAAAATTAAAAGATCTATGAACCAAGCGTAGGAGTGGTTACCACTACTTATGAAACTGCATACTAAAAGTCCCAACCACCACTATCTATTTCAGCTACAGCAAGTAATCCATGCGTACTGTGTTGCCTCAACATTTAATATCTCTGATTTTTTCCCCTCTTTTGTGTTGTTGCCTCAACATTTAATATCTCTGATTTTTTCCCCCTCTTTTGTGCTGCTTTTATATCTTACTTTCTGTAAGTTCTATGCTCTTTGGTATGGGCATTCCATCTTGAAAACATGGGCTCTGTCAGATCTCTAAGATCCATTGCTCTGAAATATATTGTGCATAGTTATTTATTTTGGTACTGTCTTCATATGATAGAAGGTAGATGTTGTATTAAGAGTATATTGTAGTTTGTATTAGATAGAAATAGTCCTTTTCATTCAGCCTCCTAGCCTGAGTAGAACCCTTGATTGTACGGTCATGTGTTGCAAGTCTATGTTGTCCCTCATTCTTCCTAGGATTCCACCAATCAATAATTCCCAGGGCCTGAACCATTCAACCATATCATTGAGCTTATCCTCTATCAAATTGCTAACAAATGTAGTGAGTAATTGCTTGTATTTCCAAACTCAAGCAAAGGGGACGTCTTCCAATGAAGAGACAGCTAAAAAAGAAAATTAAACAAGACAAAGAACCAGGGGCCTATATAAGCGTATCGATGGTTATCTTGCGCCCATATTAATGCAAGACGATTAAACGAATCTTCGTCACTCATCATTCTTCGTCAATTTTTTTTACTGTTCATTTTACTCGTCTTCTTTCATGTGTTCCTCACCGCTACTGGTAGCTACTCCTCCAAACTCTTCCTCTTTGGTATTACTTTTTCACTTCTCCAATTTGGTGAGCTTCAGCCAAAAAAAAAGGTTTTGGCAGAGTTTTGGGGTATGTGTATTTAAAATGAAAATTACAACCAAGATCCTCAACAAAAGAAAAAAAATAGACCAAGATTAGACTAACCGATCTTCCTCCCATCTTTTGTGCACCCCCTTCAAGTATTTGGTGCAATGAAAAATATGAATCAAATTAATTCAAAACAAATACCTCTCATTTTACTGAAGAGAAATTATTTTATGCCGAAGGATGCTTTAATTAATTTATTTAAATTAACTACCATCAGGAAAACAGTAGGATGCATGTAATGCAAGTCAAATATGTGCTGGATATTTATTGAAGATAAAAATAATTGAGATAGAAATTACTGTAAAATTTATTTATCTACCTAACATGTATCTATCTTTGACGAATCTGCGGTGCCTGTACTTAGACGAATTGTCATAATAAATTCCTCTACTGGGCTACTTTTACCTGATGCAACTCCCTTGACCTATCATCATCACACCAGTCCATGTATGCAATGCAATGTCTAATCTGAACTGGAGAACAATTTATTGCCTGATGCACAGCCTAGCCTAGTATTCTAGAGTCAACCTACAAGAGGAATGATAGTCTATTTTATACGCAAGGATTGGTATTACTTGCAAAATACGTATGGCTAGGGTAGGTGTTTTAGTAATTTTAAATTTGCATAATATATCAATGGCAGTCATGGGTACATTGACTGAAGATCTATTTAAATAATTACTTGGAAGATGGTAGCGTTTAAAGAAAATCAGTTAGTCATAATGCAGGGAACTGTATCTGCCTTTCCATCACCCTCCTTTAAAAAAAAAGAAAAGAAAATAATAATCATTGTGGTGTAGGTTGCATTAGATTTTGGATAGAGATGAGAAGACTTTAACATCTACGTTTAGAAGTAACCACCATTGTAAATTTTAAAAAAACAAACAAACAAGAGCCCATCTTGAATTAGAATGGAAGACCTATAGTTTTGCTCATTTTAATAGTGCTTAAGAAATTTTAAAATGGAGCCAAATTCAATTAAATGGAGCATATAAATCTCCCCGTGGAATTTGGGTGAAAAGATTAACCTTTTTGTCTCTACTGATGGCGTTAATATTAGCAATACAATACAATAATAAGTAAGGTTTCCATATTTGAATCACGAGTGGATGTTACTAATTCAATTATGAGCATTTATATTAATGTCATCAAAAGAAAGAATAATGTTTAAAATAAATCAAAAGGGAGACTTAGTGGGCACGTCTCCCATCTCCCTAAATAAAACAAAAGGATTAATTTAATATGCAAAATAAAAAACAAAAAAAATGGTTAGTAATACCTCCTACTTATCAATGGTTAGTAAGTTTTGCCTTTAAAACTTTTATAGTTTCTAAAATATATGCATGATAAGAAATAAGAGCTTTTTAATTTATAAAATGAAGATAGGATGACATGTCATGATTGAAAAAGAAATGGGACTTTGTTTTCTTAAAATTTAAATTAAAGGTTCTAAATTAATAGATTAAAAAAAAGAGAATTCTTTTTATATTATTTGAAAGAATCGAATCTTATCATTAAAATTATATTAACTATTATATTATGAAATTTATATATAATAAAATATAAATAATTTAATTGTTAAATAAAATTGAATTGTTTCTAACGATTTTTATATATGTTTAGATATAAATGTGGAAATATTATATATTTTTCTCATGATAATATGTACTATAGGATATTAAATTCCTCTTAGAATTAACAAAATTGGGTAAGACAAATCTAGTATAATTAACTATTTTGTCTCCAAAAGGTAATACAAGATAAGATAATTATCCCGTAAATTAAAAGCTATATGTTGTCGAAGGGAAGAGATATTACTCTTATTATAGTAAACTTTAAATTGAAGTTACTCATCCAAGCTATAAGCCTTGCACCATCGTCGCAATATTATAATAGCATAACTTTACAATGTGATGTAACCCCTTAGTTTCTAGTGTTTCGGTAAAAGGTACATTACGTAAACCTAGTATAACCTACGCCTTATGGTTGACCCGAAGTTGTTCAAGGGTGGGCATGATGGACCCTATGTATTTGATCTCAATTTTCTCTTCACCCCACTCTTGAGTGATGTGTTGATGGTGATGTTGCACAAGAAACACTCCTCAATGCATGTAGTACACAACCATACATGTGCATGGTTCTCAGTTGTTAGTGTTTTAGCTAACAATTTGTAACCTTTTTCAAAAAAAATTGATCGTTGTGTTTTTTCCCTTCGTGCAAATTTTTGGGCATGACACTCCTACAATGGGTGTCCAACTTGGGGTACAAATGTGTGCACTCAAGACGGTCCTGGCCAAGGCATGGTTTTGTGGCAGGAGTGTTGAGCATTGTTCCAATGGAACCAACACTCGTATAGAGCGGACAAGTCTACTTTCCTCCCAGACTGATCAGAGACGGAAGAGGCTGAACCAAGGACCATTCCAACAAAAGTTGGGGATTTCTTCTACACATTTCCAAAGATAAGTATTAAATCTTAATAAATTTTCTGAGCAATAAAGTGTTTTAAATCTTTGAGTTTATTGAATTAATAATTTATTTACGGCATGATTGAATGTATTTGAGTGAAATTGTTGATCAATTTATTATATGCATTTAATTTCAAAGTCTTTTCTTAACCTTTAAATATTATATTAAAATTTGTGCATAAAAGTTTTAGAATTAATTTTTGGAAACAATTTAAATCATTGCATTTTAAATTTGGGAATTAGTTTCGTTTCAGATTTACTAACATCATTTCTTCTTTAACCCATCTTCTTTCGCTTAATTGACTAAATTAGCCTAGCTATTTAATTAATTACATCATTTTCATCTATTAGCCTAATTAATTTAATTAGGTTAATTCATCCCCCTTCACACTAAAATTTCATCTCATTAAATTAAATAAATCAAAACATTTAATTTAATTCCCTAAGTCATCATATTTAATTAAATAACCCTAAGTTATTTAATTAAATATCATTTCTTCTCTCTCCCCCATTTATTAAATCATTTAATTTAATAAATATCACTTTATTCCTCCAAATCCCCTAATTGTGTGATTAAACCTTGTTTTATTAGCAATTGAACTAATTTTCCTCTAAAAGGGAATATTCCTTATCTCCTTTTTTTTGTACAATTAAAGTTTTCTTTTAATTTTCAAAATTCTTTTTATCCTTACCCAAATGAATATTCCAAAGAATATTTTTATCCCTCTATCATTTGAAAAAAGGATATTTTCACTTAGCTTCTAATGCAAGTTTTAACCTTTAACCTTTTGAACAAGTCACCTTTGACCTGTGTGAGCAAATCAAAAGTGTGTTTGTTTGAAGCAAGTGTGAGACCTTGATTAAATCTCATCATGAATTCTCATCCGTTGATGAGAATCCATGATCCATGCCTCTTCTTCCTTTCATCTTTGATCGTTGATTAATCTCTTCAATCTCAACCCTACATTTCTCATTTGCTCTCCTATAAATAAAACTCTATTTGGAGACAAATGGATCCATCTTTCAATTGCAAAGTCGTGTTGTTGAACTCACTTGCATCCACACTCATACTTTACTCACTTTTAGCTTGTTTTAGTTTATTTATAATTGCATAATAGCTTAAAGAATCCATTAATGGATTTCGTGCATCCATCTTAGTTTGCATATGAATTAGGGTTTTCATCTTTTAGCTTAGAATTAGCTTATATTAGCTTAGTAATTGCATAATTAGTTCATTTGTAGCATAAAATTATGTTAATTTAGCTTGCATCATGCTTAATTTAGCATAAACTAGGTTTTCATCCATTTATCAGAATGGTTTCATCAATTCTCTTCCATAGAATCGATTGAAATAAGCTCATTGATCACGAGATTGGGAAAGGGTTGTTGTTCCTCATCAACACGACACCAATTCTAAAATAGGATAAGTTTCAAATGGGTTAGAGTAGGAATTTAACTTTTTTCATAGTTTGTAACTTTTAGTTTATATAAATGCTTAGTTTAATCTTTTCAATTTGAATGATCTCGATTGGTAGATTGAGGTTTAGTGGACAGATTGTGCTTCGATTCATCATGGATCAAGCGTAATCGACCCACCCTAACAAACCTCATCTCACATTTTGGTGCTAGAAGGAGAGAAAATCGTTAATTTAACTATTTTAGTTCAAATTATGTTTGTTTGTTATTTTCCAAGATACAACAATGCCCAAAATACAAACAACGACACACTTTGAAGAGTGTCGCCATATAGCGACATCGCTATAATTTGAAATACCAATGTCAATTAAATACACCAACGTTGATTTAAATTTGGTGATGCCTATTTAATATAGAGGTATCAAAAAGTTTAAACAGTGACTCCCAACTTCACTGGATCGACACTCCCAAATTTCAAATCGAGACACTACTGTGTGCAGTGACGCCGGAAACAATTGCGGCATTATCGTGCTCTCTGTTTTTGTTGCAGAGTGATGCCCACAGTTCAAATTTCAATACTATCATGTTCAACGATGCTCAACGAAGGTAACAAACTTTATGATCATTTTTTGACATATGCTTTAATTTCCTTGATTTATCTAATCACTAATTCACCTCTGACTGTGTTTTGGTTGTTAGACTAACAGGGTTTTGTACGTTGAAAGACATGGAGCTCAAATGAAGAAAGCCTTTCCCTATCTTTAAATTCTATGATTGTAACAAGTGTTTAATGCTTTGGGGCAATTATAAGCCAACTTTTATGCTTTCTAATTTCTACTTTAGGACACACACTAAATTTCAATTGGGTTTAAAATAAATGCACAAACGGGATTAAAATTGAACCCTCATCTCATTCTACTTTTTTGGGTTTAAAATTGAACAAGGCAACTTCATATTTCATTTTGTGCTTAAAATGAACTCATCACTACTTTGAGGGGTTAAAATTTACAACTACTTGTTATGTTTTGTGATTTACAATGTTGTTAGTGGATGCGTATGCAATTCTCTCATGCCATTTGGCGATCTTGAGAAACAAAAAAAATCCTTAACACTTTGCAAAATCACCTACACCTTTCAATTTGGATTAAAACTGAACCCCTTGTGAGTGTGACAAAAAGACAGCGTGTGTTCTCTCTTTGTTCATACGAATAAAGATGATCGAACTATGAATGTACTTCCTCTCTATTGTTTATCTTTAGAGGGCTTTCCTTAGTGGGAAAAAGTACTCACCCCAAGGGAATGACCCAAGCAGTAATGAGCTAACGCCAAGCTCTTCCAAACCGCAATATAATGGTGTGGTTGCAATGAAAATTGTGATCAATGGGAAGCGGTGCAAGATAGCTTTCCCCCAGTATCTTTATGATGCGTAAAGCCCTTGTTCTAAGGGTTGGGAGACCTCTTGATGTGGTTTATCATTGCAACCCATAAATTGGAAGCCCTTATTATGAACCCTTGTTTAGAAGCCAAAAATCCTTAATATTTGTTGGTGCAAGAACGGTTGTTCTGAAGCTACCCCACATTTGTACTAGTCAATTGTAGAAACAAAAAACTCCTTTTGATCTCCTAGTTTTAAGGATTTTGAGATTTGGTGGTCCGAAGAAGTGTGTGTCATGGAGGGGAGCCAGTGTCACTAAATCTCTAACCGTTCACATTTTTTAGTGTTTGGAGAAATCTAAGTTGGGGCTCAACAAATATAGCCATTTTCAACCTAGGGTTGTAATGATTGTGAGTCAGTTTAATACTTTGCTTGATTCCAAAATGATGTAAAAACAAACATTCATTATCTTCCTCAAAATTTCAAACACTTTGGCCTACATATGGATACTTCTTGAAAAGGCCTTGATATTGTTGCTTGTCCTAAGGATTCTATCCTTAGAGATTTCTAAATATCTTGGCTTATATCAAACTCCATATTTTCCAAAGACAACATAGGTAATTGTGGCTTTGACCTCATGATTCTCACAAAATGGACATTGTGAAAGTTATGGTTCTTTTGACATAAACATTTAGTTTGAAACTTAATCCAGACAAGTGATTGTGGTAAAATAAACTCATTGAGCAAGATAAATTGATAAATGAACCCCACATGACTATTTGGAGACCAATTTCTCCCATTGAACAACCTGATCTTCCAAGTTCCATAATTCAACCAAACTTTGAACTCATCAATGCAGAACAAACCGATCTCGTTAGCAGTTTGAGAAGCTTCACTTTTGAAACAAAAGAAACAAATACCTAGTGGAGAAACGCAACAACCATTTTAGATGAAGAAGAGGAACAAGCTGATATTGAGGCCGGAAGGCCCATATTACCACCACCTGCTTGGAAATAAATATCTTCTTTTCTTCCATAAGCTTAAACCTTTTCTATATGATCTCATGTAAAGTCGGGATCCCTAAAATAAAGTCTACAGGTCATCATTTTAGACCTAGGCATCTTAGTCCAAAAGCTCTCAAGAAACATATTTTAAAACTTCACAAGAATAGAGACAAGTTGGTAGCAAACTTCTACAGACACGCTTCAAGAAATAATCTAGAACTATATGCCTTCTTTTGGAGTCAAAATCTTGGTCTTTTTCATATTGAACTCCTCTAAATGATCCATCGCACAATCAAAATCCCTAGGGGAAGATCTACATCCCGTTATTGAAAACGTAGATATCGTAGTGCACAGTTTAGTAGGAAGTGGGCCTCAATACTTTATCGCAATCGCTACCACTTGTTAAGAAACTTTTATGCTCAAGCTAGGAAGATCCAAACAAGTCTAAACATCCCCATTCATCCTCTCATCTAAATCAACGTTGATTCTTTAGTATTTGAACATTTTAGAGGTCTAGCATCATTCTCACTACCTTGGTATTGTCAAAACAAAGGTTCACTTATAATTCAACATTGGGTCAAACATTTCACTCACCCCTTCATCAAATTTCATCCTTCACATCATACCACTTTGCAAAATTTTGAGTACACCAACACTTTTTGACTTAAACATCAAATCAATCCAACCATCTAACTTGCCTATTTTGTATGTGAAATGCATCCTTTTCCATGCATTTTGACAATTTAGTTATCATCCTTGAACTATTTCATCTTTAAGGTCAATCGTCTACCCTAAAGATTTACAAGTTCATAAACATCCTTTATCCTAACATCAAAACATCAAGAGAAAGTCAAAAGTGTTGTTCCAAAATGTTTGCAAAGATCACTCTCCACATCCCCCACTATCACAATTGCTCCCAAAATACTTAGAGCATCTCTTTTACTTAGATTTGAGTCAACTAGAGAGTTCAAACATCACAAATCACAACATAACTCTCCCATAGGTGACACAAAATTTATGGTAAAGACTAGATTACAACACAAGAGAATCATGGAAAAATCCAAAGTTACATTCACCTCAAGTGATCCAAATCCTTTAGAATTCAATCTGAGAAGTCAAGTTACACCATCAAAACAACCTTCATCCCCATTAGGACCATATGAGATAGAAGATATCACAAAAAACCCATTTGAACTCACTAGGGAGGAAATTATGGAACATCAAGCCTTTGAAAATGTAGCTCCTATCTCCCCAACTTTTGTGGCACATAATTTAACACAAGGTTTCACAACTCCATCGCTAGGGCTAGATCAAACCTACATTCCTAGTATTTCAACAAGCCTTGCTAAGTACTTCAGACATGCTCTTTCATTTGAAAATAGTACACTTGTGGGAACACTTGGAAACCAATCCTCCATCCAACACAACCACTTGGACACCTAGCTTTGGTGCTCCTCCTGTTCTTGAAGATCCTAAACAGATATACACACCTATTGATCTTCATTACTCAACCATGACTTCAACATATCGAAGGAATCCCTCTTCATCCACGTCTATGAGTACCGCAATTGTTCCCACCATCACACAAAGCAGTGCAGATTAGGTATCTCAAAATAGTGCTCAAGGGCATACCAACACCATACCACAAAATTAACCTTTAAAGCAAATAGGGACATCCTCACCTAATTCTCTGATGGGTTCATCCATACGATTGGTTTTGCAAAACACATCCACACCATCCATCATCAACCCATCTCAAAGAAATCCCTTGGTAACAAATCTTGTCAACACAACTAATACATCCCTAACACAAGGAAATCCTCAAAACATGGGACAAGCAAATCTTTTCAACCAATGAACTCAAGGTCTTAGTGTGTCATTTCAATCACATAATCTAATGGCACCATCCTCATCTTTTTCCACAGTCCCCTTTGCTATGCCAAATCAAACAAGATCTCAAACATACATTCCTCCACCTCATTCTATCATCTTTCAAGGAATGTTGAACCAAGGAAATCCCCAACACTTCATCACCAATCCATTTCCCACTCAAAACATCAATATCCATAATCCTCCATAGGTGTCACAACAACCACCTGATTCCGCATTACAATCACATGTATTAGCCTTATAGCAAGCACAACAAGCCTGTCAACAAGCAACCTTAGCACAACAACAAGCAGCACAACAAGCATCCTTAGCATAACAACAACAAGACCATCAACAAGCCCTAGTGGCACAACAAGCTCAACCACAAACCTTACTAGCTCAACAGTATGCCCAACAACAACAAGGTTCCTATTATAATCCTTAATCGAACATCATCAATCCAAACATATTAGGAATGTATACATCGATACCCCAATCACCATCACCATACACCCCATATAACTCATATGTAATCTCACCATATGTTCCTCCACCCAATCCTCAAGATGATCTAGCATCGCAATTTAAGGCACTCTCACAAGAAATGAAGGACCTTCGCATGGGCAAGGCAAAGAATCCCCATACACAAAACTTGTGTCTATATCCATTTGATCAAAACATCATAATGGTACCATTCCCTCCTGGTTTTGAAATCCCCAAATTTGATAAATATAAAGGGAGAGGAAGTCATGTGGACCATATCAAAGAATTTAACATCATGTGCATGGAGGTGGCTTTCAATTATTCTTATCTAGTGTGCCTCTTCCCTCAAAGTTTAACAGGTCCTACTATGGATTGGTTTTCTCATTTACCCTCGGTATCAAAACTTTCCAAGAAATTACTAACAAATTCCTCGATCACTTCTCCTTCAATCTTAACATGGACATCAGTCTAGAAGAATTATACACTCTTAGATAAAAAAAAAAAAGGAGAATCTTTCACCCATTTCTTGCAACGGTGGAGACAAGGCACTAGTAAAAGCAAGTGGCCTCTTCCTCATGAACAACAAGTGGGAATCACCTTAACCAATCTAGATCCAGATTTATATTTCCACTTGAAAATGCAATGCATCACATCATATGACGAACTGGTCCCTAGAGCCCTTCACATTGAAAGAGCTCTAATTTCACAAGGAAATACTCAAGCTTACAAAGACAACCATCCCTCAACTAATTCAAATGATAAACCTCGTGTTTAGGCTAAGAACAAAAACATAACAAATGATGGTGTGGTAGATGCTAAGGTAATCCTAAGTGCTCCTAGACTGAACAACAATCAAGTTGCTAACATCCAGCCGACTGTGCAACAAACAAAAACTCCTCAAAACAATCACATCAATAACACCGGCATGCAACAAAGGTGAACCGCTAACAAGAACAATTATCCCAAATGCAAGTATGCATCTATAAGAATATATCAAAACAATCATGAAGAAGTTGGTAGAGTCAAATCTGATAACACTTCCCCAACTTTGAAAACTACCAAGAACCATAAGAGAAACCATCCTGGTACAACGAGCATAACCTTTGTGACTTTCACAAAATCAAAGGACATAAAACAACAAACTTCATGAAACTTAAGAATATCATTCAAGATCTCATAGAAAATGACACCATATCTGTTGAGGTACCATCTGGAAATCAAAATCTTAAGATATACAAGAACCTTATGCCAGATCATAACAAAGAAAATAACAACAACAAAGCTAAGGATTACACAAAAATCCAACATACCTATTCCAATGTAATTGCCTCCTATGATAGCATTATTACTGTTGTCACCATTAAAGGAGCTAGTAAAAAATGTAGAGTCACCACACGACGTGGCAAAGTTACCATTCAAGGAGTCCCACCTCAATCTAGGAAACAACCTACGTTTCCCACATCTAATCCTAGCAAGTACAATCTTCTAGATCAACTTAAGTAGACCCCCGCACAAATATCAATCTTATAACTCTTAAGGTTATCCCCCACACATAGGGAAATATTGGAGAAAGCCTTGTCTGAGTCATATGTCCTTGAGGATATTGATATCAATCAATTTCAAGCTATGGTAGGCCATATCACCAACCATCTTCTCACCTTCTCCAAGCAAGACCTACCATCGCAACCATCTCATAACCGTGCTTTACACCTTGAGGTTATCATTCATAAAAACAAGGTCAAAAGAGTCTTGGTAGATGGAGGTGTTGGTCTGAACATTTGTACCCTTCAATTGATAAAATATCTGGGCTATTCAGAAGATACTATTGAGAAAGCAAAGATTACCACCATCAAAGCATATGATGACCAAGAATGGGTATCGCAAGGAATCATTGCACTTCCCATTCAAGTGGGACCTCTTATTGCTAAAACTACATGCCAAGTGCTTGATCTTGATCTTCCCTATAACATCTTGCTTGGTCGACCATGGATCCATGCTTTAAAAGTTGTTGCCTTAACCAATCACCAGTGTGTAAAGTTTCCTTTCAAAGGTAGAGAAATCACTATCCATGGAGACCCTGAGCCTTTTTACTACTACAAAATTCTTGAAGCCAAGTTTTATAAGATCACCCAAATACCCAAGAATGATGAAGGGCCTACACCATCAAGTTCATTTGTTGACCCATCATCCTTGGCTTCTACCTCAGCAGCAAAAATACCCATTGTGCAAAGTATACTCGATGTCAAAGCATTGATCCAAGATGATGGTTGTGGAAACTACAAGCTATTAAAAGTCACCTTTTTCTTAGGAGAGTTACCTATTTCTCCTCAAAATCATGGGAAACCCACATCTAGCACCAAAGAACCCAAAAAAATCAAGATGGAAGCTACTACCATTACTAAGAGGGGGGATTTGAACCAGGAAGATGTCAATGAGGAAGATATCTCTAAACTCCTCTATCAAGATGAACGACTTGTCCATGTTCTTCCCATGGAAGATGATAATAAAGGCTTGCAACTTATACGGAATTGGGGATATAACAAGAATGAAAATCTAGGACAAAATGATCATGGTTTACTAGAACCCATCATTCCTGAGAAATGAATAAAGAATTTTGTCTTAGGTTGTACTATGAGAAAGGTCACACTTATTGGCAAAGGTATTTCCACTAAACAAGTTGAGGATTCATGTTGGTTACCTACATCGCATGATACAACCTTAGATGAATTTCCCCTTGATGTTGCTGACCTATTTGAGAACAACACCCTCTTTATGATATCCATAACATCCTTTCTCCCAAGCAACCAACCAATGGAAATACACCTAGTATACCCACAACTTATTGACATGGATCAACAAAGACCACCGATTCTAGATTTATTTGAAAACAATGAAGCAATCTCAGAATTCATGGGACTTCATGACAACTTATCATATGTAGATCACAAATCAAGATTTGACATAGAGCTCAACACAAGGGCATACTATGGGGAAACAATTGAATCCTTTAGTCACAAAATTAATGAAATGCAACTAACATGCAGATCCTTGAGTGAATACCACTTAGTGGCACTCTCTGATCCTAAAATAATAAAAAAAAGGATGCATCTAATGGTGAAAACCTCTTTAAGGCACCCAAGGATGAGGGATTCAATCTACCCCTTAGTGCAATACATCTAGAAAAGTCAGCAATGCAAACAGAAAAGGCCACTCTAGTCAATCTGGGAACAAAAGAAGCACCTAAAATCACTTTCTATGCCAAATCATTGTTGGACGAAGAAAAAAAGAATCTAGTAGCATTCCTCAAAGAATGAAGAGCTAACTTTGCATGGTCAAACACAAATATGCCAGGCCTTGATTTTGAAGTGGTTGTGCATCACTTAGCAGTTTATCCTAAAGCTAAGCCAATTAAGCAGAAATTAAGGAAGATGTATCCTCGGATAGCGCTCTTGGTCAAACTAGAGTTACAAAAAATTCTTGATGTTGGATTTATCTGACCGATAGATTATCCTGAGTGGGTTTTAAACCTGGTACAAGTCTCAAAACCCACTAGGGGCATCAGAATCTACACTGATTTTAGAGGCCTAAAAAAAGCATGCCCAAAGCATGATTTCCCTCTTCCTAACATCGATCTCATTGTGGACTTAACAGCAAGGCATGAAATGCTATCACTCATGGATGGTTTTTCAGGGTATAATCAAATCATAATCACTAAGGAGGATCAACATAAAATTGTGTTCACTTGCCCATGGGGAACTTATTGCTGGAATGTGATGTCATTTGGGTTAAAGAATGCAAGAGAAACCTATCAAAGAGCAATGACCCTCATCTTTCATGACATGATCCACAAAATAGTTGAAGATTATGTGAGCAATATTTTGGAAAAATCAAAGAAAATAAGTGAGCACAAACAAGTCTTAGGACCCATCTTTGACAGGTTGGAAGAATACAAAGTAAGGCTAAATCCAAAAAAGTGTGTTTTTGGGGTCACATCAGGGAAACTTCTTGGGTTCATCGTTTCACAAGGAGGGATAGAAATTGATCCAGCAAAGGTAAAAGCCATCCTAGAGATGGAACCACCGCAAACACTAAAGCAAATGAGAGGATTACAAGGAATATTGCAGTCTATCAGAAGATTTATAGCACAACTATTAGATAAAATCCACCCCTTTTCGCATCTTCTCCATAAAGGGATAACCTACAAGTGGGATGAAAAGTGTGATAAATCTTTCTAGCAGATCAAAGATTATCTACTCGCAACTCCAGTACCCATGCCACCAATATTTAACAATCCACTAATCTTATATATCTCAGCAAAACTAGCAGCATTGGGAGCTCTTTTAGCACAACATGATGAAAACATAAAGGAAAGGGCCATCTACTACATCAACGGAACCTTGGTGGGATACAAAATGAATTATTCACCTATTGAGAAAGCATTCCTAGTAGTTTTTTTTGCTTCACAAAAATTCAGACATTACATATTGTCCCATCAAATCAAGCTCATTGCAAAGATTGATCCATTAAAATACATGTTATCCAAAGCAACTCTCACAGGACGAATGGCTAAATGGGTGATTATCTTAACAGAATTTGACATAGATTATGTAGAACGCAAGGCAATCAAAGGGCAAGTGATCATAGACCAACTAGTAGAAGCACCCATCTATGTTGAGAACCCCTTGATATCTGAGTTCCTTGACGAATCAGTGTTTCTTATCAATCTCACAGCTCAGTGGAAGATGTACTTCAATGGATCATTCACCCAAAATGGATCCAGAGCAAGCACTCTTTTTATCACCCCCAAGGTGATTACATTCTAAAATCATACAGGCTATCATTTCCTTATACAAACAATATTGTTGAATATGAAGCCTTAATCAAAGGTCTAAGGATAGCAGTTTAGTGGCAGATTCAAGAGATGAAAGTCTATGGAGACTCACAGCTGGTTATCAACCAAGTCAATGATGACTATCAAACTAAATACGACAAGGTTACTCCTTACTAGAATATGGTGGAGAATCTCAAGGATCTTTTCATAGACATAACTTTTGAGAAGATTCGTCACCTAAATAATAGAGCAGTAGACGCCATGGAAACAATCGGATCATTGTTAAACATGTTGAACAATGTCCTACAATGTGAATTTTTGGTAGAACAAATTCTCGTACCAACTTTAGAAATCTCTAAATCTGAATTCATGTGTTTCATTATTGGTCTTGGATCCCCATGGTATCATGACATCTTTACTTAAGGATCCCTCCCATCCAATACCACCTCAAACCTTAAAAAGACCTTTGTTAAAAAGGAAAACTGATTTGTGATCCCAAGTGATACCTTTTATCGATGAAGCATCAAAGGGACATTACTACAATGTCTTAACCAAGAAGAAGCCTTAACTGCGTTAACAAAAGTACATGATGGCATATGTCGGTCCATTCTAATGGTATGACATTAGCTAAGAAATTGCTGAGGATGGGGTACTATTGGCCAACCATGGAAAATGAAGCCCATCAGTATGTGCAAAGGTGAATCCAATGTCAACAACACGGAGATCTAATTCATGCTCCAACTAAAGAGTTGCAACCCATGATCACACCATGGCCTTTTTTGCAATGGGGACTTGACCTCAAAGGAAAAATCACTCCAACTTCATCCAACGACCACAAGTTTATCATAACTACCACTGAGTACTTTACTATGTGGGTTGAATCCATTCCTATGATATATATAACGGGGAAGTAGATTGCCAAATTTATCCTAAACTACCTAATTTTCCATTATGGTGTTCCAAAAACCATCATCTCAGATAATGGAACCCCTTTTAAAAATTAGAATGTGAAAGAGTTGTGCCAAAGATTCAATATCCAACAGTGATTCTCTACCCCATATTATCCCCATGGAAATGGCCAAGCAGAAGCTACAAACAAAACTATCCTAAAAATCTTGAAGAAAACAATGAATG
Organism: Sequoia sempervirens; assembly: GCA_007258455.2. Taxonomy (NCBI): domain Eukaryota; kingdom Viridiplantae; phylum Streptophyta; class Pinopsida; order Cupressales; family Cupressaceae; genus Sequoia; species Sequoia sempervirens. Next base: position 99,759,513 of record VDFB02072274.1, on the reverse strand, counting down.
AAGCTAGTCATGACTGGCATCTACAACTAAATCATGATCTTTGGGCTTATCAAACCAATATCCGCAAGCCAATAGATGCAACCCCTTTTCTCCCATTTTTTTGGATTAGAAGCCATCTTTCCTATTGAGGTTGAGCTCCCATCATTGCATGTGTCACTATAGAACCTGATAACTAAGGAAGAATACAGAGTGTCTCGGTTGAATGAACTAGAATTCCTAGATGAGTGTCGTCTTGATGCCCTCAATCATTTACAAGTATATAAAAACTGACTGAAACAAATCTATAACAAGAGGATCAAATGTCAGTCGTTCCAAGTCAGAGATCTTGTCTTAAAGCAGAATTAGAAAAACCTTCCAGATCAATACAACAAAGGAAAGTTTGAACCTAACTAGTTGGGTCCCTTTGTCATCACAGCAAGCTACAAATTAGGAGCATACCAACTGTCAACCCTTGAAGGTGAACCCTTGCAGGAGCCAACAAACAAATTGCATCTCAAAAAAAATTATGCCTAGTCCTGAAGGGTATAAATCAAAAAATACAAAAAAATCAAAAAATGATTAAAATCCAAAAAAATGAGAAAAAGGATTGAAAAAGTAAAGAAAAATAATTTTCCTCTAGTGAAAACCACTTCGGTGGCACTTTGGGCAAGTACCTTGGTGAAAACCTAGCAAACAAGCACCTTGTATAAATAAAGCACCTCCATTTATTCTTTGGCTCCTTTATCCTATCATTCTTTGCATCGCCATTTATCCATCATCCATGTCCTTATCATAGTTTGACACTATAGCACTACTTGGCATATTCCAAAGGTCAGTATGTCCTACCTTTATCGAAGTAGTCTAACATATCATGTTGGGGGCACTTTGTTATAGATTGTATTAGATTCTTGTATATCTTGAGGTCATTGGAAATCTTATCAGAAAATCCCAAAAAAATTTGTAAAACAATCATCAGAAAATCCAAAAAAAATTGCAAAATCTTGTACAGCTAAAATCCAAAAACATCCAAAAGAAATCAAATCCCTAAAAAAGGTCGAAAACATCAAAAATCCAAAAAAAAAAAGTCCCCTTTTAGAACTACATTGTCTCTAAGCTTGAAGGTAGGTAAGGCCATCATTGATGTGCCCCCAAGACACCCTAGGTCAGTCCTTTAGGCATATGTCATAATAAACTAACTTTCCCATCATTGTTCATATTTTCATCTTGTTAATGGGTTGAGTCAACCGAACTACGTGGTCTCTGCGTGTATAACGTAGGCAAGGCGTATCTTTGATCAGCCCCTGAGGCCCCTAGGATAGGTCTTTAGGTTAGGTTCTTGGTCGAAACTTGAACATTCTCGAAAATCCCAAAACATCCAGATATCTCAAAAAATCCAAAAACATTTGTAAAACTCCTCAAAAAGCCCAAAACATCAAAATATCTCATAAAAGTCCTAAACATTCAAAATCTCTCGAACACCAAAACATCCAAATAAACACAAAAAACATTTAGAAAACATTCAAAAGACCTAAAAAGCCTCAAAAAAGTATTGGAAAACCCTAAACAGCCTCAAATAATCTGAAAACCAAAAACATTTAGAAAACATTCAAAAAGGCCAAAAACAGCCTCAAAACATTTAGAAAATACCAAAAACATTAAAATATTCTAGAAAAATCCAAAACCCATCCATCCCATCTCGCTTTCACCCGCAACAAACCTTCACCCATAATAAATTGATCATCACCTTCAACCTTTGGTGAAACAAGTAGAAAACAAACATAGCAAGTCATAAAGTGAGAACCTAAGTGTCAAAATCTAAAGTCTAAATAATAGGTAAATGCGTCAGTGAAGTTTATATCAATAGCTCATTTTAGCATCATCATCCTAACATCAAACAACCTTTGATCACCATGTCCTAGGATGTATCCTTCCTACGATGGGCATCAGTATCAGACATCACCTTAGCTAAACTTAAACTAGGCAAGAGATATAGATAACACTAACTATTTGTCTTTGATCTTTTCTTATGATTTATCTTAAATGACCCATTCCAAGGACCTCTTGGTGATGTTTATCAAAATGATTTAGAGATAAAGGAATGGGGCATCAATCATTATATTTTGTTTGATATGCTTGTGGATACTCTTGTAAAATAATCTTGGTGCATACTTGCTTAGTTGTGTGTAGGAAGGTTGTTTAGAGTACGTTGTTGACTATTGTGCATGCTTTGGTCCAATATATTATAAGCTTCTAACTTGCATTCAACAAGGTTTTTGTATGTCAAGATGTGAACGAGAACTATCCTATCTATTTTCTGAGTCAAAGTCCATTACACTAGATACAACATCATCTTGGTTATTGATACCTTAATGTATCATGTCTATATGTTATATCAAACAATAAGGAATGACGAAAAATCCCAATCTTGAAGTATGAGCATCTCATCATCCTGCATTCATCCTCATTTTGTATTGTCTCATCACCATCTCAAATAAAGTCTCAATGGATCATAGACTTGTTGGATCTTTTGAAGCAATCATCAAAATCAACGATCATTCATTCTTTATTCTTCTATCTTCTCTTTGCGCTAACCTGGTATCATGACAGTCAACAAAAACATCATCAATGCATCCACCCTGCATCCACAAACCATCAGTATACATGCATCTCATAATCATAGTATAATCATAAAACATCCATCGACATAATCATTGCATATCACATCATACATTCTGCATTATCATTTGAGTTGTGATGAATAATATAGATTTATTATTCTAGGCATCTTAAATCATTGCATTATCATTTGCATCCATACATTCATATGCATACATCATCATAAAATTGCGTAGAAAATACAAAAAAAAAATGCATCCATATCATTTGCATCACATATCATATCTTCCATAGCATATCGTGAAAATATACTGAAAAAGAACACAACATTGCATCCATATCATAATGATCATCACATATCATATAGACATATAAGAGTGTGTCCATACATACTATAAGCATCGCATATACATCCATTTATCATATGCATGAAATAAGTGAACATATCACATCATAAATCATTTTTTTCCATATCATATATATATCAAAAAATGAATGTCATGGTACAAGATCTGGATCAATGTATGTATAACGATCAAAAGTACAATATCCATGAGGCTGTAAAAAAGGATCCCATGAATGTATATCTATGATTAAGAATCGAGCAATAAAATCAAAAAGTGTTTGTACAATGAAGGCTAACCCTGATGGTTGCTACCCTCTCCAACCTGCCTCTAAGGTTGATCCTCGACTCTCAATCGTGCATCATTGCATTGTGAAAAATTAGGTTGTCTAAGTGCATGTGATACATCTCGGTGGTAATGCTCCCTATAATATGCAACCTCTGTCATGACCTCTCTATACAATCTAGTTGAAACGGTCCTGCCATGAGTGGCCACCATCATAGCCTCTATCTACTGGTGTCAAAAAACCTCCTAGTCTCTCTTTGTGGTCACAACTTGTACCCGCTGTAACACTTGATATCTCTTGGTCGTGATGGCCACCACCTACTATCATGCCTAGTCCCGCTTAGCAATAATACCCAAAATCTGTTGGCGGGCCTGATCTCGCTCACCAGTCAAAGTTTGCACCTGTTGTTTTAGTTGTTGTATCTATGCATCCCTAGCATTTGGTGTTGGTGGTGGCGCTTCTTGTTGCTATACAACTAGAGGTTGTTGAGGAGGTTGTTATCTAATCAACAGAGCCCCTAGAACTTGACCATCTTGGCCATCTTGGCCACCCTGTCCTCTACCTCTAACCCCTGGCTCTCGGTCTCCCTCGCAGAGGAGCACCCACTGGATTTGTCAACTATCATGGGGGTACGAACCAAGCATCATAAGCAGACATAGTTTGTGCTACCGCCTGACCTTGATCATAGGCCCAAGGCTGAGTCACTAATTGTCTAAAGCTCTCAACTGCTTCAGGAGCTAGAATGGTTGGTCCCCATGTGGGAACCTCTCTAGACGACCTAGTAAAAATGGCCCTATAACCATCATCTGGCCTATCCTGGACCCCTCCAAACTGTCGAGCCACCCTGTTTGGTAAATAACACTCAATAATAGTGTGCTTGCAACCTTGCATGTATTAGGTATGTCTAGCAAAGTATAACAGTTGCACATCATCAAACCATGGTGGAATTTGTAGCCATAGGTGCCAGCAAAAAACTATCATATATCATCAATGACTTGTCACCAATACGAGAGCCCAATCTGTCTAGTGTGCCTCACTGTAATAGCACCTCTATACCACTAGATCACAAGGTCATCTAGCTCAACATCTATCATCTGAACAATAGGTCAAAGCATGGTGATATGCTCCCATGCCCAAATGTGTAGCAGAGTCAGCCCTGCACCAATGGCTCTCCCATCATAGTACACAAAATCATGCATATCATGATATAGAGAGGCCAACATCATGGGCCCCCATGCAAAAAGTGTCCTCCTGTGAAGCATGTGATGCCATGCCAAGCCCCACCTGGACTAAACCCTCTGTTGCATTTTTTTAGAGCAATCAAACCCAAAATAATGGCTACAATAATCAACCTGAAGGTAGGCACGTGACCTTTGTACAACTCGAGGTTGATGTGTGATGTAACTAAAGCAATGTCCTCCAGCTCCATCACATTGTGACAGGAATCGAGTATGGCATCAACATCGTAGATCATGAGATTTCCATGTATCAGAAAACTCAAAATACGCCATACATCCTCTAAGGTCATCATCGCCTCGACTATTGGAAGGTGGAAAGACGAGGTCTCACTATGCCATCTCTCGCACAAAGCAATCATCATGGAAAGATGTGTCTGAATCACGAGAGCATATGCGGCATACTAGAGGTCAATCTCTCCTAGGCGCTCCTGGCGTAACTCTAACAAATCACTCAATCTGTCCAACATGGTGGACCTATGCTCACGTGATATCAACGGTGGAATGACCTCCTACATCCACAAAGTGCACGACATCAGGAAATCGAGGAAATTTAAATCAATTTAGAAATTATAGCTCAAAAATAAAAAAAAAGCGTCGTTATATTCAAATATCAAATTGTGACTCCCAAAAGCATTTCAAATTGCAAAACACAACATGCGTCGCCAAACACATAGGCACCGCTATCTAAACTTTGGTAACCATAACCCTAATTTCTAAATCAGCAAGAGTGTCGCTATATAAGCGTGTGTCGCAATTTAAAATTAGAAACCCTATTTCAAATCGCGACTAGCGTCACCATATAAATATGTGTCGCTATAATTCATTTGAGCATTTTTTATTACAATTTGGGCATCGCTATACAACGATGCCCCCAAAGTTTAAATTTCAAAGTGCAATAAATGCATCCAAAAGTCAAATTTCAAATCAAGTTTGGAGTTATATACCAGTGGTTATGCACCTGGAAGTCGCTGATACTCTCAAACTCAGTCAGAGATGTTCTTGGGAAGCTCTCGTCTCACCATTTCGTTTGAGGTTTAGAGCTCAAAATAGCAAGAATCTCTTAAGTGTGAATGCGCAAATGAATTGAAAGTGACCCTTCTTGGCTTATTTATGCTAGAAAATTAGATTTTTTTGCCCTAATTTCACCTTCAAGCTAGGGTTTATAATCATTTTCACCAATTTTTCCAATCCAAACCTAATTTTGCATTTTTTTTGCATTTTTTGCATAATTCTTGCATCCCGGAGCGTTTTTGGACCCTTGGGACAGCTTTTAACCTTTATCAACAAATCAACCCAAATTTCAAAATTTCTGCCCAATTTCTCAAGGGGGCAAGGAATCAGCTTTATCCTTCTGCTGGGGTGTCTGAGAAAATCAAAAAAAAATATTTCTTGATTTAAGCAGCATTTTTGATATGAAAAGCATCATTCTTTGAACCAAAGCAGCAGGTACCTCGCTTCAAAGAGGGGAAAAATGTAGACAATGAAAAATTTCCTAAATGATATCATACACTCAAAACAGATTTGTTGTGCCTATAGCACACATGCCCCATTTGAAATGGGGACCCTCTCCTTTTGCCTTTGTCGAGTCACTTTTTTTTGCTTTTGTCTCATTTTTCGTGCCCTAATTTTGAGCTTAAAGTGGTCAAGAGCCCTAAAGTCATCATCCTCAGTTGACTAAAATTTCAACACCCTAAAATTTTCTAAGTCCTTGGCTCCTGCATAGGTTCTCATACAGACTTCCCTTGGCCTTTTGCTATGGCGTCCTCTAGGTCCTGCAGGTCCGCCCTTGCAGGCTTCCCTTTGTGTGTTGCTCTTGACTCTTCGTCGTTTCATCGATGACCAACCCGAGACGTCCACCTGCATGGCAGGTCCTGCAACCTCCTCTGTCATCCTCTTCCAGTCCCTCATCAATGACAAATCCTAGAGTTCTTTCTATATTTTGGGCTCCACTTTTCCCGCCACCGGCATGTCAAACTTCACACCCAGCTACCCCGCCAGTTGTCGTACTCACATTTAATGCAGGTAATTAATGAAATTTTTACTATAAATAGCCCTCTGATCTGTCATTTTCACCGACCAAGTTTGAAATCTGTCAGAGGGAAAATGGCGATCATGACCCTTGCACCTGCATGAGCTTTTAAAGAATCTAAAACTCGGCCTTCATCGAATTTCTTCGCGCCTTCCAGGTATGTCTGTTGTTAGGAAATTGAAGTGCATCCTTTGTGAAAGGGGTTTTAAAATTAATCATAAAATCTTAAGAGAAACCCCTAATTTGGTCAAGCGACCATTAAAACTGTTTGTTCCACACTTAAAATCATTTAAAAACTTGATCAAACCATGAAAACAACACTATTTTAAATGATGCAAAACTTCACCCCGTCAGCACTGTTCTTCATAGAGTGACATCCCTTTTTGCGGCTTGGATCCTCCTCCTCCTCATCCTAGTTGAAACCCAAAATAGCGAAACACTTAATTCAAAAATTGAAAGCCTTAAAACCCTTGCGCGTCCTCCTTTGTGAGCTGCCATGTGCGGGTGACCCCTGTCTCGTGGTCATTCTCAAACGGTCGGTCATTACACGAGAAAATCCTGCGCCAAGTATTTCTTGCAGAATGTTTCATGCAGACCTCCATCCACCCTTTGTCATCGCCATGATGTCATTCCCTAACGGCTAAGCTACTGCCTCTGCCCACATCATGGACTTCACACTCCTCCTTGTACTTCAAGGTTCCTAAACAAAAATGTAAGGTTAAAATTATCCTTGTAGGTAAATATATGCAGGGGTCCATTTGCGAACCGCCCCGCCATCATTGCCATTCTAAACATTCAAGGAACCCCGTCTGCCCACATTGCAGACTTCGCCCAGACCATTTCCCTCTGAGACTTCAGCATAAAAAATTTAAGTCCAGCGCCATGCAGACCTTTCCTTACAGGGTTGCCATTTGTGGCCCACCGTTGCTCAATTGTCATTTGTGAACGACAGTGCCATCATTTCCACCTGCAAACCAGAACTCGCTTCTTCCTCCGTCGTCCGAACTTATCTAAGGAAAAATGACTAAGTTAAATTCTTTGTGGGTCGCTCCTTGTGGACTGTCGCATGCGGATTTTCGTCTTGCCTCTTCCATTTCTAACGACCATCTCAAAGTGGTTGTCTACCAGTCCTGCCCCGCATGCCTCAAAGGAACCAAAATGAATAAGTTAACTTATGGCGTCCATGGACTCTACGTCACCCGCATTGCATATTTCTCCTTGAGGGCCGTTGTGCCTTGTTCATTGTTTCTCAACAGTGAAGTCTGAAACGTCCATGAGACCTCCTACCTCTGCATTCCTCTCACTCGCACGAGAAAAATGACCAATTTAATGATTCAAAATATTTTATAACTGACTCCCACACATGCCAAATGCTTTGTTGAAGACCTTCACTGCCAAATATCCAATACGAAACTTTGAGTGCGAGTGGTTGCTTGTGGGACGTCGTGCCCCTGATGTCATCCTGCTCCTAATCACTCTTGATGGCTCCCAACCTAGGGAAACCTGCATCCCTGGGCCTGCATTCTTGTATCTGATCCAAACAAGCCTTGAATGATGATGAATTTTATGACCTCCTAGTGATGAATTGTTGGATCTAACCCTTATTTTGCAGGATTTGATTGACGCTTCCTTGATTTTTATATGAATATGCTTACTATGACCTTATATGCAATATTTATGGAGTCTATTGTGGGTCCATTAGGGAATTCTTTCGATAAATAGAAAGGAAAGAAGCTTGTAAAAGCACCGAGAGGGAAAGAGGAGAAGGATGAAATGAAGTACCAATTCCATGGGGTGGAGTGCACCTCCAAAATCACTTCCACCTAGGATTCAGTGTTAGACACCAACCTTGGGCATGTGGATATAGATAAATTCTGATGAAGGGTCATGATCAACCCTACAACTGAAAAATGCGCAAAAAATCAAAAAGAGTGGCCTCGCCAAGGCAACTGGCTTTCCACCTGCGCTCATTGCTCTAGAGTTAGTCATGGTATGCAGAGAATGTTACCAAAGCAGTAGGAAAATCATTGACCATGATGGAAAAGTGTTGGTAGATTTGTCTACCAGATCCATAGGTCAAACATTCCATATTCCTACATTCGATTTCATGGAGGAAACTAAGAAGGAATATACTGAAAATATGTGGAAGGCGAACCCTCTAGGATGCAAGAAACTGATCAACCAGCATTGGTTGAAGGAAAAGAGGGGTAGTGTTGTCAAGGTCCCATAGGAGTTGTTCAGAAGTGATTTCTATGAGGAGTACCATGACTTGGTTACCCTACTAAGAAAAGTGATGGGCCTCCCTACTACTGCCTTCTTTCAAGAATGGATGTTCTACTTCATCGAGGAGATCATCCATGGTAAAAAAAAGTTCCACTGGGCTAAAATAATCAGTGACAACATGCACAACCAACTTATGGTTGTGAAGAAAATGTCCTAGTTTTGCATGACCTCCTACTTGGTATATCTACTAGCAGAACCATTCTTGTACAAGGGCCTCTTTGTTACTAATAACCCAAATCCATAGAAAGGAGAACTCAAATTCTACGACCACTACCCTAAGTTGCAATACAAAAAATTTAAAGAAAGAATACATGAGGGTAAATGATGCCTTCATTAGGCATATCATCTAACTCCTTGGGGGAGAATTTGAGAGAAGAGTCTCGAATAGCGCCAGGGCCTTCATCCAGAGGTTTGCGTATCTATTTATATAGTTTTCAAAATTTGCATACATTAGAACATAAGGGTTCTCTGAAAGGCCCTACAAGCTACCACAATACCCCAATGACTGAATGATTATGTTGGAGGTCTCCAGACAATTGTAGAATTCCCATGCCCTACTAAGTGACAAACGCAAAGTGAGGATCCCATATCCCCTGAACTTTGGACAAGGAATGTATGCCTGTCTCGCTGCCTAGTGCGTGGAATATTCAAAAAAGGAGATAGTGGAATACAATTTGGACCTCCACACAACTCAAGGAAGAATGGACCCGTATGATAAATTTAAAAAGTTGGTTGGAAAGCAATATGCTCATTAGCCCCATATCGAAGACTTCTGGGACAATTTCCAAGATGATAAAGAGGTGTGAATGAGGCACTACATGCGGATGACAACTCAATTTGTAAAGTTGATAAATCTATTTCTTGTGCCCGATCAAATTGTAGAAGAAGATGACACTATTGTTGATGAAAAGTTTGATGTTGTAGCCAACTTACTGTTGTCATTGATAGATTTGGATGAAGCAGAGGTCGATGACCTCGATATAATAACACAACTGGTTGAAAACAAAACTAGGCAATGGGTAGATGCCCAAATTTCCTAGCTTAAAGTGCAAGGAGTTGTACTGACCTACGACGAGCTCGAGAATGAGCTCAAGAGTGAAATTTATAGTGGAGCAGTTAATGCTCCAACAAAAGAGGCACCTAAACCCCCTTCAGCAACAAGATCAAAGAAAAGGAAGGATGCTCCCGAGCGTCATCCTAAACACAAGGTATATACACATCAGAATATGGAGGGAGAGTCCTCAAAGAAAGCAAAGAAAATAGGAGGATTTTTCAGTGAGATGCCTACAATCGAAGAGGATCCCCAGTGCGAGGGAGAAGAAGAAGCCGAGCAGCCACAATCACCACCTATCACCTCTGCTCTGACCGCTACTACTACGGTTGCCACTCCTCCTCCTCCCACATCTCAGGCACTACTTGTTCCCTCTCCACCTATCGTGGACATCTCAGTCCACCTTGCTTCCACATCACCAATGGCCCTGATTATGGTACTAGATTCCTTTTTAGCCACTACATCCCTATTGTTTTCTGCCTCATTGCCTCCTCCACTACCCACTATCTCTACTTTAATGCATGTAAGTGCCACTGCTACTATGCCACCACTCACCATGCCAGAAGCCTTTGTGAAATACATGCAGGGAATACCTGCTAAGATCTCTAGAGTGATAATGAATCCTATAGGTCAGGCCCTAATGGCTCAAATTGCCACTGGCCTTCTTGTTCCTTCGTTGCCTATAGAGCCACCGAAGATGGAGGCTACCATGCAAATATCTAAAGAGATGGAGAAACGCCAAAGGGAGGATACCAAAGGAATAGTTGAAGAGCCTGAGGACCCTTCCAAGGATGATTATTTTGAACACCTAGAGGGTGGAGCGAACATAAACTTGGAAAAGGTGGCGTCTAATGAAGAAAATTCACAATCTTCAGAAAAGGACAATGAGGTTCTCAATGAAAAGTATATTATAGAAACCTCAGGTCAAGAGCTCGAAGAAGATTTGTCCCAAAAACTCAAGGAGGTAGGAGAAAAGGTTGATCCTAAAGGGTAGCCCTCTGAAGAGAAAGATGGTACTAATGACAACATGGAGATACTCGAGGAGCCTCCACTAATTGGCCAAGGCAAGGGCCCTATCTAAGAAGAAGTTCCTCCCAAAAAGGAGGAAGAAGAGAAAGAAGAAGATAAATAAGAATATAAAGAAGAAGATGATGCACCAAGGAAGAGCCCTGAGCCCAAGCACCATGCTGAGCTCGAATAGGAAGAAATGAAAGCACCTCAGAAAGAGGATGTCACTGGGGAAACCATAACTTCCGCTTAACTAGACAAGGAAAAGGCTATACAGATTGAGGACTCGGATGAAGAAGAAAGAACATATCAAGAAACCTCAGGCCATGAAGAGAAACAACCCCAACATGAGCAAAGAGAGGAAGGTGATCATGAATCACTAAAAGGAGAACCCGAGGTCCTCGATTAGCTAGAGAGGTAGCTACAAAAGAAAGCCCCTATGATTTTTGATCCAAAGGCTAGACTTGAGGAATTATTGGAGAAGAAGAAGCCTAGAGTCCGCTCTCATATTACGGTTGATGCCTCTGGATCAAGAACAATACAAATTGCTACTCATGTGCCAAACAAAGGTGAAGGAGCCAGCTATAACATCTCTACCATCAATTTGGGCCCTACAAATAAAGAACAAAAGATCAATGAGTTCCAGGGGTCAGTAGCAATAATTGTGCAACAAATGAACAAGGATTAGTCTTCCAAGGAAAAGCTAAAGGCACAAGTGGCGGATCTCACTGCCTATATTCAACAATGGACGTCCTTGGAAGAGGAGGCTCCAAAAACATCATCCACGCCCCCTCTTCTCTCTCAAGAAGAGATCAATAGAATGGAGAAAATGAAGAACTAGACCAAGGCCACAACGGATTGGTTCTAAGTGCTCTAAAATGGTGACATGGGCATCCACCACAGTGCTCAAATGTTCAAAAAAAAAATTGGATTTGCAAAAGCAGTTGGAGGCCACTGAGAAAATGTGTCACAGGTTCACCGAGTTGTACAGGATCACCTATCCTAAGCTCAAGGCCATTCTTAAGATGCCAGAGAAGACATGGGAAAAGGAACTCAGGCTCATCAAAGATGATCATTGGCTGGTAGAGACCTGGAAAATGGGCTAAGACCATAGGAGGGAAGTCCTATAAATGGTATTGCATGAAGTTGAGCTTCACCTCAAATGGGTTGTGGAGTACAGAATAGACAGCGAGGACTACCTCAAGACAATGACAAACTATGGCGTGCCCTCCCTAGAGCTAGATCTAGAGAAAATCAAGCCATTCTTCCACAAGAAGATGGAGCAAGGGGAAATAGATGCACTGACACCACACTTCATGGACTTTGTTTCTAGAGCATTCACCCAATCTGAATAAGTTGTTAAGGCCACACCTAGATGCATCAAGCACTCAGAGAAAATCACTGGGAGATTTAAAAGGTTGACCTTCTAGATCCTTCAATCAGACATCATGGAATGGGATAAGCTCTAGGCCTTAATTGGGAAATTTTTGGAGTATGCCACCCTTCAGAAGAATGAAGGAAATCCAGTGATTGATGATGAGTTCCTAATAGTATTGCTGGAAAGAAAAGGTAGTCACTAGAAGACCAAACTGCTATAGTGTCAGAGCCATTAGAGGACAAAATAAGGAAAAAGAAAAAAATGTATTTTTTAATGATATATTTTTGAGGGTAGGTGAAAACCTAATGTAAAATGAATCTGGGCCACACAATAAAATTAAATCCTAGCCATTCATTTCAATTTTGGAAAACTATAAATAGGGGTCTTCTCTCATTTTCAATGAGAAAGTTGAGTTGTTGTGTAAAGACATGTTGCAGAAATTTTAATGAGAATTACATTGTTTTGGTGGATTCTTGTGTTTCTCACATGTCATATGATTCATATTCTCAAAATTAGTAGATTTAGTTTGTTGTTCTAAGTATTTCAAGTTGCTCTTAGTAGCTAGTTTCATGTTGCACATTGATAGTGAAGACTGTTATAGTGTTGATGCTTTTCGTGTTCATGCTTTTTGTTGTTTGTTGATGATGAACAATAGTGTAAAGCTAGTTTGAACATTAACTTATTGCTGCACTTAAAATTCATCTGTTATTCATGTTTTATGGTGAATGGATAGCTGAAAATCTGAAGACCTTAGAAGATAGCACTAGTTTCATGAGACTGTGAGTAATTTTGGTTAAGTGGAACTTAGTTTTGGGAAGGTTTTCCACTGTAGCATCCTCCATTATTATTGTTCATCATTAGTTGTAGGTATAGGAACTCTTCTATCCCTTATCCCTTTTGACTTTTCTTTGAAACTAGAGTTACGAAAAAGTTCAAGCATCATTGTAAAGCCAAATCAGATGATAAACTTGGAGTTTTAGACTGTTGTCTTGAACTTGCAGCAATTGCACCTCATTTTCAGAATTCCACAAACTCCATTTGAAGATCCAATTCCCTCCCAACTTAGAAAACTTTCCATTCCCTTTATGATTACCAAAAAATCACATCAATCAACCGAGTTGTTTTTGCAAGTCATGACCTAACACCCGAGAGACCTTGGGATAATTTTCTACAACTTGTTTGTAGGAAGTTATCTTTCAAGAGAGGTATTTTGCACTAAGTTTCATCCTTGTGACCCATAGAGGACGGTGAAAGAAAAAATTAATATATTTTAGATAGCCTTGAAAGAGATGCAAATAAATCACAAAGATGTGGCTTATAGGCTCTCTCCTTACTCCTTAGGGGAAGAGGTCTTTTATTGGCACATCAATCTACTGATTGGATCCGTCACCACTCTAAATCTATTAAAGAATGTGTTCTTGCAGAAATTCAAGATTTTGATCAGCCCCTCCGAGTTATATCATCAGCTCATGTTCGTTCGAAGGGAAGTTAACGAGCCAATCAGATCCTTCAATGATTGATTCCATCATGCTTACATGAAGTTGCAGCCACCCTACGTAGTTGATGATCCCTCTACTTGATTGGTCGACTATGCTGCCTTGGATAATCTCACTTTTGCACTAGTGAAGAGGATGCGCCCGCTACCCACCAAGTTGGTGAATGCTTATGCAGAAGAAATCATAGCAAGTACTTATCCAAGACAGCACATTGCAGGTCCACTACCATCATTGGGACCAACTGCTCATCCATCACAAATCCAAAGGCTTACCCATGCCTTGGCCCATCAGATCCCAATGATGAATCAAGTTTCACAGCTTTCGATAGTGCCTCATCCAGGGAAACCACTTAACCAAGCACCTCCAGTGCCTCATTATTTGCAACCACAGTAGCAACAAGCTTATTCTCAACAGCCCCAAGTGCCTGCATACTTGCATAACTCAAAGTTCCCACCCACTCAGCAAAATCAACTAGCAGTACAACCAGTCTTCCTCTAGAATCAAGCACTACAAACGAACAACACCAAAAAGGACTGGATCGATGAGTTGAAAGAGATGGTAAAGAAGATGTCAACTAAAATGACACATTTGAGGATTCAGAATAACCAACTTCAAGCCTCTCAAAGAAGCTTCCAAGCTAATCTCAATTGAGATAATTGTGACAATCATGATGCGGGTACTTCCTTAGGATAGAATTATGAGAGAGGTCAAAGTTCTAACCAAGGCTTCGAAAGAAGGCCTTCACAAAGACAAAATCGAACATGGAACACAAGGAAAACAATGGAGGCATTCCCACACTACTTGACCATTCGGCTAATGCTGATAAGACGACAAGTGGAGTATACTTGGTAGAGGCACCCTTATCCAGGTGGTGCCACATCCACAAAACAAGTAGGCATTCTGAATTGGACTGTCTAGGTTTCCAAACAACAGTAGAAATTTTCCAAGTGGAAGTCCATAATGCAGTAGATGGTGTTGGGTGTAGAAACATAGTTCCATCTAAACCATATGATTCCTCGGCGCTGGTGGTTAATCAAGCTCCTTTCCCACAAAGTGAAAGCAATATACCTAAGAAGGAGACTGCTTCCCCAAACGACGAAGAAGCAAAAGAGGTAAGCAATAAAAACCCTTTATCCCAACTTTTTGCTTCAGTAGACAATGGTCCAGTAGATGAGTAAGAGCCATGTGAAGATGAGGTCCAAATGTTCCATAAAATGGAAACCCCTATAACTTAAGGAATAGACAAGCAAGCAACCCTTTTATGACCTCTTCTACTCCCAATAACTTCAACACTCCGCCTGACCCAAATGCTAGTAATAACCCGGGCTACCCTTACGTTCCCACCCAATACTTCAATAAGAATAGGCAGTAGAATTAGACCTAAAACCAGCGTACTAGTTCCACTCAAGATAGATCTTTTGAGGAAAAAATTGAGCAAATGGGTGAGTATGTGATAGAAGAATTTATGAAGGTCAAATTGAGCCTGTTAGCCTTCGAATTGCTTAGGGTCCCAACAATTAGAAACACCTTCTTTAGGATGCTAAATGGGACTGCCCCACCCAAGACAGCCCAAGAAGTGCCTGCCAAAAGGGTCTCCTTCGACGACTCACAAAATGAGCCCGTCGTTAAGGAAATTTTAGGAAGGAAACCAGATCAACCTTCAAATCAACAAACAAGCAAGAAAAAGGCTAAAGAACAAAATCAAGCACAAACTAGAGATAAAACCAATGATAAGGATAAAGCTCAAGTATCCTAGGCAGACGTATCTGTAGGGTTGTTCCAAGGAAAGCTGGAAACCCATCGCTTCCTGACTACCATCAGAATATTTGGAAATAATTTGCACAACTGTCTCCTTGATTCGGGAGCCTCAGCCAATGTTATGCCTTTGGTAGTATGCAAAGCCTTGGGAATAGTTCTGACGCCCTCCCAACATAAGGTGACCCAATTAGAAAAAATGGAAGTGAACATTGTTGGAGAAATCAACAGAGATTGTTGTTGATCTGAGGGTGCAGCAGATGATTGACATTCAAGTTGCAGATATTCTAGATACCTATGGCATCATATTAGGAAGATATTTCACCTAGGCATTGAATGGATATGTTGCAATAGATTTTTCCCACCTATGGATGTCATGGAAAGGATTTCCAAACCAAATCCGTATTGATCAAGAGCCACGCATGAAATTCATGATCACAATATACAACACAAATGAGGTGTTGTTTGTTGAAACAAAATTGGGCAACTACTATCCTGTGGCATATCAGGATGAACAAGAATTCCAAGAAGAGGAAGTGGCCAAAGAGGTCCTTCTTGTGTTATGTAGTCCTCCTACCAACCTAACCTGCACACCTCAAAGTACAAAGATGTTGATTGAATAAAATGATGAAGAATCCTATGAGGATGGTAACCTGGGATTGCTAGATGGATTTCAGGACTTTATCAAGAAATGTGTGCAAGATCAACTAATTCTAAGAGCAAGAATGGACTTTTAGGAGCTCCTATTACCCAGTTGGTGTAGTGTACACAATGTTTCCCACTTAGAATTCAAATGTTTCTTGTTCCAAATGGTAGTTGAACACATTAAAGGACAAGTCACCCTCAAGGGGGAATTCCAAATAGTGTAGCCAAACCAAATCCATGTTGAATCCACACAGTCACCCAAAATTGTTGGAGTAAATACACTACCAAGGAAGGAAATGAGCTCCATGGGTTCCAATATCAAAGATCCCTCCAAGTTTTGGATGTTGCACTTTGATGGGTCCAAATCCAAGCAAGGAGTTGGAGTCAGCTTCGAACTCATTAGCCCAACAGGTAAGACATACTTTGTTGCTCACAGGCTTAAATTTTATTGCACGAATAATGTGCCTGAGTACGAAGCACTAGTTCATGGGATTTTAATGGCACTAAGAAAGAAGGTTAAGATGCTCCAAGCCTTTGGTGATTTGGAGTTGGTAGTGAAACAAGTTAGGAAGTTGTATTCTTGCAACCATAGGAGGTTGGAAAATTACAGGCACAGGATATGGGATCTCATAGAAGGTTTAGATGCATTCAACATTTAGTTGATCCCTCGAAGCAACAATCATATTGTCGATGCCTTAGCCTAGGCAGCTAGTACCCTACAACCTCTATCCTTGGTTGGCCTAAATAATTTCACTATTGAGCTTACCTCCACACCATCAGTGCCAAAAAATGTCACCAACTTCCAAGTGTTCAATGATGACAAGCATATCCTGGATTTCATCATGAACTCTAATGTGTTTGCAACTCAAATCATTGATTAGATACAACCTGAAGAAGTTGAATTAGACATAGAAGGAGTTATCAATCTAAAAAAAAAATACAATACCATGAGGTATGGTTCAGCTTGAGCGAATATTTGATTTGGATTAGATAAGGGATCGAGATCAACAAACGAAGAAAGATTCAATTGACAATCAGTGTGATGCTCACAACCTAGGGACCGTTGAGGAAGTCAAGAACGTGTTCATCGGAAAAGTGTGCACACCAAAAGAAAGAAAAGGGATCATTGATTCCCTACGTACGTACCATGATGTGATCACCTAGAGCTATGAGGACTTAAAGATTTATGATACCTCAATCATCACTCACACCATCCCTCTCAAGTTGGATGTGATACCTTTTATCCAACATCAACACCCGATCAACGTATTGCTAGAGCCTATCATTTACAAAGAGGTTCAAAATTTGTTGTCCGCAAGAATCATATTCCTAGTCAGACACTCCACATGGGTTTAAAACTTGGTCCCAGTCAGGAAGAAGAACGAAGATATCATATTGTGCGTAGACTTCCTGAACTTGAACAAAGCCTTAGAGAAAGATAACTATCCAGTACCCTCACTAGATGAGGCATTGCAAATAGTTAACGGGTCTCAGATGATGTTCTTTTTGGAGGGATATTTGGGATACAATCAGGTGATGGTACAATACGAATACAGGAACAAAATGACTTTTACTACAAAATGGGGAACTATTGCATATAGAAGAATGTCATTTGGACTAATCAACGTTGGTGCAACCTTCCAACAAGCCATGGATATTGCCTTCAAGGACCTAATCAAAAATTTTATTATCCTATATATGGATGACCTCACCATGTTTTCAAAGAAAAGAGGAGATCATGTCTCTGATCTGTGCAAGGTCTTCTAAAAATGTAGAGAGTTTGGAATTTCATTGAATCCGAAGAAGTGTATTTTTTGAGTTACAAAAGGCAAGTTGCTTGGGCATGTGATCTTAGAGAAGGGAATCTCAATACACCTCAAGTGCATCCAAGCCATACTAAAGATTCAACTTCCATGCAATAAGAAGGAATTGAAATCTTTCTTTGGAAAGATCAACTTCATCAAAAAATCCATCATGAGATTCGCAAAAATAGTTAAGTCGTTGAATGCTATGCTTAAGCAAGACACCAAAGTTGAATGGACGCCAGAAGCCAAGCAAGCTTTTGAAGAAATCAAGAAAGCAATTTTTGATGCACCAGTGCTGGTCAACCCAAACTATTTGAAGCCATTTTATATCTACTCACTCGCTTCAGATCACTCTTCTGCTAGCATATTGATTCAAAAAGATGATGAAGGGAGTGAGCACCCTATTTCCTTCATGAGTGCTCCACTGAAGGATGAAAACTTAAGGTATCACAATGTCGAAAAGTAGGCATATGCCTTAGTCAGAGGAGTTAAGAAATTTTGGCATTACATTTTGTGGAATAAAGTGTTTGCAATTGTGCCAGATCCAGCAATCAAGACCTTATTAATGCATAATGAACTAGGAGAAAGGAGAGTGAAATGGGTCACTCTGTTACAAGAATACGATGGAGATTCAACCCATGAAGTTAGTCTAAGGGTAGGCCCTCACTCGAACAATAGTTGAAACAATAGCTGAAGCAGGACCTAAGCTCACTGTGTAGCAGTATCAGCTAGAAGATGTTTCTACCAGAGAGTGGTATGACAACATCATCTACTATTTATTGAACAAAAATTGCCCATCCGACCTACAAGGAGTACAAAAGTGTGCTCTAAGACTGAAGTGCAATGACTACATGTTACAAGATTCTATATTGTACAAGAGAAATCATGAGGGAATCTACCTTAGGTGCCTTGGAAAAGAGGAAGCAACCAGGGTACTCAAGGAATTCTAGGACAAATTTGGAACTCACCTTGGATTTGGCCCTTCAACCACCCACTAGATTCTATGGGTTAGGTATTACTGGCCAACAGTGGTTAAGGACGTGCATAACCATGTCAGAACTTGTCACATTTGCCATACTCTTGCTACTAGGGAAAGAAATGTTGTGGTCCCGCTGCAACCAGTCCTGGAGGTAAGGTCGTTCGCTTAGTGGGGACTCCACTTCATTGGTCTGGTAAGCCCACCATCCTCTACAGGTCACAGGTACATTCTAACCACTTCTGATTATTGTACTAGATAGAAAAAAGCAATAGCATTTAGGAAATGCACTACTAAAGTGGTTATTATTTTTTTAGAAAGTTTTATCTTGAATCACTTTGGTTGCCCATTTTCCCTTGTGTGCGACAATGGCCCCGCCTTTTCCTCACATACGTTTGCTAGTTGGGCGTTTGACTACAAAATTGTGCTTAAATTCTCATCCAACTATTACCCTAAGGGCAATGGCCTTGCTGAGTCAACAAATAAGAATTTGATAACCGTAATCAAGAAAATGCTTGACAAGAATCCCAAGGACTAGCACACCCAGTTGCGCTTTGCCCTGTGGGAAAATCGTACACGCCAAAAGGCTGCTCTGGGTGATTCCCTGTTCCATCTCGTTTATGACTTAGAGCCCATCTTTCTCATCCACCTTAAGATCCCTACCCTCTAGTTTCTCAACACCTACCATGAGGAAGGTGACTGTCAAGAAGTTCATTTAGCTAAGTTATTGTATCTAGAAGAAGTTGGTGATAAAGCAATTAAACTTTTTGCCAAACACCAAGGCGTAGTTAAAAGATGGTTCGATCGTCGAGCCAAAGAAAAGGCCTTTAGGATTGTTGATTTAGTCCTCTATTGGGACAAGGCCCATGAAAAGAAAGGGGGACATGACAAATTCGACAAGCTCTGGCTTGGCCCCTTTAGATCTCAAAAAAATTAGGAGATAATGCCTTTGGCCTCAAGACACTAACTGGAGAGGATGTCCCGTTGCCAATCAATGGACAGCATCTCAAGCACTATTTCCTTTCTTGAGCTTTTCAAGATCATCGTTTTTATATAGTTGTATATAGGTTAGCTTAGGTTCTTTTGCTTTGTTGTTGTGCTTGCATTTCGCTTTTTGCTCACTTTCTCGGCTGCTCTTATTTTCGCTGAGAGTGTTCATTTGTTCTTGATGCAATGGTTGTGCTTGGCCTATCAGATGGCCTACTTTGTTGTAAAATCCTACCTATTCTCTAGATAAATATTTATTCATAACTATTGATTTTTGACCGCTCCCATGAAGCGGGTCTCCATACTTGAACTTTGACTTGACCTAGAACAAAACCCTTGTTTGAATCTTTTCACACTTATCTCATATCATGCACAAGAACACACTTTAAAAAATTTTGATGAGTTGTACAATAGCTGTTATGAGGTTTCAACAAGTGAAAAATCTTAAGTCTGCTCTAGTGACCACTGTGATTTGAAACCCACAGTAAGCTTCAATGCTTATGAAGTTGAGCAAGAAGAAAAGAGTACCAAAATAAAATATTATAGAAAAGAAAAGAGAGAAAGCATCAAAACAAGAAACTATGTGGGTGTGTGAGCAACTCTATCAGGGCTATGGATGCCCGGCTAGAAATAGGGCAATGTTTGTCGGGTGACAGCAACAACTCAATCGGGGCTATGGACGTCTGACTGGCAGCGGAGCAATATCCGAGTTACTTTTGGGGTCGAACTCTTTACGTAACTTTCCTTAATTGACTAACTATTATTCATTATGGTTTCTGAAGAAAGGGAATGAATTCACTATGCACACACTTTTGAGATGTCCTCGTCACTTGATTCAGCTAAGGATCTTGTCCTCCTTTGAGTTCATAGTTCACTTATGGAAATTGGCTTCTAGTCTGTGAAACTAGAGATTCTACATTCTAGATGAATCTTTACCCTCAAAACACTTGGGAGAATTCTCCTAGCGGACTCGCCATTTGTTGTGCCTATAGCACACACACCCCGTTCGGAATAGGGACCCTCTCCTTTCGCTTTTTCCAAGTCGCTTCTTTTTTCTTTTGACTCATTTTGTGTGCCCCTAATTTTGAGCTTAAAGTGGTCAGGAGCCCTAAAGTCATCATCCTCAGTTGACAAAAAATTCACCACCCTAAAATCTTCTAAGTCCTTGGCTCCTGTAGAGGTTCTCATGTGGACTTCCCTTGGCCTTTTGCTCTAGTGTCCTCTAGGTCGTGCAGGTTCACCCTTTTGGACTTCCCTTTGTGTGTTTCTCTTGACTCTTCATCATTTCATCGGCAACTGACCTAGGACGTTTGCCAGCATGGCAGGTCCTGCAACCTCCTCTGCCATCCTCTTTTGGTTGCTCATCAACAGTGAAGCCTGGAGTTCTTTTTGTAGTGCAGGATCTGCTTTTCCAATCGCCAGCTCGTCGAACTTCACGCCCAACTACCCTGCCAACTATTGTACTCACATTTAATGCAAGTAATTAATAATTTTTTTACTATAAATAGCCCTCTGACCTATCATTTTCACTGACCAAGTTTGAAATCTGCCAAAGGGAAAATGGTGATCACAACCCCTATGCCCACATGAGCTTTTGAAGAATCTAAAACTCAGCCTTCATCGAATTTCTTCACACCTTCCAGGTATGTCTGTTGTTAGGAAATTAAAGTGCATCCTTTGAGAATGGGGTTTTAAAATTAATCATAAAATCTTAAGAGAAACCCTTAATTCCATCCAATGACCATTTAAATTGTCTGTTTCGCACTTAAAATCATTTAAAAACTTAATCAAACCATGAAAATGACACTATTTTAAGTGATGTGGAACTTCACCCCATCAGCACTGTTCTTCACAGAGTGCCATCCCCTTTTGCAGCCCGCATCCTCCTTGTCATCATCCTAGTTAAAACCCAAAATGGTGAAACACTTAAGATAAAAACTCAAAGCCTCGAAACCCTTGTGGGCCCACCTTTGTAGGCCCCCATGTGCGAGTGACCCCCATCTCATGACCGTTCTCAAATGGCTGGTCGTTACCTGAATCCCGCATTGCAAGCCCTACCAAACTGTTGGTCGTCCACCATTTACACAAGAAAATCCTTAGCCAAGTCTTTCTTGTAGGTCGTTTCATGCGGACCTTCATCCACCCTTCGTCGTTGCCATGATGTCATTCCCTCATGGCTAAGCTATTGCCTCCACCCACAACATGGACTTGACACTCCTCCTTGCAATTCAAGGTTCCCAAACGAAAATGTAAGATTAAAATTCTCCTTGCGGGTAAATATCTACAAGAGTCCATCTACGAACCACCCCACCATCGTCAGTGCTCTAAACATCCGAGGAACCTCATTCGCCCGCAATGCAGATTCTACCCAGACCATTTCCCTCCAAGACTTCAGCATAAGAAAGTTAAGTCTAGCGCCATACGGACCTTTCCTTGCATGTTGTCATTTGTGGTCCACCGTTGCTCAATTGTCATTTGTGAACGACAGTGTCATCCTTTCCACTCACAACCCAGAACCCGCCCCTTCCTCCACCGTCTAAACTTATCTGAGTCAAAATGACTAAGTTAAATGCTTTTTGCGTCCCTCCTTATGGACCACTGCATGCGGATTTTTGTCTCGCCTTTGTCATTTCTAACGGCCATATCAAAGTGGTTATTCGTTGGTCCTGCCCCACATGCCTCAAAGGGACCAAAATGAATGAAGTTAACTTATGTCATCCATAGACTCTGTGTCGTCTGCATTGCAAATTTCTCCATGCGGGCCATTGTGCCATGTTTGTTGTATCTTAACAACGGAGTCCAAAATGTCCATGAGACCTCCTACCTCCGCATTCCTCTCACCCACACGAGCAAAATGACCAATCTGATGATTCAAAAGATTTTATAAATAACTCCCAAACATGCCAAATGCTTTTTTTGAAGACCTTCACCACCAAATCTCCATTGCGAAACTTTGAGTGCAGGTGGTTGTCTACTGGTCATCGTGCCCTCGGCGTCATCCTACTCATGATCACTCCTAATGGCTCCCAACCTAGGGAAACCTGCATTCTTGGGCCTGCATTCTTGTATCTGATCCAAACAAGCCTTGAATGATGAATGATGATGAATTTTATGACCTCCTAGTGATGTATTGTTTGATCTAACCCTTGTTTTGTAGGATTTGACTGATGCTTCCCCGATTTTATATGAATATGCTTATTGTGCCCTTGTATTCAAGATTTATGGAATGTGTTGCATGTCCATCAGGGAAGTCTACCAAGAAAGAGGAAGGAACGAAGCCTACAAAATCACTGAGAGGGAAATAGGATAAGGATCAAATGAAACACCAGTTCCATGGGGTGGAGTGCACCTCCAAAATCACTTCCACCTGGGATTCAGTGTTAGACACCAACCTTGGGCATGTGGATATAGATGAATTTTTACAAAGGGTCATGATCAACCCTACAACTGAAAATGCATGAAAAATCATAAAGAGTGGCCTTGCCAAGGCAGTCGGCTTTCCACCTGTGCTCATTGCTCCAGAGTTAGTCTTAGTATGCAAAGAATGCTACCATAGCACTAGGAAAATTATTGACCATGATGGCAGAGTGTTGGCAGATTTGTCTACCAAATACATAGGTCAAATGTTCCATATTCCTACATTCGATGTCATGGAGAAAACTGAGAAGGAATATGTTGAAAATATGTGGAAGATGGACCCTCTGGGATGCAAGAAACTGATCAACTAGCATTGGTTGAAGGAAAAGAGGGGTAGTGCTTCCAAGGTCCCACAAGAGTTGTTCAGAAGTGATTTCTATAAGGAGTACCATGACTTGGTTACCCTGCTAAGAAAAGTAATGGGCATCCCTACTGCTGCCTTCTTTCAAGAATGGATGTTCTACTTCATCAAGGATATCAATCGTGGTACAACAAATTTCCACTGGACTAAAATCATCAATGACAACATGCACAACCAGCTCATGGTTGTGAAGAAAATATCCCAGTTTTAAATGACCTCCTACTTGGTATATCTACTAGCGAAACCATTCCCGTACAAGGGCCTCTTTGTTGCTAATAACCTGAATCCAGAGAAAGGAGAAGTCAAAGTCTACGACTGCTACCCTTAGCTGCAATACAAAAATTTCAAGAAATAATATCGGAGGGTAAATGATGCCCTCATTGGGCATATCATCTGACTCCTTGCGGGAGACTTTGAGAGAAAATTCTTGCATGATGCAAGGGCCTTCATCCAGAGGTTTGGGTATCTGTTTATATAGTTCCCAAAATTTACATACATTAGCACATAAAGGGTTCTCTGAAAGGCCCTACAAGCTACTGTGATACCCCAACGACTAAATGATCCAATTGGAGGTCTCCAAAAAATTGCAGAATTCACATGCCCTACTAAGCGACAAACATAAAGTGGGGATCCCATATTTTCTAAAATTTGGGCAAGGAATGTATGCATGTCCTGCTGCCCAATACGAGGAATATTTAGAAAAGGAGATAGCGGAATACAATTTGGACCTCCACACAGCTTGAGGAAGAATGGACCCATATGGGAAATTAAAAAAGTTGGTTGGAAAGCAGTATGCTCATCGGCCCCATATCAAAGACTTTTGGGCCAATTGCCAAGATGATAAAGAGGTGCGAATGAGGCACTACATGCGAATGACAACTCAATTTGTAAAGTTGATAAATATGTTTTTAGTGCCCGATCAAATTGTAAAAGAAGATGACACTATTGTTGATGAAAGGTTCGATGCTATAGCCAACTTGCCACTACCGTTGATAGACTGGGATGAAGCAAAGGTCGATGACCTTGATATAGTAACATGGTTGGTTGCAAACAGAACTAGGCAATGGGTAGATGTCCAAATTGCCCAACTTAAAGTGCAAGGAGTTGTATTGACCTACGGCGAGCTTGAGGATGAGCTCTAGAGTGAAACTAATAGTGGAGCAATTGTTGCTCTAGCAAAAGAGGCACCTAAATCCCCTCCAGCAATGAGACCAAAGAAAATGAAGGATTCTCTTGAGCACCATCCTAAACACAAGGTATATACACGGAAGGCTACACAGGGAGAGTCCTCAAAGAAAGTGAAGAAAATAGGAGGATTTTTTAGTGAGATGCCTACAATTGAAGAGGATCCCCAATGCGAGGAAGAAGAAGAAGCCAAGCAGCTACAATCACCACCTACCACCTCCGCTCCTACCACTACTACTACCGTCGCCACTTCTCCACCTCCTACATCTTAGACACTGCCTATTTTCTCTCCACCTGTTGTGGACATCTCAATCCACCTTGCTTCCACATCACCAATGGCCCCAATTATGGTATTGGATTCCTCTTCAACCACTACATCCCCATTGTCATTTGCCTCATTGCCTCCTCCACTACCCACTCTCTCTACTCTAACGTCTGTAACTACCACTGCTAGTATGCAACCACTCACCCTTCCAAAAGCCTTTGTAAAATACATGCAGGGAATACCTATTGAGATCTCTAGGGTGATAATGAATCCTACAGTTCAGACCCTAATGGTTCAAATTATCACTGGCCTACCCATTCCTCCACCGCCATAGAGCCATTGAAGATGGAGGCTACCATGCAAATATCCAAAGATATGGAGAATAGCCAAAGGAATAGTTGAAGAGCCCAAGTACCCTTTCAAGGATGATTATTTTGAACACCCAGAGGGCAGAGTGAACATAAAATTGGACAAGATGGCATCTGATGGAGAAAATTCACAATCGTTAGAAGAGGACACTGAGGCTCTCAATGCAAAGTATATTATAGAAACCTCAAATCAGGAGCTCGAAGAGAAGCTATCCCAGCAGCTCAAGGAGGTAGGAGAAAAGGTTGATCCTAAAGGGAATCCCTTTGAAGAGAAAGATGGTATTGATGACAAAACGTGGAGATTGTAGTGTTCTTTAATCAGCTCAATAACTAGGAACATGAATTCCTCTACTCAAGGATTGAACATCACAACTGGCAGTCATGACCTACTAAAGAACCTCATTTAATTATCAACCCAGGGACGTAAACTTGAAATGGGATAGCACAAGATATGCACTAATCACCCTTCCAGACATACATGATTCCTAAAATTCCTTATACTGGAATTTAAGTACTGGAAACAACTTTACTGTTTAACTTTGCTTGGAAATGAAAAACTCGAAAGATAACCTATTCTGCTCCTAGTGGCTGCAGAAACAGTTGATAGCTCTGTGTTTCTACCAGCTACAGGAACAGTCACATTAACTTCTATGAAGGGAAATGCAGCTATTCTAACTTGCAGAATAAAAGTATGGACAGTTCCCTAAGTGGGCCCCCTTAGGTAGTGCCAAAAGCAAACAACATATTAGGTGAAAAACTTCATAAGTTTTATTGATTCAATGCAAACAAGTATATGGCACAATCTCTTGGCTAAATTTCTAAAACTGAAAGTGTGTTACAATAGCGATTTTTTTCCAGCCCCTTCTCTGAAGGAGAATGGGCTATTTATTGAAAACTGATCCTAACTACTAACCAACCTTCCCTTATAAAATGGGAGGCATTTATTACATTTAACCAACTTAAGTAAAGAGGTGAATGACAAGGCAAGAACTAAGGCAAATTGGTTTAGCAATCTTAAATTGCCATCATCGTGGATTCATGCACCACCAAGATGCTTGGCCTAGATTTCTGGAACACTCTCCCTGCATGGCGGATAAGTTGAAATTGTCTCCTCATCTTTTGCTGTTGAACCAGTCTTTATGGATTTGGTCTTCAATTCTTCAAGTGGAAATTGAATTCCCTTCCTTCAATCGTGGTACCTGCAAAATATCTCGCCATCTTTTCCCAAGGAAGAAAGTTGGCTCAACATGTTCATCCTTTAAGACAATCCATTACTTTATTCATTCATTCATTAAGTATTAAACTAAGGCAAACATTGTTTCAGATATGGTTGCAGGAAGGTTTATGATCACAAAGAGCCATAAAGTATTTATCAGACTAATAAAACATTAAAGGTAATAATCATGGGACTTCTTATCACAATATACTCATCATATTTAAGTCATAAAAAGTTTTATATCCTATCCCATAAATAGACTGAATGTTTGTTTTAGCATAATAAAAACAACAAAGTATTTATAAAAGTATGATCAAAATGTGCCAAAGACTTGGCTCATTAGAGATACTCGAGGAGCATCCATTAATTGGCCAAGGCAAGTACCCTATCCAATAAGAAGTGCCTCCCAAAAAGGAGGAAGAAGATAAAGAAGAAGAGGATGCACCAAGGAAGAGCCCTGAGCCCAAGCACAATGTTGAGCTCGAACAAGAAGGGAAAGTACCTCAAAAAGAGGATTTCACTAAGGAAAACATAGCTTCCGCAAAGAGAGGAGGGTAATCATGAATCACCAAAAGGAGAAACCCAGGTGCCCGATTGGCTAGAGAGACAACTACAAAAGAAAGCCCTTGCAGTTGTTGATCTAAAGGCTAGACTCGAGGAAATACTGGAAAAAGCATAAACAAAAACAAGGAGGAAGCCTAGAGTCCACTCTCACATTATAGTTGATGCCTCCAGATCAAGAACAATATAGATTGCTACCCCTGTGCCAGACAAAGGTGAGAGAGCTAGCTATAACATCTCTACCATCAATTTGGACCCTAAAACTAGAGAATAAAAGATTGATGAGTTCCAAGAGTTAGTAGCAACAATCGTGCAACAAATGAATAAGGATCAGTCCTCCAAGGAAGAACTAAAGGCACTATTGTGCATGTTTTGTACACATGCCCCGCCAAAGGTAGCGACCCCCTTTCTTGTACTCCCGACAACTCATTTCTTGCACATGATGGGTTGTTATGCTCCCGCTTTGCTTTTCATACCCCTTTTTCCAAGTCCAAGTTGGTCATGAGTCTTAAAATGATCAATCTCCCATAGACCAAATTAACCTACCTAAATTTTTCCAATTCTTTTTCCTTTGCGGGCTAGGTCTTGTGGGTTTCCCTTAGCTTATTGCCCCAACGTCCGTCAGGCCTTGCAAACTCATATTAGCAGGTCTCCTCTTGCCATTCGTCGTTTCATTCTTCCATTCACCCACAGTTAAGCCTATGTGTCTACCCACATGGCAGATCCCACATCAACCTTCATTGTAGCATCCTTCAGGATTCGTGGACCCGTATATGCGGGTTGCCTCGTGTGAATTTCCATTCATGCATCGTTGTTGAGCAGCGATCAGCCCTTCACTTCCACCCGCATGGTGGGCTCCATATTTTTTCTCTCCATCCCCGCCATCGCCATTACCAAACTAGGCCCAACACACTTCAAAATCGCCTAAGCCTAAAATGTTCGTGGGTCCTCGCGTGTAGCTTGTCGTCACCCGACCGTCGTTGTCTAATAGCTAAGCTCTCACATCGCCCCGCAGGGCGGACCCCACGTATACCATTTCCTCATAATGAAACCTTAAGGTTGTGGGTGAACTCTTAAGTCAAAGCTTGCTGATGGGTCTGTCCTTACAGGCCTCCACTTGTTAGAGGTCGTCACCTCAACATCATTTTATAATGACGAAGCTTCGTTGCCTTCTTGCTTCGCTGACCCACAACCCACCAGCGCTATCATCCTCTTGTAGGTACCCCACGACAACTACCATCCATCATTTTTCCATGGAAAAATAGAACTCATACACGGCGTACCCACCCAATTCACCCACATTCACTTATTCACTACGTCATGGCTGCCACTTGCTCGGTCATGCCTGAATGACATTCTCAATTGTATCTTCAAGTTGGTTCTTCATGGGGCCGCAAGCTACTTCATTGTTTATAACGGTCCTCTTAGATGACTTTTCCGCAGCCTACATGCTCACTTCTAACTTTCGTGACATTCTATTTGAGCATAATGTTAGGGCGATTGTGTGGTGTTTGTGAACATGGAATTATAAGCCAATGTTGATTATTGAGGAAGGACAGTATCATGCACTATAGATTTTCACTCTACAGATGGTGACATTAAAGATTGGTGTGAGCAACAGTCATCTATGTGGGAGCCACTATGCGGACATCTGCTTGTCTCTCACCATTCTCCTAACAACTTTCCTCAAATCTCTCCTCGTGCACTTGTTTCCACGGAACCTACTCATGCAAAATCAGTTGTTCTCTCTGTCATTCGCTCGCTAACTTCTTTGTTGCAGATTTTGACCCTCTCATCGACGCTTCTAATAGCATTTAATGGCGGCCACCCTACATGGATCTCCCACAAACCACCCAAATGCTCTCTCTCTGAACCTTTGCAATTAGAATACTCATGATTAATTTAATCAAATAAGGTGATTGGGAGGGCACCTGTGAGAAAGGGTTGAATGATTTTAAATTGCACCTTGAACTAGTATGTCACCCTTATAGAAGAACAAGGTGTTGATGGTATTACGTTGATGCAATAACAACATTGAAAATTAGTAGGATGTCAAGGTGCTTAATGAACATCCAATAGAATCAGCATATAGTCACTTACAACCACCGGCACACAAAATTTTGATAATCATGGAACTTACATGGAGAAGGGGATGTTCTATCAGAAAAATATCCCAGAAACATGGGTGATCATTCACTAGCCGTTCATCGAGCCTACAAGGAATCGAGCTCATTGCTCGGTGGCAAGATTTGCACAAGTTATGTGTGAGATTTAAGCGGTGGCTCTGCTTCGACCTTGGGTGAAGTCTTATCATTAGGCATCGGTGGCCTCCGTGTCAGTTTCTCGCGTATTGATATGCCACTCTAAGTATGAAAATGGCGAGTGAAAATTCAAAACAATGAGTTGATGGAGGACTTCAAATCTCTGTTAGGCCAATTCAATCATAAAGAATCTATAGGATAGTTCGATGTTTAAATGATCATGTCACATAAGGACAACTATCTCTAGCATATGAAGGGGAGAGATCACTGAAAGACAAAAGGGAGATGTTAAATGAATAAAGTGGTCACTACAAGTTTCCTTGCGGGTGATGCCCTCCTTTCTACTATCGGGGGTTTTAATGCGGGTCTCTGTCTCAATAATGTCATTTTCTATGATTCTTTTAGCAGCGACCCTACGATGGCTACTCATGCTCACACACCTACCATTTTCTTCCCTTGTAGAGCCCACAATCCCCATGGTCATCTCTTTGAAGATGCTTCCTCATCGGCTTCTTTGCACATCTATCTCACCTCATCCCTCTGTAGCCTTCCTCCCGTGTAGATTCCACCAATGCGGGTGTTGCACACTGCTTGGCCATAGTTTTAAGTCAGCTTAATGGCATTGAATTCACATCCCCTGTGGACGGTGCCTCCACATGTTCCGCCTGCAAAGGTATTCGAGCGTATGAGATCCACATGAACTATTCCTCCCGAATGATGAAGGCATATGGCTTGGACAGACTAATGATCACATGACCTCATGAAAGCCTCTAAATCCTGACGTTATTAAGAGAGGATCGATGCCTTAAATAGAGATGCATTCAATAACAAATGCTCAAGTTTAACATTCCCAGCCTCTCTGAGATAAAATGGAAAACATATGAGGATGAAAAATTTGAGAGGGAATTCTTAAGTGGGATTTTGACCCTAGACAAAGGATGGTGGTAAGGTTTTGGCTGGATATATTAAGGAACTAATGAATTCTCTAAAGATTTTGATGTACTATTACTTATCGATGTTCGTCAAATTGGTGCTCGCGATGGACCTGGTAATTTCTAATCGATTATATATGCTCATGGCTTGCAAGAGGATATTACATGACAAGGTGGTGGCATCTACAATAGGCAAGCCCACATTATTCCCATGACTAATAAACCTTGCGACATGTGACCCGAGCCATAACCAGGGCGAAGGGACTGAGTGTCTAGAGTAATGTGCTAAATTGACGATGCAAACAGGGGTCTCAGCCTCATGAAGGATGTTAGATTGTGGGTGAATGAAAAATGAGAGGGGATGAACATTCAGTTATATGAATGTTGCTCAAACTAAAGTACATAGGGGATCGACATAACAACAACAATTGCTTGACGGGGATAATAATTTAAAAATGTGAGCTTCATTTACATAGAATCCATCATGGAAACCTAGGAGTATTGGCTAGTAATGATGCTAAACGATGATTGGCTTGGTAATCACGAATGCTCATGGTAGTTCTAACTAGCGATGTTTCTCTAATCTTTATGTGAGAATTCATGTCATCTAACACTGAAGAATATTTGTATTACTTGCACTCAATATGTGGGTCTTTCGTACATGGGAGCTATCATCTTTTCTGCCATTCTGAGTGACATTCATACGCGACCTTCCTGCTGTGGCAACCCGCCACCTACTCCCTGCAGAAAGAGAGAATGCAGGCTCTGCAATACTCTTGGCCATCGTGTTGGTCTAGCTTGGGGTGGTTTCCATAGACAGCCTTCGATCATGCAGAGCCTGCTGCCTATAATGTCAGTTGAACGACTTTCTCCAAGTCTCGCTTGCAACACTTGTTTCCTCAACAAAACGGGACCTTCTATCTTCCGCAGGCATTTGGTGAATCAACAAAATATCTCTAAACAAACCTCATCCTCAAGTGGATTTCTTGCTTAGATAAGATGATGTATATCCTTGACATGGAAGGTGAAGTTGAAATGTGCCCACGACGAGGTGCTAAGCGTAATTGAATCTCATTAGAAATGCACTGTGTTGGCAGCAGATCAAAGACATTGGCTAACTAAATGAAATATCCATATACTAACATTTTAGCCCATAATGCAATGATGCCACCTTATTCAAAATATTTCATCACCTTTCCAACATCGGTAGGGTCGCTGCATGAATGAAGTTCTTAACTCAAATATGATTGTCTAAAGTGCTTTGTTACAAATGATAAGATGTCGAATTGTGAGGAGGATGGTTTGCATACCCAACTTGAAAGTGATTTCATTAAGTATGGATTATGAGATTCGACGGTTTGAGCTTTGGTCTGGGGACTACACCGAGTATGGGTCATGCTGGCAGCTTGTTCATCCCCCTTTCTTTGTCATAACAATCATCCATTAATAAAGGGAAACCTTGTTCGAGGCATGAGGGGTCATTTTGCAGGAATGGCAGTTATGGGGGTTGTGGCTCCCAACACCATTACGTAACAGCGTTCTTGTGTCATCTATCTGCCCTCTCATTCTCGCATGACACTCGTGGACAATCCGCTCACATTCAATTTTGCATTGTTATATTTAGGCATAGTGGCAAAATGATTGCTTAATGCTTGAATCTTGGCTCATTGGTTGGAGTGTGTCGATCCAAAAGGGAATTGTACATATTTAAAGAATGTGTGGGCATTGCTGAAATGGACCATTGACATGGGGCTGTGGGGTCTTGTGTATAGAGGGTCGTAGGGGATTTGATTGCAATTGAGATATATTTTAATGGACATTTTATTGAGCAAAGCTTTATATCTCTAGTTGAGTATTAGTTATTCTTGTAAGCTTGATTGGTATTTTGAAGTAACTATTTTGATCGTATTGCTTTCAAGAATAGTGCTATGAGGAAGGTGACTATTCGAGGCCCACATATGGGACTATGCTATGGGAGAAGATCAAATATTTTTATGAATTTAGTGGTTAATGATTTGATGACCCCCCCTATTTAATTATTTTTCGTATTGCATGTAGGTGTTTCCCTTGTTCATCAAAGGGAGAAACCTACTACTGGAGTTAGGGAGAGAAAGTGCTTTCAGTCAACATCCATGAGGAAGTATGATGAAGGATGAACTCCAGTCCAAAGGGGAGTTCATATGGGAGATCTATTTGTTTAACGGATGCATGCCGAAAAGTCCTACTCAAAGATGGTCGTTCGCCAAAGGGATCCACTTGAGCAATATGACGATTGAAGAGGTGCTATCAAACAAGAAGATAAAGGAGCTCTTTGAGGAGATGAAGCAACAATAAAAGGAACACTTTCATGCAGGGCTCATCGGAATTCATGTACTTCAAATTAAACATTCCTGAGCGAGGAAAAGAATGCATTGCTACAACAGAAATGGCATCATAGGAGGACTGATCAGCACATAAAATACATACTAAAGGAAGTTAGTGCTGAGAGATCAAATGGTTGTTCACTAAGTTAGAAAAGAGGAAGCTTTTTCATCCCTTTCAACAAAAGATCATGATCCGTCAAGAGCTATCCCACGAGATCAGGAGCAACATGTCTACTCTTTGGTAATACAAATCCATGAGGAGATGCACTTGGTTGACTAAAGAATGTTGCAAATACATTGGACAGAGGGCAAGCTAGGCAGCTTTTAGCTACAATTCAGAAAATAGCTAGAAGACAAAATTGCTACAGTGCCAAACCACTAAAAGACAAAATAGGGAAAAGACAAAAGATGCATTTTAAATTGTCATATATTAGGGGTAGGTGAAACCCTAAATTGTAATGAATTTGAGCCACACATTGTGAATTAATCCTAGCCATTCATTTGGGCTTTGGAAAACTACAAATAGGGGTTTTCCCCTCATTTGTAAGTTGTTGGGGAATTGGTGTAAAAGGCATTTTGCAGCAATAGAGAGAAGTGTTGCATGAATTTGGGTGTTTCTTTTGAGTTTGTTCAATATGCATGCATGATTCAACTTCCATGTTAGTTTTAGCTTATAGTTTCTTGAATGGCTTTGATAATGGTTATTGTTATGGTATTTGATGGACTTCTAGCCCATAATTTTAGCACTTTTTGATGACAATTTTTTGTGTAAAGTTAGCCTGGACTTGTTTATTTCATTGTTGCAACTTAGTTCAATTGTATGTTCATGGAGTGAATGCACAATCTGAAAATCTGCAGTCCTTAGAAGATTGCACTGGTTTTGTGTAGTTATAGGTCCTCTTGGTCAAACAAAACTCAGTTTTATGGGATTCTGTCTATTGTAGCATCCTCCATTATTACTATTCATTCATAGATTAGATTTAGAACAACTGTCTCAACCCTTTCCCTTTTGCTATTTCTTTTAACTCCTTGTTACAGTAGGATTCCAAGCATCAAAACAATGCTAAATTTGATGAACATAGTGAGTTTCAGCTTGCTATTTTGAGTGGGATGCCACTATTCATTTACTTCCAGCACTTTGAAACTCCATTTGCAAACCCAACTTCTCATGCTATGTAAACCATAAAGGCCACCCTATGATTACCAGCAAATCATATCAACCAATTGAACTATTCCAAGCATTGTCATAACCTAACACCTGAGAGACCTTGGGGTAATAATTTGGAAATTGTTTGCAGATTTCTACCTTTCAAGAGAGGTAGAGAATTCATGTTTTGCTTGTGTTAAGAGGTGAAAAAACACCCATCAACAGGCACAGGTGGTGGATCTCACGGCCTATATTTAGCAATGGATGTCCTTGTAAGAGGAGGCTCCAACAACAACATTTGTGCCCCCTCTTCTCTCTCAGGAAGAGCTCAACAGAATAGAGAAAATGAAGAACTAGAACAAGGCCACAACCGATTGGTTCCAACGAGTGCTCTTCAATGGAAACATGGGCATCTGCCATGCTGCTTGAATGTTCAACAAATTTTGGGATTTGCAAAAGCAACTAGAGGCCATTGAGAAAATGTGTCACAGGTTCACTGAGCTATACAGGATCACCTATCCTAAGCTCGAGGCCATTCTTAAGATGCCAGAGAAGACATGGGAAAAGGAACTGGGGCTCATTAAAGATGATCACTAGCTGGTAGAGACCTAGAAAATGGGCTTAGATCATAGGAGGGAAGTCTTAGAAAGGGTATTGCATGAAGTTGAGCTTGACCTCGAATGGGTTGTGGAGCATAGAACAAACAGCGAGGACTACCTCAAGACAATGACAGACTATGACACGTCTACCCTGGAGTTGGATCAAAAGAAAATCAAGCCATTCTTCCATAAGAAGATGGACCAAGGGGTAGCAGATGCACTGATGCCAGACTTCATGGACTTTGTTGCTAGCGCATTCACCCAATTTGAACAAGTTGTTAATGCCATGCCTAGATGCACCAAGCACTGGGAGCAAATCACTGGGAGATTTAAAAGGCTAACCTTCCAAATCCTTCAATCAGACATCATGGAATGGGATAAGCTCCAGGCCTTAATTAGGAAATTTGTGGAGTATGCCACCCTTTAGAAGAATGAAGGAAAGTCAGTGATTGATGACGAGTTCATGACAGTATAGTTGGAAAGAAAAGGCAATCACTAGAAGAAAAAACCGTTACAATGTCAGAGCCACTAGAGGACAAAATAGGGAAAAAGACAAAAATATATTTTATAATGATATATTTTTGGGGGTAGGTGAAACCCTAATGTAAAATGAATATGGGTCATACAATGAAAGTAAATCCTGGCCATTCATTTTACTTTTGGAAAACTATAAATAGGGGTCTCCTCTCATTTTCAAGGAGAGAGTTAAATTGTTGTGTAAAGACATGCTACAGAAATTTTAATGAGAATTACACTGTTTTGGTGGATTCTTGTGTTTCTCACATGTCACATGATTCATCTTCTCAAAATTAGTAGATTTAGTTTGTTGTTCTAAGTATTTCAAGTTGCTCTTAGTAGTTAGTTTCATGTTGCACATTGATAGTGAATACTATTATAGTGTTGATGCCTTTCATGTTCATGTTTTTTGTTGTTTGTTGATGATGAACAACAATGTAAAGCTAGTCTGAACATTAACTTATTGTTGCACTTGAAATTCATCTGTTATTCATGCTTTATGGTGAATGGATAGCTGAAAATCTAAAGACCTTAGAAGATAGCACTACTTTCATGAGACTGTGAGTAATTTTGGTTAAGTGGAACTTAGTTTTGGGAAGGTTGTCTACTGTAGCATCCTCCATTATTACTATTCATCATTAGTTGTAGGTCTATGAGCTCTTCTATCCCTTGTCCCTTTTGACTTTTCTTTGAAACTAGAGTTAAGGCAAAGTTCAAGCATCATTGTACAGCCAAATCTAATGATAAACTTGGAGTTTTAGAATGTTGTCTTGAATTTGCAATAATTGCACCTCGTTTCTAGAATTCCACAGACTCCAATTAAAGATCCAATTCCCTCCCAACTTAGCAAATTATTTGTGCCCTTTGTGATTACCAGCAAATCACATCAATCAACTGAGCTATTTTTGCAAGTCTTGACCTGACACCTGAGAGACCTTGGGATAATTTGTTGCAATTTGTTTGTAGGAAGTTATCTTTCAAGAGAGGTAGTGCACTTGTGTGTTGCCTATGTTGAGAAGGTGCAAAAACACCCATCAACAAGATTTACTAACATCATTTCTTCTTTAAAACCCATCTTCTTTTCGCTTAATTGATTAAATTAACCTAATTATTTAATTAATTGCATCATTTTCATCTATTAGCCTAATTAATTTAATTAGGTTAATTCATCCCCCTTCAGCTAACATTTCATCTCATTAAATTAAATAAATAAAAATATTTAATTTAATTCCCTAAGTCATCTTATTTAATTAAACAAGCCTGAGTTATTTAATTAAATATCACTTTATTCCTCCAAATACCCTAATTGCATGATTAAACCTTGTTTAATTAGCAATTAAACTAATTTTCCTCTAAAAGGGAATATTCCCTTGGAATATTCCTTATCTCCTTTTTTTTGCACAATTAAAGTTTTCTTTTAATTTGCAAAATGCCTTTTATCTCACCCAAATGAATATTCCAAAGAATATTCTTATTCCTCCATCATTTGAAAAAGGGATATTTTCACTTAGCTTCTAATGCAAGTTTTAACCTTTAACCTTTTGAACAAGTCACCTTTGACCTGTGTGAGCAAGTCAAAAGTGTGTTTGTTTGAAGCAAGTGTGAGCCCTTGATTAAATCTCATCATGCATTCTCATCTGTTGATGAGAATCCATGATCCATGCCTTTCTTCCTTTCATCTTTGACCGTTGATCAATCTCTTCAATCTCAACCCTCCATTTCTCATTTGATCTCCTATGAATAAAGCACTATTTGGAGACAAATGGATCCATCTTTCAATTGCAAATTCATGTTGTTGAACTCACTTGCATCCACACTCATACTTTACTCACTTTTAGCTTGTTTTAGTTTATTTCTAATTGCATAATAGCTTAAAGCATCCATTAATAGATTCCATGCATCCATCTTAGTTTGCATAAGAATTAGGGTTTCCATCTTTTAGCTTAGAATTATCTTAGCAAATGCATAATTAGTTCATTTTTAGTATAAAATCATGTTAATTTAGCTTTCATCATGCTTAATTTAGCATAAACTAGGTTTTCATCCATTTATCCCAATGGTTTCATCGATTCTCTTCCATAGAATTGATTGAAACAAGCTCACTGATCACGGGATTAGGAAAGGGTTGTTGTTCCACATCAACATGACACCAATTCTAAAATAGGATAAGTTTCAAATGGGTTAGAGTAGGAATTTAATTGTTTTCATAGTTTGTAACTTTCAATTTATATAAATACTTATTTTAATCTTTTCAATTTGAATGATCTTGTATGGTAGATTGAGGTTTAGTGGATAGATTGTGCTTTGATTCATCATGGATCAAGCGTAATCGACCCACCTTGACAATCCTCATCTCACAAAATTATTTTATGATTTTTTTAAATGCATTTTTAAGCCCAGAGGCTTCCTACAGTGGCATCAAGAGTATGTGTACATTTTTATTCTTTGCATTTATTTTGACATGTATAGCTGGCAGTCACGCATTAGAAATAGAAGTGGACTAGTCTAGACCAATTTTTTTACTGATTTACTTTGTTTTTAAAGTTGTTATTTTTAGTATTATTTTTAGTTTTAAAGAGTGTGAGATGAAATTTCCCTTAGTTTCAATGGTTGCTTCACGTGTTTCCAAGAAGCCATAATTGAAGGCTCTGCTTTGTTTTTTTTATGCCTAAAATTTGTTGTGAAGAAAATGGCAGCAGGAGTGCTCCAATGGACCAACATTTCAAAACAAGGATTGACACTTACTTTTAATCCAGGCATTGCAATTTTACATATTTTTGTAGTTCTTTTGTAGGTTGGCAGAAAGGGAAAAAATAAAGGCAAACAAGAGGACATATTTGTTGCAGTGAGACGAAGATTTGGACATGAAATATTGTATATCCATTGCTTCTGTCAGGTGGTTATACAGGTATATCTTTTGAAACTCACGTTGTTGATGTGTTGTATCAATTATATGAGCAAATTAAAGAAGAAAATAGAACATCACGGTTGTTATAGCTTTTCAAAATTGCTATACTCACTATCATTATCTTCCTATTGAAAAGCTTTATCTTGCTTCTTGCTTGTGTTATGGCCTTTTGAGTCACATTGTTAATGATGTTGTATGGTTGATGAAATGATTTTTTCCAATGGATTTTGGTGTTGTATGATTTATGAGAGGATTTTCCATTGGATTTTATTGTAAGAAAATTAATGAGTGTTATATGGATTATGCAAGATCAATTCAGATATAGTGTTCCATGGACCAAAAAAATGACTGTACAGATCTAGTGTTCCAGGGACCCTAAAACTGTAAGTCTACTTCAATCTTAATATATTGTATAAACAACAGAAGCATGGTAGTGTTCACCGATTTATATTTTTTGGGGTATTTGTGGAATCTTAGTTTTCTTTTCTCAGAGAAGCTAAATATTGTATACAAATAAACTGTAGGATATCTGAGAGTGCTAATTGAATAGATATTAATCAGCCAACAAATAAATTCTTTTTTTTTCTTTTCTAATTGTGCTTTGAATTAGATACACCGAAAATTATAAATTATAATGATCCTTGTACACACAATAGTCTGATCTTTGGTGAACAATTTGTTTTTTAATAAACTAGTAATTTGTAAATCTCAATGGTGATTAATCTACTGTCTATGACATTCTCTTTCTATTCCTAAATTTCCATACCAATTGATCTAATTTTGTGAGAATGTAGCTTTCCAATCAATAATTATCAATTTACTTTCTATGAGATATTTTTTATTATTAAATTTCAATAATCAATCTATTCTCTGAGTGATTTTTTTTCCTGTTTTGGCAAAATTTTCAATGGTGATCAATCTACTATCTTTGTGACATTATCTTTCTATTGCTAAATTTCCATACCAATTGATCTACTTTTGTGAGAATATTTCTTTCCAATCAATAATATATCATCTCATGATATTGTACTTTATTGACCTTTCTATACAATGGATCAATATTTCCTATTAAATGGTAGGCGCCCACTTTGAGAAATCAGGTCGTTTGTATGAGCTTTCACAAATAAATTTTGCATGGAGCTAAATGGAAAGTTCTATATTTCACTAGGCTTATGACAACTATAGATTAATTGTAATGTTTCTAACAATATAATATGCCAATAACATGTGAATTAGAGATCAAGTATACATAGGGGTAATTTTCTATGATGGTGTAGAATACTAGAAATGTCTATTTAGTTTGAGAATGCATCTTTAATCGTGTTTTCAATTAATTAATTAATTAATGCAGTCAAAAGTGAATTCTTCAAATTGGATAAACAAAGAGAAATTAGCTATAATGATTTTGATAATATAACATGATGAATAGAGATTAGTATGCCAAATAGAGATTAGGTAAGCTGATTTTAAACATGTAGAATTCCCTCCATCCATAGCACTTGCAGCTTGATATTGATAGTATACATTGCCATCCATCAAAGTGAGCAAAGCAAAATAGAAAAAAATAGCTATATAGTGATTTTGAGAAAAAATGATGAAAATAGATGCCTAGAGAAGGATAACTCTCGACATATTTTATATATATTAATATTTAATATATGTATGCTAGTTTAAGAATGGAATCAAGAAATCCATGCACATGTTGTGGATAGAGCTTGACTGTGTTTGCTTCAATAAACTGGAAATGAACTTTTAAATTATCCAAGACGTACACCAATTCTAAAATTAAACAAAAACAAATAGAAATTTAGAAGTATTGTGTTTTCATTGTGAAAATGTTATTCCACGTGTCAATAGAGGAGCTACTATTTGAAAAATGAATCCAAAAATAACAAATACAACACTACCTAGGTAGGAGATTGAGCTAGCAACAAAATAAAAATATGGTAAAAAAATATTGAATCGACTCATTATTCCTTGATTTAAAAATGGAGAATAATTTTAGTCATGTTGGAACTTCATTCCCTAGCTTCAGTTTGCTTGGTGCTTCAAACTTTCATATATTCATGCAATGAAATTCTAGGTGTCAAGTCCTACAAGCCACATAAGTAAGTTACTAGAGTTAGTACACGTTAACTCGCTTCTGATTCATTTTTCATTGTGTCCTCTCTTTTTTTACATCTTCCCAACCCTTCATAGTTTCTCTTTATTGAGTTTCTTGGTATGAAATTATGATTTCAAATTACGAACATGAAATCTTTGATGATGTTAACATTACAGAAATACATAAGTTCAAAGATGGCATTGAATTTTAAGGTACATATTTGTGACATGCTATATTATGAAAATGCCATATGTGAGACCCCCAATGAAAATGACTTACTGCTTAAAATCCCCAATGTTGAAAGCAAGTTGCAAATTCAATTATTTTTCTAGCCATTTCTGGAATCAACCACCCATAAATATGAAAATATGCCTAATGATTCATGGATTATGGATTATAATTAGCCGAGAATCCATAAATTGGAAAGAAATTAAAAATGTCTTTTTTGATGGAATAAAGGGAAAATTTAATTTTATTATTTATGTTCCTAGATCAAACAAGAGCAGAGAGAAAGTACACTCCTAGTCAATTGGGAAAACCCTTTCAAGTGAAAGGGTAAAGAAAACTATCATGCTAGCTAGACAGTGGCTAGGCTATGACAATTTTACCATTCCTAGAACTATAGTATTTCCTCCTATTATGTAGCATACCCCTTGGTTCAACTTCATGGAGATCACTTGATCTCTACTAATCAATGGGTATCATTGTTTGAAAACTTATCAATAGATAATCTTTGAACATAGGGTTCTAAATAAGTGGGAATATCATTTGAGCCTCGATCTTCACCAATTCAAAATCTAGCCTAGTTAGGATATTTCCCTAAATAAAAATTTTATCTAGTGGCATTAGAGAAAACCCTTCTTACTTACACTTCTAAGTCGAATTGCAAACGCATGTAAATATAACAGCTATGCAAAGGTATGAAATCAAACATTGAAAAGAAAAGTATTAACCTATAACATGATTCATTAGCACTTCCATCGCTACATAAAACTAAGAATAATTAAAGTCCCCTTCAAACCCTAACTACAATAAAGAATATTTCAAGGTGTCAGCTTGATGTTGTAGGAGTTTGAACCTCACAAACACAAAATAAGTTAAATTAAAAAACCTCCCCAAAAAATTACTAAATTGCAACCAAAGGTGTTTAATTCTTTTTATCATATTTGCAGTATGAAAAATGTTGTAAATTAGTTTATATACATTTCTTTGATGTTTGAAGATAGGTTTTATTTATTGAAAGCATGCTCTACATATTTAAAGAATTTTTTATCTATTTGGAAGCCTGCAAGCTTGAAAGATAGAGATGACAGATTTAAGTTAGAATCTTACGAGTCCCTAATCCATTCATGGATCTATGTTTTTGTTCACTATAGTCTCTCAAAAAGATATCCAACTATAAGATTTTAAAAAAAACCCAAGTTCGATAATAAAATCCAATAGAAATAACTAGTCTAAAATATAAACAATAACAACGAGCGATAGTGGAGGCTTGGTGTAAGTTCGAGCCTCTTCATCCGTCATGACTTTTTATTATGTGAACAACCACCTCCAATTTTCCATGTCTGCCAAGGTTTCAGGGTACTCCCCATTCAAGATCAAGGTTGTGGTAGGAATATTTCTTAGCAAAAACCATGAAACCCCTATTGGCTATGAAAGGAATATTGCTTGGAAAAAACCAAGGATAGGCATAGATGGATTTGAGTTAGAATCTTGTGAAGCCCTAATTTGTTCATGTCTCTATGTTTTTGTTCACTATAGGCTCTCAACAAAACATCATGAGCTCAAAGCCCGTAGAGCCATAGGGTGAATGAACCTCTCTACAGTAGAAGAACCACCTACAAGACATACAAAACTATCTAGGTTCTCTAATAAAATCCCATAGAAAGAAGTAGTTTAAAATATAGATGTCTATGACAAAGAAGCAAGGTAGCCTTGGCAGAGGTGGGGGTCTCTTCATCCATTGTAGATTATTGCCTGACACAACCCTGAAACCTTATATCTTCATGGAGTGAGTCATTCATCCTCACTTTTTGCATTTAAATTGTTATTCGATTACTAATAAGCAAAAGGGATTAATAATAAGCAAAAGGTCAGGCTACATCAACATCAAGTTTTTATCAAATAAAATCCCCCTGTTCCACGAGGTCAAAACAAGATCAAAAATATATATTCAAAGATAAATCACCACCAAGTAAATACATTTTGATTACATGACACTAGTCATTCTTTTTTCACTATTCTTCTCTTTCCCACTGTTATAATTCATGTTGAGTTTGTATGAGTCAATCCTCGAGAAGGCTCTAATAGGTGGGGAGATATTCCAATCACTGTTATCAAAGTTAGCAGCTGATATTTCCATATCTCTGAGTTTCTTATCTCTATTTATTTCATGCTAGTGCAACTTGGAGTACTTATTTTGGAAGTCTATGTACTCCCCTTTAAATTTGTCATCTACCTTTCTCAGGTCTTAAGGCCAATAATTTGCATCTTGTATTTATTCCTTGTGAATATTTGTTGATCCCCCATCAAGGATCTTGACAAACCTTTTTGCAAGGATCTTTAGTGTAAAGGTGACATGTTCAACAACAAGAAGAAAGATGAGTCTATTATAAGACTCAGTAAGGATCCTCCTCTTTCCTTGGTATAAATATTCATTCCTTTTTTCCAAATGAACCAAAAAAATTAGTAGATAAAACATTCCAAAATATATTTTTCTAAATAAGACCTTTAACAAACCCATTTATAATTTCAAGCCAAGAAATGTTCTAGAATCCCATCCCAGGATATTCCCCATAAATATTGACCAAACCTTTAAATCAAATTTATAATTTAAAAAAATATAGTTAAGATCTTCCAGAATGTTGCATTACAAATAGGTTGATTATGACTCTTTATCAATTTACCTGTAATCATTAACAATTTAAAAAAACATTTTTTAGGTCCAATCATGTTAGACCAACACTTTTTGATAATCCCAAACCATTCAACATTTCTCAAGCCCAGTCCCCAAGCTTTGTTGACATGACTTAAGAAATCATGAGGTTCATATAATAGCTTATATAGATTGATGGGTTTAACCTTCAAAAGGGGGGTATTCTCCATCCATTTGATACTATTAAAATCATCAGGTTTTGAAGCTACTCTCACTGAATCACCCAGATTATTTCAACATCTCACAAGAATAGAATAGGTTCTTTGATTACTTTCATTAAGATTAAATTTATTTTTTAAGAGATCCCATAGCAATATTTTAGAATTATTAAAAATATAATTCAAAAAAGAAAACCCTAAATATTCAACTTTTTTGCAGAGTACCCCTAAAGCAGGGCTAGAGGTTTACCCTTATGATACAAATTCCACCATACAAATCTATAGCTATGAAAATTTTTTCTCTCATTATCAAGTGCATTTTTATTCTTAATTAGGACTCTAGAAAACTCCCAAGTTTTCCAAATACTAGCAAATAATTTTGACCCATAAGGTTTAACCCTAAAATTGCTAAACAAAATATCATGAGGATGCAAATTTTTCCACTACTTAGCCTTTTTTGGCACAAATTCAAGAATATTCCTTCTTATTAACACCTTCCATGGCTCATTTCCTTTGAGATATTATATAATCCATTTTGAGGTAAGTGCAACACCTTTCCATTTGATCTTTTAAATCTAAAAATCCTTCTTTCCCTTTTCAAGAAAACACCACTCCCATTTGACATCATGTTTTTTACCCTTTCCTTTTCCATCCGACCAAAGAAATTTCTCGATTAATTTTTGCACTAAATTTACTTGATAATTGGAAAAAAACCATACTAAGGCATAGTAGATAAAATAAGAGGTCGAGATTTTCTAACAAACTTGGACCCTTCCAGCCAAGGACAAGTAATTTTTATTCCAACCCTTCAGCTTTTTCTTTATTTTTTCAAACATCCAATTCCACATATCTTTCAGGTAGGGCCTTACAAAGAATGGAATACCCAAATATCTGACTATCTTATTTGGTCCTTACCACTTCCAATTGAATTTGGATACTCAATCAAGAGGGGTGTCCAACCACCCAATTAAGGTAGATTTTTCCTCAAAAAATTTAGCACTTGAGGCATCACAAAATATTTTCAATCTCCCAAATAGGTTATTCATATTCACTTCCTTAAGGACAAGAAATAATGTTGTATCATTAGCAAACTGAATATTCAAGAATAAAGCATTATCTAGCAGGGTGATTCCTTGTACAAGAGATCTTAACAAATTAGTTCTCGATATATAGTGGAGAGCCTCTAAGGCAATAAAAATAGGGTTGGAACCAAAGGAAAACCCTATCTAATGGTTCTTTCCAATGGGAAAGGATTAGAAACAATGCCATTGATAACAACTTGAGCATTAACATCTTTAATTTTTTTTACCATGTTACAAAACTTTTCAAAGAATCCAAAGGATTCTTGCATTATCATAATAAAGGACCAT
Source organism: Sequoia sempervirens (assembly GCA_007258455.2). Taxonomy (NCBI): domain Eukaryota; kingdom Viridiplantae; phylum Streptophyta; class Pinopsida; order Cupressales; family Cupressaceae; genus Sequoia; species Sequoia sempervirens. The sequence goes on along the minus strand of VDFB02072274.1, from coordinate 99,714,971 downwards.
TCCACATTATAATAGGCTTTTTAAAAGTCTAACAATAACATTCTAGCTTTTTTCCCACTCCTATTAGCCCAATCCCTTGCTTCCCACTTTATGATCAAATTTTACAAAATATACTTGTTTTTGATAAAAACCAATTTGTGTTTCATTTGTGATCGCTAGAAGGATGTCAACTAACCTTCTAGCAAGAAATTTAACTAAAGTTTTATATGACATATTTAATAGAGTTATAGGCCTCCAATTCCTTATTTTCTTTTGTCCCCAAATATTGGCAATAACTTAATGGTTCCTCTATTGATGCCTTCCCCAAAGTCGCATCCTAAAAGGCTTCCTCATAGATTTCTAGCAAATCATTTGCAATCTGGTCTAAATTAGCTTTATAAAATTCCATAGGAAGGCCATTAGCGTCTGAAGATTTACCCTTTTGGAAGGATAAGATATTGTTCTACAACTCTTCCTTAGTTATATCCTTCTTGAGATCAATAGCCATATCATATGTTATTTTCCTTGGTACAATTATTTTCATATTTTTTGTGATTGATCACAAGTAACTGATTTATCATTAGCCATAAACAACCTATAAAATTCTTTAAAGACCTTAACAATTTCACCTCTATCATAAATCCATATTCCATTGTCATTAATTGGACTAATGTTTTCAAGAGCCATCTTTTTCCTTAATAGATTGAATCTTGGAACCTATGTCCCCATCCTTAACCCAATTAGCTCTAGCCCTAACCTTTTCTCCTTGATCCCTTTTACTTGAAAGTACCTTAATTTATTCTTGATATTATTTAAATGGAGATTTTTTTCATCAATATCAACTCCATTTTGTATTTCTCCTTCCATAGTCAGTAACTCATCTTGTAATACACATTCCCACATTCTATTTTAAATAGTTATTTTTTTCCCATAGTTTGAAGGAGGGGTTTTATTATTCCAAAAATCCTTTGTAGAGGATGAGGTAAATATCTATTTATTTATAAACTTACGAGTGGAAACACCATTTAAACAATCTTCATCTTTTAAAAGTTCAGTGTTTAGTTTAAATAGATTGTTTTTCTTGATATTATTTCCACATGAGCTTATTTTAACCATAATTTTTACCTCAATTGGGTAATGGTCAGACATAGTTTTTGGCACTATTATAGTCTATATTTTTCTCAAATAAATTTTAATCATTTGCATAAAATATTTCAAGTCTACAATAAATTTTCACTTCCCATTTAATTTTTATTTTTTTTATCCGTAAAACACAACTAAGGTTGCATAATTGTATTGATATCAAAGAGCCTTTTACATAATGATTTCACCCAAAATTTAGGGATTGCAAGATAGAGATTATCGTACACCCCAAAAACCAAAACACATAATGGGTTTCATGATTAGACTATTTAAATTTCAGGAGTCTTCCCTTTTTTGGAAGATCTTAATGTCATTTGATGGGAAGGTTTATTTTTCTTCCTCTTGACTTTTGTTGAAGCATGAGATAATTAGGGGGATCCCATAGTGATTTTTTCAACGTCTGTGAAGCTACCCATATTATTTCCCAAACCAACCATGGCACAGGGAGTCAAAGGCCCAAGAGAAACCACATGTCGTTCTGCAGGCTTGGACATATGAGAAGTGTTTGATTCCCCAAAGACTAGACAAAAGAAGTTGCATTGTGTGTGCAACTCTCTCTGATGCACCCGTTTGGCACACCAACCACTAGCGCGGAAGGATGTGGTGAAGACTGAGAGGAGGAGTGCTTAGAATCAAGCACCATCTCTGGGTGCTTTGTATGTGCAACCACAGTGTAATGTTGTGGGAGGGAATTGACCCACCAAGAGCCTTGATGATCAGCTTTAAAATTGGGCCTAGAGAAACTTTGTGCAGTATGACCTATATCAAAGCATCTTCGGCATCTGAAGGTCAGACCTTCATAATCCAAAGACTAAGACCAATACAATCAACAATCTTGAGGATGATATCAACAGAGAGATCCTTGGAAGTATCCACCTCAACAAGAATGCAAGCAAAGGTAGTGTGGGTGAAATTGGAGGTGTCAATGTCAACAACAAGAAAATTACCCAAAGAATCTCCAATGGCTTCAAAACAAGCGTCAAACCTGAACTATAATGGCAAGTTTGGGAGTTGAATCCAAAAGGTTTTACTGCAAATTTTTCAGTAAGAGGGTTGAATTATGGAAACCAAGGTCTGAGGAGGAGCAAGCTTTGTCCCCAACACTAACACTTGTAGAGGATGGAATCACAATATTCCTTATAGTAAAAAAACCACAATGAAAATACCCTAAGCACATAAATAAACCTCCAAATTTTCTTTCAACATTGGTTTCCAAGCATCAGTAATCCATTTATGTAACTCAGGGAGGCTGAGCCAGGATCAGATAAATTGGCCAATTAGACCATTGGTAGCAAAGAATTTCTCACCATCCATAACTTATTTTTTTAGATCCTCGAAAAGCACTAGGATCGGCTATGAAGCATCCTGTTTGAGAGGGATTACATGTTTTGCAATGTCCTTGGGTTACATCATACCTTCTGTGATAAATTGATTCTTTCTTGGTCGTGCATCCCAAGCTGAGGATTTTGGGCCCTATTTTTGGATACCCCTGGACGTTCTTTCGAAAGGGGAACCATTCTCAGTGTCAAATACCCTAGATTTACCAAGTAGATCTCCATTTTTTCACAATAGAGGGGGAGAGAGACAAAAACCCTGACATGCATATGACACCGCAATCTTTGAGGGAATCACAGGAGTTGGGTGCAAGATTCTTGGGAACACTAGAGACATTACCCTTCACAATGTCTACAAAATTCGGAAGGGAATTAGTGTGAGAGTAGCGACCCAAAAAAATCTTGTCTTCAAGGTAGCCCAGGATGCAAGAGGGAAAAGAATGTTCGGATTCCTCAATGCCTGAGTCACATTGAACATCCAGTCGTAGGAAAACCAGCATGAGAGCATCTTGGGAAAGCAGGAGAAGAACTATCTGTAGCAACGCCATTCACAGATTTCGATAGCAAAGACATTTTGGGAGTTTTTCGACCCATCTAATGAATATACTTATATTACATATCCCCATTTAATTGTTACACTAGGTAAAGAAAATACTTTTACTTTTATTTTTTTCCTCCAAAGGATCAAAAAGCTTCAATTTTTTTCTTCAATGAGCCAATAATATTGTTCATTACCTTTCCAAGACCAATTTGTTCCTCCTTTTTTGTCGTCATTATTCTCAACCATATTGAAATTACCCCCAATAATCCATGGCACTTTGGGTAGGTTAGAGGATAACCATTTCTAGACTTCAAACCTTTCCCTATAATCATTAGGCACATAGATGGAAAAAATATCAAATTTGCATTCTTTATTATCAATTATTATTCATAAGCATCTATTGCAAGGAGAGAAACTGAAGCTAACAATGTACTAACTCCATTTCCAATTTAGAAGGATCACATTTCGCCCCAATTATCATCATTTGTATGAAAGGCACAAGCATTATTCAATATAAATTTTAGATTATTCTCTAATTGAAACCCAATTTATTTAACTTCATGTAACATTAGATAGTCTAAGTCTTTATTTTCATTGCACAAAGTTCTCAAGACATATTTCCCATCTGAGGATTCAAGTCCTCTCACATTCTTGCTTAGATAATTTATAATCATTTATTTTTGGGGATTTGCTTTTTTTTTACTCTTATAAGCCTATAAAAAAATGTGGGAAAATTGTCACCCTTCCCTTTTTTAATGGGCTTCTAACCACTATCACTTCTACTCACATTTTTCCTCTTTTTATCTTCTTCCTCTTTATTATCATTTTTATATTTAGGGTCTGAATTTACCCCAGTTTCTTGGAAAAGAGGATTAATGAAATTGACATTTCTATTTTATTTTAGTTGGTTCTCATCTAGAGATAAATATTCTGGGTCAAAGGGGTCCCTAATCCTTGGAGATTTTAAGGGTCTTCTTCCTCCATCTTTCCTTCTTTTCCTAATTTATTCTTTTAATTTATCCAAAACTAGCTCTTGAGCATTCTTTTTCTTGTTAGCTGGAATTAATTCTCCTGATAGGATGTTAGCAACTTTTGTATTATCCCTTGTTTTTGAAATTAGTGTAGGATTTGAGTCATAGGTTGGGCCATTACCTCCCATCCCCCCTTCAATATTATCATTTTGAACCGATTTTTATAGATTTACAATGTCTCAAAAGGGTTTGGATTCTCCCATCCTAGGTTGGTTATTCCATCTCCTTGAGTAGTTTCAAATATGTTTTCCCCACCATTTTTAGTAGTATTTCCTTTTCCATTCAAAATTGGGATGCTTCCTCAAAATTTCTATTTTTTTCTCTCCCATAACAGTTGCCCTTGAATGGGTTTTTTTTTGACAATTTTTGGATAATTTTTTTATGTCCATTAGATTTACACAAGAAACATGCAGTTAGCCCTCCAAGAGCTTCTAGTTCACATTGATAAAAAAATTCTTTAAAAAAAAATCAAGAATATCTAGAATTTGAATTCTAGTATTGAATGTTATTAAAACATGGACATTCATATGTGGGAGAGATTAACGAGTTTCTTCAACCTATAAAACCTTTCCCAATAATTATAACATGTGGGGAAGAAAAGCCCAAACATTGGGGGGAAATTTTTGACGTTTAACCATCTTGGAACTAAGCAAAACATAGCCTCATCATGAGATGCTTTTGATGACCAAGGGATGGATTTAAATAGAGTTTTCCCAATTTTCTAGCAATATTTCTCAAGAATCCTTTTTTGCATGCTATAAATTTTTAAGAAGATTAAAAACAAACATTTTTGAATCATCCTATAGAAAGAGAAATAAATCTTGAGTTTCCCACACATTCAAAAGCCAATTATCAAAAAAAATCTAGTTGGGATATTGTTACTATTGTCACTAAAAGTGTGCACCCTTGTTGAGCTGATATAATCACTCAGCCACCTTGTGAAACATGGGATGATCTCCTAGAGTGTGGGATCAAATGTTGGAGATCAACCTCCAAATAGGGTTGGCTACCTTTGAAACTTCACCTTGTTGAAAATGAAGGTGAAATTGTAGCTCAAAACTTGTAAACCTATGAGACTATAGATTTAATTAAGTGGTCTTTGTCACAATTATTTGTGTATGATTAATTTGTTTAGATCAAATTTACCAATTATAGAAAGAGACAGAAGATTGTAGAAGATTGTAGAAGAATGATACAAGAAGATAGAAGTGACACAGCATATACATGGAGAAACCCTTTCGGGCAAAAACTCCACCAGAATCAATAGTGCTTGTATTATTTAACCTTAGAACAAGATTACAATAATAATGTATCAATCCTTGATTGATATGCTTCTGTTGCCTTCAACAATCCTTCTTCACAACCTGCAATAAACTCTCATACACTTCCTGTAGCACAATCTATCCTTGCATTCCATGTGACCAAGCATGAATCCACACATCCCATGCCACGCTTCAAACCCTCACACATGCACAAGCTATACCTGCTAACCTGCTTCAAACTCTAATGCAATTACTATAGTAAATAGACAATTAATGAGCATATAAACTCATAAGAGTTATCAAATACAAGAGCATAAATCTCCTCACAAAAAACCACGCCTAGATTGTGCAAGTAGAGTTTCACACTGTTACATGAAGTCAAAACCAAAGTCTCCTCAATTTAGGCATGCCAAACTAAACACTTAACTGATCGTTGGTCAAGAAAATATCTTGCAAGCATCACCTCAAAGTTGGCACCCAAGAATGGGCCCACTTAACTGGCCCTTGTAAATATCTTCTCATGCAAAAGGTGTTAACTCAAAAATGCCAACTTGGGCGCCCACGGTGGGTCCAAGTCAATCTTAGTTAACTAAAACATATCTCTCCACCAATTCATGCAAAAATTATGCATGATTGATCATCCCCACTTAACTGAATGTATCCACCTGTTATCTGTCATGCAACTGAAGTCACTAGTCACGCAACTCAAGTCAACTCAAGTCAACTAGCATTCAATTGAAACTAACTACATGCAACTGAAGATAACTAAACCATAACTGAACTAAACTAAACTGAACCGAACTGAACTCCACTCATGTAAATATCAATTCCTAACTTGTAGGATCTAAACATGCATTACTAAAGTGTTATCAATCCTCCAAACAGTTAACTTAAGCAAGGTGGGTTCCACCTTCCATGTGGGTGCCCTATGTTCTCCTATTTTGTAGGAGCTCTTCTTGGGCGTCCCCAGTGTTCCTATCATTTAGGAATAATTACACATGCCAATTTACATGTTCATTTCATTTGAATTTAATCTCTTTCTAATCCTAGTGTTGGGGAACACTTTCCAAGGACTTAGGAGATACATGAAATATGTTTAGGATTACAATTAAATGACATCCTATTCCCAACATTATCCCACTTGACATTATACATTGCAATTATTCTAAACAAGGAATCATTATTATAAATCAAGTACAGGACTCAAGGCCAATGGTCTTCCTGCACCAAGAGAACTTATTTGCAGCATTGATCAAAGTGTCAACTTTCTCAATCCATACCTTTCCCAAGTCTCTGTAACCAAACTATCATAGGTAGAACTTCATGCTATCAACATAACAACCCAAATCTGCAAACAAGTCCATGTATATCCACCATCCTACAAAATAAAACTTCAATGTAATAACACACATAGATATGAGATAAAAAAACCTTTGAAGTAACTCAGTGTAGTAAAGTGTAACCAGTCCAAGAGAGGTGCCCCTCTCATACAGAACACATATACCTTCTAGAACTCCCACTGCACAGGTAATGTCAAATCCAAAAACAAGATCACAACATTAACAAGTCCTCCTATAGCACCTCACATAGAGGATGTGGCTAACTCCTCTATCATAGTGTCAAAGAAGCATACAATGATATGCAAAATACATCTCTCATAACATAAGAACCTTCAAGAAGAAGACATTATTCCCACAAAAGGAGAACCTGCAAATCAAACTATGTTCTTATACCACACTAACATGTGCCAAACTATGTAAAGTAAGATCTTCTTCAACACTCCCAAACTGAAAGGATATCAACATCTAACCATTCAACTTATAATTCAACATTGCAGAACTTAGATGTAAATCTCTCACAGAAAATAGATCAAACTTAGCCAAACATTCCCACAATAAAAGGGAATATTCCCAAAGCCAATTACTATCTCCCATACCTCTCCTACCCAAATCCTCAAAACTAACTCAAGTTCAAGATTGCAAGGAGAACAATGGAAATACAGAAAATCATGCATCTACTTCTAAATAATCCCTCAAAACTCAATTTTCAAGACTAATGCATAAGAGAAGACAAGATACATATAAATAATGCATCCAATAATCAGGTGGACAACACCTCTTAGATCATTTACTTGCTGAATAGACCAAGAGTGGGATACAAGATTGACCTATGCATACAACACCAAGCAATATAGGCTTTCAATAAAGACAACCTTCTCATCAGGTCTATGATGGAATCACATCCATTTCTAGGTGTAGGCTCCTCGGTCTTTACTATTGAAAAACTTTTATAACAAGTAACCATTCCAACACATATCTCTTAACATAAGAAATATCCATCCTAACCCAAGTCTCTCTAGTATCCATGAGCACCCACAAATCAATCCATGCCAACTTCAAATGCAACCTGCATAATCATGAAGCTCCAAGCAAATGATTAATACTCAAAACCAAAAAGAACTACATCCTCTCCAAAGGAAGAACAATAACACCTTTACCAAAGACTCTAAGGGTCCTCCATGAAACAAGATATTAAAACCTCTTCAAATCACATGAAGATAACCATATCCTATCAAATCTCTCACTGAACTGTGATACCAAGCTATACATGGAAACAAGATAAACATCAAACCATCACTATCAAAATATCCCACTAAAACATGTAACCAAGCTATCCATGACATCATGATAACCATCTCCTAACTAGATCCATTGAATCTTTCAATATCTAGACAAGAAGTAGAACTCATTGTAACATACTTCTTTTACAAATATGTAATAACTCAATAGTAAAACTCCCACTAAAGCCAAAAAACCTTAAAAATTTTAAGAGAAAGGTGTCCCAAAATCTACCCAGCCATTAGCTCTAATACCAAATGTTGAAAATGAAGGTGAAATTGTAGCTTAAAACTTGTAAACCTATGAGACTGTAGATTTAATTAAGTGGTCTTTGTCACAATTATTTGTGTATGATTAATTTTTTTAGATCAACTTTACCAATTATAGAAAGAGACAGAAGATTGTAGAAGAATGATACAAGAAGATAGAAGTGACACAACATATACATGGAGAAACCCTTTCGGGAAAAAACTCCACCAGAATCAATAGTGCTTGTATTATTTAACCTTAGAACAAGATTACAATAATAATGTATCAATCCTTGATTGATATGCTTCCTTTGCCTTCAACAATCCTTCTTCACAACTTGCAATAAACTCTCATACACTTCCTGTAGCACAATCTATCCTTGCATTCCATGTGACCAAGCATGAATCCACACATCCCATGCCATGCTTCAAATCCTCACACATGCACTAGCTATACCTGCTAACTTGCTTCAAACTTTGATGCAATTGCTGCAATAAATAGACAATTAATGAGCATGTAAACTTATAAGAGTTATCAAATACAAGAGCATAAATATCCTCACAAAAAACCATGCCTAGATTGTGCAAGTAGAGTTCCACACTGTAACATGAAGTCAAAACAAAGTCTCCTCAATTTAGGCACCCCAAATTGAACACTTAATTGTTCGTTGGTCAAGAAACTATCTTGCAAGCATCACCTCAAAGTTGGCACCCAAGAATGGGCCCACTTAACTAAGCCTTGTAAATATATTATCATGCAAAAGGTGTTAACTCAAAGATGCCAACTTGGGTGCCCAAGGTGGGTCCAAGTCAATCTTAGTTAACTGAAACATATCTCTCCACCAATTCATGCAAACATTATGCATGATTGATCATCCTCATTGAACTGAATGTATCCACCTACTATTTGTCATGCAACTGAAGTCATTAGTCATGCAACTCAAGTCAACTAGCATTCAACTAAAACTAACTACATGCAACTAAAGATAACTGAACTAAACTAAACTAAACTAAACTAAACTGATACTGAACTAAACTGAACTCCACTCATGTAAATATCAATCCCTAATTTGTAGAATCTAAACATGCATTACTGAAGTGTTATCAATCCTCTAAATAGTTAACTTAAGCAAGGTGGGTTCCACCTTCCATGTGGGCACCCCAAGTGCTCCTATTTGTAGGAGCTCTTCTTGTGTAACCCCACATGTTCCTATCATTTAGGAATAATTACAAATGTCAATTTACATGTTCATTTCATTTGAATTTAATCTCTTTCTAATCCTAGTGTTGGGTAACACTTTCCAAGGACTTAGGAGATACATGGAATATGTTTAGGATTGCAATTAAATGGCATCTTATTCCCAACACACCTAATTAACCTATCCTACTACTGCATGTTGAGAAAAAGGGTGATAGGAAACATAATATGAAACTTAAGACTAATAATGTGATGCACCAAGATGATTTTTTAAACCTACAATGTTATTTGGACTCACAACATGATCACATGAACAAGTTTCATGCATGACTCAATTTTTTATATACTTAGACATCAGTATCTCATAGGTAAGATGAAGTTTTCTCAATTCTAAAAGGAAAAATAAATATTTTCATAGTTAAAAGTTGTTCAAACTATCGTCATATCCTATGACTTGCACAAGGTATGCATATCTCTAAAAAAAGGTGTTGAAGGAAATGAGACATACATTGAGGATTTGTATAAAATCATAATAAATACATCAATAATTTTTATTTATACACAAAATGTAGATAAGAGAAGGAAAAATACTTGTCTTTATTAATCAAAATAAGTGTTACATACAACTGTATAGAAGTCTTAAAATGAGTTACATTTATGCTCCTACTAGAAATAACCTTCAAAGGTTACAATAAATTTCTAAGAATGAACATGAAATTTTTAAAAATATGCCCTTAGGCTTTCTAATATACTTTCCAACACCTTGCTAGATAATAGGGACATATTTTAAGAAAGGAAGGATAAGTGTTTACTTCAAATTGCTGGTTCAAACCTCGAGTGTCCAAAACTATCATCCCTACTTCCAACCCACATAAAATACTTCAAAAATGTGTTTGAATGAAGAAAATTTATTTCCTTGACCCTATCCACTAGACAAGACTCCTTTAATAGTTCCTAGATGCTTGGAGATGCCCTAAACTAGGTCAATTTACCCTATCTTCTCTCCATATCTTTTGCAGCTCACCAGATTTCCCCTCAATGTCCTCCAACTACTCATAATTTCATGGAAATAAGTTATAATATCTCATTCAACTCTCAATTGTTAGAGCTTCTTCAAACTTTCTAATAGGACATGTGGGAGAAGATTTGAAATAGTCAAAAAGTCTTCTATGGGTGTAGGATAACTTTAAGGGCTAGATTTGACACCTGTATCATTCCTTAATGACACTCTTCATTCACATCTTCAATGACACTTCATTGCTTTCAAGTGGATTTGAAGCTACAATTTCTATTTCTAATTTATCAGATACTCATGAATATCCCACCTATGGTTAGCTTTGTAACATTTCAATTTGAAGATTAGCATTCATACTAAGCTCCTTTGCTACTATCCCTACATTCCTTGCATACTAAATTTATGCAATAGAGCTTTGCAAGTTCACTACCCTTTGGTTTCATGACCACTACACACTTATAAAGTGTTATTCCTTTATGCTTGAATCTTGATCACTATCTGGGAAATGTAAAGGTTTGTTCTCTCATTGTTATAAAAATGTCACTATCACCCTGTAGTTGTTAATCATTTCCTTGTGTAAGTTGATTCCATGCCAATCAGTTTAGATCTTAGGATGCTTTGAATTGGAATCAATATTATCACATTACATACACAAATTTCTCCTTGGATAGCTAGAGTAAAAACATGATCTTCCTATAGCCATTTGATGAATAGTTGAACTATGTGCCAATCATCCTTTCAACACCTTTCCACTTTGTTCAATGATTTGGACTCTTCCATTTACATATCTAATTCACAAACCTATCCTTAAAGCACACAAACAAAGGATTCCTGCATAAGTGTTTTGAAACTCTTGAAGTTGATTTCCCTGGTGATCTCAATGACCAAGTGACCCATTGGCATAGTTATTCCAAACAATTTCATCCACATATGCCACCATAGCTTGATTTTTTATTATAATCCAAAAATGCGCAACCTAATGAGGCCCAAACTACATCTACAACTCCAAGAATCATATTCTTTGAATGTTGTGAAAATTTGAGGTTCCTTGAATCTTTTCTTTCTTGGAAACCTTACTAAAAATTCATCTTTATCTCATTATCAAAAGAAACACCTCACCTTGGAAAGAGATCTAAATTTAAGTATTATGCATGTACATATGATCCAAACAATTTTAGAACATAGTTGAGAACTATGATTTCTTTTTCTCCCCAAAAGATTGTAGTTTACTTATTGTAATCTTACCCAATGTCTCTATAGCACTTACCAACTCAATAATCAAAAGATGTAGGGGTTATTTTCACTAACTTCATTAACACATCTACAAAATGTGAATATGCAAGTTCAAACAAGCCTTCTCATACAAGAAAGGATGATAATAATCTAGGATCAATGAGTCAAATTGTTCCACATCATCTACCTCAAATCTTAAACTTTGTAGATTCTTTCAAAACTCCACCTCCATTATTTATGCATTCCTTCACAAACAACAAGACTAGCATCAGCATTGCAAATGACTCTTCTAAAACTTTCTGACATAAAATCTTCCATTATATTCATCATTTTCATACTCCTTTAAGTCTATTGTATCCATAGGATTAACTTCATTTGTTGCCTCTAAATAAGGTTTTTGATAGTACTAGAGACACTTTCCTTATTATATCAAGCTTTTGGAAAGTATCTCTTTGGAAAGTATAGAATATTATTGGTGTATTCATCAAATAATGTTATTACAACCACAATACAAGTTAAAATTCCATGAATGAAATGCTTCTTGATAGACAATGATAGATCCATATAGGACTTTCATTTATGTTGTTATAGGGCTAACCTCTTGAAAATGATTGTATAATGATTCCATAAGCTGACTTCACTTTCTCATGATTACCCTAGCTTGTTTTCCCCTTACACTATCATTCTCTTTTAGATCATCCTTACTTTTTTATAGATTTTAAGTTTGTCCTCTATGACTCATAAATTTTCCTTCAGGTAATAGTTTTAGTTTCCTTTATCTATCAAAATTCTTCACACTATGTGTTTCATGTTATTTTCCACTATCTTTTATCTTGATTACTTCTTGTTTTAGTTCATCACTCAAACCCTTAAAATCTTACACAAACCCTAGGGTCTATTCATAGGCTTTTGGTTCTGAAGGTTGATTTTTCAAGTCTGTAGTGATGCTTACCAATTCAAAAAGGGGGGAAATTATCACTGTTAGAGTTTTTGGATGTATAATAGTTTTCCATCTCTAGATCACTTAAAGTCTTATTTGTTAAATCACATGTTTTGATGCTCTCTTTTTTGGATGTAGAAAAATAGGTGAAATTTCACCATCAACTGTTGGTTTCTTCTCTGCAACCACTATTTTTTATTTTCCCTCTTAAATATTCTTGGATAATTCTTCTCCAAGCTAGGTCCATGGTTACTTGAAAAGATATTTTGCAAATTTTTCATTCTTTCGGGCACAAGTAAACTTGTTAAGCCTTGTGAGTAGACCTTTGAAATGAGATCATATGCGTCGAAATATTCATTTACTAAGGATAATCTTACTATTATTTATCAGTAAACTATTCAAAAACCAAACTCAAATCAATTAAAGCTTGACTATGTTCCTTCTCTGAAACCAAGAAAGGCATCCCTTATGGCAGAGAGTTGTCAACTTCTATATATGGGTTTCTACCTTCTTATCCCTATTCAAAGCTTTTCCATTAGTAAAATTTCCTCTTTCCTTGCTATTTTGATCATTCAAAGTAGATACGTCAAGTGAATGACTACCACAATTGCATGGTTTCTCTATCTTTTATCATAGTTAGATGATCAAGGACAAGGTCTCATAGCTTACTACCCCCTTAATTAGTACTGTGTTCCTCACTTTCCTCTCTGTGATTTCTTCATTTACTCATGCTTCCATTTGAAATACTATCATCCTCCTCACTGATCTTCCTTGTGGTTTGTGATTCAAAACAGACTGTTTGATTAGTCACTTGGCTCAGCTCCATGAATATGACTTTCACTTCAAAATGTTCATTCATTAGTCCAATTTCTTGACATTTACCACCTTTTGGTTCTCCCCCTTTTAGTCATACTATCCTGTCATCACAACTTAATATTGATAGTCACCTTGGTCTCTTGCCTCTTTCAAGAACATTGTCATGTTTAGCACTATCTCCCTGTTGGTAATTTGTTGGTCACATTCCTCTGTTCACACTAAACCTTTTGACTATCCTATTATGGTCATAGGTTGTCTTCAAGGGACTATCCTTGGATCCTTTCTCTGTCACTTATATGATGGCCACCTTACTTGGCATGGAGATTGCAACTATGAACATGCTACTTTTTTGCACAAATACCACTGCCCCCTTAATTCATTATTCCATAATGATGAATGTATATTATCCAAAACATGGCTAGATTGACTGTCCTTTTGGATACCTTTGGCACAAAAATTGTTGAATTTATGGTTCTACCCCTTTTTTCATTGTCATATTCACTTATTATCCCTACATTGTGGTGTATCTCTCACCCCATACATGCCTTGTTTCAGCTGCAAACCTCTTGACACCAACACTATCTCCTATCTTAAATGGCTCAACAAGTTCCACTTCTTTAGGTTCACAATGTCATGGCCTTGCCATGTAGTTCAACTCCAACAATAAGCTATTATCTGGCCTTATATAATAAACAATTCCAATGCTACTAGGGATTACTCAAACCATGTTTTGCAATTAGAACAAAGCGATCCTTGTTGAACTAGCTTCAAACAATTGAATCATACTTAATAACATGCCTATATAATAAGTACCCATTATTTTCCATTGTTACTACCATATGGGATTTTGTTAAGGTTTAGACAAAGGCTTTAACCATTTGGTAATATTCAAAATAACTGTTTTGAACAAAGATAGGAATAATGTGTAGGAGCTTTGACAAAATACCATGGTTTTACATTGATGCCAACATTAATGTTTAAACATTGCGATGATCAAATCGTAGAACTAGATAATAGAAATTTGACATAACATGACATTACATCATGATTTTATAGGGTTTACCAAAATAAAATAGTAAACTTACCTCCCATATGGTATACCTTTGTATGAAAGGAACTAGTGATTCATGGGAATGTTTCAACTCTCTTCACACATCTTATCTTCACCATGGATGTTTCCATAGTTAAAACTGCCTCATTTAAGCTCTTATATGCATCAAAGGTGGGAATAACGACAACTACATATGTGGCATGTATTATTCTTCACCATATGGAATAAGGTAATTTAAGAGCCCAAAACCTTTTCGCTTGAGATGATTCATTAAAGTTTATTGGTAATTCGGGTCATCATACTTGCTTGAGAACTAATGTGCAAAGAATATTGCATTGTGAAAGCCTATTTCCTTGACTTTTACAAGGAAAATCAAACCTTTCATCAAAAAAATTACCCAAAAAATTTCATGCACATGGACTTAATAATAAAAATAAGGCTTTTTGAAAACCTTAATAATAATAATAATAATATATTTTGAAAACTTTTTAAAAGTTCTTTATGTCTTTCTAAAGACCACAAGCACAACCTATAGACTGAAAAAATGGATAAAGGACTTTATAGTGACTATTTGAGCGTAGAAGTAGAAAATAGGTTAATTGTTACAATCCATACAAGCCAAAAAAATAAAAATATTTTTTAACCTAGCTTCTTATTTTTTAACCACTTTCAGCATTTCCTCATTTGGGTCAACCCTAAGGACCTGAGGCAAGAGGGATCCTTACCTCCTTTGTCACTTTATGAGAAACTTCTTCTTTCTACCATGGCTTCATCTTCATCATCTCCTATCCCATGTAGAACTTTGCATTTTAGACAACCTCTTCGGTTCTTCCACCTGTAGGATTTCTTTAAAGGATTTTTCACCCTCATTTTGATGACTTTAAACCTCCCCTCCTAAATAAAAACCTTAATCTATAAGCACTTGAACATGTACAATCAATACATTTGTGCGAGACTATGGTTGAGCCTCAGAGATGCCTACAAATTAGGTTTAGAAACATGAGTAGCAATCTTGAAGGAAAAACCCTAGAACCAACAAATACCCACCATACAATCACAAAATCCATGGAAAGAAATTTTTCAGATCCGCATGATTAAAATGAACAAAAAATTGTATTGTAAGTTTATGCCAAATCTACATGAATTTTGAAGCCAATAAGGGCTCGGGATAGTCACACATGCCAAGTGATGATTCACCTTCCTGCACAACACCAGAGCTTGCTTGTCATGAATTTAGACAAAATCTCCCTTTTTTAATGTTTCTCCATGTTTTACTTGTTAATTTCTCCATATTTTACTGTGAAGGATTATCAATTCGATATTTTTGGGTTGTTTTGGTCAATTTTCTTAAATAGTCAAGTTAACAATTAAAGTTTAGAAATAAGCATGTAAATTATATTTTTGTTTATGTGCTAATATATTATTTATAAAAAACATGTCAATGTTTAAAATCAATAAAAATGATTGGAGAAAGCATGGGGATGGTTTTGCATAGGGAATCCAAAAGGGTCTTCCTTGGTGGCATGAGCTAGAGAGCTTCAACCCCCTACTCACTTCCTTTTTCAGGATTTATTCTCTTTGTTGGGCATTTGTGGGATTGCATGGTTTTTTTTGTGGGGTCTACAATTTTTGTGTAGGGGGTTTGGAGATACGATGTTTGAAATTTATCAATACGCGATGGGAGGTGTTTTTATAGGAGTTGGGTGAAGTGTGGAAGGTGGTTTATGCATAGGGGAAGGGGTTCGAATTTGCGAGTAGCAATCTAATCCCTTTGTTTTTCTTACTTTTTGTTTTGTGATGTTGATTGAAGGCTTGGCGGGGTTTGAGAAAATGACCTCTAAAATTTTGATTGAGGTAGATCCATCCTTTTCAATCCACTCCAAAGTAGTTAATTATCTAAACAATGCTTTAAATGAGGGGGGATAATTACAAATTTGGGTTCCTCAAGCTCAAAAGGTTAATGGTTTTCTAAAGAGGATCCTTTCTCATCCAATTCTAGTTATTCAACTGGAGTCAGTGGTTGAGGATATTAATTATTTGTGTAATCAAACCTTAATTTTCAAATTTATGGGGAGTCAAGTCTCCCTCCCTTTCTTGGAATCATGGCTCATTGGACTTGAAATCCAGAGGGAGATAGGGAGATTATGCAAGCAACCAACAACTATTTTATGGTGTTGTTCTCATGCATAGCAGATCAAAATAAGGCCTACGAAGGGGGTCTATAATTCTACAATCAGGTAGGGTTGTTCATAAAACCTTGGAATTTAAGATTTAATCATGTGAAGGAGCTTCCATCAAGGGTCCTAGTTTGGGTGAGGCTCCCCTAGTTGCCTCTAGAGTTCTGGAGGAGCGATATTCTACACATGATTTAAATAAGTCGTTTCCAAATTCAATGGAAATTTAGGTTGGATCCACTTCATGGATTCAAAAACTTGATTATGAAGCTCTCTTATTTCACTACTGAATTTGTCATGAATATGGAAATTTATAGAGGAAATGTCCTAAACTTAGCCCATTAGGGGTTCTCACCAATGAAGCCTCAACCAAGTTGCTTTCTCAATTGCCTCCTTTGAATGATAAAGGGAAAGCCCCTATAACTGAGGGGGAAAATGACAAGGAATGTTTTATCCATGTTAAGTCATGTAACAAGGGGTGAGACCTGAAGAGATGTCTTAAAGATAGACAAGGTGATGTGACCTATAATAGGTTTGAGGCTTTGAAGGACATGGATCAATAGGAGAAAAATCTAGGAAAGTTAATCTTGGGATTGGATAATTCAAAGGTGGATCAGTTGACCTCCAAAGAGGATCACAATCATAATAGTATGGCACCTAAGAGAATTGACTCACAAATGGACACGGACCAAATTCAGGAGCACCCTAGAGAGACAATTCTTCTTGAGGTGAATGTGTTGGATGAAGGCTTGAGCTTGGATTTGGTTGAGTGGATGTCAAAGGTTGTAGCTCAAGATCCTAGTAAAGGAAATAAAGAGGTTCCTGTATTAGGGCTATAATAAAAGAATTTCAAAAAGGAGAGCTCAAAGAAGCCTTCCAAATTAGGGAGGAAGAAAGATCAAGATAAAATTAAGTTAATGGTGGAGAATTTGGTGGAATCAAGTTTAATCAAAACTATTGAATCTTATTTTTCTAATCTCCATAAATAATAGTTCTCTCATGGAATGCAAGGGTTTTCTACAACATCCCTAAACAAAAAGGTTGTTTGGGATTTTATTCAGCATGGCTTCCAAGTTGTGGTGGTGAGGTCAATGTCACTGCATAAAGGAATATGGTAGTATTGGAGGAATAGTTTATATTTGGGACCCGTATAAGATCTCTCCTTTGTGATGGATTTCTAGTTGAAACTCCTTATCCATGGTAGCCTCAAGTTTTAGATCTAGGGAAGTATTCCTGTTAACCAACATCTATGCTCCAATATATTTTCCTATTAAAATTCATCTATGGGATTATATTAGGTATGTGCAGTGCCTAGTTCCATTATTCCCTTAGATTTTGGCTAGAAATTTCAATTTTTTCACTAGTTTGGAGGAAAAGAGGGGGGATTGGATAAGCTAGAGCTTTCCTCTTCAGTTTTTATAGATAATATTACTCTACTAAACTTGGTTAATATAAAGCCAAGGATTGGTATGTTTACATGGAGAAATAGGATATGTGAAGAGGGCTACATCTCCAAGAGATTAGATAGGGTTTTTAGTCTCTACTTTTTGGATTGGCAGTAATTGGACTACCAGCTCGGAGATCTTGGACTAGAAAGGATCAGATCATTGGCCTATCAAATTTTTACCAAGAGGGAGGGGTGCCTTTAAAAACCATTCATTAAAATTCCAACTAATGTGGTTGCATGAACTATCCTTATATGATCTCATGAGAGAGTGGTAGAGAAACAAATTTCTTGAGCATGGTACTATTATGTATTCTTTTTTCAAGAGACCCCAATTCATGAAGTATCATAAGAAGTGGAATAGGCAGAGTTTTGGGAATATTTTTATAGCAAAATCTATAGCCCAATATCATGTGGATGATATTACCAGACATAATAGGGATCAAGGGCTTACTAGGGACTCCCTTAAACAAGTAGAAGCCAGAATGGGAACTGTAGGAAGAGATTTTTTGGAAACAAAAGTTCAAGATTGATTAGCTTTAAGAGGGTGATAGAAATAGGACTTTATTCTTCAAATATGTTAAAGCTAGAAGTCATGGTAATTCAATATATTTTATGATGTCTTCTCATGGATAGAAACTCTCTTCATTCAAGGATATCTCATGAGAAATTGTTCAATATTACTCTTCTTTGTTCTCAAAGGACTTACCTAATACAGTGGTGGAATAAAATATTATTTTGGAATGTATTCCTTTAGTTGTGTCTAATGAGGTGAATGAGATTCTTATCATCCCCATCCTTCTTGATGAGGTTGAAGAGATTGTCTTCAAGATGAAGAAAGAAAAAGGCCTTGGCCCAAATGGTATTCCAATAGAGTTCTTTCAAGAATTATGGGATATTATCAAACATAATTTATTAGAATTTGTGATAGAATCACAAAGAAACAAGCAAATGTTGAAGGCAATGAATTCTACTTTCCTTTTTTTATTCCCAAGAGACTCAAGACATGGCTAAACAAAGTTATTTCAGAAGAGTAGGGCGTTATGTGGCAAGCAAGTAAATCTTAGATGGATTTTTCATTGCAATTAAGACCATTCATTCCATGGAGATCTCTAAGGAGAAGGCCATGTTCATCAAACTAGATATGGCCAAATCTTATTGCCATGTAAAATGGACCTTTCTCGAAAAAATGCTCATTACCTTCGAGTTTGGAGGAGATGGGTCAATTGGGTGATGAGTTGCATTATATCTATGTCATACTTTGTTTTAATAGTGGGCCTATTTATTTATTTTTTGTCTCAAGGGGCCTCCAATAAGGTGACCTTTTGTCACCTTGTCTCTTCATTATCATGATTGACGGATTGGAAGAGTCTTGAAGTATAATATGAGGCAAGGTCTTATTCAAGGATGGAACTAGGAAGATGGTTTGCTTTCTCAAACACACTTACAGTTTTTGGATGACACTTCTTTATTAGGATTGCTAGAATTAGAGAACCATGTAGCTTCAAGTGTGATTTGTATATCTATCTTTCTACTTCAAGACAAAATATTAGCAAAGATAAGTCCTCTATTTTATTTTTTAATACCCCCCTTATTCAATCTAGAATTGCTCAAATTCTTAGATTTCAAATTGGTGCCCTGCCATTTGTGTATTTGGGAATCCCCCTCTCTATTAACCCTTTTCCAAGGAGGACTTGGAAAAATTATTGGAAAAAATTTAAGACCTTGTAAGCCACTAAAAATTTAGGTGATTTTATTTTGGAGGGAAGATATCCTTTCATCTAAATATTTAAGGGGCATAACTAGGGAAGATATCCATAGATTCTCCTTATCTAGTAAAGGATCTATAATTTGGGACACTCTTAAAAGGGGTGTAGCCTTGATCAAATAGGGCTTGTTCTAGATGTGTAATATAGGTTATGAGGTGCTTTTTTGGTTTGAATCATGGGATGGCCACCCCCCAATCATGACTAGGTCTCCTCACCTTCAAAACCTTTGTCTTAATCTCATGGAGGTAGGCTGGACATGTGTGGAAGACTTCAAAGAGGTAAAGTAATTGAGGTAGGTGGAGGTTTGTTAGTGGAAGGATTCTTATGCTTAGATAATTTTTCATGGCCTAACTGAAACTTCTTCTTGTGGCTTGTGGCTCAAAATAGGTGTATCACCTAGGATAATCTTCAAAAGAGGGGTTTTCAATGACCATCTATCAGTGTCATGTGTGGTAGTAGTGAGAAAACTTTATCTCACTTATTGTTCTAGTGTACTTTTCTAGAACCATCTGGCATCTTTGGTGGGAATTTTGGAAACACACAGGTATACATGCTTCACCCCTTTTTGATTGTTGGAGGTCTTTAGGGAGGCCACTAGCTAAGACATTTTGTCTCTAGGTGGCTTGGGAGATTAGGCCCTCATGCATCCTTTGGTAGGTCTGGTTGGAAAGGAATCAAAGGATATTCTAGGGTGAAAGATTGGTGGCTCATTAGGTTTAACAAAGAATTATTGGAATGATTCAAGAAATGGTCTGAGCTAAGTGTGATATGGACACCCCCTTTTGAGCTTGATGAGAAGATTTTGTTGCAGAGGCTGGGTTTAGATAGGGATAGACCTCAGAAGGCTAGCTATAGTGGAAAGAGGACTCCAAAAAGGAAAATCCAACATGATGGTAGATGGTCACCGCCTCCTGTTAGTGTCTTGAAGATAAATATTGATGGCTCCTCCAAGGGAAATCCTAGATATGCTAGAGTTGGAGGTATCAAGAGGGACAATTCAGGTGCTATCCTTTTCTTCTTTTCCATATTTTAGGGCCACCAGACTAATAAAATTATGGAGGCCATTGCCATCCAACACAACACTCTGAACATCTAGCCCTTTTTTGCCTTTTTTCCCTTTTTTGATATCAATTTACAACGAGAATTTTGTATTTTCATGTATATATGAGATTATCACTATGAAATATAATGAATTTTTTTCTTTTCTCAATTCATGCATGTATTTACTTCAATTCAAATGGTTTTATATATTTAGTTTTTAGTAAAATGTTTTTAGAATTCAATTATCACGTGTTTTAGCTTAAGAAGAATTCACTAATTCCAAGACCAAAATCAGAAAATAAGAAAAGAAAAAAAATACTAAAGCAAACTACCCTTACTAACACAAATTTACCCTAATCAAATAGTTTACCCTAATTTCTATCACTAACTTCATAATGCTCTTAGTCTAAATCCTAGCAAGTTTATCTTTAAATTCACTCAAATAACTTTCAGATAACCTACTGTAACTATGAATTATTTAAAATTTTATGCGTTTAGTAAATGAAAATTTGAAGGCGTACTTACCTACAATTTTGCTAAAATTTATGGAAATAACCCAGGTGATTAACGATCAATTGCACATACCTTTTCCATTGTCTCAGAGCTATACCTTCCTCTAGTCTTTGTTCACGGTTCTCCATTTCCTTTTGCTCTATTTCACAAACGGTTGTATTTACTTCTCAATTTCCTTTCCCTTCAAGACTTTGTCGGCCATATGTCTTGTCTTCAACCTTAACATCACTATTTATTTTATTGTGCCAAACTTTAATACAATTTGCATAATTATCAAAAAGAGGGAAAGTAAAAGCTTGATACTTTGTCATTTGTGTAAAATCAAATGTTTCTTCCCTTTTAAGTCGTGGATTCACAATTAGGGGTGAAAGAATGCATCTCCCACCTATTTCACTCGCTCTTTCTTCTCACTATCATCCATGTGTGCGAGTAATAGTGACTTCTTTCAAATGCACACTTTAAAGCATGATATTCCCAAATTCTCATGACTTTTCTTCTTTTCCTACAAAACTTCAGAAATTTCTTCATAGCAATTACGGTTAGTGAATCCATTTGATCTAATGGTTAAAGCACTAAAAATTCTATTTCCACTAGGGTTATGCATTTTCTTAGAAGTTAAACACCTTTCTAGCAATGACTCCCTCCTTTTCACACTTAAGGATTCCTCTGTTAACGTAATTACCTTATGAATAGCCAAACTTACCCTATTCAAGAAAACCTTACAATCAAGTTCACTATGGTTAGTTGTGTCATGAATCCTGCACTCTATAACCCTACCAAAAGTGAAAAAACTCAAGGGTCAAATCCTCCGGTCAAGAATTTTCTAAAGCTTTTCCATCTCTTTTTTACTCTCCATTATAAGATTGCTTAGACCTCTAACTCACAAGCGGATTTTGACTATGTGACTGGGACAACAATATTGGCTTAAGCACACAAAGGCCCTCCTTCTAGTGTCACTTCTATTGACATGGATGTTGCACACACACACACCAACAGGCAGATAAATTCTCATAGAGTACCACAGGAACCTAACTTTCTTGAAAGATCCACTGGGAAAACCTAAATCTACGGCAAACTCTATTTGATCCCAAGGCTCAGGAATGTCAGGTCTTGACACACTAGGTTCACTCAGGGTTCGTTATGATATTGTCATTAAACACAAGGGGTCTCTAGTTGTTATATATTGGCTAGTATCCAAAGGATAGAAACATAATCTAAGTCTCATCATTCAAATGTCATCCAATAACTTCATGAAATCAAAGAATTTGCAATAATATTTCATGAAACTCAAGTTACTTGCATATATTCAAGTATATTTAGCATTAAGCACTCAACAACTTCATGGAATCAAAATATTTATAATAAAACTCCATGTATTCATCAATTTTTTTGAAAATATAAAGCATCTACTCAAAAATAAAGCATAAAAAAATACTGAAATGTAAAATTTCTCCTAGGGATTATCCACGCATGACTCAACAAATAACTAAATCAAAGCAAACCATTCTATACTTCACAAGATTGCTTCACAGCTAGGCATAGAATGATGCAAGAGTTTAAAGAAAGAGAGATCATTTGCCACTGAATAGTGTCAGCTACGTAAGATTTCATATTAGAAAATAGCTTTGAATTGGCTCTAATATTAGTTAACTTCTACTAAAATATACAAGCTTTTAGTCAAGATTGGAACATAAAACAAGACAAAGAATAAAACTTGAAAATGTTTTAATTCTCCGAAATCAAAAAATTATGAACTTAGCTAAAATGATATTGTGATCAGGTGAAAATATCTGTTAGAAAACAAGCATCAAACAAAAGAGTGCAAGAAACAAAGATTATCACCCTACACCTCAAGATTGGGAAAAACGTCTAACTTAACAAGATAAATGGAAAATTTCACCTTGTCAAGTTGTCCTTTGGTTGGCCCTTGATTCATGATGTTGTATGCTCACTTGATGGAAAATGAATGAGGATGCAAGATGGTTGAAATTTGATGATAATGGATGCAAGTGCTAAGTGTGGATTCAAATAACAAAATTGCAAGAGTTTGGCTATGGCATGCAAAAGTTACTAAATGAGAGAAAAGAGGGGGTATTTCTAGAGAATTTTGAATTCTCTAGAGAAATGGATAGTTGAGATTAACCCAACAAGGTCAAGATGTAGGGCTATGGTGAGTTGAGGACTCACAATCCCTCACATCTTGACATGTGGATTGTGAAGTGGCATAGAAATGATTATGTGTAAATGAGGTGGAAGGAGGGTACATGAT
Source organism: Sequoia sempervirens (assembly GCA_007258455.2). Classification (NCBI taxonomy): domain Eukaryota; kingdom Viridiplantae; phylum Streptophyta; class Pinopsida; order Cupressales; family Cupressaceae; genus Sequoia; species Sequoia sempervirens. Next base: position 99,691,352 of record VDFB02072274.1, on the reverse strand, counting down.
GTGGAAGAAGGACAAGTACTTTGCAAGTACCTTGGGGGATGAGAAGATTGCTTTAAAAGGAAAGTTCTTGTTCCCAAATGGTTGGAAAGTGACATGAGAGGAATTTTAGTATTCCTCAAAAAGGAGAAATAAATGTGAATTAAAAATTCACATGCTTGCAAAAATCTCATGGATAAGACAAGGTTCCAAAAAAGGAAGCACTTGTCCACATGTGGCTTGATCTGACAAATCAAAGATTCTTGAAGATGCATAGGAAAATAGGATTCTAGGAGAAATAAATGTGAATTTAAAATTCACATGGGAAAGAGGGTCAATGCCAAGAAAGGAAAATGAAAAGGTTGACTAAAAAGGCATGCTAAATGTGGCTAATGACTTTGATTAAGGTTTTGCAAACACATGATTAAGAGGATTAATGAAATGTTAGAGGCAAGTGGAAAATGTTGGAGGATGTGACATTAATCTTGATTAAGGTGTGCACATCCTAATCATGAATTAATTAAATTAATCATGATTAGAAGAGGGTTATGGAGGATGTGACAATGAGAGAGAAAAAGAGGAATTAAAAAATTGGCTTAAATTAAAGAAAGTCGCATGACTAAATTAAATAATGTGATGTATTTATTTAATCTAGAGAGGAAAGAAGTAAAAAGGTAAAAGTATTTAATTATTAAATTAAACACTTTAGAGAACCCTAGGTAGGACATGAAATATTAATTAAATTAATGATTTAATTAATACCGGCAAGGAGGATGTGGTAGACGAGTAAAGGGATGAATAAGGATATGAGTTTGACCATATGGAAGTGGTCAAATTTGGATGTCTACAGATACAACTCCTAGCCTTTTATAAGAACAAGACACTCAAGAAATTCTATCAACACATGAGCGAGAATCCAAGAGACAAATCATAGCAAAGCACGTGCCAGATGATAGTTGGCAAGAGAAACTTCTGAATAAGTCAACAAACTTTGACCTTCTTCAACACTTAAAACTTTTGGACTTATGTATTTGAAATTTGATCAGGAAATCAAACTAGATTGAGTAGGCTTTTCAAACAAAATGTAGGAACTTCCTCTACTGGATATTCAGAGTGATCAGGTGGAACTGGATATCCCAATCCACCAGCACTTATGTTACTGCATTCAGGTTTGGGCTTTGGGCAAAAATACCCAGAAGTATATCACCCTGGAGTTAGGTACCCTCCATTGTATGTGTAATGCCTGGTTCCCCTGATTACTACCATTTTTTCTCCATAATCTTTTTCCTCGCATGATATTTCAGAGTGTGCCACCCAACCTGGTAACATCGTTGGATCTTCTTGCCATCCAAATTTTCCTAACCGTCCATACCAAAACATTGTCCAACAACCTATTTCTCCTGCACATAAAATTCCATATATCAATCCCCTTTTAAAACATTAATAAAACTCTTGTTATCATAAAACCATCATTATGATTAATCCCTTTTAAAAATAAATCATAAATAATACGCTTTAATGTATTCCCATGTAATTATCACTTTAGGTGGGCTACCATACATTCTTAATATTCAAGCAAAACCAAACCATAAATTTTAAACACTTTATCCCTGATGCACCATTTACCCAAGTACTCGAGCACTCGACTCCCAACAAATTTCTACTTTACCAGAACAAAACTTGACCTGACTCCCGACTTTTATCAAAACTTTTATACGCTCAGGATTTTACTCTAAGGCTATAGAAACTTGCTACACTTCACTTACAAGCTCCAATTACTCAGTTTCCTAACACTCGGTACATTTGAACCATGAGTTATTTTCATGATTTCACTTTTGCACTATCTCTCGATGATTATCAGCCAACCAGTGTTTGCCATAAGCATTAATTTTCAAATTGGGTCCCCAAGACTTATATTCTTGGGGTGTGTTGTGATACCACACAACAGGTACCCATCTACAATGTAATGCAATCTCTCACAAATGGAGAAAAGGCTAAAACCCAATGGAACAAAACTCCTCCCCAAAAGAGATGAAAACAAAACAAAATGCTCTCAATGATGAATGAGAAGGACAAAACCCCATGTAAGGAAAAAGTCCCCCCATAAGAGAGAAGAAGAAGTGAGACCATGCAGCCCCCCCTCAATGTTGAGTCTCTTGTAATGATGTTAAAATCTCGACATTGAATGTAGAAGATGATCCAATAGCGTCAAAGAACATTCCTCCCCTTGAGAAGAAACAAAAACAAGATGGTATGCAGGATGTATTCCCATTCTGAAAAGAAAGATGCGAGAAGATGGATGATGGATGATGTCTTTGAAGAATGCTCAAGTGTCTCCATGTTGATGTTGAAATGTGTCACACTCCCAACAGGCGTTCTAGGTCACACTTCAAAAGAAGAAAATCTAGAATCTCCTAGAAATGATTGTAGAACACAATCCAAAGACAAGGATACCTCCTCTGAAGACAAAGAAGCATCCTCCAAATGTTTTCCAAAAGTATCCACACTCATGTCAAATTGCAAAGGATGATCATGTAGAGAATGAACAAGAGGGTCAGAGTGTTCCCTCGCAACAACTAAAAAAGGATCATCTCCATCAAAGAGAAGATGAATGCTATCAATGATGTCTCCCAAATCTGAAATGCAAGACACAAAACAAACCAGCAATGTTTGTCAAGTATTCATCCCAAGTAGTTATCTCTAGAAGATGATGCATGTCATGTTGCACTGAATCACAAGGAACCAAGACTGTGGCAACACAAGCATCATTAGGTACAATAGTAGATGAAAGAGATGGAATATCAACATCTATCACAAGATCCTCAGTAGATGAAATAGTATCAAGATTCAAATGACCATACTGAATCTCCTAAAAAGTGTACATACAAGATGCCTCAATGTGAAAATTTTCCAAATCATCAAGAGAAAAATGTGAGAAGGTGTAGAATCGAGATTGGTGACCAAACTCCCCAACTACAACTATATATCTACTATGCAAATCCTAGATTATGATAGAATCTGGTGTGAGCTCAACACTCTTGCTTGCTCCACCATGTGTGATCTGATAGATAGGAAGGATATTGGTTGACAATGAAGGCACAAAAAGAACATCATTGAATGCTTTGCCATCCATGTCAATGGATCCCTTCCCACAAGCATGCATATATGTGTTTTTCACCATCAGGATGGGTGGTGATGAACAAGTCTCAAATAAAGAGAATATAGTCTTTGATGAAGCCAAGTGATGTGAGGCTCTTGAATCAAGTATCCACCTCTCTGACTTAGAATCTACAACTGCAACAAGTGCTTTCCCCTTATGTTTGTTGGACTTTGATGAAGAATTAGATGAACCCTTTGATGATGAAGACTCATTGATTTGATGCTTCTTAAGAAGATGCTTCAACTCATCAATCTATTTTAAATAACATTGATGTTCACCATGCCCTGATTTCTTTCAATATGCACATATAGGCTTCTCCTTCTTAGATGATTCCCTTTTTGAGGGAGAGGATTTTGATTCTTTATGTGGCTTGTTCTTTTTCTTATTTTTCTTATTATCAAGATTCCCTGATTCCTTTTGTCCCTTAGACTCACTAGCCAACAATGCTTGTGACTTGGGAGACTTAATTATACCCGTGTTCATTAAGTTAGCTTCCTCTTGGATTGGGAGATTTGCAAATTCATCAAAATTAGGAACAACATATGATGCTTCCATAGAAATTAAATGGGTATGAAATCCAAAAACAAACATTGAATACTCAAGACCAAGCTTGGATAGCACATTCAAAATCAATTGTAAATCCTCTTTATCAATGTTGCAATCTTTCAACTATGTTCTCAATTGTTTAACTTTGGAGATGTAGTCTTGGATGTGGTCAAAACATTTAGGATCAAGATTCATCAAAGCATTAGCAATCTAATATCCCCTAATCTTATATGTTTTACCATACAATTTTTCAAAAGCCTCCCGAGCCTCTTTAGGTGTTTTGCATGATTCAACATGAAACTGTAAATCAAATAAGACTAATAAACATATGTGCATCCAAGTGTTTTCTCACTATCAAGCTCCTATCTTGCCAATTCTTTAGCATCAGTAGATTGAGGAATTGTTTCCTTTGGATATCCTATTAGACCTTTCATCATACTTATTTTTTCCATGTAGCATAATTATGTGGAATTAGGAGTTCAATTTGAGATTTCCCCATTGTAAGAACACAAACCAAGCAAAAGAAAGCAATCAACCACTGCAAGATTACCCCCCCAAATTACTCAATCATGAAACCCCCATGAAAATATGATTTGTGGCACTTTACACTTGGTGTGATTACAGGTGTCACTTGCCAAAACACCGAAGTGGACTTGATCTTAGTGCTTACAAATTGCCAAATTTGGCCAAAAGCTCAATGCAAATTTTTTACATAGAACGAGATTAATCTGATCACACCACTAGAAATTACATGAAAAAATATGGACTTTTAAAAAAATCCACCCAAAAATGTTACCATAGGAGCGAGAACATAGCTCCTAAAGTTCTAAAAATGAGAATGACTCAGCAACACTTATGAGAATATGCAATTTCTAGAAAAAAAACAAGAACCAAAATCCGAATCTAATCATAGCACTACGTAGAGCATGAAATTATACCCCAAATAAAAAAAAAATCTCGCAAAAGGGATGTCGTATGAGCAAGTTACGGGCCTCTGAAGTTGGACTGCAAAATCAAAAAGTGCATTGGAGAGGGGGGAATTTTTTTTAAAAATGTTGATGTAGTGATGACGTTAGCATTTTAGTTGATTAAAATTGATGACTTGTGGCCACTCAAAAAATAATATTCTCCTATCACTGAGTATTTTTTTCCTGGAATATGCCTTGGAATATTTTTTATGACATAATATGTGTAGGAATATTCTGTTAGCGCTGGTTGGACGAAATTCGGCAGAATGAAATGAAATATTTTCTAGATGGCATCGCTAATAAGTTTGGTTGACGGTGGGTCCACCTTATTTGTTGGCAAGAATAGGCCAATGAGTGATCGTCACATGGTGGACTATGACATGGAGTACCCTGTATTTAGGGTACGACCCTGAATAAATTTGTGTACTGCCCACAAAGAAATCCCTTGATGTTCTTTTTAATTAAAATTTTTTGCAAGCTTTTTTGAAAATCACAAAAAAATATTTTTCAACCCGACTAATGTTATTTTTTTTCACCTGCATGTATTTTTCTGACTGGCTGTACCGCTGACCTGCATTAACGACGTGACCTAAGGGGTCGTACGGCTCCCTAGGCAATTTTATTTTACCTCAAAGGACAACTTCTACAAATATGATGATTTGACAGTCAATCTTAGGGTTTTCGGCCCTTCTGGACACGATGGCAGGGTTAGTTTTGACCCAAAATGCTCTAAAATTGCAGATAACTTTTGGATTTGCTAACCATACTTCAACTTCAAACCCTCATAAATTTTCCCTCGTATGTTTGATTTGGACGAAACAAAAGTAAAAACTTTCTCAAACCCTTTGATCTCAATGGTGAGCTCAAATTTGCACAGAAAAGCTTTGATTTGAACCTACAATACAAAAACAAAAATAGGAAACCCCCAAAATCTAATATTTCTATATTCTCCAGATCATCATTCCATGCAAGAAAGAGCATACTCAACTTTTTAAGATTTACCAAGATCTATCAATAAAGACTGACAAGAAGCAATCCCACAAGCTCTAATACCATGTAAGATTTGGTATTGAATAACTCTACACCATGCAAGATTGGTTGAAGATTATAGCCACCCAAGATCTAGGCACTTCATGAAAGCACAAGAGAGATTAATATGCAATGCTCAAGATTGCAACAAAATTGATTATCCAAGAATTGTTTAATATGACATATGAGACCACCTGGTTATATAGCCAAGGTGAGACACAATATTAAACAAGAATATGAGTAAGTGTCTTAATCCTATGACATGTGACAACTTATCACAACTACATAGGACACATGTGTTATAAGTCAAATGATAAGATAAGATCTAATGAAAACTGTTGTCAAACAGATTGCACCCGAACGCTTGAATAATTAAATTCAGCAATCTGTTGAAACATTGGATCAAACTCAGGTTGTGGGTGACCTATAATGAGATTGAACCTTTGGATTCTAGGCTGGCTTCCTATATGATTCTCAAATTAATAACTGGTTACTGAGAAAAAGGATAGAAGAACTATTGCTAAATGCAAGAAACTGTAAATTGAAGGTGATGCACCTAATTGATAAAGAATTGCAATTTGATTCACAATAAACCTCAGAAAACTATTCGCACAAGTCAATTTTGACAGTTTCACCACAAAAAATTGATTCTAAGGAAGGCTTGAATGAATCACCTTTGAAGGAAAACAAGGTTTTCACAGCAAAGAAGAATATTATTCATTTACACAAACTTAGACCTGTGCTTTTAACTATTTGAATGCATGTAAATATAAATGAGACAAAGACTTTAAAGGTTTTGATATTTAAACACAATAAAACTTCATCAAATCATTCATAAAGACAACCAAATGACAAGGAAAACTTTGATTTCACTGTAATTTGAAGGAATCTTCACAAAAAAGACACAAGTAAACCTGTACAAAACACTGTTGTATTAATCTGAAAGCTGAGTTACATGACCATTCACTTTGCAGCATGCAAAGGCTGAATAACAAGAACTAAATGAAAAAGATAAACTTTTTCAACATATACAATTGAGAATGCACTTCAAAGTGCATGAACAAGTAACTGAAAGTCAATTTCAGTGCGAAAGTGACAATTCCAAAGTGAAATCCAAGTAGAAGCAAAAATCTCTGAAAATAAGGTTCAAACTCATGCAAAAATGAGAGAACTCAAACTCGAACTGGTAGTCATAAAGCATGCAACTGATCTGTAACTCAAATTGAACTAGAAATTCCTGAAAAGGTGGGCTAAAGCATGCAAAACTATCTCGTTCTTGTCAATTCGCCCATGCACATTGGAACTCCATCTTCACGTCTAAGTCTTCAGTTGAATCTGATGTGTAACTAAAGTAAAATTGTGATTCAGCTTTACATAACATTCTTTATTTGCATTTTAAGATGATGAATTAATTAAGTGATTTATAATGCATCATTTAATTAATTCATTTACATTATTTAATGCAAACAACTTGAAGAATAAAGCTAACTTAGCCAAGCATATTTCTCCATCTCATACATCATACTTAGCTTATTTTTTTATAAAAATATGCTTCCTCCACTAAATTATCATTGGCAACCACCATGCATTATTTAAATAAACACTATAGCATATATCTGGCAACTCTAAATGTTTATGAGAAAGGCCGACCACTTTTGGCATATATTTGTCAATAATTTAATAACCTGCCATAATACTTTAGCACAAAGCTTCATTATTGATAAGGCCGACAAATTTTTCTAGGCTCATTGACTTCAAAGTCATGGCCACGGGGACAATAAAGAACATAATGATTATTAAAAATCATTAACAAAAATATCAAAAATGGATTAGGGCGAATGAACAAAAGAAAACATCGAACCCTAAATCATTATCACTCTTTTGACTTGATGAAACTTCCTGAAGAAGCTGGCTGCCACTGCTGAGTAGGGTTTGAAGCTCAAATTCCACCATGAAATGGCTCAAATCTGCACCTTTTGGACATTTTCTGAACTAAATCTTGCTTATTTTCATATGGTAAGTTCATTTTTACCAGTTTGAGGTATCTTGACTCCATTATACAACATTTTATGAGGCTTTAAAGCCACGGTTGTGCATAATATATGATGTATTCCTTGTCATTTCTTTGTCCCTGTCGATCTCTGCACTTTGTTTGACTCTAGCCGCCATGAGAACTCTTGAAAGCATGACTTGCACTGGTAAATAGATGCTACGAAAAGATTTCTTGAAAAAATTGTTCATGGCAGCTTTGGTAAGTCTATTTTCTCCTCCTTATGAATCTTTTCAGCCGCTTTCAGGCCACCATAATGGATTTTCTTCTGGATATTTGCAAATTGAATCTGGTTTTGTCTTCCATGTAAGCTCGCCTTTCTTCTTTGATTTCTTTTATGAAAAAGAAAACTTCAGCCTATGTCATTTCTATGGCCAACATTAAAAACCTTGACCTTAAACAAAAATTAAAAAACAAGTGTTTCAAAAACCCAAATCTCCATATATGTTTGGCTTCATTTCCTGTTGATGTATATATCTTGCAAGCCGAAATTTTGTTTGTATAGTTTTTTCCTTTCTCAAGTTTCCTTTCAATGCAAAAAACGAAAGAAAAACTTTCTGTATTTTGAGCTCATTCTGGGTATTTTTTCCTCATGACTATTTGAAAAGGCTCATGTATGTCACCTGTCGCCATGCCTGTCTTTCTATGCTTTTTGTATTCTAAAACAACATGTAGAAATAAGATCTGGGTCTTTTGTATTTTTTGAAATTTCTCTCTGAAGCTTTGCTTACTCTAGATATTTTGTTATCTTCTTGGTTGCCACTATAAATTCTAGTTTGTAAAGCCCTTAGAAGCCTCCTGCTGGAAATGGATAGGTATTTGCTTACTAAAGCCTATGTATGTGCAAATTTCACACTTAAATTTAATACGTGTTATTGTCAACGGGGACAAGGTCATTGTATTCTTTGACGTCATTTGGATACTCATCTGACATACACAATCTTCTATATTTAAAACTATACCTTTATAATGACTGTCTCAAATACTTAGAAAGCATGGTTGTTGTCTCAAGAATGATTACTAACTTCTTGCAATTCATTGCTATCTGGAAAATTTGACTATACTTTATGCTCTCAAATACTTAGAACACATGCTTTGTTATCCTTTCCTTTTGCCTACATGGTGCATCTTGTTAGGTGAATTCTTTGATTATATCACTGTTGTCAATGTCTACCTGTAGCTTTTGTCACCGATTTCAAAAGACTTGATATAATTTTTAACTCTCAAATAGACTATCTTGTTTGATGCTTCTAGTATGCACTCTCTAATGTAAAGCAAGAGCAACATTCTATAAAATGATTGCATCATTCCTTAATCACTATCACAATCTCTTTTCTTATTGATCTTTTTTACTACAGTTAGCATTTGAGACTGCCATGATTGCCTCAATTACATCCTTATTATGCAGAGATATGCTTAATTTGTGTTCAATATGAACAAAAATGAAGTATAGCATGTAAGACATTATCACTGTGCAAACTCCACTGTTTGTTTTTCTCTAATTTCTCTGTAGCTTTCTACCTTTATTTCAATCCAAATCATAGGTTGAACACAAACTCTTTCATTCTATTGGTGCATTGATATCCTTGATGATAAAAATAAACATGCATTGTCTTTATTTCATATTAATTGCTTGTCAGCTTATACATTCATGCTTTAAAGTTGTTGCTTTTCCAATTAAGTGAGCACTTTTCAATGTTGATGTACTTCAAAATTATAGGAAACAACCTGATTGCTGAATACTCTTCTTTTACATGACACAATGCAAAGCTGTCCCAAAACTTTGTTGTTGTTTCACCCTATTTTCAAATTTCCATTTAACTTTTATGATTGTCAAGGATACATTTCCATTCCTTTATGACTGCCATAACCTTTTGTAACCATTTTCCATCACCATGAACGTTGTAGCAACAGTCTCAATCGCTTTTTCAGTTCTGTAGTAATAGTATTAATATATGATTGTTCATTAATATGAAGCCCTCATTATGATGTTAAGTCTTCTGTAGACTGCACTTGTACTTTGGAGTTGTAAGAATTGATTGAATTGTTGAATGCTCTATTTTTCTTCAGTATAAAGGAGCTCAATGTCTCATTAAAATGTAAACATGAATAAAAGACAGAGCTAAAACTGAACCATGACAAATACAATTAGTGCTCTCTTAACATGCTTCTTTGTTTATGATGAGAAAAAGATAACTGCTCAAACTGTTTCACCATGCTAAATTAGACTGCTTTCATTATGATGTTATTGCTTTACAGCAGTCCCGTTTCGTGACTGTAATACTTGATGACTCTCATGTAATAATGTGAAACAGAGATGTCCTTATGATATGTCGATTTCTACCCTTGTGGGAGCCCATTTTTCTCCACATATCTGATAAAATGATCTCAAACATGATGAACCTGTTCCTGCACATTGAAACAAACATGTTAGCAAAATAAAAGAAGTTGAAAGCTTCCATTGAGTTATGTTTTTCTTGATTGTCAGCCTCTTATTTGATGAATGCTTGATTTATTTCAAATTACATTCCTGTCAGTAGTGTAGGCGTAAGGCAGAATGTAATTCATCATTGCTTAGAGTACACCTCTAACGCCATTTCCTTTACAATTTTGCAAGTTCATGGAGCGAGGAAACGAGGCTGCAGCAACTTGGAGACGCGACGACTGAAGACACCAACGAAAGTGATTCATCATTACAAGCAATGATGAATTGCTCCTCTTCTTTACGCTTATGTTATTTTCAGTAGTGTAGTTTGTCCTTGAATTTTGTATTCATCATTTGATTGTCATAATCAAATTCAGTTACTCTCGTGGCTTGTGCCAGATTCAACATTTTTACAAAATGAATAAAATGAATTACTATGCAAATTTTCTATTCTCTATTTCAAATGCTTGCACAATAAAACTATGATTCAGATGTAAATTGATCTCTATGATGATCAATGAATACTTTAATTAGCAAAACATGAAAATTTATGTACCTATCAATGATGAATTTGATTCAGCTCTACCTGTTTGAGCTCGTAGTGATAAATAGGTAATAAATGGGCGACCTCTACGGAGTGTTTGCCTGCTAAACACAATAGACTAGTATATAACTTATCCATTGGGCATGGAGTCCATGTTTTGTTCTATTTTAACTCAGAAAACTGTAACTCAGCTTCAAAACACACAAACTGAAAGAAACTACTGCAATTTTGTTGAAGACATAATCTGAAAACAAGGTGCAGCAACTGCACTTATTGAAAATATGACAAAATTGAAATGAAACGTGCCAGCAGGCACTTATTGAAAGCATTAGTGAAACTGAAAACTATTCTACTATGTACAGTTGAAAGCTTGATGCTTAATAACACTGTTTCAAATGAATCTTGTTGATAGGGATTGGCAGTACTTCACCATTCAGCTTTGAAAGCTGAAATGCATTATGTTCCTTCCTTTCTGTAATAATATACGGGCCATCCCACATGGCATCAAACTTTGTATGTTTACCAAGCCTGCTTTTGAGTTCATCCCACTTGAAAACTAAATCACCCTCATTGAAGATCCTTGCTGTTGCTTTCTTATCGAATGTCCTCTTCATTTGAGAATGATGAATCTGAAGCTTTCTATAGGCTTCCCTTCTGGTTTCTTCCAACTCTGTTAATTGAGCAAGCCTGACTTGTATTAGCTGCTCCTCAAGTAACTCAAGCTCTTTTATGTAACTCAAAGTTGGTAATTCAATTAAGATAGGCAGTTTGGCCTCTTTTCCATAAACCAAAACATAGGGTGAAAATCTTGTTGATCATTTTGGTGTAACTCTATCAGCCCACAGGGCTAACTTCAGCTTGTCATGCCATGACCTTTGATTATCTTCAATAATATTATGTATGATCTTAATCAGATTCTTGTTTGTTGATTCAGCTTGTCCATTACCCTAGGGTAATAATTGGATGAAGTGTTCAGATAAATATTATTCTTTACTGACCAATTTGAAACTCTTAAACCAACAAAAGCCAAAGCATTATCAAAAATAATTGAATCAGGTGTACCAAAACTGGAAACTATATCCTAATAGAAGTTTAAAACTAATGTTTCATTTGCATCTCTTAATGCGATTGCTTCAGTCCACTTCGTAAAGTAGTTTGTGGTAGTTAAAATCCATCTGTGCCCAGCACTTGAGGGTGGATTGATTGAACCGATAAAATCAAGTCCCCACTTTCCAAATGGCTGCTCAACCTGAATTGGATTTAGGGGCAGGGCTACTAACTTTTATTTTCCTACAAAAAGTGAAAATTTGGCACATTTTATGACATAAGTATGAGCATCTTTGAAAAGATCTAGCCAATAATAGCCTGCCTTCATAATTTTCAGAGCTAGAGTACGTGGTGCAAAATGACTTCCAGCAGGTCCATCATGGAATTCTTCAAGAATTCTTTCAGTCTGATCTGGATAAATACATCTGAGAAAAACACCATTGAAATCCTTCTTATAAAGAACGCCATCAATTTCTACATAAGGAATTTCTTGTAACCTGTAATATCTTCGTTTAGACTTGTCTAAACCTTTTGGACAATCTCCAGTATGCAAGTAATGGATCATCTGATGGATCCCATCAGTGGGAATAGCTGAAACAATAGGTTCCTCTTCATTATTCAGAACTGTAGCAACCTTTTCAGTGATGTTTTCTTCGCTTTCTACAAGTTGTTCGCACAGTCCTTTACCTCAAACAAGCTTGGTAACCTTTATGCTAATTTCATACTCCATGAATTTGGTTGTCCAGCCTGCTCACTTTTCATTAATGTCTTTATTTAGAAGAAACTCCTTGACTGTTGGTTGAGCTACCAGCAGATTTATCTTATTATTAGACAGCATATGTCTGAATTTTTTTAGACTTCTCACTACAACAAATACATGCTTCTCAACGAATGAATATCTTGTTTTGAAATCATGCAAGACTTGACTAAAGAAAGTTATGGGTTGCTCTATACCTTCATTATTTTGCTAACAAAGCATTGCGGAGATGGTATCCACTCCTCCGAATGCATACAGTATGAAATCTTTATCAAAATCAGGATTGATAAGAGTAGGGGCTGCTGCAAGTGCCTCTTTAATCTGCTCGAAACTATTCTTACCTTCTTTTGACAAGCTGAATTGAATGTTTTTCTTCAACATGGATGTCAATGGCTGTAATAAAGCTGCAACATTGGGAATAAACTTCCTCATGAAGTTTATTCTGCCCAAAAATCTCTGTAAACCCTTTTTGTGAGTGGACAGCAGTAAAGCTAGAATGGTTGCAATACGTTCTGGGTCAATAGAAATGCCTTCTTTTGAAATAATGTAACCTAGAAGCTTACCTTCGTGAACAACAAAAATACTCTTCTTTGGATTCAACGAGATTCCATATTCTCTACATCTCTCAAATATCTGTCTAAAATGACTGAAATGATCATCAGCATTACGTGAGAAAACAGTGATATCATCTAAGTAAACAAGAAAAAATTTGTTTATCAAACCTTGGAGAGCCATATCCATCACTCTCTAAAAGGTGGCTCCTGCGTTTGACAATCCAAACGACATCTTTCTGTAAGCCATAGTACCCCATTTGGTGGTAAAGGCTGTCTTATAGTGATCTTCCTCAACCAAGATTTGTTTGTAACCTGAATACCCATCTAGCAATGAAAACCTTTTGATCCTGAAACAACCTGCAATATTTGCTCCATTTAAGGCAGTGGATAGTGATCTTTGAGTGAAGCTCTATTTAGATCACGAAAATCAACACACAGCCTTATCTCTCTGCTCTTCTTTCTAACAGGCACCAAATTTGACACCCAAGAAGTGTGCTTGATTGAAAATATTATACTACCTTCGATCAGCTTATTCAATTATGTTTTCATCAGATGTTCTAACTTCATATTCAAGGGCCTTTGGTTCTGTCTTACCAGTTTTGTAGTAGGCTCGAGCTCAATTGTATGCTGAGCTAACTCAGGGTTGAAGCCCTTCAAATCTCCATATTGCCAAGCGAATATGTTGCTGAATTCTTGACAAAGCAAGATAAAGGCTTGTTGTTCTACCTTTGTACAGACTTTACCAAGCTTAAGCAGCTTGTCCTTGAAAATTTTTATTGATTCGTAATGTTCCTGCTTCACTGTAATGCCTAATTTATCTCTTCTAACCTGGTCATCAATGTTGAAGATGGATTCAAGGGTCACCAAACCCTTTGGTAGCTTGTTAGTTTTAAGTTGCATGATCTGATCACCATATTGCTGATCAAATTTTTGCTGATTTCCAATAGAAAACTCTGCTTCTTCCATTAGAAAATAAACTATCTATTCATCACTATCAAAAATCTACCAACTTACATTATTATCAGGTACTAAAGGTCTGACAACTACCTTCACATACTGATGTACCTCTACATTGTGAATTTCAGTCGAAATCTCAAACTGTGACCCTAGAGCAGCAAGTTTATCAGCTTGCTTATTCTGAAGTCTAGGCACTAATTATAGATTAAATGCATCAAACTCCTCAATTAAGTCCCAAACACGATGCTTATACAATTTCAGCAAATCATTCTTTGTTAAATTCAAATTTCTAACTTGATTTGCTATCAATTCTGAATCACCATACACCTGTAAGCACTTAATCTTTCTTTTTCTGGCCCATTCTAAGCCATGTATTAATGCTTCATACTCAGCAACATTATTAGAACAGCTGAAAGCAAATCTAAAAGCTGAATAATACATGTCTCCTTCAGGAGAAATCAAAACAGCTCCTCCACCAGCACCAATTTTACTTCTGGAACCGTCAAAATATAGCCTTCAAAGCTGATCAATCTGATGTACTTATTGTTTTTCTTCCTTGACCAGATTTGGTATAATTATATCAGGTTCCTGAATCATATAAATTCCCAGACCTACTTCATCTATGAGATTGAATGGATCAACCTCGTGATTCTCAGCTGCCCACTCATCTAGATTTATGTCAGGTATGCCTTCTATAGGTACAGTGGGGTTGAGGGTCATGGATTGATCCTCCTGATCATGGAAAGCTAGGTTTACATTTATGGGATTTAGAACATAAGGTTCAATATGGTCTCTAACTAGTGATTCTGACTTAATCATGACTCTAGTACCATACCTGGTTCTGAAAAACATGTGTGACCAGTCTGATAACAGATAACCACCTAATTTCGTAGTGAAATCTCTAGATAAGCAGATGGCAAAATAAGGTGGAAGATTAATGATATATATGTCTTGTGAAATTTGAAATTTGGGACAGGTATGCAATGTAAGAGGCAAATTTTTAATAACTCCTACAGACTTTACAGTTGTACCATCCAACCGAACTACCCCATTTGACAATGGTTGATACTCAAGACCTAACTTGTCTACCAGCTGTTTAGGCATGATTGAGCTACTTGCTCCACTATCAATCATGCAATTGTGCACTATGTTATCACCAATTATTAAGCTAACATAAAAAGGAGGTGGTTTTACCTCTTTAGCTAGTCGTCCTTGCTTTTGATCTGAATTGTTCGCAAAAACTCTTGGCTATTCCTTTAATGGTTCGTCAGAAATTGATATCTTAGCCAAAGCCTCCTGCAAACTTTATTTTTTCCCAGACAAGCGTAATGCATCTAACATAGTAATACCAACAGTTTTCTTTTTCATATGTTCAACGATATTAAAAGAAGAAACATTAACCTTTGACTATACCTTTTGAACAACAACGCCTATTTGTGTTGTTTGAGGCTGGAACTGAACTTTAGGCTGCTCCTTTGATGGTCCAACCTGCTATCTTGGTAAAATATGAACATTTTGAGCTATTGAAGGCTGAACTCGCCCCTATTGGGCTGTAAAATCTTAGTTTTTTTGTTGAACAGCAAGTTGTTTGTCTTTTTCTGCCTGTTGTTTATCAGGAACAACTTGTTGTCTTAGATCAAATGCTCTTTTCTTGGCCCTCGTATTGGCTGCAATGGAAGTGGTTGACTTATTTTGACTTTGCACGTGATTAACTCCACAAAATTCACTTCCTTGTCAGTTCATCATGGCAACATCAAGGTCACTCTGTTGTGTTTGTTCATCCTGCTGATTATTGTCTTCCTTAGTTGTTTGTTCAGAAGCAGCATAACTATTTTGCACCATAAGGGCTTGATTAATCACCTCGTTCATGCAAGTAGCTTGATTATGAGGCTGATTGCAGGGATAGCACCATACATAATCATGCGCTAAGTTATTTTGTATTGGCATTAGCTCTTTTGAAGAGCTAGTAGCAGCTGGGTTAAATGGCTGATTAGGCCTAAAGTTGAAATTCCTCTTTTGTTCCTGATAATCAACTTGATAAGCAGGCCTGTTTGCTTGAAATAATGATTGATTAGGCCTGAAATTTTGACCTTGCTAATTTTTAAGACTTACCAAGATGTTACGGTTTGTAGTAAATTGGCCATTTGTTGTTGGTCATTTATTAGTTGTTGTTGGGTATCTTTAAGACTTTGCAAATCAGAATTTGTTGGGACAACATTATTTTGTGTTGCTTCTTGGAAATCTAAGGCTGGAACAATAGGTATAGTGGCTATTGGAGGTATTTGAATGGGCATATATGGTTGTACCTCTGGGAAAATTGGCATAGGGGGTCTTGGGGCGAGTTTACCAGCTTGTATAAGGTTGTTTTCAGCTCTAATAGTGATGTCATATAATGTTGGTAATGTTAACCCACCCATTGACTGTATCATTAAGGCAATATCACTATGCAATGATCTAAGGTAATACAAAAAAGCATGGTCAGGAGTTGGCCTTATCGTTACTGGAATTTGATCCCATGTCCTTTGAAATCTGAAATTAAAGTCCATCATTTGTTCTTGTGGCGCTCTCTTTATAGTCGTCATTTGTTCAACTAGAGATAAATGATCGGACTTATCTAAAAATTGCTTGGTCAACTTGTCTCCTAAATCATCCCATGTCGGGATGCTATGGACTGGTAAACCATGAAACCACTGAGATGCTTTCCCCTTGAATGATGCTACTAACAACCTCAAAGCTATGTTCTCCTGAATCACATGATGAACTCCACATAGCGAGGCTACGTCTCTAATATGTTCAATCGGAGTAGTCTGATCTTCACCAGTAAAAAGGGCAGACTTTTCAGTGCTACTACTGGTATATCATCGTTCTAAGACAGATCTAATGGGTTGCCCCCATTGAATGGAACAAAAAAATGCGCTATGGCCATCGGAGTTGGTATTCTGGGATTTGAAGCTTGTACAATCGGTACAGGTTGAACCGGTACTCTGTAACTTGGCGAGGTTGAAAATGAACTTGGTTTCGTTGCTAATGATCTGCCTCTCCTTCTTAATGTGTAAACTAATGGCTCTGATCTTTGAATCAGAGAAAAACTGATTGCTTTCTTGAAGGATTTCCAGGTGTTTTCTCGGTTGTCCTTCCTATTCTCTTTGGCGAAGATAATTGCAAATAATCAAACGAAGAAGAACTTCTTGTCTGAATATTTCTCATAAGCTATTTTGCACTTGATCTGCTAGAAACTGAGAAACGGAGTCACCAGGTATATGAAAATAATCCTCTAAAAGGCTGAAATACTGCTGTATATACCAAACAACAACTTGAACTATAAAAATCTTGCTCTTAAAAGTGATTCAGAGTCCCACCGGGCGTGCCAAAAACTGTTGTCAAACAGATTGCACCCGAATACTTGAATAATTAAATTCAACAATCTGTTGAAACATTGGATCAAACTCAGGTTGTGGGTGACCTATAATGAGATTAAACCTCTAGATTCTAGGCCAGCTTCCTATATGATTCTCAAATTAATAACTGGTTACTTACTGGGAAAAAGGATAGAAGAACTATTGCTAAATGCAAGAAACTATAAATTGAAGGTGATGCACCTAATTGATAAAGAATTGCAATTTGATTCACAATAAACCTTAGAAAACTATTCGCACAAGTCAATTTTGACAGTTTCACCACAAAAATTGATTCTAAGGAAGGCTTGAATGAACCACCTTTGAAGGAAAACAAGGTTTTCACAGCAAAGAAGAATATTATTCATTTACACAAACTTAGACCTGTGATTTTAACTATTCGAATGCATGTAAATATAAATGAGACAAAGACTTTAAAGGTTCTGATATTTAAACACAATAAAACTTCATCAAATCATTCATAAAGACAACCAAATGACAAGGAAAACTTTGATTTCACTATAATTTGAAGGAATCTTCACAAAAAGACACAAGTAACCTGTACAAAACACTGTTGTATTAATCTGAAAGCTGAGTTACATGACCATTCACTTTGCAGAATGCAAAGGCTAAATAACAAGAACTAAATGAAAAAGATAAACTTTTTCAACATATACAATTGAGAATGCACTTCAAAGTGCATGAACAAGTAACTGAAAGTCAATTTCAGTGTGAAAGTGACAATTCCAAAGTGAAATCCGAGCAAAAGCAAAAATCTCTAAAAATAAGGTTCAAACTCATGCAAAAATGAGTGAACTCAAACTCGAACTGGCAGTCATAAAGCATGCAACTGATCTGTAACTCAAACTGAACTAGAAATTCCTGAAAAGGTGGGCTAAAGCATACAAAAATGTCTCATTCTTGTCAATTTTCCCATGCACATTGGAACTCCATCTTCACGTCTAAGTCTTCAGTTGAATCTGATGTGTAACTAAAGTAAAATTGTGATTCAGCTTTACATAACATTCTTTATTTGCATTTTAAGATGATGAATTAATTAAGTGATTTATAATGCATCATTTAATTAATTCATTTACATTATTTAATGCAAACAGCTTGAAGAATAAAGCTAACTTAGCCAAGCATATTTCTCCATCTCATACATCATACTTAGCTTATTTTTTTATAAAAATATGCTTCCTCCACTAAATTATCATTGGCAACCACCATGCATTATTTAAATAAACACTATAGCATATATCTGGCAGCTCTAAATGTTTATGAGAAAGGCCGACCACTTTTGGCATATATTTGTCAATAATTTAATAACCTGTCATAATACTTTAGCACAAAGCTTCATTATTGATAAGGCCAACCACTTTTTCTAGGCTCATTGACTTAAAAGTCATGGCCACGGGGACAATAAAGAACATAATGATTATTAAAAATCATTAACAAAAATATCAAAAATGGATTAGGGCGAATGAACAAAAGCAAACATCGAACCCTAAATCATTATCACTCTTTTGACTTGATGAAACTTCCTGAAGAAGCTGTCTGCCACTGCTGAGTAGGGTTTGAAGCTCGAATTCCACCATGAAAAGGCTCGAATCTACACCTTTTGGACATTTTCTGAACTAAATCTTGTTGATTTTCATATGGTAAGTTCATTTTTACCAGTTTGAGGTATCTTGACTCCATTATACAGCATTTTATGAGGCTTTAAAGCCACGGTTGTGCATAATATATGATATATTCCTTTTCATTTCTTTGTCCCTGTCGATCTCTGCACTTTGTCTGACTCTGGCCGCCATGATAACTCTTGAAAGCACGACTTGCACTGGTAAATAGATGCTACGAAAAGATTTCTTGAAAACATTGTTCATGGTGGCTTTGGTAATTCTATTTTCTCCTCCTTATGAATCTTTTCAGCCTCTTTCAGGCCACCATAATGGATTTTCTTTTGGATATTTGCAAATTGAATCTGGTTTTGTCTTCCATGTAAGCTCGCCTTTCTTCTTTGATTTATTTTATGAAAAAGAAAAGTTCGGCCTGTGTCATTTCTATGGCCAACATTAAAAACCTTGACCTTAAACAGAAATTAAAAAACAAGGGTTTGAAAAATCCAAATCTCCATATTTGCTTGGCTTCATGCCCTGTTGATGTATATATCTTGCAGGCCGAAAATTTTGTTTGTATAGTTTTTTCCTTTCTCAAGTTTCCTTTCAATGCAAAAAAGGAAAGAAAAACTTTTTGTATTTTGAGCTCGTTCTAGGTATTTTTTCCTCACGTCTGTCACCTGTCGCCACGCCTGTCTTTCTATGCTTTTTGTATTCTGAAACAATATGTAGAAATAAGATCTAGGTCTTTCGTATTTTTTGAAATTTCTCTCTAAAGCTTTGCTTACTCTAGATATTTTGTTATCTTCTTGGCCGCCACTATAAATTCTGGTCTGTAAAGCCCTTAGAAGCCTCCTACTGGAAATGGATAGGTATTTTCTTACTAAAGCCTATGTATGTGCATATTTCACACTTAAATTTAATACGTGTTATTGTCAACGGGGACAAGGTCATTGTATTCTTTGACGTCATTTAGATAATCATCTGACATACACAAACTTTTATATTTAAAATTATACCTTTATAATGACTTTCTCAAATACTTAGAAAGCATGGTTGTTGTCTCAAGAATGATTACTAACTCTTTGTAATTCATTGCTATCTGGAAAATTTGACTGTACTTTATGCTCTCAAATACTTAGAACGCATGCTTCGTTGTCCTTTCCTTTTGCCTACATGTTGCATCTTGTTAGGTGAATGGTTTGATTATATCACTGTTGTCAATGTCTACCTGTAGCTTTTGTCACTGATTTCAAAAGACCTGATATAATTTTTAACTCTCAAATAGACTGTCTTGTTTGATCCTTCTGGTATGCACTCTCTAATGTAAAGCGAGAGCAATATTCTATAAAATGACTGCATCATTCCTTGATCACTGTCACAGTCTCTTTTCTTATTGATCTTTTTTACTATAGTTAGCATTTGAGATTGCCATGATTACCTTAATTACATCCTTATTATGCAGAGATATGCTTAATTTGTGTTCAATATGAACAAAAATGAAGTATAGCATGTAGGACATTATGACTGTGCAAACTCCACTGTTTGTTTTTCTCTAATTTCTCCGTAACTTTCTGCCTTTATTTCAATGCAAATCATAGGCTGAACACAAACTCTTTCATTCTTTTGGTGCATTGATATCCTTGATGATAAAAATAAGCATGCATTGTCTTTCTTTCATATTAATTGCCTTTCAGCTTATACATTCATGCTTTAAAGTTGTTGATTTTCCAATTAAGTGAGCACTTTTGAATGTTGATGTACTTCAGAATTGTAGGAAACAACCTGATTGTTGAATACTCTGCTTTTACTTGACATAGTGCAAAGTTGTCCCAAAACTTTGCTACTGTTTCACCCTATTTTCAAATTTCCATTTAACTTTTCTGACTGTCAAGGATACATTTCCATTGCTTTATGACTGTCATAACCTTTTGTAACCATTTTCCATCACCATGAACGTTGTAGCAGTAGTCTCAATCGCTTTTTCAGTTCTATAGCAATAGTATTAATATATGATTGTTCATTAATATGAAGCCCTCATTATGATGTTAAGTCTTCTGTAGACTGCACCTATACTTTGGAGTTGTAAGAAATGATTGAATTGCTGAATGTTCTATTTTTCTTCAGTATAAAGGAGCTCAATGTCTCATTAAAATGTAAACATGAATAAAAGACAGAGCTGAAACTGAACCATGACAAATACAATTAGCGCTCTCTTAACATGCTTCTTTGTTTATGATGAGCAAAAGATAACTGCTCAAATTGTTTCACCATGCTGAATTAGACTACTTTCATTATGATGTTATTGCTTTACAACAGTCTCGTTTGGTGATTGTAATACTTGATGACTCTCATGTAATAATGTGAATGAGAGATTTCCTTATGATATGCCGGGCTCTAGCCTTGTGGGAGCTCATTTTGCTCCACATATTTGATAAAATGATCTCAAACATGATGAACCTGTTCCTGCACATTGAAACAAACATGTTAGCAAAATAAAAGAAGCTGAAAGCTTCCATTGAGCTATGTTTTTCTTGATTGTCAGCCTCTCATTTGATGAATGCTTGATTTATTTCAAATTACATTCTTGTTGGTAGCGTAGGCGTAAGGCAGAATGTAATTCATCATTGCTTAGAGTACACCTCTAACGCCATTTCCTTTACAATTTTGCAAGTTCATGGAGCGAGGAAACGAGGCTGCAGCAGCTTGGAGATGCGACAACTGAAGACACCAACGAAAGTGATTCATCATTACAGGAAATGATGAATTGCTCCTCTTCTTTACGCTTATGTTATTTTCAGTAGTGTAGTTTGTCCTTGAATTTTGTATTCATCATTTGATTGTCATAATCAAATTCAGTTACTCTCGCGGCTTGTGCCAGATTTAGCATTTTACAAAATGAATAAAAGGCATTACTATGCAAATTTTCAATTTTCTATTTCAAATGCTTGCACAATAAAACTATGATTCAAATGTAAACTGATCTCTATGATGATCAATGAATACTTTAATCAGCAAAACATGAAAATTTATGTACCTCTCAATGATGAATTTTATTCAGCTCTACCTGTTTGAGCTCGTAGTGAAAAATAGGTAACAAAAACTAACACCTTCTAGAAAGATTCCTTCCTAGGACCTAAGTAAACTAACAAGCAAATAAGTCCTCTAAGTCTCTAGTAATGACTTAACTAGGTACAAGACCTTATTTACACCAACACTTACTAAAGCCTAAAATTTTATTTACAGCATGATACTCTCCCTTGAAGAGCTTCACAATAAAATTATGAGTTCCATAGGTTAACAACTTCCTTTATGAATTCTAGTAAACCTTGTGGGATGTCACCAGCTCCATGATCTACATAAGCTTCACCTAGAGGTCACAAAGATTAATTCTTCAGGGAATTTTGTCAATAAAGAAAATTTCCAATATTATCCATAAGGTCATATATCAAAGAAATCAACACAAGATGAAATCCCCTCACTCTCTTCAATGTGTTTCTTATAGTATTATTATCAAAATATTTGGACCTTCATCGTAGGCATCTCTTTTCATCGGTGGAATTCTTAGAAAAAATTACTATTCAACAAGTATATTTTGGATATTACTAGTGTAGTCAAGGAGGACATGGAGTAGTCTTCAAACCAAAATGCCATTTTCATCAAAATTAATTTTAGAAAATTGTATGACTATGTTGGGTGGTTTATTATATTATCCATACTTCATGCACTTTTATTTCACCCAATTCATATGAAGGTTGTTCAAATCCTTTTTAGATAAACCTCCACAATCATCATTATTAATAAGAATCAATATAAACAAGATGTTCTTTTTAATTCTATATGCTAGTATTTCCCACTTTTCATTTCCCTTTATGTTCTTTCTAATGAATAGTGTGGTCTCTCTTTATAGAATACACATCCATGACCTTATTCAAAGTAATTTCAATTGTTCTTAGTTGTTTTTATGATGAATCCTTCTTTATGCTCTTAAAGGATAAATTATATGTTTCCAAGACTACATTTTTTCTCACTATTTAGAGTTGATCATAGAATTGTTATAGAGACAATATTGATATTAAATGTCAAGGTGAAAATGGCATCATTTGCCTCTTGTACACTTTTATTTTTCATCTCTAGTGGAATTTTTATAAACATGTACAAATTACTCAGTATTTGAAGAAACTATATTGTTACAACAAAAGAGTCAATTATCACATGGACAAGGAAATAAAATTATTTAAAATAATCAATAAAGTATCTAGTAAGTTGTGGTATCATGTTGTAATCAAACTAACATGTTAACTTATTTTCCTTTCTATCCTCAAATTGGAACTCATTCACAGTGTTAATTTACAACATAAATACACCAAGTTATCATAACTAGAATGGATATGTAAAACATATGGAAAACAATATATCATGCATGGATATCAAGGGAAACTATACTATTGGTGTAATAGTTATACTAATAAATGATTCATATCATCCAAAGACTCAACGTGAAGCGCCGTTGATGCCAATTTATCAATTTAGGAGGGTTCATCAAAAGCACATCAACATTATAATAAAATTCAAAATCTATTAAAGAGTTGCAAATGGAACACTTTGAAGCATTTGAAAATATGATGAATAAGATACATGATCTAGCACATTGCTTCAAAAGTTAAAAATGCAATGGCTTAATTAGCTGAAGGTGCAATAACAGTACTAATTTTGTAATTTTATGGTAGAATAGTTATGTAAATATTTTTCTTCTTAATTCATGTAATAATAATTATAACTATATCAGCATACATTTCATATAGAATGTGGCATGCAATGGATTCAATCTCATGGTGCATGCATTGACTGATTTTAATGTTATGGTGATTGCAAGTCCTTTGAATATTTTGGAAGGTAATGGGGACATGGATCTTGGAATAATCAACTTCTTGGTCAAATTGTGAGGGTCATCTAAATTTTCATTTTTAGGTAAATTATTGCATTGTTTCTTGTTGTCTATATACTTCTCTTATATGATTCTTAATTATCCTTGTATCTCAATATTTGGCATTAACTTCTTGTAGTACTAGTTCTTTAATTAATTTTATATTTGTAGTTGCAATTTACATAAATTTCAAATATATAGTACACTATAAAATTCAAGGTTTGAGTTCAAGAAAAGTAAAGCTTCCCAATAAAAGGAGTTATGTGATGAACATTACAACACACATTTATTGCCAAGCATCACATTAATAATGAGGCCCTTTTCTTGTTGCATCCCCATGTAAATTTGAGTGACAGTTGTTATTGACATTCAATATCAAGTAATGGTTTTGAATATTTTGTAATTCTTCAAAATTTCATCCATTTTTAATGAAAACTCCTCATTATTTCAATTCTTCAAATATTAGTTGTTTTTAACATTTAATATCAAATTTACACCTTTGAATACTCAATAGCTTATCAAAATTTTACCAACCACTCTACATCTTTTTTATTTCTTTATCGTACTATTACTACCACACTCCATGTTTTTCTTACAAAAATTAAGGTAATATTACATATTGCTATCTTTACAAATGGGAAAAACTAGGAAACATCTTTGAATGATCAATAGTTAATCAAAAAACTGCCACTTGTTGTACATCACTTTGATTTCTTTATCGTACTAGTACCACCCCACTTCTTTTTTTTACCATAAAAATTGAGATGACATTACATATTGCAATTCTTTACACATGGAGAAAAGTTAAGAACTTAATGATAACAAACAAATATAGGGACCACCATAATGAGAGTCATCATCATCCTTTAATAAAGTAGTTACTTCAAAACTTTATTATAATGTTCTTAGGACCTACATGACACAATTTATTCTCTTGATATATACATCACTCTCCAACTTCACATCCTTGATATATACATTGTTCTCGAACTTTACACCCTTTGAAACTTTAACACAACTTTAACTCTATTTTTCACTTTAAGATGTGATGCCATTATTCCCCTCTAACTATATAACTCCTTTTGTACATAATCTAATATAATAAACCTATTTTTTTAAATAAAATTGGAAGTAAGTCAAGAAAGGCAAAAATAAATAAATGTAAGATGGGTCCAATATCATCCCTTGTTAAATTCACATGGGATGTGGACTACCTAACTATATAGTACAAACTACCATCAACTGCCAAACAACAAGTCAACATTACAGAAGAAAAAGGGGGCCTCAAGTGCAAGTAACTTTATCCATATGCTTACCTAACAATAGTGTGGGGGAGATGAATAGAATCTATAAAATAAACAAAGGACTCTTTCAATGATGCAGACCCTAAACTTTACTTTACACATCCCCCCCTTGACAAATTGTACGAACTAAAAACAACGTTAAACCGACTATGATAAAATATTAGGACGTGGGCCAATGGAATGCTTGCTGATTACTCCCTCTTACACCAACCTCTAAAATCACTTTCCTCGTTTCTATTATACAATCATCATCATATAAATGTGTGAAGACTATTTTGAGAGATTTTATCTTTCGTGCAGTTTTTGGCAGATAATCAGTGGGCGGGATAATACAAAGTCTACGTTTGAGTAGGGAGTCCCATGTTTCAATCGTAAGGGAGGTAAATGTATTCTTACCTTAATATTATATGTTTGGATATTAGGGTTTGTGTTTGAGTTTAGGTTAATTTAATAAATGTATATATACCTTTAATTAATTATGGGCGAGGATTGATAATTTAATAAGTATATTCGTTATTTTGGAAAATGTAAATTTGGTAAATAGATATTATTGTTTAGTTTTGTGATTGAAGAATGAGGTCAATCGATGAAGATTTTGAAATATTTTTGAATTATATCTTGGAAATGTGGTCTCTTTGTTCAATGAATGTCTTAGTTTCTATACTAGTCTTTTGTTCTATTGGGGTTAGAATCTAGTTTTTTTATCAAATCCTTGATTACATATTTGTCTTATGTCCATGAACTCATCCATGCTTGAAGTAGAATTTTGCTTAATAGATGCTAGCTTGTTTTGTCTTTCCTATTGATTTAAGGGCCTACAATATTTTAAAATAGCAACATTAAACTAATGTTATGTCATATAGGGACATTTTCTCCAAGTCAACCTCAAAAAAATAAGAGAGGAATGATAAAGACAAGTAAGCCTTCTATAACAATGTGTGTAGATTTGTTAGTATTTTTAGTGCACCAAATCCAATTGTGTTGATATTCATTGCTCTTTTAGCAATCTAGAATGAAAGAGAAAATGTGTATCAATGAATGTGTTGAATATCATTAAATACAAGGGTATAGACACACATCATGTGAAATTGTCGTTTAGTTGGCCCTAGGCAGGGGGAAGCCAAATTTAAATTTACCTTTTTGAACTTGGAAAGGATGAGTCCATGATTGTGAGGATGTCTCATGTTGCATCTTGATAAGATTGGTTGTCATTGATGTCAAAAGTGTTGAAGATAGTGAGGTTCCTTGATACAAGCCTAACAACTGAGGTAGATCATGTATTTAGAACACATGGAGAATAAAGCAGTGTCTAAGAAGAAGTGCTCTTATGAAAAAGAGGTCGTAGTCCAAAAGGAGGATGATGAATTTGAATTTGAATTCAATAAAGAAGATTATCTAGTGGATTATGAAGGAGAGATAATTTATGCTCTAAATAATTTGGATGAAGAAAGAGATAAGAATGAAGAGATTCAGTTCCAACTTGAAAAAGCACAGAAGAAAACTGGCAAGTTGAAAATTTAAGTTGAAGAAGGCAAAAGAATTAAAGAGTGTATGAATATCAAGCTCATTGACAAAACTGATGAATGTTCAAAGCTTGAGGAAGAGATTGTTTCCTTGAGGAAAGAATTGGAAAAAGAAAAAGAAAAAAATGACAAGGGTTTAAAGCTAAAAGGAGGTTTTGAAATTCTTGATGAGTTGATCAACTCTCAAAAGCCACCAAAATAAAAATCCGGTCTTAGTTTTAAAAAAGGAAAAAGTCCTATAACCAATGCATCTGCAAACCTATATGAAAATTTCAGGGCAAAAGGAAAACCTGAAACAAAGAAGGAGAAAGCTTACACTAAAAAACCTAAGAAGACATCCTCTGAAGATGAAAAGATAGATCAAGATAGCAAGAAATAAGGTGGATTCATTCTTGTCTGGAGACAAAGAAGATTCAAAGGTCCTCCACCTACTAGACAAGATGCCCCTACAAGGTTCACTCAATCTTTTCAAGGTTATTGTTATTCTTTCAATAAATTTGGGCATAAGCCTTCTGATTGTACAACTAGGTAAAGAAGGAATGATATCATGGGTAGAAGATCATTTGTGCCTCAAAAATATGATGATATTGCTTTTCATGGATATTGTTATGCTTGCAACAATTTTGGTCACAAGGCTATAGAGTGTAGAACTAAGGTTAGAAGGAATAACTTTGTTCTGAAGCACAACATTGTGTGCTACAAATGCAATAAGTTTGGGCATAAGGTAAAAATTTGTCAGAGTGGTTTTGTGAAGCTACCTATTCAGAACTGGAAGAAAGATGAAACCCTAAATCGGTAAAAGAAGGGAAATAAAAAGGTTTAGAAAGAGAAGCAAGGTCAAGAAAATGAGAAGAAGGATGATTCCATGATTTTTCATTCTACACAAGACCCTATAACAAATTGAGATAGAGCATTATCTTAGAGGGAGCTATCATTTGCAAATCCTGTAGCCCCCTGAAAAGGATAAAGTGTTGAATATTTCATAATATAAAAGATGAATTGGACCAATCCCTCTGATGTGCAAATATGTTGAGCAAGATTGAACCTTTTGATCAAGGTTCTAGTGTAGAAGATTGATTTGCAGAGGTGTGTTGAGCATCTTTGCATCCCTATGATGACATAGATATTTCTAGCAGATGATTTACCTAACAAAGTATGAATACATTTATGGCGAAAAGCTAGGGCTATTGAAAGGCTTCTTATGTGTTATTTGGATCATTTGATCTCATTTGGTATCAAGAGCATTTCCATTTGGAGTGAAGAAGTGAGATTAGGATTTCAAGCTATTTATGTGAAACCCTAGAGATTGTGTTTGTATATTTTTGAAGAAATATCAATGGCGACACCTCAGGTGATTGATGTTGTGGAGAAACCCAGGCCTAAACATAAAAAAAATCATTCAAGACGATGGAGGTTGCAAAGATGGTGCATTTTCAAATTTTCCTACGAATGTAGTATACTCTAGAGATGTAAGGATTTACATTCATGGCCCATTAATGAAATAGATCATACTTCATGATTTGAAGTGGTCTGACACGAGAATGGTGTATACAAGCCAGAGTATGCAAATGTGGTTGTGAAAGGGTTAGACATCTAGAAAGATTTTCTAGACTTCTACGAATGCAAAGAATGGGTAAGAATCATCTTGAGTCGCATTCATGAAGAGTTCATTTAGTTAGACAAAACCTATATGATCACAAAGGAAGAAATTAGGGTAGTTATTGGTCTTTTTACCTCGGGACTAGTCTCGGTATTGAAATCAATAAAAATGAAAGGGTTATGGAACTTATCGGAGCTAAGTTTGATAAGAGAACCCTAATGGTAAAGGATATCATTGATTCCAGTGTCTGGTATGCCTCTATAGGGATTGCATACAAGATTTATTTCACAAACAAAGAAGGTTCAACCACCATCACCATAATCCATACTACCCATCAAATGGTGAAGGAAGGTGCAAACTTTGACCTATGTGATCTATTGAGAGAGTAGTTGATGGACAACTTGAAGAGGACAAAGGAAACCAATTACAATTTTAGGTTTAGTTCACTGTTCATTTGCCTTACTTTCTTTGTCTTGAATAAATTGCCTAGATTTAAGGGTAAAATATGGGATAAGTTCACTCCGGTAGCTACAAAAATCAAGAAACACAAAAAAATTCCAAGATAAACAAGCATTCACTACATTTTATTGGGGACTCTTTAAGAATCTACAAATAGAGATGGAGAGTAGATGAAGGATACCCTTTAGCTTGGTCTAAAAATATGAAAATGAGGTGACATTTATGGTGAATAATGATCATTGCTACATGGAAGTTGTAGAGCCAAGGACCTCATGGATTCTCGAATTTCCTTATGAGGTTGAACCTAAATATGTTCAAGGTTATGTAGATACTCTATTGTCAAAACCAAAGGATCCTAAAGAAAAAAGGTTTGGTACATACAAAGAGATCATAAATAAGTTGGCTAAGAAGCATGCAGAGGAATGTTTTGAAAAGCACAATGATGAGCTTCACAAGAAATGGGGTTTTCCACCAAAAACTAAATTTTTTGCCCCTATGGAGAGTTTTAAAGATAAATCTATTCCTCCAAAAGCCAGTCAAGAGCCAAGGAGATTCAGTAGATCCTCTTATATTGTTGCATTTTCTCTGCAACCCTCCAAATCAATACAATTAATTGTTGGAAGAAGAAAAGTTGCATCTATAACTCTGCCACAAAAGAAAGCCATTGGGGATGTGCAAACAAGGCCTAAGTAGAAGGCAAAAATAAAGAAGTTTGATGAGGAAGAACCTAAAGAGGAGGAAGAAGTTGAATTTGAAGGAATCTCCCTATAGAAAAAGAAAGGAAAGAAGATGGCAAAGGAGGGAATTGAGTAGAATCCTCCAATTACACACGATCCTCTTGATTTTGGTGCTATTTTGAATGGAATTGTTCGCTTTATTTTGTTGGATGATATAATGGAGTTGCATCAAAATGTCTCTTTGAAAGATAATAAGACTATTAAAAATGTTGTCATTGATTATATGCTCAAGAAAAACATATCTTTCAATGACATTGTTGATAAAGCTCTAGAAAGCCTACATCAGGGTTTGAGACAGAGAACAAAAAGTGTTATCAAGGTAGATGAAGAACTGAAACAATAAGAAATTGACAAAGCTGGGTTCTCTATCTCCTAGGAATAAAAGGATAAATTAGTCCAAAAACAAGCAAAAGCGTTATGCTCAAAGAGAAGAATAGATCTTTTGATGAGTATGGATGATGAAGTGAAAACTAAGATTCAAAATGAAACTAAAGAAGTTACAAAGAAGATAATTGAAGAAATGACAACTGAAGTTGATATGGGTACACAAGGGCCTCTAGAGGAGGATGAAACTATTAACGAGCCCCCTCTGGAAGATACATATGAGCAAGTTGTCTCTGACCAACAAAAAGAACAAGTTGTTTCTAGTCAGCAAGAAGGAGAAGGTGTCTTTGGTCTGCAATAAGAGAAAGATGTCTCTACTATGAAGATGGAGAAGGAGAAATAAAAGGAGAAGGAGAAGGACTATGAAGAAGAGAGTTAAGAGAAGACATATTCCTCTTCAGTGGATTCAATAAATAATTTTTTGGCTCAAGAAATGTAGATACAACCTGTGTTATCTCCTCAATTGTTGCATGTTCCTACTCTTGATGGACAGGTCAATTTATTTGAAATGTCTCCCCTACATAAGATGAAACTTGGAGATGTACTCCACTCCACTACAAGACAAGACCTACTACAACATCTGGAGAATGCAGGAGTCGTAGAAGAATCAATAAAAGTGTTGGAAGAGAAGCTCCTGGAAGCTAAAATATAAATTCTTCATTGCCTCCCATACAGAAAATGAAGTAATTAATGGAGTCTTTTGAGACTTATTCATCTCATCTGGAGAAGAAGGAAGAACGAAATTTGAATGAAAAGAGATTGAATGATGCCTCTTGGAAGTGTGGAAATGTATTGACCAAATTGAAATCAAGTATAAAAGACATTCAAAAAAGCTTGGAGGAAGCCAAAGTGTTATATGTTTTCTGTTTGAAGTGGCCAAATACAAAAAAAAAAGCATAAAGGATCAAATTAATGCTATTGAAGTTCAAATCACTAAGGTGGTTGTAACATATGATCTAATACAAGACAGTGATGGTGCCATTAGGGCACAGGTGGAAAGTCTTCACTCCTAGGTACAACAATTGCAAGATCAAAGGGAGCAATTCAAAGGTTAGGTAAAACAATTGAGAGAAGTAGTGAGCCTAACGTTGGCTTCACTCATTGGACTCCCAATAGAAGCTAATGGTATAGTTCAAAGATACAAGGCACCATATTCTTTGTAAATTGCAAAAGATACATATGTGTAGCTAAATTGTCACCTGTCTAGACCCTGATTGCTACAAAGAAGCAATGAGATAGTAGCCTAGTTTAGCTCAAGTTCACCTACAAGGGCATTTTCCCATCAAAGTGAGTTGTGATTAATTTTTCATGTAAGATATCTTTAATTTTATTATTGTTTATATATGCAGAGTAGATATTGTGCAAACCCTTTTCCTAGTACCTGCAAAACGACATGAATAAACGAGTTAGACAAGGATTTGCAAGCTAAAAGAAGGATTTCCCATGAAATCCATTTGAAAACTCAAAATAGGAAAGAAAATAAGCAAAAACACAATGAAATGATAAAAACTAGATTAAATCCTAATTTAGATAGCAAACACTTGATCCCATGGGGGAATTGGTGCCAATTTGATATGAAAATTGGCCCTTTTCCAATTCCTATGATGCAAGATTCGAATGTTGAAGATATGGTTGATCCACTTTTGATGAAAAAATGAGAACTCCAAACCAAATCTGCTAAGTATTTTAGCATGGTAACTTTGCTTGGATTGTGGATGATCAAATGAGGAGAGGAGCTCTTCATTTTATAGGATTTCAAGATGGATAAATGCCCAAATTTGAGAAATGTGGGACTAACATTCATCCAATGATATGGTGCCACTTGTCAAGCTAAGAATGGATGATGGTTG
Organism: Sequoia sempervirens; assembly: GCA_007258455.2. Lineage (NCBI taxonomy): Eukaryota > Viridiplantae > Streptophyta > Pinopsida > Cupressales > Cupressaceae > Sequoia > Sequoia sempervirens. Next base: position 99,659,541 of record VDFB02072274.1, on the reverse strand, counting down.
TGCAAGATTTGGGGTTTGTGCCAATAAATGCCAATATTTGAAATTCAATTTTTTTGTTGAAATGACATGTAAAAGGGAAGGGAAAATGCAATAAATGCCACTTGGCTCAAGGCAAAGGACATGTAAGAGGTTTTAAATGCCTTGTTGGATGTACATGTTGACTTGGAATTTTTGAATTCAAATTGAGAGAATATTCCAAAAGATGCCTTGTGAGGAAAATAGAGATTTAATAAATGAATTAAATCTATTTTCATGTGCAACTTGCATTATCTAGAGGATATGACATGAGATTAGATTAAATTAATCAAGGGTTAATTAATTTAATAGGAGATTAGATGATGTGACTTATTTGACTTAGATTTATGGATTTATTTAAATCAGATAAGAGAGGAATATGATAAAAGGCTAATTAAATAAAGATTTTGATTTATTTAATTAAAAAGGGATGGTGTTAGATTAAATCAAATAAGGTTTTAATTTATTTAATTTAATGGACAGACTTTAGGGATTTAATCAAATAAATTGATTATTTAATTAAATAGGGATAATTAGATCAGATGGATTGATTTAATTAACAAGAGAAATGACTTGATTCAGATAAAGTGATTTATTTAACCAAAAGAGGATACTGATGAATTTAATCAGATAAGGGAATTTGATTAAATGGTTAGACTGAGGAATGATTTAGGAAGAAACGATGTTAGTAAGTCAGGATCAGGTGCACGATGTCAATCAGTATATTTTTGATGCCTATATTTTGCCCCTCTTTGAAGCAATGTACTCGTTGCGTTAGTTCAAAGAATACATGATCTCGATGAAAAACGTGTCTAAACGCAATAAATCGATGAAAAACAAGCCTCAAACGGACGAAAATAGGTTTGGGGGTCCAAAACCCTAGCAGGACAGCCCTAGAGGGTAAAAAACCCTAATTTTTAGGCTTTAAAAGGGCCTGAGGGGTCACTTTCAAATCATTTTCACACACCTCTGCTAGCAAACATCGAGATTTGAGCTCTGACCTCCTGACGATATGGCGCAACGATAGCTTCCTCTGCATATTTCCGATCGAGTTCGGACCTACCAGCGGCCACCTGGCATCGGTGCCCCGGTATGTGACCCTAACTAACACTTCATTTTTTCATTTTGACGCATTTATTACATGTTTAAGGATGAGATCGCCTCTAGCGACGCTATTATAGCGTTGCTCGGTGTTTAAAGTGCACCGCTAATTGCCTCTTGGTGCCGCAGCGGCGCAGTTTAGCGTCGTAGCGGTGCAATTTGGAGTTTAAAAACTCCACCACTGGGCTCGGACTCGGCGGGCCAGTTTGGAAAAGTGTGCCACGACAGCGCCCTTTTCACGAAAACTACGACGCTGGGGGTTAAAGTGCGTCATGGTGGCATTATTTGGCCAAATTCTGGGTCCAGCATCGGAGTTTGAGGAAACTCAAACTGCGACGCCTTCACAAACTGCACTGCTAGGAACGAGTTTGGAGCGTTAGGTCAGTAATTTTCCAAAAAATTTAACATGTCGACTTTGCGTGATGCAGGACGGGCCCAGGGAGCTTTATTCTTGAGAGCACTGGTCATGGGATCTAGTGAGTGTTTCATGGGACTTTAGCGACAGAGACCAAGATCAGTTGGGAGCTGTAGGACTATGGCATATTGCGTACGCAGCGCTCGTGTGCACACACCTTGGGATGTTGTCAGCGTTGGCGGAGCGATGGCACAGCGAGACGTCGTTGTTTCATCTTCCCACTGGTGAGGTGATCATCACATTGGAGGACGTCTGGTGCATACTACGATTGCCCATTCATGGCCGTCGGGTGATCTACGATATGGAGGAGGGTCGCGAGTACTATACCCGAGTCCTCGCCACTCGAGATATTATTTACTGCGAGGGTCATATTGAGTTGGAGAGGTATAGATTTATAGCACCTCCCTTTCGTTGGGCCATTGTAGCGATCATTTCGAGTTTGGTTGCCCCAGATAAACGAGGGCGGTATTTCAGTCTTGGATGGGGATACTGCTGGGAGAGGATGGTCCGAGACAGGTCAGTTCGGTTCGCGTGGGGGCCCGTCCTTCTAGCCTCACTTTACAGGGATCTCCACGAGTATGCATATGTGGATGGCAGAGCGCTGAGAGCCGGGGTGACACTTCTGCATGTTTGGGCGTGGAAGCACATTTCTGTGCTATGTCCACAAGTCATTTTGGTTTTGATGGGGGCAAAGGATGCCCTGGTGACACGATACAGAGGTGGTGTGTCCTTCACACACACTGGAGAGCACGGGATCCCCTACTGGAGGTGGGTCATAGATGAGATGCTTGTGTTCACTTGGAGACCATACCTCGGTCAGCCCGGATGGGCTGATGATGCAGACCAATTCTTCTATTGTCGCCAGGATTGATACATGCAGGGCCGAGAACACACGATGATAGAGAGATACCTATCCGGGCGTGTACAGCGTCAGTTTGGAGAGCCGCCAGATTGGCCAAATGACGGCTATGTGGTAGTCTTTGCATGCAGCATGACATAGGTGTCATGGGGGCCTGATATTCCTACTGCTGAGGTAGTTGATAGTTTTCGACACTTGGTGGTCCGACCTTGGGCTTACGATCATGGTTTGGCAAATCTGGGCACCACACAGGCCTACAGAGATTAGTTCAGACCTCCTCTTCAGTTGACTATTTCAGGTGAGGATCCAGAGGCATATAAGGTCAGAGGCATATAAGGTCAGAGGCAGGGGTAGAGGATGAGGATGAGGGCGAGTACCGAGAATCGAGATCCGATAGGATCCACCAGAGGTGTCCCCAGTTCCACCAGGTCAAGGAGATGTCCCCATGCAGGACCAGCAGCAAGATCCGTCAGTCCTGCCACCACGAGCCGAGGGTGAGGGTTAGGTTCACACGCAGCCACGAACACAACCAGCAGGGCAGGCAGACGCATGGGATGCCTTGCTTTTGCAGTTACAGGCATAGGTACAAGCAGTGACGACCTAGAGAGACCAAGCATAGGCTAAGAGGGAGAAGCTTAGAGCAGAGAGGGATCAGGCTATGCAGCAGAGACAGGCTACAGAGCTACAAGTAGTGACAGAGCTAGGCCACAGGCAGTAAATTGAGAGTATGACAGCCTCCTCATCCCAAGGTATTGTGCCAGTCCAATCCTATAGGGATGCTATCCGATAGATAGAGTACTACCGTCGGGCCTACCACAACCATGTACCTAGAGTAGATTGGGTTCCCGAGTACTCAGAGCGGGCCAGTCAGAGACCACAAGAGGGTCACGGTGACAGGGGCGAGGGCAGCATCCACGGAGATCGAGCTTGATCCAGATTTTATGATGTACCTTTTGTGCTTTATGGGCTCATTTTTGATAGTCCGATGGGTATTTTGTACTAATTGACACATATGTACAGTGATCTGATTATTATTTGTACTATGACAGTTGATGATATGATATATATATGAGCCAATTTTGATGAGATGCAATGTGTTCCTTTTATTTATGTTTGGATGGTTTATTTCTATATATGCTTTGCAGTGATGTTCTATGGATGCATTTATTTTGTAATAATGTATGCGATGTAATGATGTTATCTATATGATGATTTATTTCATGCCACTGTGATATGTGAAATGATTTGATTTATGGTATATGCAATGATATGAAAAAAATGCTTATATACGAGATGATTTATGGATGAATGTGATATGATGCAATGGCCGTGATATGATGCTAATGAAATGGTGTTATCCTAAATGATGATGTATGTGATGCAATGATATATTAATGCGATGATATGTATGTCTAATGAATTAAATGGTTATGTTCCTTCTATTTATGATTATGATGATTATGAGATGTTTTCGTTTATATTATGTGATGATTTATGTAATGGTAATGTGAAATGGTTATGAAATGCAAATGAATACTTTATGCAATGATCAATGTAATGCCATGAAATGTAATGTAATGGGTGGAATGTGATGTCATGAATGCACCTATTTAAAATGCAATGTGTATGTTTCATATATGATATGTTATGCAATATGCTAATGATTTGTGGATGCAGGATCAATGACGGTGATGGTGATGGTGATCAACTATCATAGTACTTTGTTAGTGCGGTTAGTAAGAAAAGAAGTCATTTCAACAAGATGCAAGATGACACAAATGTTGATGATGATGATGATTACTTGCCGAGGAATTGGGATTTTCAAAAGGCCAGATTTTCTTATGTTTGATAACACACGTGGTACGATACATCAAGGTATAGCAAACCGGGATGGTGTGGTACCTAGTGTGATGGAATTTGACTCGAAAATCAGATAGGAGTATTCTTGTTCACACCTGACATACGGAAACCTTGCTAGGATGCACTTCAGAAGTTTTAGACACCTCAGACCAAAACATGGAAAGGTAAACCTATCCCTGTAATAGTCAACAAGTTTCCCTAGACTTCTTCCACACATACCTAACAAAGCAAGTATTTGCCAAGGTTATATTGCAAGAGCGTCCAACAAGCACAACAGACAAAAGATAATGATCATTGCCCCATTCCTAATTCTCTAAATCCATTGTTTTGGGATATCATTGAGACATCCTTGGAATGAGCGCAAAATAAGATAAGTCAAAAGATAAAGACCAAGTAAACAAACAAACTGATGCTCTTCAATACCGCTAACGAAAAAATGATATGTTTTCTAAGGATGATAAACGAAACTTATTGCCAAAAGATAATGCCCATTGTAGGAAGGATTCATCCTAGGACATGTTAGTGGATGGCGGCACGTCATTTCGTTTATAAGGGATGATTGATATGGGACCAATTCATATGAGGTGTTACCAATACAAAGAGATAACCAGCTTGTTTACGCACTGACTTAGACTTAAGACTTGACGTTTTTGAGTTCTACTTTTAGACTGCTAGGCCTATTTCCGACTGTTTCACCAAAGGTTGATGATGAGATCAGTTTATTATGGATGTTGTTATTGCAGGTGCAAGCGAGATGAGGCAGATGGATTTTTTCAAATATTTAGATATTTTTGGAGTTTTGCAATGTTTTGAGGCTATTTTTTGGTATTTTTGAGATTTTGCGATGTTTTGATTTTTTGAATGTTTTGGGATTTTCTGAGATTTTGACCAAGAGACTAACCTAAAGACCTATCCTAGGGGTCTTGAGGGCTGATCGACAAATGAGCCTTGCCTACGTTATATACGCAGAGACCACGTAGTTCGACTGACGACTCGACCAATTTACAGACGACGATATACATGATGAAATGTCAGCTTATTATGACAAACTCCTATTGGACTGACCTAAATGTCTCGGGGGATGATCAAAGATCAACCTTTCCTACGTTCAAGCTCAAAGATGATGTAGTTTGACAAGACGACCATGTTTTTGGCTTTTCGCATGATCTTTTTGACCTATTTTTGGATTTTGATATATTTTGAATGTTTTTGGATTTTTCTAATGTTTTGATGTTTTTGGATTTTCTGATGTTTTGATGTTTTTGGATTTTTTGATATTTTGATGTTTTTGGATTTTCTGATGTTTTGATATTTTTGGATTTTCTATGTTTTGATGTTTTTGATTTTCGATGTTTTGATATTTTTGGATTTTCTGATGTTTTGATTGTTTTTGGATTTTCTCGATGTTTTGATGTTTTGGATTTTTGATGTTTTGATGTTTTTGGATTTCTCTGATGTTTTGATGTTTTTGGATTTTCTGATTTTGAGAACTTTAAAACCATACACGAATCCGATCTAATGAGAACATGCCCCCAGCATGATGCAATAGACTACTCCGATAAAGGTAGGACAAACTGACCTTGAGGATAGGCCGAGTAGTACTAGGAGGGATCATATTGAAACATGATCAAGCTATGGATGCAGATGCGTGGATGGGTGATGAATGGATGGATGATGGAAGTGAAATGGATGGATGATGCAGAGCAATAAAGATTTCGTGGATGGACAAAGATTCTTATTTACACAAAGGCTTGTTTGCTAGGTTTTTACCGGTACTTGCCCAAAGTGCCACCAAAGTGGTTTTCTAAGTTGATGATTTTATTTATTTTTTTCCTTTTTCTCGATTTTTTGATTTTTTGATTTTGCTTTTGTTGTTACCAAGATGCCTTTTCCGGTTTTGCCAAAGTAACCATTTTTCGTGACTTTTTCTATTTTTTGATTTTTGGTTTTATACCTTGAAATATTTAGGCATAAAACTTTTTGAGATGGGAGCTATTCATGGGCTCTTGCAAAGGTTCCCCTTCGGGTGTTGATAGCTGATATGCCCCTTATTTATTACTTGCTGTTATGACAAAAGGTCCTAGCCAATTTGGTTCGAACTTGCTTTTGCTACTGGGATTTGGGACATTCTTTTGATTTTCTTTCAAGACCAATTCTCCAATTTGGAAAGTTCTGCTTCTAATTTTCTTGTTGTAGCTCTGTTTAAGTCTATTCTGATAGACTTGCAAGTGATTCAAAGCATCAATCCTTCTCTCATCCAGTAACTCCAGCTCATTTAGTCTTGATACCCAATATTCCTCATCCGTGATGAGGTTTTGCAGTGATATTCTGAGGGATGGGAGCTCGATCTCAATGGGGAGTACGACTTCTGATCCGTAGACCAAAGAGAACGGGGTGGCACCAGTGGGTGTGTGGATGCTGGTTCGATAAGCCCAAAGGGCGGGATTAAGCTACAGATGCCAGTCACGACCTGCGTCATTGACTATTTTCTTTAGGATTTTGAGGATGGTTTTGTTTGTGGCTTCTGCTTGGCCATTGCCTTGGGGATAATACGGGGTGGAGAAGCGATGCTGGATTTTGAATTTCTCGCACAAGTCACGAACCTCCTGGTTCTTGAATGGTGTCCCATTATCTGAGATAATGGCTTGTGGGACACTGTAATGACAGATGAGATAGTTCAAGATAAATTTTGAGATTTGCTTCCCAGTGATATATGTCATGGGTATGGCTTCCACCCACTTTGTGAAGTACTCAGTTGTAGTAATAATGAATTTATGGCCATTGGATGAGGTGGGTGTGATTTTTCCAATGAGATCGAGTCCCCACTGTGAGAAGGGCCATGGTGTGACGATCGGGTGAAGCTCTTGAGCTGGAGCATGGATGAGGTCCCCATGCTGCTGACATTATAAACACCTTTTAGCATGATCATGTGCTTCTCTTTCCATTGTGGGCCAGTAATACCCCATCCTTAGCAGTTTCTTGGCAGTGGTCATTCCACTTGAGTGTGAGCCACAAATACCGTTATGAACCTCGATTAGAGCAGTTAATGCTTCCTCAGCATTTAAACAGTGTAGCAAGGTACCTTCTATGCTTCTACGGTATAAGGTATCACCTAGGATGACAAATCTGGATGCCTTTTTGATAAAGGTTCGTTTAATGTTTGATGGGAGGTCAGCAGGTATGACTCCTATGCAAAGATATGTGTAGATGTCATGGTACCAAGGATCACTAGGACCAATAATTTCACACACGAATTTCGATTCTGGTACCTCGAATGCGGGAACGAGAAGCTGCTCAATCAATAATTTGTATCTTGGGACATTGTTAGGGATATTCAGCAAGGATCCAATTGTTTCCATGGCCTCCGCTGCTCTGTTGTTGGTTCTTGGAATTTGCTCAAATGTTATGTCAATGAAGGATTCCTTTAGAGTCTCCACCAATTTCTTGTATGAAGTGAGCTTATCATCCTTAGTCTGATATTCATTATTGACCTGGTTTATGATCAACTGCGAGTCTCTCTAGACCTTGAGAGCTATGATGTTCCATTGCACTACTATCTTGAGGCCTATAGTCAAAGCCTCATATTCCGCGATGTTGTTGGTGCAAGGAAATGCCAATTTGTATGACTTCGGTATGCAATCCCCTTGTGGGGTGATGAAGAAGACACCAGCTCTTGATCCATGTTGTGTGTATGAACCATCGAAGTATAGTTTCCAGTGGTTAGCTACGTTGAGGTTAAAGATGGCTTCATCTGGGAATTTTGAGACAAGAGGATTCTTAGAATACATAGGTGCTTCTACTAGTTGATCTACAATAACCTGACCTTTAATGGCTTTTCTCTTGACATACTCGATGTCATACTTAGACAGTATCATTACCCATTTTTCCATTCTGCCGGTTAACATTGCCTTTGATAGTAGATACTTGAGGGGATCAATTTTGGCAATGAGCTTTATCTTGTGTGCCAACATGTAATGTTTGAATTTTTGGGATGCAAACACTACTGCGAGGCAAGCCTTCTCGATGAATGAGTAATTTAGCTCGTGACTGACCATTGTCCTGTAGATGGCCCTCTCTGTTCCGTTTTCATCATGCTAGGCCAAAAGAGCCCCAAGGGTTGCTGTTGTTGCTGACACGTATAAGATCAATGGCTTTCTTGGGATAGGCGGCATTAAAACTGGTGGTGCGAGTAGATATTCCTAGATCTTGTTGAATGCCTCTTCATATTTCATATCCCATTTATACGCCACCCCTTTGTGGAGTAGGTGAGAATATGGATTATGCTTGTCTACCAGTTGTGCTATGAACCGTCAAATGGATTGTAGTCGGCCTTGGAGGCCTCTCAGTTGTTTTAATGTCTTTGGTGCTTCTATTTCAAGGATTACTTTTACTTTTGCTGGATCCACCTCGATACCCCTCATGGAGACTATGTATCCTAGCAATTTACCTGATTGTATGCTAAAGACGCACTTCTTGGGATTTAGTCTAACTTTGTATTCCTCCAGTCTGTCAAAGATAGCACTTAGGGTTGCTATATGATCTTATCTTTTCCTTGATTTAGCTAGAATGTTGTCGACATAGTCTTCGACTATTTTATGAATCATGTCATGGAATATCAGTGTCATGACCCTTTGATAGGTTGCTCCTATGTTCTTTAGGCCGAATGGCATCATGTTCCAACAGTAGGTCCCCCATGGACAAGTGAAGGAAGTCTTATGTTGATCTTCTTTTGCTATCATGATCTGGTTATATTCTGAAAATCTGTCCATTAGTGATAGCATCTCATGTCCTGCTGTCATGTCTATTATCATGTCAATGTTGGGAAGTGGGAAATCATCCTTGGGACATGCTTTGTTCAAATCTCTGAAGTCTGTACAGATTTTGATAGCTCCGTCAGGTTTTGAAATAGGTACCAAATTTGATACCCATTTTGGATAATCAATTGGTCGGATAAATCCTGCATCTAACAATATTTTGAGCTCCATTTTGACTAACAAAGCGATTTAGGGATGCATTTTTCGAAGCTTCTGTTTGACCGGCTTTGCTTCTGGATACACTGCCAAATGATGGACCACAGTCTCTAGATCTAGCCCTGGCATATCAGCATAATTCCATGCAAAGTTTATTTGTCTTTCCTTTAGGAATGCTATGAGGAGTTCTTGCTCTTCTGATAATAGTGATTCTGCATAGAATGTGATATGCGGGGTCTCCTCTATTCCTATGTTGACCGGATTGCATTTTTCGGCCAAGACCACTGACTTTTCCTGATGAATAGCTCTTAGAGGAAGATTGAATCCTTCATCCTCGGGCGCCTTAGAGAGGTTTTCACCATTGGATACGTCCTTTGTTTTTACTATTTTCTTGTTAGAGAGTGCCACAGTGTGGTTTTCACTCAAGGACTTGGATATGATTCTTAGTTTCTCACTTTTGTGACTGATGGATTCAATCGTTTCCCCGTAATAGGCATGTGTGTCCAACTCCATTATAAACCCTACCTTGTGATCTCCATCTCGAATGTTATCCCTCAATCCCATGAATTCTGAGAGCGCCTCATCCTTTTTGAATGTATTGAGAACTAGTGGTCCTCGTTGATCATAGTCGATCAGTTGGGGGTAGACTAAGCAAATCTCATGATTTTGACTATCTGGTTCAAAGGATATGGTACTAATCATACACAGGGTGGTGTCCTCGAATAACCTAGGTAGGTTGGATAAGGTATCTTCGTCATCACTACTAATATAAGGCTCAGTTATAAAATTATGTATGTCCCTACCTGTGACTATTGGTGAGTGTACTTGTACTAGCACTGGATGAGGAGAAATATTAACCGTTCTAACCGGAGGACTTCTGCCACATATGGTTATTCTTGGAGTGGCACATCCAAGACCAAGATTTTTTATGGGTCGCGTCTCTGGCATGATAGGTATTATGAGCCCATTGTCATTTTTTCCTAGTCTTTGATTTCGGTCATAGCCCATTGCAAGCATCATGTGTAGGCCCTTGCTTCTTTTGTCCATTGGTAAATTAGCTGCCAATCTTTCATCTTGATACAACATGTGAGATGCATCTGCTTCAATGACCTCATGACCAAGGTCTCCCCATCTTGTGAATTCGGGATAATTTTTAGGATAGGTTTGTGATGTGGAAGCTTGATTTTCTTGTGGGCGTCCCTGTGATCTAGGAGATTGTGGTAACTCTCCTATCACAAAAGCATTGTTAGGGATTTTGTAGCTTCCACAACCATCCTCCTGGATGATGAGCTTGATATCAGAGATGGTGGGATGGCGGGTGTCTCTGTCGCAGAAGTGGATGCGAGAGTGGTGGGGTCGATGTATGGTGTGGATGGGCCTTCATCATTCTTTGGCACTTGGGAGATTTTGTAATACTTGGCTTCAAGATTCTTGCAATATGAAAACGGCTCAGTATCTCCATGGATGGTAACCTCTTGTCCAATATGTGTAAATTTCACACATTGGTGGAAGGTTGATGCTACGGCTTTCATCGCATGGATCCATGGGCAGCCCAGGAGGATATTGTATGGCAGTTCGAGGTCCAAGACCTGACATGTGGTTTCCATGAGTGTTGGCCCTACTTGGATAGGGAGCTTAATCGTGCCTTGAGACACTCTTTCTTGGTCATCATATGCTCTTATCGTGATTCCCTTTCCTTTATCAATGGAATCTTCTGATATTTTCAACTGCTTGATGAGGCTAAGAGAACAGATGTTCAAACCTGCACCTCCATCCACCAAGACCCTTTTGATTTTGCTCTTGTTGACAATGGATTCTAAGTGAAGTGCACGGTTGTGAGATGGTTGGGCGGGGAAATCTTGGTCAGAGAATGTAAGGAGATTAGGCATTATGATATTTTTGACCATAGCTTGGAATTGCTCCGTGTCGAGATCTGTGTGGACAGTGGATGAGGATAATGCTTCCTCAAGGATCTTTTTATGCGCTGATGAGATTTTTAACAACTCCATGATGGACATGTGTGTTGTCATTCTCTTGAGTTGCTCTACAACATCGTAGGTATGCAGAACAACTCTAGATGAAGGGACTCTATTAGGTTGGGATGATCCTGCGATGGTGACTTTGCCGCCTCTTGTGGTGACTCCACAATCTTCGGCATGGGCGCCCTTGATGGTGATGACCATGCAGTCCTCATTTAGGGAAGCAATGACTGTTTCGTACAAATGATTTACACTACCCTTCCCCTTATCATTTTTATTCCCTTTATTTCCGTGATTCAGCATTAGATTCGTGTAGATTTGAAGATCCTGATTTCTAGTAGGTTGTTCCACATTTATGATTTTCTTGTCGATGAGATCTTGGATGATGTTTTTGAGTCTCATGCAATTGTTTGTGGTGTGACCTTTTATTTTGTGAAATTCGCAAAGTTGGTTCTCGTTGTACCAAGGAGGTTTGACATCGGGTTCTTGGTAATTTTTGAATGTGGGAGGTTTGATAAGTTTTTCGTCGATCAACTTTTTCATTATATCCTCCAATGGTTCCCCCAAAATAGCGTATTTGTGTTTTGGATAATTTTTGTGTTGGGGTGGTCCCCTTTGGTCAGTGAGGTGATTGATGGTGAGATTATTGGGCTGGTATGTTGTGTGATGAGTGTTTTGGCGTTGTGATTGGATTTGCAGTGTGGGTGTATTTTGGCATGAACCAATAATGACCACCTTGCCATCAACGACGCCATCATTAGTGATGTTCTTTTTTCTCGCCCATGTGTGAGGTTTATCCTTGTAATTGGATGATGGGCGGTTGTTTCGCTGTTCATGATATGACGTTGATTCATCAGGTTGAGTCACAAGGGCTCTTTTGATGCTAAGTGCCTTGGAGATCAATTGCTCATATGTGGTGATTCCCTGAACCTTGAGATGAAATGACAGGTGGCTTTCAAGGTTGGCTATGATTGTACAGATTTGTTGTTCTTCTAGCATGGTCCACTTGCTTCAATTGGCCTTGGATCGCCATCGTTGAAGGAATGAGGTCAAAGACTCATTCTTCCCTTGTTTTAGAGCCGATAATTCTTTGAGATTGACATCCATTGCAATGTTACATGCGTAATTCCTAATGAATGCGTCTCTAATTTCTTCAAATTTTCTAATGCCTAAAGGTAAGTGAGAGAACCATTCTATAGCGGGACCTGCCAAGCTCCTGGGGAATAGCCGCATCAGATAAGTATCGTCAAATGCGACCTCCATACAATGAACCTAGAATTCCCTGATGTGATCTTCAGGGTTTCCCATCCCTCAATATTTATCAAATTTGGGGATTTCAAATCCCTTGGGGAATGGTTTCATGTCTAGGCTCCTATCAAATGGATAGGGACACAAGTTTATTGGCGTTTTGGTTGTCCGCCCCGATTGAAGGTCGAGCACTTGTTGCAAGAGCAACCTGAGTTGTGTCGTCACATCATTCTAGGGATCAGGGGGTGGGATGAAAGTGTTTTGAGGTGTTTGAATCATGGTTTGGATGGATGGGTTGGTTGGTGCGTTGTTTGATGGTATTTGTATGTTCTGTCGAGCAAAGTAGGCTTCTACTTACTTTTGTATGAATGATGCCTATTGTTGATCTTGCTGTTGTTGCACTAGGATTTGTGCTTGTTGTTGCGCTTTTTGTTGTTCCAACAATGCTTGTTGTTGGGCTTGTTGTTGGGCTACCAATTATGCTACTTCTTGTTGCTCTTGGTATTGCTTTAGTGCTTGTTGATATGCCTGCAATTGCGCTGCTTGTGCAAGAAGTTGTGCTTGTGCTTGTGCTTGCTATGTTTGATATTGAGCTTGCGCCTACGCTTGGGCTTGAGCTTGTATTGCTTGTGCTTGTGCGGCTTGTTGTTGTAATAAAAGTTGTGCTTGCACGACCCTTTGTGCTTGTAATGCTTATGTGGCTTGGGCAACTTGTTGTTGTTGCTATTGCAATAAAGCTTGAGCTTGCACGGCTTGTTGCGCTTGTATTGCGGCTTGTGTAGCTTTGGTAGCTTGTGCAGCTTGAGCGGCTTGTTGTACGGATTTTTGTTTTTGGACTTGTTGATATCTTCTTTGGAAAGCAGCTTGCAATGTTGCATCATATTGATTTGATGTGGTGAAAGTTGGAGGTGGTGGAGGTGGTGGTGGATTTGGAATGGTATTTGTGAAGGTGGTGTTGATGTTTTGTGTGTTGTATAATGGTATTGATGTGATTGGTCCTTGTGAGACCATGCTTTGTGATGCTAGGGGTGTGTTTGATGATGTTGCCATTGCTTGTGTATTTATCGTTTGTTTTTGCGATATCAATGATAAATTTTGAGTGTTTGGTGCAATGCTTTGATTGATGGTTGAGATATAGGTCTGATTGATACTTGGTAGGGGAGGAAGCCCTAAACCAAGGAGTGGTGCGGATGATAATGGAAATGGAGGAAGAGGTGGGAATGTAAGGGGTGTAAGTTGTTGCGAGAATGTCGTGGTGTCGAATAAGCCCCCTAGTCCGAACGTATCTCCCTCTTCTTGTGAATTTGTGAGAAGAGGTGTTTGTGGTGTTGCGTGAAAAAATGATGATGATGGATCGTGATGAAATGTGAGAGGAACATTTTTGTGCAAGGGGTTTTCGGGTATGTTTTGTTCCAAGGTGGTGTTTGCGTCTATGTTTTGATTATTAACAAGGGGATGTGATTGAAGAGCATTGAGGAATGTGTTTCCCTTGTTGACATTTGGTTGGGTTGGAGCAAACGATGTTGTGATTTGTGGAATTTTTTGTGTGACGTTTTGAGATGGGGGTGTAGATGAAATGAGGATGGTGGATGAAATTGGGGGAAATGATGTGTCCACGATAGTACTCACATCAAAATCCGAAGGCAACTTGGCCCCTTGTTTTGCTAGTTCAAGCATGTACAATGAAGGGTTAAGTCTCATCATGATGTTGATGATTCTATTGTTGTCCGGATTTTGGAGCATTTCTGTCATTTCTTCGCAAGACATTCCAAAAGTGAGGTCCTCTCCTTGATTTTCTTCTTGGTGATGTTGCGATGATGAGAGGGTCAATGGGTTGCTTGATTTTGTTGGATTCATTTCTGCGTTCGTTTGGCTAAGATCACTTGAAGCGGGTGTTTCTTTGTTGGCTTCCATACTCTTCTTGTATTGAGATCTTGTTTGGACCATAAAGCAAGGATCAAGAATATGGGAGATGAATCTCTTGATTCTTTGGATTGATCTCTATTTTATGTCCCAAAGTGAAAGTTTTAGGATGCTTTTGAGGATCAAAGGTAATTATATGATGATGATGTTATGGATGAATGATATGGATGCTTTTGAATTTTGATCAAACTTGAATGAGACACTAGGATTTTTAGGACTTTGGATTTTGATTCTTGGTTTTGGATTTTGAGACTTTTGAGATTTTGTCCTTGATTTTGATTTTGATTTGGATTTGGATTTTGAACAAAAATACCCTAAGATGTTGGATGATGATCTAATGGATAGCTTTGTCCAAAGGATGATAATTTGAATATGTGTGACGAGAAGGATGCATCTACCCACACCTATTCAAACAAGATGATTGTTTCACTAAGCATATGGAGAAGGATTCATCTACATATACTAAGCTAGACAAGATGATTTTGATAACTTTGACTAAGCATATGAAAAAGGATGCATTCACACATACCTAGCCAAAGGTGTTTTGATAAAAAAAAATTCAAAGATATTGTCTCAATGATTTGGATGATTTTGATTTTGCCATAAAGCCTAGTATCAAGGATGATTTCAAGATTTTCCAAAAAGGTGATGATGAGATGGATTTTGTTGTTTAGATGGATGGATAAAAAGAATTTTGATGATGCTTTGATCCTAAGATGAACCTAAAAAAGGACACTTTGTTTGCCTAGATCTAGGTATTGAAGAGCATGCAAATGCTTCCTAATGACCTTTGTAACCAAGAAATGATTTTATTTGAACATTCATTTTTGGATTTTCAATCAATGATTTGTGCTTTGGGATTTGGAGTCTTCAACACATATGAAAGTTCATTTTGCTTAGCTTTGCTTAATGTCTTTATTTTACCAAAAACACTTTCTTCAATCAGGTTTTTCAAACTAAGATGTCCTATGTCTTAATTTCTTCAAACCCCACAAGATATGTTATGTGGAAATTTAATGAACTTAAGGCAAAGGGTTTCCCTATTGTTTTGCTTAAGGAGACAAATTGAGATCTAATCCAATGCTTAGAAACCTCTAAGGATGTGAATCCCAAGGGAAAGCAATAACATATGGATTGTGTCAATGGTATTTGTCTTCAAAAGGGTTTGAAATTTGGATGATGTTAAGTGTTTTTTTTCATGATGTTTTCGATCAAGCAATGCATTTTGTAACCCAAGAATAAGTACAATCCTATGGATGTGTAAGACAATATTTGTTGGATTCCCACTTGGACAAGTCCAGCTACGCTTATCTCTAGTGGATGGTTAGATGCTTGACCCCACTGGATCCCTCCATGGCACTCACTTATACGGGGCAGCCAAGCATCAACACCCATGAAACTCCCATGGCATGCTTTCCATCTCTACTAGAAGACCGTAAAAGTGTGGGGTGGCTTCAGAACGACCATTCTTGCACCAACAAATAGATAAAGGATTTTGGAAAATTCTAGCACATGGGTTTTAGTAAGGACTTTCCGTTCGTAGGAGGTGACCCAACGTGGCAAGAGTCCCCTTTCAAATCCATCTTGTCAGAGTAAACCGCGTGATATTGGCGTTTCTTCCAATATCCACATTTATATCCCGGCTGGAAATACTCTTGGCTTTAGAGTGTTACCGGTTGAGTCGTTCCCTTGGGTGATTACTTTTTCCCCAAGGCAGGCCCTCTAGGATAAACAAAAGCGAATGAAGAACAATATTCATAACTAGATCAATCCTTGTTGGCAACAAGGAGAGAGAATGTACACAACAAAGTCCCCACTCACACTCGCACAATAGTTTGTTCAATTTTAAGCCCAAATCGAAGTGTGGAGGTGATTGCTTTGTTTTAAGCCAAAGTCATGGAAAAGACCTTTTGATTCTCAAGATCGCTATAAAGCATGAGAGAAGCGCATACGTCTTTTTCCAATGGCTTTAGTCTAAGTAAGCCCTCACGAAAAACACAACTACACTTGTTCTTTTTAGATCCTCAAAGCAATATGTGATTTCATTTTAGAGCACCAAATCACAAGTGAAAGACATTTGTTCAATTTGTTAATCCCATAAATGAAATCTAGTAAGTTGTTGGTCCTATTGTTCATTTTAACCTTTGCAAAAAAATGGAATTGAAAAGTTCTTTTTAAGCCCAAATGAAAACTAGTGTTCTAAAAATGAAAAGATGACAAAATTCCTAAGGAAGTGTTAAACAAACACTTAAGTGTTTAAAAACAATTTAATTGGACAAAATATCATCACCATGCTCCTCTTCCCTTAGTTTTCAATTTCCAACCTACAAAGGAGAAAAACAGTCAGTTTCTAGAAAAACACAGAAATTAAAAAGCAGAAAACAGAGGAAGAAGCAATCATAAATTAAAACACGTGCTAAAAAATAAATTTCTCCCTTTTACTGTCTTCCAGCGTCGCAACTCATGAAGGCATCACTATTTTTTCCTCCTAGCGTCGCTCTTACAGCGCCGCTTACCAGTCAGCGGTGCTCTATGTCAGGACAGAGAGCATGATTGCGTCGCACTTTTTGTCCAACGTCGCAATTTTCAAAAGCGTTGGAGTTTAAGAATTTTTTGAAATTTCTGCAAATCGGCGAGTCCAGCGACGGAGTTTAGAATTTGAAATTTTTTGCGAGATGAGTCCAGCGGCGCTAAAATAGCGATGTTGACGAGCCCACATTGGAATTTCCTGTGTGTCAAGAAAATGCGGAAATTTTGAGGAAATGTTAGAAATATTGATGTCAAGCCCTCCTTCTAGTGCCAAATGTGCGAACCCTTTTCCTAGTACCTACAAAACAACATGAATAAATGAGTTAGACAAGGATTTGCAAGCTAAAAGAAGGATTCCCCATGAAATCCATTTGCAAACTCAAAATAGGAAATAAAATAAGCAAGAACACAATGAAATGATAAAAACTAGATTAAATCCTAATTTAGATAGCAAACACTTGATCCCATGGGGGAATTGGTGCCAATTTGATATGAAAATTGGCCCTTTCCCAATTCCTATGATGCAAGATTCGAATGTTGAAGATATGGTTGATCCACTTTTGATGAAAAGATGAGAACTCCAAACCAAATCTGCAAAAAGCCTAGCTAAGAATTCAAATGATGGATGGAAATGGCTAAGTATTTTAGCATGGCAACTTTGCTTGGATTGTGGATGATCAAATGAGGAGAGGAGCTCTTCATTTTATAGGATTTCAAGATGGATAAATGCCCAAATTTGAGAAATGTGGGACCAACATTCATCCAATGATATGGTGCCACTTGTCAAGCTAAGAATGGATGATGTTTGTGCAAGATTTGGGGTTTGTGCCAATAAATGCCAATATTTGAAATTCAAATTTGTTGAAATGACATGTAAAAGGGAAGGGAAAATGCAATAAATGCCACTTGGCTCAAGGCAAAGGACATGTAAGAGGTTTTAAATGCCTTGTTGGATGTACATGTTGACTTGGAATTTTTGAATTCAAATTGAGAGAATATTCCAAAAGATGCCTTGTGAGGAAAATAGAGATTTAATAAATGAATTAAATCTATTTTCATGTGCAACTTGCATTATCTAGAGGATATGACATGAGATTAGATTAAATTAATCAAGGGTTAATTAATTTAATAGGAGATTAGATGATGTGACTTATTTGACTTAGATTTATGGATTTATTTAAATCAGATAAGAGAGGAATATGATAAAAGGCTAATTAAATAAAGATTTTGATTTATTTAATTAAAAAGGGATGGTGTTAGATTAAATCAAATAAGGTTTTAATTTATTTAATTTAATGGACAGACTTTAGGAATTTAATCAAATAAATTAATTATTTAATTAAACAGGGATAATTAGATCAGATGGATTGATTTAATTAACAAGAGAAATGACTTGATTCAGATAAAGTGATTTATTTAACCAAGAGAGGATACTGATGAATTTAATCAGATAAGGGAATTTGATTAAATGGTTAGACCGAGGAATGATTTAGGAAGAAACGATGTTAGTAAGTCAGAATCAGGTGCACAATGTCAATCAGTATATTTTCGATGTCTATAGATATAAGGATATTTTTTGTTCTTTAAGTATCTGAACTTCATCCTAAAGGGACTAAAAGTTGTGTAGAATAAGGGGGGGCTTGTAGAGTTTTTGCTTGTACAGAGAAGATTTTATTACCCTTTTCCCTTGATGCCAAAGGGGGAGAAAGAAATATGCATCTAAAGGGGAGTGTGTATGCACATTATTTTGGTTTTTCCATCAATCACAAAAGGGGGAGATTGTTGCATCTTGATAAGATTGGTTGTCATTGATGTCAAAAGAGTGTTGAATATTGTATATGCTCCAGAGATGATTAATGTGCAGTGATATTAGTTGGTGCATGTCAGCATTGCAATGAATGGTTCTGTTAGTTGTGTAAGTATGATGCAGAGGTGGGTACACATATTCTAATATGTTTTCTCTATGCCTAAATTGATATATTACTAGTTTGGTGTACCACACTTAGAGAAAATTTATAGAAGTTATATCAAAGGATTTCATAGCATATATCCTAAGGTAGAGACACAATATTTTGGTCAACATCCTCTCGTAGAGAAAGATTTAGTCTTATGGTTTAGAAGAAAAGTAAATAGTGATGTGGAGATTTTATATTCAAGATCTTAAGTCATTACACCTTCTACAATGAAAGATAGAAGTGACAGAGTTACAGTCTGTACTTAGCAGAGCAAAGTGATTATGAAGGCTTGTTGGAATGCTTTGCATTCCTCTAGATGTGATGGTTTGTCCATGCTGTTTTTTTGACATGTTTAGTGACATATAATGTGTGTTATACTAAAGATTAAAGTGGTTTGGTGGTCTGCATGCTCAATGACAGAGTGTTACAATTGGTTTTGGATGCCTATCCTTCATCAAAACATATGTTTGTTTGCTTGCACTAGTCGAAGATTGTATAGATCAGTGGTATGAGTTTATGTGAACACTCTACATGTTTCATAGTATCTTAGATTTGAAGTGCATGAAGATATATTTTTTTTCCAGTACTGCACAAAGTTTTCAATTTAGTTTGTGAAGATATGCTTTTGTTTAGTTTGATATGTTAATGATGTGTGCCACTAATTTGAGTATGAACGGAGTTCAAGGATTGTTTGTAGATGTTTTATGAGTCATGTTGACTCATCTATAAGAGATGTAAATAATATTATATCATTTTTGTATACCACCAGTAAAGATGAAGACTGACATGTTACAAGTTTAATTATTTCTTGTTTACGACCAACTAAATTTGCATTTTGCAAGCGTGTGGATGATATATATAGAAGATAAAAGATGTTAATATGATCATGGATGTTTTTGAAGATGAATGAGTGCATGAGAATATCATGATAAGATCCACTACAAACCTTATCTCAAAGAATCAGTGAGAGGTTAGAGGGTAGGTTGTATTAGTTTCAACATTATCATGCTCATTTTCAATGATAAAAGATGCAAATCATATCATTCCAACTATTATTTACCAATTTTAATACATTTATAACATGTTATAAGGAGGTTTTACATGAAAAATGTGGCCACAAGGGTGAAAAGGAGTGTGGAGAATCTTGTATGGCCTTGGATGTCATCCTTTTTTAGTCCATGCAGAGGCATGCACATGGAGGTGGAAGATCAAGGATACTAAGCAGAGATATAGGACTATGAAAATATCCTAAAAAGTAAGAAGACAGGTGAGGGTGATGAAGATAGGTTGTTTAACATGAAGCCATGATAGTCATCAAGGAAGATCTAAGATTGCCCAATTTATAAAACCCTATATAAGGTTTGGTAGTTACTTATAGTAGCTATATCATTTCTTGGTTTGTCAAAAGGTAAATATATTTTTTATTTAAAACTCCATTGAAGTTGTTGATTATATTGGCCATCTATGGATCATCAAAGAATTTTGAGATTCTTGTTTGAGGCACTAAGCTTCTTGTTGAATTTGAAAGGATTGTTGGATTCCTAATGGTTAAGGTTAGAGTTGTGCTTTATAAGGTTTTTTCTTGGTGATAGAGCTCTTGGAAATGTATATTAGTAAACTGATATTATCCTTTGTCTTGTCACAATCTTTGAAGAGTGGCTACAAATTCCTTAAGGTTTTATCTTTGTTTTTCATAAGTATCATAATAGATTTTGTCTTCATTTAAGACCTTCAAGAATATTGGTCTAACACCTTTAAGACCACATCTTCTTATGTCTTGATTATTGGACACTTGTAGAAGCGTATCATCTAAGTTTACAAGGGGTCTTTACAACTGACCTAGTAATATCATGCCACCTAATGTGAGTTAAACATGGTTGATAATTAATTTATATTAGTGGAAAATTACCTCTACTATCAAAATATTATTACTTGAGAAGATTTTATCTACTTTGGATGCTCCTACCAAGGCTTTCTATGATCCACAAGCAATAGGCACACTCATGGATGAGTTAGAGAGATCCATCAAAATACCACTGATAGATTGATTGAAGGATTTTTCAAGAGATTAAATGATCGTCATTTGGGTGTCATGGTATTAAGGAGAAGACATGTTAAAATAAAGGATAAACATGAGACACATGAAATGAGGCCTCAATGAAAGACATGAAGAATCATGAATGTGTAAAGCTAATACAAGAGCCATCGGTTATTCAAACCAAGAAGTCGTTGATAATAGAATCTAAAGATTGAACATGATTGATAAAGTGACCCTAGAGGACAATTTTTTGCCTCTTAAAACTTCATTTGGCAATATAAATTTAAAAGATAAGGTGCTATTTCAATGAATTAAGTGAAATCACAAAAGGTTTCTAAATATTTAGAAGGAATAAATACTCCACAACAAGGTTTGTTGGCACAAATTGATATCATAGTTCTTTTGTGAATATTGAGAATTCAATTAGAAACAAAGTTATAATAGTCAATGAAAAGGAGGTTGATTTCATTTTCCCACTCAATCATCCAAGAAGATGATAGACCTGAGGATTAAAGAAGATAGTTCTAATAAGAATATTTACATGACAAGATGATAATCTGGGGTCTATTCATGCATGGTTCAATGAGAAAACCTATATATAATAGCCTAAAGGGGTAATGCTACTATTTTTCCATAGTTTATTATTTGATATTGAGAGGGTAGTGTTGCTAGAGAGGTAGGGCAGTCAAATGGTGATTGTAAAACCTTTAAAATAAATGGTAGTCATCATTTGTTTGAAATTTATCTCATCTAAAGCTATTCTTAAGGACATGAAGACCAAGAGAATCTCCACCAAATTAATAGAGAGGATGGTCATGATAAGCATGGTTTGAACACCAAAAATAGTGGTAGTCATGAAGAAGGATGTGATAGTCTATAAGGATTATGATAATTACAAGATCATGAAAGTTCAAACAAGGAAAATCATGTCATCCTTGAAGTCTGAATAAGTGCATGATGAATAGAAGACAATATTTAATACCAAATGATAGAGACAGTTAGCTACTCTAAGGATCCCATGAAAGACATATAGTCACATTCATAATAAGAATGTAGTTAAAAGTTAATACTAAATAACAATGGCAAGAGCATGATAGGGGTAGTGGTATTCACAGTGAACAACCTCTATAGTGACAATGTTTGGTTGTGGAGTATCAATAGTGTAGTGGAGTTTGAAGAAATCTAATAGTGAATTTGAGGGCAAGATGATATCTAGCAAGAGAAACACTATGTTCTAATCACAATGAAGTAAGGATCCATGGAATGAGTTGGGATCTCATATAGTGATGAAAGCTAGAGAATACTCTAAACATGATTGTTGAACTTCTTCTTACTACCAAAACCCCTGTCATAGCTAAAATATGTAAGGTTTTCAATATGAAAATAGATCATAAAGTTCTTTGCTAGAAAATGTAAAGAGTAATACATAGCATGATAGGGTTTATAAGGTGAAAAAATAGTTAACTTTATTGTTAGAAATATGAAGAGCAAGAATAAAGTCTTATGCTCAATGGCTAGTATTCCTCATGAATAGTGAGGTGAAGGACAATCCTCATAAAATAGTGTTTTATCTATGGTAGGGATGATGATTTACCTATGTCAGTTATGAAAGTGAATAAGCATGATAGTGACAACATGTAGACAGAGTTAAGAAAAGAACAATCAGTCCATGAAAAGGCAAAGACAATCCATAAAAAGCTATTTTCAAGATAGTCTACTTCTTTATAACAAAGACTTCATATATGTCAGAGGATAGTCATTCATGTTAGAATGAAAGGGACATGAAAGTCTAGGAGGAATCACAATCAAATTTAAGGATTAATATAGCTCTATGAAAGGCAATCAAACTATATATCTTAAATGGTGGACAATATAAGGGTTTCATGCCAAATGTCCAGGAGATAATAAGTATGCAGATGATGAAGACCTATAGATAGTGAGATTTGTAGGACAAACGAAACCTTCAGAGATGAAACAAGTGTCAAATACTTACACTAAAAGGAATCCCACACCCTAAGGAACTTCTCTAATCATGTCAAACTCTCTAGCACGTGTCCTAAAAGTGTGGGACAAGAGGGTGTAGTAATTGAGCAAGACTAATGGCTGTTTTTTACCCAATTAAGGAGATTTAGGGGTAATTTGGTGAGTTTCAAAATAGATAGAGAGAATATAGGGTATTTTAACCTATTTTGGAGCATCTCCAAGCATCTAAGAGTTGTTCAAGGAGTCTTGGCTGATAGATAAGGTCAAAGCAAGACTTCATTCAAACACTATTTTGGAGCATTTTATTCAGCTAGAAAGTAGGGATAACAATTTTGGATGCCCTTGAAGGTTTGACTTAGCGAAGCTTATGCGAACACTTGTATTTCATCTCTCAAAACATGTTCCTAAGATCTAGCTAGTTGTTGACTAGCTTAAAAAGAAGCAATTTTCATTCAGTTCTATCCTCTCTTAGCAATGTATTATAACTTCTTGAAAGTTATTTCAAGTTGGGATAGCTTTATAACTCATTTTTCAAGCATGTGTAAAATAGTATGTAAACACCTTTTTGATTAATAAAGATTATCATTTTACCTTCTTGCAATTGTTTCATGGTGTAGATTTCCTTAAGATGGTTGATGCAGTCTTGTAGTGATATCTTTTTCCCCTTGATTTCTATCTTATCTTTATTGCCTTTGTACAAAAAGAATGTATTTTCTAGGTCATGACTTGTGTTTAACCAACTAAATATGGAGTTTAAGTTGTGATATAATTTATAGTTCCTTATAAACACTATCCTTGAAATATTGAACCCAATTATGAAATACTTTTGCAAATACATATGTAATTATGAGTTGTGTATGTTCTTGCTTAATATTGTTGATCATCTTGTGTGTCCAAATAGTAATATAGGTTTTTGAAATCATTTTGGTGCATCACCTTATTAGTTTTAGGTTTCATTTAATATTTTACTTTCCCCCTTTTCTCAATATGCAGTAGTAGGATAGTTTAAATAGGTGAGTATCAAGGGAACCAACCCTTTATGGAGGTTGATCTCCATCATATGAGCCCACACTTAGGGAGATCATCTCATGTTTCATAAGGTGGATAATTTATTTTATCAGCTCAGCAGGGGTGCACACTTTTGTGACAACACTAACCATAGTAGGCTCTATTATGGAATCCACACTACTCCCCTATTCTTATAATGATTGGGGGACATTGTGTTTAAACTTACTCATTATTTTGTTTGTTTTTGTCTGAAATATTTAGTATTACTCATTTTTCAAAATTCTAATCCTTTCATATTTTTTATGTAATATCATCCATATCTAATCCTATTAAGTCAAATTATCCTTTCTCGATTATTGTATCCAATTTTTGAGTAATATCATCAAAACTTACATGTTTAAGTGAGTTAAGGTCATAGACGATCACAAGGAAAATTTATTTTCTAGGTTGGAGAAAATGTACAAAAAAACTCTTGTGAAGTATTGAGATTTATTTGCATATTTGCACAACATGAAAACTTACTTTCTAATTCTATAAATTCATGGGGTTATAAAAAGTGTACAGTAGACTACACATGCAAAATTTTGTATTTGTATGTAATTTCCCTCATAGATTTCATCTCTATATTCTATTTTTAACCCTTCTTTTATAACTTTGGAACCTAAGATG
Source organism: Sequoia sempervirens (assembly GCA_007258455.2). Classification (NCBI taxonomy): domain Eukaryota; kingdom Viridiplantae; phylum Streptophyta; class Pinopsida; order Cupressales; family Cupressaceae; genus Sequoia; species Sequoia sempervirens. The sequence goes on along the minus strand of VDFB02072274.1, from coordinate 99,634,989 downwards.
CAACCCTCCATTTTCATGTAATATACTTACTTTTTAACCTTGCTACTAAAGGCTTGTGGAGTTTCATACCATATTTTTAAAATTACACTTTTAATTTTTAAATGTTATCTTGTCTCAATATCTTATAATCCTATAATGCTTATACCTTCTAGCTTGTAGGTTTCTTGTGCAGTCTTACATCCCTTGCAAACTAGAAAATAATAATTTAACTGTAAATCACACAATCTCACAATTATTCTTACTCTACAAATTTATAAACATCACACATACCTTTATACATCCCTTATAAAGTGTAACCTTATTTATGATCTCCATACCTCACAAATTTTTATGGAGGTAGGAATCCCATGCTCATTTGAATCTATTGTGAATTTCTCACATATCTTTCATTCACACAACATCATAATGTTTCTACCCTATAAATTTGTTAGAAATGAAGGTGAACTATACAATAGAAATATGAATTCAACTTTAAGCTATATTTTATCCAGTGCATAACCAAAAGAAGAATGCAAGAAAATAAATCAACAACTCAGAATATGGAACAAAATAATTAAACACATAACATAGTGTTTATATGGAGAAACCCTTTTGGGAAAAATCTACAAAGAAGAGAGGCCTAGATCTATATTATCCTCAAAATATATATTACATAAAATCCTTCCTTTCCCCTCCTCTATCTCCAATCCTTGAGCACCTGTAAATAGATATTTTCACTCTTGCCAATTACACACACATACTACCACCTTAAGGCCTTATATAACATATTTTAAACCCGTAAATGGGGCATCAAAGTTGGTTATCAAATGCCAAAACTTACCTTGTATAATTCCAAGAATGTAATGCATAGGGTAATATAGGTTGAAACTATCTTACTCACTTGCTTAATTTAGAAAACTACTTGGTGTTAGTTTCTAACCAACTTGGTTATTGTTTATAACCAAAAGTTGTTTTATCTTAAGTAATAGCCACACAAGGTGGAAAAACCCTCATAACAACCCCCTTAAGTTTTTTAAGACCAAAAAGCGTATCCCCCAAGATTCCTTCCTAGTAAATAATAAATCACTAGTAAAAATTAACTTTATCGACCACCAATAAAAAAATTAATTACCATACTAGTAAAACTTAATTACCATAACAGTAAAATCCTAATGGTAAAAAATAATTATTTTTGATGATTAATCCCTCATCCCTTATGAATTATTTACAAACAATATTAGGAGTAATTAAATACATAGTATTTATAAGGTCGATGACACCTTAATCTTAAATAGAATGTGTAATCCTTAGATGAACCTATACATGTATCTCAAAGTTAAAATTTCAATAGCAGCCATAATTCTAATTTTATTTTATTTATTTGGGGGTGGGGGTCGGGACGGGGGTCGGGGTGGGGGGGTTAAAAATGAGATTGAATGTGTAAGAGAGCTTAACAACGACTCAATAAGTATTAAATGTTTGATATTGGGCTTATTTCTCAAGGTAAAACTTTTTAAGTTTTATCACCCCATTTATTAAGAATCTAAATGTTTTAAAAATGTTGATGATGATATCATGCCAACATGAACTTGAATAAGAAAACATATTCATATTTTTCTAATGATATGGAAATTTAGTGGAAAATTAAATATTCTCTTCAATATAGATACATGCCAAATTAATGCAATTGATGAAAATTGTTCTTGTTTTGATGGTTATGATTTGACAATTAAAAATAATATTTCCTTAGTGCAAGAATTTGAGAGATCATATGAGTTGATCGATACAAACTCATAGTACCCCAAATTATGTATGCATGGGGAAGACTTTTTTAGGATAGCTTTGGGGAGTGAGGGACATAAAGTACATAAGTCAAGAAGAATAAATGCAACCATAATTAATTTTACTTCATTAAAAGAAATAACAACCTTATAGAATTTAGACTTTAATTAATTATATCTCATGACATAGATGAGCCTATGAGATAAATTTGGATCCCTTTCCTACAAGAGATATAGGTCACCTAGTAAACAAAATATGAAATATTCTAGTTTGAATAAAACCTATATATTATTAATATTATTTATGGAACACACATACCATTTTAAAATCATAATAACATAAATTATAAGGTTTTTAGTATTTTTTCAAATAATAAATTTTTTAAACCAATACTTTTTATCTTTAGAATGATAATTTTGATGTAATTATTGAAAATAATGAATCAATAAATTAAAGCTTTAAACAATGTATGATCAGGTAAAGTTGGGTTTATGTACTTTTCTAAATTAGTTAAATCTAACAATGATTCATTTAGTTATGTAAACAACAAATATTTTAAAGATGGTATTGATAGAAAAGGTTTTATAGTTTACTTGAATTATTAGGACAAGTTTCTAACCAATAATATTATGTTAGCATGTACATGAGTGGGAAAATATAAAGAGGATATGTAAGAAACTAATAAAGACTCAATAATGAATGAAGGATGCATATTTGGGGCTTATGGAATCACAAACTAGAATATTTCTATGCCCCCACTAATATTTTGTTTCATTACTTTCAATAGGGTAGCCTTGGTAGAAAAAATGCATGTGGATTAAGCATAGAAACAATGATTTACCTTAAATTTTAATCATACATGATGAACATTTCAAATATAATCTCGTTGTACAAGATATTTATTTCAAAATTAAAGGATAAACCTACTAGACTTTGGAATTTTGTGGCTATCTGAGTATCGCTCTCAAAGACTTTCTAGTTTTGATCATTATCAGGAATAGCGAGTCTTATAATCACCCACATTGCCTGCTAATTTGACAACAGGTCTGTTACTAGGTCGAATTGAGAACCGACCGTGGCCATCCTATCAATGACAAAATTTTGAGATCTCAAAATCACTTGGATATTGAAGGCTTCAAATCCTTTGATTATGTCCCACACTCTATGGCAGTAGGATCACATTTGCATATTTTTCATATTTGATGTTCCTCTGACCTGCTTAATCACTAACTTTGAGTCTCTGAAGACCTTCAAACTTTTGATTCCCATCCACTCCATAAGATTCAAACCATGAATTAGTCCTTGGCATTCGACTTCATTATTTGTGCATGTGAATTGAAACCAGAAGGCTCTAAGGGTCTCTGCTCCATCAAGGGATACTAGGTGGATATTGGCTCCCAAACCTACCCTACATCTTGTGCCAGCAAATCGTAGAATCCACAAGCTTAATTCATCACTCAAGATTTCATGTTGGGCTTCTTGCTTCTTAGTCACTTAAAGGATGACTTAATCTTCATCATGAATCACATATGTGCTAAGGCTGATGGCATCATAATTTATGAATGGTTCACTCCTCACAAATTCATTTATTAGGACTTCTTCTTCGAGGCTCCTTGCTTCAGTAGCCTCTTCATCTTCTAGCATCTCTACACAATACATTTCATTTTTTGAAAAGGATGTATGTGTAGCCTCAAAGTTCATCACAACATCATTTTCTATGTGCTTTGAGTGCAGGGGTTCTAACAATACTTTCATCTTGGCACCATGCTTGGTTCTCAGGATTAGATGAGACCAATCGAGAGACTAATATCCTCCAATTTTAGCAAGTAAAATTTGTAGATAGGTATAGTCTAAAAATTAGGGGAATATTGATCCTACCACTTCTTGGGGGATTGTAATGCTGGAGCATGAATACAGGGTTAGAGGGAGACTTTTGATTATACCTACGACCTGGACTCTTTTTCCATCTAATTGCATGATTCCTTTATCAAGGGGCTTATATTCTAATTTTAAAGAATCCACAATTGATTTAGGCATGATTGCATGGTGCTAACGTAAGGGTCAATCATAAAATTACGTAGCAGCTTATCCCATAAAATGAGGGTTAAGAAAAATAGGGTGGATTTTGGCTTACTTACCTCCTCCTTCACCAGCTTTTCCTTTGTGTTTATGAATGTCGCAACTCCTCAAGCTCAAGACTCTTGAACTGACTCTGTGTCTTTCTCTTGATTGGGTTTTGTAATTGCATTAGCATGCAAAGTCCTTTATCCTCTTCCAAAGCTTCTCACAACAAGGTTTTTTTCTCGAGGATAACCAAAATATCCCATAAAGAGACATGGGTCGAGGCCTTCTTCAATTACTCCACTATGTTGAGCGGTTTAATTATTTGGTCTTTTGACTCTTTTTCCTTATTCACTATTATCTCACTATGCTTTTGGGATGCCATAGCTGTTATCAATTATTCTAGAACCTTTTCGAGAACTAGCTTAGGTTGCGGCATAACAGGTACATGCTCTTCAGTCAACCTCCTTTTAGACCAAGTGAAATAATCTAACTGAACTTGAGGGGTTTTGGATGTTGATGCATGATTGGTGAACACAACATCCTCTCCCTCCATCCAGGAAAATAGAGAAAGGTCTGAAGTAATTTCTCCTTCTTGTTGAAGGGACATTCCTTGCATCTATGCCACTAAGATAGCATTTTCCACTCCTTGGGATTGATAGGGACTTGCGCTTGTATCTGTAGTGATTCCTTGATTTCGCTATTTTGAGATCCTTTGCTAGAGATTACCCCCAGGGTAATTCTAAGGAATATGACATCGTTGCATGGGAAACACCATGCATTTTAGTCATATGCCATATTGTTCTTACTAGCTATGATTTCTTTGTTATGATTCAACATTACGGTTTGAAGCGCAATGGGGACTTGAACTATTTGATTTGAAGGTTGAGATTGATTATTTGCTTGCGCCCCTCCCTAATATTGTTTATGCTAGAAGGGAGGTTTATTTCCTTGAAAATTTTGGTAAGGGGGCTTAGGTAGCACAACTTGCTGCCTTTTGAGGTTAAGTATCTCATTTGAAAAGGTTTGTAATAAATTCTTCATGCTACTCACCTCTGCAACTAAGGATGCAAAAGCAACTATATCAGTTTGTGCATTGGGATACACATACATTGAGGGGGCATGTCCGATGTACTAGGAGCATCTTTAGGTGGCAAGGGTGGCATCTCAGGGAAAATTGACATAGGCGGCTGAGGAGGAAGCTTTTCAACATCTATAAGATTGTTCTCAGCCCTAATTGCCAATTTATATGCATTCGAAAGGGTCTATTCTCCCAATGATTGAATCATTACAACTATGTCGGAGTCAAAAGCCTTTAGATAGAATATAATAGCCATACCTTCTAGAGGTCTAGCCATTAAGGGGATTCTTTGTCGGGTTTTGTGAAACCTGGTATTTAAATCTATAACAACTTCCTAAGGATCCCTTTTAATGGTTATCAACTGTTGGAGTAAGGAAGACCAATCGCCTTTATCTGAAAAACTTTTGAAAAATATCCCCAAGTTGATCCCATGTAGCAATTGAATTAGGGGCTAGTGATCTATACGAGTCTAAGGATTTTCCTTTGAATGAAGCAGTAAAGAGCCTTAGTGTTGCATTTTACTCTATCACATGATGCACTGTGCACATGTTGACGACATCAAGTGTAGATGTTCTATTGGTGTTTTAAAGTCTTCTCATGTGAACTTAAGGAGTGCTTTCAAAGTGTTAATGAGAATGAGATCCCACATTGCATGAGGAGTTGGAGGAATGAGTGGGTTACCACTATTCCACACTACAAAATTTTTTGGGTGGTCCTAGAGTAGCCATTTTCTATGATTATAGATAGCTTAACAATCTCACCATAAAAAAACATTACCCTTTTCCTAGAATAGATGACCTATTTGATCATATTTAGGGAGAGAAGATTTTCTCTAAGATAGACCTTAAGTCTGGATATCATAAATTGAGAATTGTTGAAGCAGATATACATAAAACAACATTCTGAACAAGGTACAACCACTATGAGTTTACTGTTATTCCTTTTGGGTTGACTAATGCATCAACATTTTTTATGAGTTTAATGAACGGTGTCTTCCAAACCTTCTTGGACTGGTTTGTGATCATATTTCTTGATGATATATTGATCTATTCTTGCACTGTGGAGGAGCATAAGGAGAATTTGTGACAGGTTTTGCAGTGTCTACATGAAAATCAATTGTATGCAAATATTGCTAAATGTGAATTTTTCTAAACAAAAATCCAATATTTGGGGCATGTTATTTCAGGTGATGGTATTTTCGTAGACCTTCCAAGATCCAAGCTATTATGGAATGGCCTTCTCCCACTAATTTAGTTGAGGTTAGGAGTTTCATGGGCTTAGCCGGATATTATAGAAGATTTGTAGAAGTGTTTTCTAGAATTGCACATCCAATTACTTCTCTCCAATGTCAATGCAAGAAATTCATTTGGTTTGAGTAGTGTGAAAGAGAATTTCAAATTCTAAAGGAAAAGCTTACTAGTGCACCCATCTTAGCCATTCTAGACCCTACTGGAGACTTTCTAGTTTGTACAGATGCATCTATTGAAGGTATTGGAGCTACTCTCATGCAAGAGGGATGAGCTATAGATTTTGAGTCTCAAAAATTAAGGAATCATGAGCTTAATTATCCAACACATGATTTGGAGCTGGCGGTAGTGGTTCATACTTTGACCAAATTGTGACATTTCCTGCTTGGGCATAGATTTGAGTTGCATTTGGATCACTGGAGTTTGCAGTATATCTTTTCTCAGCTTAATTTGAATGCTAGACAACGTAGGTGGATGGAATTTTTGTGTGAATATGATTTTGAGATCCAATATATTAAAGGGAAAGAGAATATTGTAGTTGATGCTCTTAGTAGGTGACGTCATGAGTTGTTAGCCCTAACTATTAAGACATATCTCAGAGAACATATTTTAAGGCTATTACCTCGGGATGCTTTGTACTGTGAGATTATTCAGTTCAAGAGTCCTCTGAAAGGAAAGTTTGAAGGATATTTTGTAGATGTTGATGGATTACTTCGACATCATGGGCATATATATGTTCCTTCAATTGGAAATCTTAGAGGTTTGATTATGACTGAGGCACATCGAGCATCATTTGTTGCTCATCGTGGTGTTAAGAAAATGTATACAGATCTTCAGAAGCTATATTTCTAGGCAGGAATGCAGAAGGATATTGCAGATTTTGTTGCTCGTTGTTTAGAATGTCAAAGGGTAAAAGGAGAACATCAACACCTAGCAGGTTTATTGTACCCACATGCAATTCCAAAGTGGAAATGGGATGTGATCTCTATGGAATTCATTGTAGGCTTACCACTCACTTCTCATCGACATGATGCCATTATGGTGACTATAGATAAATTAACAAAAGTAGCACATTTCTCTCCAATGAGTTCTTCCTATAATGTTGCTTTAGTTGCCAAAGTTTTTCTTCATGACATAGTTCGACTTCATGGTGTGCCGAGGAAAATCATCTCAGATAGAGATCCAATTTTCACTTCATTATTCTGGACTGCACTTCAACAAGCTTTAGGAACTCAACTCAACTTTAGTACCGTTACCTTGGAAGATATGCTCTGAATGTATGTGATGGATCAACAGTCTCACTGGGGGGATTATTTACATTTATTAGAGTTTTCTTATAATAATAGCCATCACATTTCTCTTGATATGGAACCGTATGAAGCTCTCTATGCTAGACCCTATAAAACTCCCTTAAGTTGGGATCAACTAAAGGATCGCATTGTTATCAAACTCGAACTTGTTAGAGATTTGGAACAACAGGTTGTCTGTATCTGTGAGTAGTTATAGATAGCTCAAGATCGACAAAAGCAGTATGAAGATAATAAAAGAGTGGATCGATAATTTCAAGTTGGGGAAAATATTTTCCTATGAGTGATACCTTTTAAGAGCTTTGTTCGTTATGGAAAAGGCTCCAAGTTGGCACCTAGATAAGTTGGACCTTTTAAAAAATTGGAAAGGATAGGACCAATTGCATATTGCTTAGCATTACCAACTAGCTTGTCGCGTATTCATAATGTTTCTCATGTATCTTTGCTAAAGAAATATGTACCAGATTCTTCCCACACATTGGAGTGGGATGCTTTACAAGTGGTGCAGGATGGGCAGTTAACTTTGGAACTAGTTCGCATCTTGGAACAACAAACACTGAATTTGCGGGGATGGCAGTTGGATCAGGTCAAGGTCTAATGGGATCCCTGTGAGGAATCATCTGCCAATTGGGAGGATACTAACATAATGAAATCCTCATTTCCTTATCTTTTTGTTTAGCTTACAGGAGGAAGCCAAGTTTTAAAGGGGGAGAAATGTAGGGTCATAATTAATTTTTCTTTGCAATGTAAAATGATTAGAAGATGGGCATTAAACATTTAATATTAGTTTTGCTTTTAAATCAAGGAGTGTTAATAAACATGAAATATTGACTATGTAATAAGGTTTGTTTAAATTATAAAGTAGTTGGGTAATTAGAGTAATAAGTGAAGTAACGTAAATAATTTTATTTAGTGGTTAGTATGGGGAAATTGTACAATCCCTATTATTTTGGTTTTTTTTCCAAGAAATAAGTAGAGTTGGAAAAAAAAAGAGAGTGTGTGGTAACGAATTAAACCAAATTCAAGGATAGATGAAGGAAAGCTAGAGGAAAAAGGAAAGAGAGCAGGGATTTGAATGGAGAGAAAGGAAGAGGCAAGATAAAATTTGTTGTTCTTGTTAATGTTTTGTTCTAAGATTAACAGGGAATTAATTTTGATTTAATGTGGATACTGAATTCTTGCTCTATGTGAGCCAAACACAAAGTTCGCTCTATGTGAGCCAAGTGCAAAATTTGCTCTATGTGAGCCAAAGATAAAACTTTCTCTGTGTGAGCTAGAATTATGCTCGGGGGTGGTTGGGTGGAGAGCAGTAAGAAAGATTTGTTTTTATTACAACATTATTTTTAAAATAACATATATTGTTAATCTTTGCTATCAATTTTCTTATGTTTTGAGTTGCATGCAAAAAAGGAATCCTAAGACATGGATGGCTAAAAATGAAAGTGAAATAGAGCAGTAAGGATGATAAATCTTTATTTCTGATCATAATGATTATCTGAGTAGGCATCTAACTATTTGTGCATGTATTAGAGCACTGACAAGTTCGGTTTTTACAGAAATTCATACAATAGAATTTGGGGAAAAACTACATTCAGCAAGGAGGTCATAGACAAATCAACAAGTAATTATTTCATATACTTTCTTAGTGTCAATCAATAATTTCTTGATCAAACAAGTGTTATATAAGGGTTAGTTCTTTTTCATTTGTAAATATGTAACTATTTGTTGAGCACCCAAAACAGGGTATGGTATACCTAGGTGCCTCTTCTTTTAATTCACTAGAGGAGCCAAAGTATCCTATAGTAGGTGTTTAGTATTCTTGTTTAAAAATTGACAGACTTTGTATGGAGACAAAGCAAGATCTCTTGAGCCGCTGGGAGAATGGTGTAATAAGCATCACTAGGATAGTTAAATAAAAATTGCCCTTGAATTTGATTTGCTAATATGACAAGTCGCTAGTCATGAACCATATTAATTAAAGTTGATCATCCTCAGAAAAGAGTTGGTAGTGCTTCATTTTCACCCTCTTATATGCTTCGATATGTAACATCTAAATTCGTTTTGAATTCCTTTAGCTGTAGCGTTGAATTGAATAGCTAATGCAGTCGATAGGAGTGAGCTAATTCTGGTTTAGGACAAAATTTTTAAATCAATTGAATACATTTTATACACATTGTGAGTGATAATTCCATTTGTTGATGAAGGTATGGAATATTGAATTCAAAGATAAGGAGTGGCAATTCGATCAAAATAGCAAGTTGTCTCTCTCAAGGTGGAGGTCCCATTAGTTTTGAGAAATAGATTTAGAACTTTCTTCATTGTATCATAAAACATATCTAATGAAGCTTTAGTTGTGTTTTATGAATTCAAAATTTCACCAGACAGGGAAATTAGCTGTGTGTGGACAATGATTTTGGATTTCCCACACAATGCTTTTCGCCTTCTAGGGTTTTTCACCTAAAAGGAGAAAGGGGGGATTGAATGGGGTCAAAAATGAAAATGTCTACACTCAAAGTTAATGTAAATGAGATGTATTATGTATAATTATGATGTAATAATGCACTAATTTGAAAACAAGATGATTTAATGATGCTAAACCTAAGAAATGTAAAGTGCTGGAAAACACACTGTGATATGCAAAAATGCCTAAAAAACCAAGTAAATGATGAAATAACTGAACAAAATAAGAGAGGTGCACCTGGAATCTGAAACTTGATGCTGGGAGATTCTGGAATCCTAAAAATTTTGATTGAAAATGTTGATTGGGACACTTACACCAAGCTGGGCGACTAAGTCCTAGTTTTGAGAAAACTTGTCGAAATAGGAATCTGCCAAATGGGTATCCAAAAATCCAGATACTACTTTTCAGGCCCAGAAGCGGGACTAATCCACCAATAGTGGTGACTTACTCCTCTTGCAAATTTTTCAAATCTCAGGACAAAATCTTGCAGCCTCAAGTCTAGATATGAGCGCCTTTAACTGATGCTAATGGTTCCAGCGAAGTAGGTGGTTACACATGAAATGCCTCTTTGTAGTATTTTTTCTATGATTGTAATCAGGGTCTGGTGGCTTTTTGATTCACCTGGGTTGTGCTCGCCGGTAGTAAGGCTTGAGCTGTTGGTTTTTCTCATACAGGAGTATCCTGTCACTGTCGATGTAATTTTTTGTTTTTTATATTAATAATATGCTAATATTGTACCGACCAAAAAAATATATATATTTTCTCCTCATTTTTCATCTCCCAATCTCATACAATCTCTTGCACTCATTAAGCATTCAAGCACTCTAAGCATAATCAAGTCATCCATTGGAGCACTTCATTGCATATCTTCAATTTCTACATCAAAGGGTGTGGTAAGTTTATGAGATTTGCATGTTATTTATTTATCATTCTCTTTCCATTTCATTTCATTATTTAGGGTTTGATTACCAATGTGGGGTTCTACCAAGGCAAACCCCTATTCTCTAACCCTCAACCATTTTTCCCCTTTGCATGTGTGTTTGCAGACTTTGTAAGCAGATTTATCTAAGAAATAGGTGTTGAAAAGTGGTCAAGAAGTCATCAAATCTATTCAAGTCAACAAAACCCTAATTCAAGCTTGGAGACACTTTTTATCCCATTTTCTGCAGAATCAAGTGCAAACACCTGTCAGAAAAGCAAGTGTGTCATGCAGAAACCAACAGACCCACACCATAGCCTTTCCAAACCAAAACCGCTCTTGAAAAAAACCATCGCTACCAACAGTCAACACCTCGAAACCATTGAAAAACCAGAGTTTAAAAAATAGAGCATCCATCCAGAATTTTCCAACAAAGCAAAACACTCATACCAAAAAAGCTCCTCCAACAATTAACCTCTGTCATCGCTCAAAAAGGGAGACCTATCTAGAGTTCCTTCCGCCTTTGCCACGACCCCTGCCTCTAAAGCGTCTTCGCTTTGATGGTCCGCTCGACTAGCTACCATTCCCCCGTCTCTCTTCTTCAGCTTGTTGACGTAGAACAAATTTTAAGTGCTCCCACACCGTAAAGATTGATATTTTGTAATCCTCCCTATCCACACGTCTCCGCCATCTCACAAACGGTAGAAACCCCTCCTCTGTCACTTCATCCATATCCTCTATCCCTTCAGAAACATCATAACCTTGCCCAGGGATTGCCCATTCCACCAGAGAATCCAGTTTCCCCAACAGTTCCTCCTCAAAAAGAGATCTCATTACCCATTTAGTTACCTCAACCTCTTCATTCAACTCCATTCCCCATGCGAACAACATCGAGGCAATGTCTGTGTTTAGACAACCATGATGAGTTGCTTCCATGAAGTGCGGCCCTAGAGTTTCCAAAACCGCTTCAGGAGAAAATATCTTATTTATACATGTTATTACTAAATTTCTTGAAAAATAACACATCACAAGCTGACCTCAAGGGTTAGAGGAAAAAATCTTGCCAAAAAATTGAAATAATTTTGAGTTTTGTGCCAAAAAGGACTAAGTCGCCCCTATTAGCACTTAGTCCCACTTAAGCAAATTAACTGGGTGTCAGGAATTAAATGGCATTAAATGTTGTCCAACAGGAATATCCTAAAAAATACACTTAAAAACGGTCGGAAAGTGCATTAAGGGGTCATTTAAACTTGAGAAAGGGTTGAATTAGTGAAGACAAGTCTAGAAAAGCGTGAAAGTGGGTTACAACACTTTACAACACTTGAAAATAAGACTTGGTAAGTAATAAAAAGAGGTTATTTAAGTGAATTATAATAAAAGGGTCCTAGAAAAGTGTGAAAGTGGGTTACAACACTTCACAACACCTTTACTAGACATCCTAGAAGTCTTAATGATTCACAAGGGTCCAAGACCTAATGTGAATGTGTTGACCATGTTACAACATTAAATCTAGGAAAAATCAAGTCAAAGTCCACTAGAAAGACTCGAGTGAGCATAAAAATGTCAACTATACATTTTTTGGCAACATATTAAACCCCCACTTTAGTGAGAGGATGAGCTTGCTTCAAACTCTCGCTAAAGTAGCCCAACATGCACATTGAGAGGGATCTAAATGCACTTATGTTGGTAATATGAAACAACAATAATCAAGAGGGATGATTAAGCCCCCGAGATCAATATGTCATGGAAAACCAAACATAAATGCAAAGGAACATGCATGAAAGTGATGAAAAGGAATGAAAGAAAGCTTCGATCATTTTTCCAGCCCGTTGTGGATCAAATCTAGGCTATTTGTTTGAAATAAGAAATGTGTACTCACTCTGGGGTGACATAACTTATGGTTGTCCGCTAGGTGAAAAGCCCCAAGTATACTCACTCTGGGGCCATGGAACTTATGGTTTTCCGTGGGGTGAGAAATCCACAACATACTCACTTTGGCGCCACAAAACTTCTAGTTGTCCGCGGGTTGAGAAATCTATAACATACTCACTTTGGGGCCACGAAACTTTTGGTTGTCCACAGGGTGAGAAATCCCAAAAGGTGGCTATGGGGAAAGCCATGCCTTGGAATGGGCTTCCCACTCAACCATATCAAAGTTATACCTCTTGATAACTTTAATAAGGTGCCACAAATACAATGTCGTTTTGTGCTTCATGAGACAAGCAATGCTTCATATGCTTGAAACTCATGAACACATGCAAAGGTACCACAAGGATGCAAGTTGTGTTATGCAAGGTGGCAATGTAAAATGCAACATGCAAAAATGTAAAATGCAAAAGATGTTCAAATGAGTCTTGTCTAGTTCATGCGAGGTCTATCACTTAGGGAACATTGTGTCTAATGTCTCCAAGAGAGGACCCATCAAAGAATAGAATATTCACAACTTAGGGGATGCAGTGTGTCACATCAGGCCACCAAGAGGAATGTAATATGCTAAGATAGATCACGCTTATGAAGGACATCACACCCAATGTCATCCACAAAGTGACTAACACATCATATGAAGTGACAAGGCTACACTAAGAACAAAGAAAATGAAAAATGCAAATGAATAATGCCAATGCATGCCCCCACTTTAAAGGAATTGCTACACACCGTCCTGTGAGCAATTACTTTAAAGTAGCAAAGGAAAAATGCAAAGAAAATAGAAGACATGAGATCCAACTTTAAAATCCACTATGCCAAGTCATATGTTTTTAGGTAAGGCTATGTCATGCAAAGAAAAGTAACAAAAGAAAGAGGGGTTTCCCCCAAAAAGGAACACACCAAACACATAAGGGATCTATGGATTTGGGGTCAATATGTTCGTTGTTGCAATGTTGTTATGAAAGAGCTTGGAACTATCATCATTCCCCAAATACATAGAACTGGAAGAATGACACAAAGAGAGTGAAAACAAAAGAAAAATAAAGTTCATTTTGCGTCAACATGGAAGAGACATTGCGGTCTCAACACTTTGCATCATCCCCAAAAGGAGAAACACAAGAGAAAACAAAACAAAAAGACAAAAGAAAAGGAAAAGGAAAAGATTTTGGGTCAACATGAAGGAGACATTTCGGTCTCAATGCCTTGCATCATCCCCAAAAGGAAAACACAAAACAAAGGAAAAAGGACCTTTTGGGTCAACATGGAAGAGACATAGGGCGTCTTTGCGCTTTGCATCATCCCCAAAAGGAAAACACAAAACAAAGGAAAAAGCACCTTTTGGGTCAACATGGAAGAGACATAGGGCATCTCTATGTATTGCGTCATCCCCAAAAGGAAAACACAAAACATAGGAGAAAAAAAGGACCTTTTGGGTCAACATGGAAGAGACATAGGGTGTCTCTACACTTTGTGTCATCCCCAAAAGGAAAACACAAAACAAAAAAAAGGAAAAGTACGACATATAGAAGAATAGAGGTGCGAATAGAGGAAGTGCACAAAGATAGAGAGAACATCAAATGTCACATCACAGGGGAACACGATACACACATGTAAAAGAAGAAAAATAAAATTAAACAAAAAAATGCAAAAGGCTAGCAAGGTGAATGCAAATCAACCATCTAACAAGTCATCCACCTCCCAATCATGTTTAGTGTATTGCGAGGGCGGTTGACTATCTAAAGGAGGAATTGCAAGTGCCAAACTAGGGGAAGCAACCAGGTTCTTCACTTGGTGTGAGAGTTTTATCATTTAATCTCATGGAAGAGGAAAATAAAGAATTTAGATTGTTATGCACCTCTTCATCTATTTTAGAGATCTCCTCATCATCATCATCTAGATTAATCACGATGGGAGGACGAATGGTAATTTCCAATGAAGGGTGTATCAAGAGTTGCGGTTGTATCATATCATTTTGTTGTGGTGGTTGTACCGCATTCTCTTGAGGCGAGTCGAAAGGTGGAGGGTGGTCAAATATTACTTCTAGCAAAGATGGAGGTTGATTTTCTTTGTTGTTTTCGGGTTGCATTTGATGAGCCAGGAGACGACGTCGATGCCTATGCTCCCTAGCATCGCGATTTCTTTTGATTTTATTTTGAAGTTGTGTGTGTGTAAGAGCAGATTGATCTACCATAGGCTCCTTTTCTTCCTGAGGGAGAAGAATTGAAAGAACCAAAGGAGATGGGTCAATCACTTTCTCTTTTGCTTTATAAAATCGTTTAATGCGAGGAGGCATGATGGGGTTGGTTTTATTATCTCTTGGGCGTTTAGATGATGAAGGTGAAGTGTTTAGTGTTTGTTTCTCTAAAGGTGGTAAGGTTTGTTTAGGTTTAGAATAGGTTGAAGCATTGTATTGTTGAGGATGGGAATGTCAGAAGCGGATTGGGATTGGTTGCAGAGGGACAATTCGACAATTTTCTTCGCTTTAAACTTTTGATAAGCAATGAAAAAGAAGTCTTTGTGAGGTGTGATGGGCTCTATGGGATCAAGACAAAAGGATTCTAAGGTGAATTTTCATTTAGAAGATAAGGGGTTAAAGCTACTATGGTTAACAGTAAATATGTTATTGTCATGCAGAAACTTTAAACATTTGTGTATGACTGAAGGAACAGCTTTCATCGAGCGAAGCCATGGATGGCCTAGCCGCAGATGAAACTAATCCAATTTTGGAATGATAGAGAATGTAACATCCAATGTCTTAGGTCCTATTTGTAACAGAAGAACGATCGATCTGATCATAGGGCACACAAACCTATTATGTGTTTTAATCCATGCTCTTGGTTTGTCATAGTTATCTTGATAAAGTTCATGTAATACCAAAAATTCCTCTGTGATCACATTCTCACCACAGGCGGGATCTATGAGTATCCCATTAGTGGGCTTATCATAAATATGTCCGGCTATGTAAAGAGGACCATCGGGAAGATTTGGAAGAATAACTTTACAAGTGAAAGTAATATCAAGATTTTTCTTAGGTGGGCCCTTACGAGGGATGACATCTATCACTCCTACCATTTCATCCATAGGATTAATAGATGGTGTATCAGTCTCTTTATGAACAATCATCACATCATTGTTTTGAGTTTCACTAGCTTTGACGAATGACACATTATGTTTAGGCATGGGAGTGGTAAAAATTTGAAAATTTTGGTTGGGTGGGGCAACAGACATATTGCCTTTTGCATTAACATTTGACACGGATAGACGACCAAAATCGATGAGGTCTTGCACTATGTGTTTAAGACATTTACATTGTTTTGTGTCATGTCCATTTTGTCTATGATAATGGAAATAAGCGTTAGGTTGAAAAGTTGGAGGCAAATGTTTGGTCGTATCTAATGGTTTAACAAGAGGTAAAGAAATCATTTGTTGTCGCATAAGTTGGGCCATGGTGTTATGAAGAGAATTGGGTAATGGTGTAAATTGTCGTTTATGATCTCCATAACTATAAGGTATCACAGATTTAATAGCTGCTACTTGGTTGTTGACAGTTTGAGGTGGTTGTTGAGGTGGGGGGTTGAATTGTAAAAACCCTTTGTTCAGTTTGCAAAATGGTTGTGAATTGTTTGAAGTGTTAGGTTCAGATTTCTTAGTTTGGTTGGAAGTGGACTTTACATCATGACTACTAACTGAATTGTGATAGTCACAAAGGGTTATGCATAAATGCAAGAAAGAAGGAAATTTCATCATGGTCAATTTGTCCTAAATATGACTTTGCAAGTTTTCAATAAACATCTTTTGGAGATGTGCATTAGGAACCTTGATATCTATTTGAGCATACAATGACTGATAGTGTGAAATAAAATTAGTCACTTTTTCATCCACATTTTATTTACATCTCATTAAATTAGCCATTGTATTTTTGGGAGTCATATGGACTTGGAAATGACTTATAAAGGCATCAATAAGCTCATTAAATGAGTGAATTGAATGATTGGGTAAGTTTGAAAACCACTCCAAGGCAGTGTCCTTTAAAGTCCTAGGAAATAGTTTAGCTAACAATTTATCATCAAGGACAAAATCACTGCATAGTGCGGTATAAGCATTGACATGATTAGTAGGGTCTCCTTTACCTTCGTACTTCTCAAACCTAGGCATTTCAATTCCTTGTGGCATTGGTGTTCGTAAGATTTCCAATGATAATGGGCTACTACAAACATAGTAGGTGGGTGGTGCGGTTTGGTTTTGGTTTATGGTAGATATTTGTTGTTGCATGGAAGAAACATTTTGGAAGAGTTTTGTAATGAGAGGGTCAGTTTAAGTGGTATGAGGTGGAAGAGAGAATGGTGATGGAGTGTATGTAATGTTGGGACAGGTGAAGGGGATACTAAGAGGGGTGAAGGTGGTGGAAGAAGGAACATTCGATGCCATAAAAGAACTAGGAATTCTAGTTGGAATAGTGAAAGAAGGAGTCACATGACTAACTGGTTGCATGGTGGTTGTCACTTGAGGAGTCGTATAGGTGGGTATGGATGCTACAATTGGAGGAGGAATGTAAGATCCTCCTTGGCTAACCATAGTGTTTTCTAGTTGGGATGTGCTAAAGGTATGTTTTTGGTATATCTCAACAATTTGTTTCATAGCATCTAAGCCCTCATCACTTTCAAGCATTCGATGGATGTTTTCTATAGCAAGAATTGTAGTGGTTGAGATGTTTTCAAGACACAAGTTTTGTTGCAAATGTGCTAAATCCCCATGAATGTTAATGACTTTATCTTGTGGGAGGGAATTAATATTTGTGTCAACATGCATTGTATGTGGAGGTAAAGGTGTACTAGTGGTAGTATCCATGCATAATGCACCATTTTCCATACCAGGAGTAGAAGCTTGAGACAACCCAAGGTCTCCAACGAGTGTGTTATCATAGGATGCCATGAGTCAGGAACTTCACCTCACTAAAGTATTATCAATAGGGCACCAAACACTCATACAAATACCACAAGAGGTGGGGTGGATGCAAATGCAATACAATCAATGAATAATAAAATGCAAATAATAGAAATGTTGTAAATTAAATTAGGAAACAAAAATGCAGAAAATTCCCAAAAAAATACTAGAAATTACAATGCAAAATGTGCAAAAGGACTAAGTTGCCCAGTGTGGCAATTTAGTCCCAGTCATGATTTTTTTAAAGATTTTTTAGAAATTTTGAATGCAATTTTATGTCTTTTGGATGCACAGATGCAACTACAATATGAAAATGTAATTTTTTTGTGATTTGTAATGCAAAAACGCAAGCTATGTGAGCTTTTCACTAATGCAATTTGGAAGACCCTAGGATGCAATTTAATCAATGATATATCTAATGCAATGTAAATGAAACCTAGGATGCACTTAGTGTTAACTATCCAAATTTGCACTCTTCTGCCAAGTTATGGAAAACTTAGCAAATTTGGAGCATTATGGGACTACTTTCAGGTTGTGGGTATCCTATTATGAAAGTAGACCTCTAGATTATGGGTTGGATCCCCTTTTGGTGTCACCTAACTACTGCTAATCTAATGATTTCTAGAGGAAAGAGAAAGAGGGTACATGAAAATGAAACTTAACTAAAAACTTTAAAGGGTGGTACACAAAAAACTAAGACCTGCAAATAACTTACACACATTCAAACATTGACAAATCCTGATTTACACAACTCATTTTGCATGCATTCTTGCATAAGTATTTTATAAGGAGGTTCTAAAGCTAAAATCCTAGAAGGAAAAGGTTTCACAACTAAAAGCCTTTGTATTCACAAACACAACTTATAACTTGCAACAATATACTTTTCTACAAAACAAGTGCTTAACAATGAGACAAAATTACAAGGAAAAGCTAAATTTCACAAGTAATTTGATCAACCACTATATGCACACAATAAAGCATGAAATGAGAAGGAAAATATTCAATATCATTGATTCAAGGTACTCACTGGTATACAAATCTATCTTTGAGTTACAATACTGCTCCTGCTGAAAAGATAACTCCAGAAAATAAGCTATCACTCTGCTGGAAGGAAAGAATTAACTTCAACAACGCAATTTGAAGTTACTTAAGCAAAACTCAAACAACTCCTTCACACAAGTCCATCTTGTAGATTATGGTTGGATGCAACAAAAAAGGCCAAAAAGAACCTTCTAAAATCACTCCAAACTGTCCTCCACATGAAGCAAGGTCAAGCCAAGACAATAGTCACACTAAAAATGTGACAAAACTGCCTCCAAATAGCCCATTCCCTCCAAAAATAGTCAAAGACAACCTCACACACCTTTTCCATGTTGGCTAGTCGTCATTTTTCTCACATGTCTTCAACCTATTTGACTCACGCTTTTGGTGCATTTGGCAAAAAGGCATAATAAGATAATAATTTGATTAAGTGACTTATAATAACATCACTTAACCAAATTACTTTACATTTCAAAATGAGAATACATAATAATAGGCCTCACCATTCCTTGAATTACATCAACATTTTGCATTATGAGTAACATCAAATAAAGTGATTTGTAAACACATCACTTAAACAATGTTTTACAATTCTGAATAAAAGAAAAAATAATAATAAATCCCCAACCATTCCTCAAGGCTTGCAAAACATCACCAAACCTATCTCCATCTCTCCTCAAGGCATTACTCATCATTACTTTGCATTTAAAAGCAATACTTGACAAAAGTGATTTATAACTATCACTTGGTCAAACAATTTTCATTTCAAATACATGTAAAAATGGTCAATTATGGTTCGGCCTATGTGAGAGGTCAGAAGGTAGACTCCTAAGTCCTGAAAGACTTTGCATATTTCAAAGAGACAAAAAGAATCACCAAGGCACATGTGGTTTTCAAAATGCAATACAAGGCAAAAAAAGCCTAAGCTTTGAAAATGCAACATAAGGTATAATTGCCTAAGGCATGAGACCTTAATTCCTAGCCCATGTAGCATATTAGATTGTGTTTTGCAATTTAAAAAAAAACAAGGTAAAAAATACCTTGGTGGTTGGCATTCAATATGGTTCAAACCCTAAACTCAAAACAACGAAAACAAGCAAAAAGCCACTCATTTTCATCAAACATTTTGGAGTTTCCCTTCTGGCCGCCATGGGGTTTCAATGAGGGCATTTTCTGGGCTCTATCATGGCAATTTCTTGATAGATTTTGTGTGATTTCCTGTGCAAAATATTGAAAAAAATGAGGTAAAAGCTCCTTTTAACAAAAATCTGGCTTTTTCTCTTCATTGAAAGCCATTCAAGCCTTCAAGGTCGCAGTTGTGAACATTTTCTGATGCAAATTTTGTTGCTTTTATTCTTTGTGAAAGTTGTTTTCCTTTAGGCCTCCATGGAAGTGATTCTCTGAAGCTTGACAGTGGTATTAATAACTTGCTCATTTAATGAAAGTGAACACTCGAGCTTAGGTAAGCTCCAATATGATTCATACCTTGATTTTCTCCATTCCTTTCAGTGAATTTGTTGCTCGAACTTGAGCTCTCTCTCTTCATACAAAAAGAATGGAAAAAAAATCTTAGTTTCTTTTGTATTTTCTTTGCAGTCTCTAGTAAGTTCGACCTCTGGGCTTTCATGATATTTTGCAAGAAAAGGGTAAAAACCTTGTCGAACTTGTATCTCTTCAAAAAATGACACCTTTTTGTAGGTATAATGGAAGAAATACCTCTTTTCACTTATGTATTTGAATCTTGATCCAAAACCCCAAGTGGGTTCTTGTTTTATGAAGAAAATCATTTCTCCAGGTTGTGGCCATGAAGAAATACAACTGGGTTTTTTGATAACCCCACCCTTTGCAATTTTATCTCTTCCTCTTGAGAAAGAGACCGTGGCTCGGCCTAGGGTTTGCACCTTTGAACTTGATTAGTGTTTCATCCATTTGCACACATGGGTCTACTTGAAAACACTCCCTCTAAGAAGAACAAAAAATTGCTAAATGATTCCACACCATTGTATGGTATAGCTATGAAGCAAGACACAACTTTCAGCACAAGTGAAACCATCTATATGCATTCATTTTTTATATGAAGGAGAGATATATTCTATTTTGTTTCTTGATGAAAAATGATGCTAGCATTTTCATGTTTATCCAAAAGTCCTATTGCATATTCTGGAACTGATATTATCAAGAGCTGTAGCTAATCTAGATGTTGCTTCATTTGAATGTAATCTATTCTCATATGCATCTCAAGTAGCATTGATTATAATTTCATGAATGAAAAACTACTCCTTCAATGACCATTATATGGACAATGCAAAGATGAGAAATATACAAAACATCTTCTCCTCATGACTTATGTTGTGTATGTGTTGCATGAACTTGATGCAGTGATCCCAAACCTTGAAAAGAAGGTAGAATATCAGTTGGAACAACAAGGTGAAGTATGGAAAATGTTCCTTGATGGTTGTAGAAGCAAGAACGGAGTTGGCGAGGGTGCAATGCTTGTGTCCCCACAAGGTGACAAGTATTATTCTGCTTTCAGATATGCTTTCTCTTGTACTAACAATACTATTGATTATGAAGGTTTAATTCAGGGCTTGGAATGGGCAAGGAAAAGAGGGATTTCCTGCTTACAAGTATATGGTGACAGTGAGCTGATTGTAAATCAGGTAAGAGGTTTGCATGTTACTAAAAATAATGTTTTGAAGTCCTACAAACACAGAGTGTGGGACATGATAGAATAATTTGATGCTTTTAATCTAGTTTCTATTCCTAGGGATTAGAATAAACATGCAAATAGATTAGCTGTAATAGGTGCTTAGGTTGATATCCCAAATGAGATTAGGAAGGAAAAAGTGCAGCAGTATGTCAAGATAGTCATTAGACCTTCTATTCCTGATAATAATGTTCATTGGAAAGCTTTTGAGAGTGATGAACAGGTTTTGAGTTTTATGCTGCAAGAGGATGAATTTTCAATAGTAAATCAAGACAAGATCAAGCAGCAATATGATGATCAGATCATCCAGTTGAGGACTAACAAGCTGCCCAAGGGTCTAGTCACCTTGGAATCCATCTTTAACACGGATGATCAACTAAAAAAGAGTAAGACCATCATGTAGGTCAAAGAAGAACATTATGAAGAGCTTGAAATTTTCAAAGGTAAGCTCCTAAAACTTGGTAAAATCTGCTCACCTGCAGATAGGCAAGCTTTTATTGCTCTTTGTCAAGAATTCCAAGATGTATTTGCATGGGAATATTCTGATTTAAAGGGTTTTGACCCCCAAATTTCCCAAATACCATAGAACTAGAGCCAAATGCAAAACTTGTTAGGCAGAAACAGAGGCCTTTGAACCCCAAGCTTGAGCCTCTTACGATAAAATAATTGACCAATCTGGTTGAAGGAGGCATCATTTTTCCAATCAAACATACCTCATCGGTCTCTAACCTTGTCCCGGTTAGAAATAAAAATGGAGAGATTAGGCTCTGTGTAGATTTTAGGGACCTCAATAGAGCCTCATTAAAAGATCATTATTTGTTGCCCTTAATGGAGCAGATTCTGTAAATAGTAGCTGGTTCGAAAAGATTCTCGTTAGTTGATGGTTATTCAGGCTATAACCAAGTCTTAGTTAAGGAAGAAGACTAGTATAAGATTGCTTTCACCACAAAATGGGGCACCATGGATTATAAGAGGATGCCATTTGGCCTGTCCAATGTTGGTGCCACTTTTCAAAGGGCAATGGACATGGCCTTTCAAGGTCTGATTCATAAACTTGTGCTCATTTACCTTGATGATATAACAATATTTTCTAAGAATGCAGATCAACATCTTTCATATCTGAAGCAAGTATTTGAGAGGTGTAGGGAGTTTGGTATATCCCTTAACCCCCAAAAATGCATCTTTGTTGTCCATGAAGGCACGCTTCTAGGACATTTAGTGTCAAAAAAAGGGATCACCATTGATCCAAAAAGAGTAAGTGCCATTTTGGATCTGCCTTTACCCAGCCATAAAAAGGGGCTGCAAAGTTTTCTTGGCATAATCAACTTTGTTAGAAGGTTTATTCTTGATGTTGCTAATCTTTTGAAACCACTAATTGCCATGTTGAAGAAAAATACAAGTTTCAGTTGGACCAGGGAGGCCAAGCACAGTTTTGAAGTTATAAAGGAGGCCTTATCAATAGCTCCTACTTTGGTAAACCCGAATTCTAAAGACTTCATTTTGTATGCCTTTGGTAGCACTGATATCATTTCTGCAATGCTGGTACAATAAAATGATGCTGGTTTAGAACAACCTATTGCTTTTTTTAGTCAACATTTAGAAGATTATGAACAAAGGTATACTTTTGTTGAGAAACATGCACTTGCTGCTATCAGAAGTATGAAAAAAGTTTAAACCTTTGATTTCTAACAACAAAATACATTTAATGGTTGCTCACCCTAGTGTGAAGGAGTTCCTGTTAAGCAAGGACTTGAATGAAAAGAGGGTCGGGTGGATTACAAAGGTCATGGAATATGACGTTGACATTAAGGTAATAAAGCTTGTAAGGGGTAAAGGGTTGTGTGAACAACTAGCTACAGGGCTGGAAGTGAGGAAAAGGTAGAAATGGAGGTGGTTCTGGTTACTGTTGATGAACTTACAGCTGATGCACCAACAACAAGTGCAGGTTGGGTGCAAGATATGACTTATTTCTTGCAAAATGGTGAGTGTCCACCAGGTTTAGATAAGGCTAAACAAAGATATTTCAGACCGCAATCTATCCCTTATGTGCTGGTTGGTAACATTCTTTTTCAGAAAAGATCTTAATGGTGTGCTTTTAAGGTGTATTCAACATCAAGCAGATAAAGTGTTACATCAAGCAGATAAAGTGTTGCATGAGTTCCATGATGGAATTGTTGGGGGTCATTTTTCCTCAAGAATAATTGCATGGAAAATAATGAGCTGGCTATTATTGGCCAAGCTTGTTTAAAGATGCCCATGCTTGGGCAAGGAAATGTGAAAAATGTGCCATTTTTGTAGGCAAAGAGAGGCTACCAGCTTTACCATTGCAGCCCATTCAAGTGGAACAACCCTTCATGAGATGGGACATTGATTTCATAGGTGCCATTAACCCACCTTCAAGTGTAGGTCACAAGTGGGTACTTATTGCAACCGATTACTTTACAAGAGGCACTGAAGCAGTGGCCCTAAAAGAAGCCAACAAAAGTGTTGTTTTAAATTTTTATGATGATTTGGTAACCAGATTTGGGGTACCTGAATCAATCATTTTGCATAATGATTTAGCATTTGTTGGATTAAGAGTAAGTGATTGGGCTGTCAAGAATGATATTCACTTGAATACATCATCAAACTATTACCCTCAAGGTAATGGTTTGGCAGAATCAACTAACAAGAATCTAATCAGAATCATCAAAAGGATTTTGGTGGATAACCAGAGAACCTGACACAACAAATTGAAATCTGCCTTGTGGGAAGATAGAATAACTCCAAAAATATCCATTGGAAATTTCCCTTATATGCTGGTGTATGGTAGAGGCAAGGCTGCCTTTATCTGTTGAGCTTCCTGCTCTTGATATAATGAACTAGCTTGAAATGTTTGAGAAAGAAGATCCAATGGCTATCAGATATGCACAACTCATGGAGTTGAATGAAACAAGAGATAGAGCCATGAAAACAATGGAGCTACATCAACTCCAAACAAATAAATTTTTTGACAAAAGAGAAACACCCAAGGTGTTTAGAGGAGAGGTTGTACTTAAGTGGGATGAGTTAAAGAACATGACAAGAAATCACACTAAGTTTGACTGTATGTGGAGTGGCCCGTTTGTCATTACCAAGTGCAAGGAGCACAATGCTTTTCAATTGTCAACAATGGATGGGGAAGCTCTACCTATCCCAGTCAATGGGATACACCTCAAACTCTGTTTTGAGGTATGATCTACCTTGTATAAATTAGATTAGGTTTTATTTCCTCTAAGTGTTGTTGCACATTAGTTTAAATGCACTTTTTCAGTTTTCCCTAAGTGTCGTTTTGCATAGTTAGGTAGTTTGCTTTGGTTTTCTAGTGTGTTTTGAATGAGTTTCCAAGGTGTCTCATGCTGGTCTAATGAGTTACAACAACATAAAAGGTTGTTTTTAAGTTGTGTAAGCTTTTAGATGACTCAGTACCCAATGTATAAGCTTCAGGCAACTGGTTAAGATGTTTAGCAGGCAAATATATAGCAGATGTCGCCGGAAATGTTACCTGATTTTGCTTCTAGCTAAATCAGATAACTTATTATTGTGTTTTCATTTAAACATTAAAAGATACATCACTTTCTGCTAAATATCATTCATGTGCATAAAGGAGATTGTTAAAAAGATTGCATTAGTACAGTTGTGCAATTGCATACAATAAGAAAGAGAGCCAACATTTATTGCAAATGTAATCTTTATTGATCATAAGTGTATAATGTCCCTCACAAGCCAAGGGATTGACTATTTTAATGCTTATGAAGAAAAGACTATACACTTATAGATAAAAAGAAAGAAATGCACATAAAATGAAAAGGGATCCGTCATTGCTTGGAATAACAAATTTCGTTGGCCTTATCCTACATCATCTCAGTCTTTCCCGCTTGTCTTGCTTCTGTTTGACACTCTCCTTGCTTCTCCTAGGTTCCCTGCATCTGAAAATAAAGTGTTGTTAGAGCAATGAAAAGGTCACTAATCAGAATATGTGTAAAACATCCATAAACATGTAATCTGATGTCCATAAGCATTAAAATAGACAATATACTATAGGTGTCCGGGAAAAAAAGGAGTAATCAAACACACCTACCATATGTTTTGTTTATATAACTTGTTTGTTCCTTGTGCAGATATAAGACAAATATTTGTTACTATTTTGATTCAGCTAATTACAACATGTGGAGTAAAATGTGGTTCCCACGAGGGTTGAGCCCAGCATGCTGCCCTCATGTGTTTTATGAGGGATAGGAAATTGAGCAACTTGATCAAATCAATGATAAACCTATTTTTGATGCATTAATTCAATATGGAATCATATCAATTGATCAAATTTCATTATCAAATTCAAAAGATGCAACAAACAATGTGAACTATCAAGAAAGTTACTCTTCATCTTTTCACAATAAATCAAACAGTAGGCTGCCATCATGCTAAAAGGGGCAATACTTTGTTGGATATGTCTTTCAATCTTCTTAAGTGGATCCAAGATCCATTTTAATAAGAAACAAATGATTTATGTGAGCACTGAAGCATATATGCATCAAGTTCAATTATAGATGCATCAAGTTGAATTATGCATTCATCATAAATAACGAAGGCGTTATCAAGTCATGTCTAAAACCATCATGAGTCATATGGAGCATCCAATAAGAGAAAGGATAGTCATGCATTATTGTACAAAAGACATAGTCTAATGATCATCCAAATAAGAGGGGTACAAAGTGACTTTTAGGAGTTGGCAAAGCGCAATCCTAAGTGGATAAAGAGGACAACATGGCATAGAGGAGGTAAGCTTCCTCAAAAATATAGTCATGATCTCATGACAAGGACAACAACCTTGCAAAAGGGCACAGAGATATGTGCAATAATATGAAAGTTTTGTTTTAGAAGTATTTAAGCCCAACTCTAGGCAGCAATCATGATCAACAGTGAGAGGATTATCAAACTATCTCAGCCAAGTGTCCATCGGGTATAAAAAACATACACAACATAAGTCATGGGGACAAGATGTTTTGCATATTTCTCATCTTTGCACTATCCATACAATGGTCATTGAAGGAGTAGTTTTTCATTCATGAAATTATAATCAATGCTACTTAGATGCATATGAGAATAGATTACATTCAAATGAAGCAACATCTAGATTAGCTACAACTCATGATGATATCAGTTCCAGAATATGCAATAGGACTTTTGGATAAACATGAAAATGCTAGCATCATTTTTCTTCAAGAAACATAATAGAATATATCTTTCCTTCATATAAAAAATGAATGCATACAAGTGGCTTAACTTGTGATGAAATTTGTGTCTTGCTTCATATCTATACCATACAATGGTGTGGAATCATTTAGCAACTTTTTGTTCTTCTTAGAGGGAGTGCTTTCAAGTAGACCCATGTGTGCAAATGGGTGAAACACATATCAAGTTCAAAGGTGAAAACCCTAGGCCAAGCCATGGTCTCTTTCTGAAGAGGAAGAGATAAAATTGCAAGGGGTGGGGTTATCAAAAAATCTAGTTGTATTTCTTCATGGCCATGACCTGAAGAAATGATTTTCTTCATAAAATAAGAGCCCACTTGGGGTTTTGAATCAAGATTCAAATACAAAAGTGAAAAGAGGTATTTCTTTCATTATACCTACAGAAAGGTGCCATTTCCTGAAGAGATACAAGTTCTACAAGGGTTTTCCCCTTTTCTTGCAAAATATCATGAAAGACTAGAGGCCAAACTTACCAGAGAATGCAAAGAAAATACAGAAGAAACTAAAACTTTTTTTCATTATTTTTGTATGAAGAGAGAGAGCTCAAGTTCGAGCAACAAATTCACTGAAAGGAAAGGAGAAAATCAAGGTATGAATTAGATTGGAGCTTGCTTGAGCTCAAGTGTTCACTTTCATTGAATGGGCAAGTTATTAATACCACTGTCAAGCTTCAAAGAATCAGCGGAAAATAGCTTTCATAGAGAATAAAAGCAACAAAATTTGCATTAGAAAATGTTCACAGCCGCGGCCTTGAACACTTGAATGACTTTCAATGAAGAGAAAAAGCCATATTTCTATTAAAAGGAGCTTTTACCTCATTTTTTTCTTCAGTATTTTGCACAAGAAATCACACAGAATCTGTCAAGAAATTGCCATGATAGAGCCTAGAAAATTCCCTCATTGAAACCCCATGGTGGCTAGAAGGGAAACTCCAGAATGTTCAATGAAATTGAGTGGTTTTTTGTTTGTTTTCGTTGTTTTGAGTTTAGGGTTTGAATCCTATTGAATGTCGAACACCAAGGTATTTTTTACCTTGTTTTTTTTTTAAATTGCAAAACACAATCTAATATGCTACATGGGCTAGGAATTAAGGTCTTATGCCTTAGGCAATTTTGCCTTATGTTGCATTTTCAAAGCTTAGGCTTTTTTTGCCTTGTATTGCATTTTGAAAACCACATGTGCCTTGGTGATTCTTTTTGTCTCTTTGAAATATGCAAAGTCTTTCAAGAATTAGGAGTCTGCCTTTTGACCTCTCACAAAGGTTGAACCATAATTGACCATTTTTGCATGTATTTGAAATGAAAATTGTTTGACCAAGTGATAGTTAAATCACTTTTGTCAAGTATTGCTTTTAAATGCAAAGTAATGATGAGTAATGCCTTGAGGAGAGATGGAGATAGGTTTGGTGATGTTTTGCAAGCCTTGAGGAATGGTTGGGGATTTATTATTATTTTTGCATTTATTTAGAATTGTAAAACATTGTTTAAGTGATGTGTTTACAAATCACTTTATTTGATGTTACTCATAATGCAAAATTTTGATGTAATTCAAGGAATGGTGGGGCCTATTATTATGTATTCTCATTTTTAAATGTAAAGTAATTTGGTTAAGTGATGTTATTATAAGTCACTTAATCAAATTATTATCTTATTATGCCTTTGCCAAATGCACCAAAAGTGTGGGACAAATAGGTTGAAGACATGTGTGAGGAAAATGATGACTAGCCAACATGGAAAAGGTGTGTGAGGTTGTCGTTGACTATTTTTGGAGGGAATGGGCTATTTGGAGGCATTTTTGTCACATTTTTAGTGTGACTATGGTCTTGGCTTGACCTTGATTCATGTGGAGGACAGTTTGGAGTGATTTTAGAAGGTTCTTTTTGTCCTTTTATGCTGCATCCAACCAGAATCTTCTAGATGAATTTGTGTGAAGGAGTTGTTTGAGTTTTTCTTAAGTAACTTCAAACTGCGTTGTTGAAGTTAGTTCTTTCTTTCCAACAGAGTGATAGCTTATTTTCTGGAGTTATCTTTTTAGTAGGAGCAGTATTGTAACTCAAAGATAGATTTATATACCAGTGAGTACCTTGAATCAATGATATTGAATAGTTGCCTTCTCATTTCATGTTTTATTGTGTGCATCTAGTGGTTGATCAAATTACTTGTGAAACTTAGCTTTTCCTTATAATTTTGTCTCATTGTTAAGCACCTATTTTGTAGAAAAGTGTATTGTTGTAGGTTATAAGTTGTTTTAATGAATGAAAATTTTTTTAGTTGTGAAATATTTTCCTTCTAGGAGTTTAGCTTTAAAACCTCCTTATAAAATACTTATGCAAGAATGCATGCAAAATGAGTTGTGTAAACCAGGATTTGTCAATGTTTGAATGTGTGTAAACTATTTGCAGGTCTTAGTTAGTTTTTGGTGTACCACCCTTTAAAATTTTTAGTTAAGTTTCATTTTCATGTACGCTCTTACTCTTTCCTCTAGAAATCATTAGATTAGCAGTAGTTAGGTGACACCAAAAGGGGAGCCAACCCATACTCTGGAGGTCTACTTTCATAATAGGATACCCACAACCTGAAAGTAGTCCCATATTGCTCCAAATTTGCTAAGTTTTCCACAGCTTGGTAGAGGGGTGCAAATTTGGAAAGTTAACACTTAGAATCAGAAAAAAAAATGTTCAAACCTATGGTTCACCGAAATGTGGACAATGATTTTGGATTGCCCACACAATGCTTTGCTCCTTCTAGGGTTTTTCACCTAAAAGGAGAAAGGGGGGATTGAATGGGGTTCAAAATGTAAATGTCTACACTCAAAGTTAATGTAAATGAGATGTATTATGTCTAATTATGATGTACTAATACACTGATCTGAAAATAAGATGATTTAATGATGCTAAACCTAAGAAATGTAAAGTGCTGGAAAACACACTATGATATGCAAAAATGCCTAAAAATGCATGTAAATGATGAAATAACAGAACAAAATCAGAGGTGTACCTGGAATCTGAAACTTGATGCTGGGAGATTCTAGAATCCTGAAAATTTGAATAAAAATGTTGATTGGGACACTTACGCCAGGTTGGACGACTTAGTCCCAATTTCGGGAAAACTTGCCAAAATAGGAATCTGCCAAATGGGTATCCAAAAATGAAAAAACCACTTTTCAAGCCCAGAAGTGGGACTAATCTGCCACTAGTGGCAACTTAGTCCTCCTACAGATTTCAAGAATCTCAAGACAGAATCTTGTAGCTGATGAGCTTGAAATATGCTCATAATTTGAGTATTATGATGTATTTTTAATATCCCTACTCTTATTGCCAATGGATGTTTTAACTCTTTGTTTAAAGAATTTTTATCTAAAAATGGGTAGTATCCTGTAGCAATACATTCCTATATTCCTGCAGCTTAACATCTCTATGTGTCTTATCAATTACCCTGTTTGACCTCTCGAATGACTGATATAATGCATATGGTTTTTGAATAATGAAATAGATTTAATATGTGATTAATGAATATATTGTATTGTTTCCATGTGTTTTTTCTTTCACTTCTGTCACCTTGTGTATCATAGGTTGTTGAAGGAAGCCTGAACGAGTCAAGTGCAAGAGATCTCGGCCCTACAGTAAAGTCCATTTGCAGGACGACGTCGAGGAAGTTGTTCCAGCGAAGACTCTCTAACCGGTTCATTGGGAAGAAACTTAAATGATCATTCATCTAGGAAGAGTGGAATGCTAAATTCTCTTTGGATCGTGTTGAACATATATGCTTTCATTTATGAGAAGTATGTTCCTCGGTTTCAAGACACACTTATGTCCATGTCTTTCTTTGTTTGAGTTAGTTAGTTAGTTGCTTTTTTGATATAATAAGTTCTCCTCCTACGCAAGTGAGCAACATAAGATGTAAGAGTTAGTATTATGATAATAAGTAGTGTTTTGTGTTAGTTTTCTTATAAGCAGAACAATGTATATGGTTTCAAGGTTATGAATAAAAGCTGATGAAGTTTTGAGTTCAATTCTTGCATAGCTGGTTGATGCTTGCTAAGGGGGCCCACTTAATGAGTATCTATAGTTAGTTAGTTGTTTATCTTCTGTTGATCATAAGTTAAATTTGATTCTGGAAAGTTTCAGTGCAAACTCAGTCTTATATTGTTCCTGCAGCATCGGGAATCCATCCTTGTGTTTGTTCCTGCAGCATAAGGCCAGTTCATAGTTTGTTTCTTGGTAACAGTTATCGTGATGTCTGCTTTGATTAAGTTATGCTTAAGTTAAGAAAGCTTTACGTTACATTTCTATAGCGTAAGTAGAATTCCTTTCACGCATTTATTTCTGGTAAATCGTGACTGAAGCGGGTTCTTAGTGCACATACAGTGCCGCTCCATTTTAAGTATACGTTCCCTGGATTGACAATGTAAATGGATGACCATAAGAAGATGTTAGTCACCTGCTGGAATGTCCAATTCCCAGGTTAGGATTTGTCGTGACTTTTATATCCTTTTGTGGACGCGACCATTTTTGGCGCCGTTGCCGGGGATGGTGTCAAGCTAAGAACCTATCATAGTCATTGTTAGTAGTAGTTTAATCTATTATTCAAGCATTTTCAAAAATTCCTTCAAGTTACGGTTCATTCTATTGCATGCATAGAAGAAGAGACGCTCTGGGAAGATTCGTCCCTAACCTTCCATTCATTGATAACAACCCTGAACTAGACTATAATCTATTTGAAGAAGGAGGAGACCAAGATATCAATCCATTTGCTGAAAACCTACTTGTTGAATTACCATTTGACCCAGCTGACGAAGAACCTGAAGAAAATCCATTTGCTTTGATACTCCATCCAGCAAATATGGCACGAAATCCACCTAATCGACCTCCTGCTTTTGAATTCCCCATCAGTGCTCAACAAGATAATGATAACCTTAAAAATATTCCTTCTTCATTACTTCCCAAGTTCTATGGACTAGTTACTGAGGACTCAGACACTTTCTTGTTTGAGTTTGACATCCTCTGTCATAGCTATGATTACACTTCAGATGCTCACAAGCTGAAGTTGTTTCCTGCCACTTTGAAGGAAGGAGCTCTCAGATGGTTTATGAGTTTGGGAAGGGGAGTTGTTGATAGTTGGGTAGCCATGCAAACAAAATTTCTTGAGAAATACAAGGAATATTGTAAGAGTGGTAGTAAGGGAAATGATATATTCAAAATTCAACAAAAGGAGGATGAAAATCTGGAAGACTATATCTCAAAATTCTTATTTTCCCTGAAAAAGAATTCAGACCATACTCTCAATGAAGAATCTTAGAAACTACTTTTTCTAAGGGGAATCAGTGATACCTGTATAGATGCCCTGGACCTGATGGGAGGAGGTGATATAACCCAACTGCCTTGGGATGATATCAAGAAAATATGTCTCAACTACTCTCGAGCAATTGTTAAGAAGGGTAGAGGTCATCAAGCCACAGTGGAGAAGTCTTCTGTTAATGGAGTTTCATGGATGGAGATCACAAATTTGCTATCTGATTTCAAGTAGGATATCATAAACAACATGGCTACACAGTTGGATATTATGCAACCTTGGAAGAAACATGAGGAAGCTGAAACAATTTTAGCTGAGTTTTGTCTACATTGTAGATAAAAGAAACATGACTGCAGATGTAAGATGGTGGCTAACCTGGAGGCTAAGCAGTTACCTACTGACTTTAAGATGGTAGAGAGTGATGATGACCAAGTGTTCTTCGTTGCACAAAGGTGACCATGGGCTCAAAGACAAGGTATACCTCAAGATCCTTTGACTTTTGGTAATCTTTATTCTAATTACAATAACCAATGGCAACCTACATATGGCCCAACACCACCTTGGAATACTTCTCAACAATAATGGCTTAACTATTAGAGTCCTCAATGGCAATCTCCTCAAGGAGGTTGGCAGCAGCCACAAGGACAATGGACTCCACCCCAAGGTAATTGGCAGTAAAATCCTCAATGGAGAGGTTCTCTGCAATGGCAGAACCAATCCCTGGCTCCTTGCAGCTTCAACAGCCACAACCTCCAGCTCTCATACCACCTCCTACAGCACCTGCAGCAAATACTGGCCCTCCTAAACAAACGCTTATGCCTACTCAACCATTGCCAAATCCTAATAATAAGCAGCGGCAACAACAACAACCTATGTATTTTGCAAAAGCGAATCAGTATCCAACTTATGCCCTGAATATTCATGATATCCATCTTAGATCTGGAACCACACTTCCTACTCCACAGCCGCCTGTAATAACAGAGATTCCAAACTCTGCCTCTGAGCAACCTACTGATCCTGCAGAACATATACATGTATCAGATATTGTCTCTAAGGAACCTGTCCTGCAGCATCAGGCCAAACTGCCTTTTCCTCATAGATTGCAGATTACTACATCCAAGTCTATGTAAGAGTCTACCTTTGATATTTTAGATCAGCTAAAGAATGTACACATTCAAATCCCCCTTTTTCAAGCCATTAAAGATGTCCCAATTTATGAAAAAGTCATTAAGGGGGCATATTTAAAGAAACCAGGAAGAAAGAAAAAGGATCCCCAAACTATTTATGTTCTAGGACAATTGGCGGATATTATGTTAGGGAAGGTAGTCATTCCAAAATATACTGACCCTAGAAGTCCTGTGGTACAAATAAATATTAATGGCTAGATAGTAAAAAATGTTTTGATTGACCTTGGTGCAGCCATCAATGTAATGACCAAGAATACAATGGAGTATTTGAATATCTTAAACATTCGGTCTACACCTACTATCCTGCAGCTTGTTGATAGTTTCACAGTAAAACCTAATGGAATGGTAGAAGATGTTATTGTCATCCTTGAGTCTTGGGAATACCCAGCAAATTTCACCATATTGTCCACTAAGGCAACTTTGGGAGGATATCCTATCATCCTAGGTAGACCTTGGTTAGCCACAACTGATACTTTTATAGGATGTTGTTCAAGAGACATGACAATTTATGATGGTCAGTCAAGAAAGAAATTGGCTTTATACCCACTTGCTCAGCCTCAGCCAGACTTGTCTCAACCAATTTGGCCAGATTTAGGTGAGGAAACTGAAAAATTCAATTCATTGGCTCAGCTAATGATGTTGCAAACTAGTCCATTTTCACAATTTTAGAGTGAGGATGACCTGCTTTTACACATTTTGTAGTCCAACTCTGATCTGAGTAGCCCATCTGTTCTAGATAGCTATCTTCGGTAGTGTTTCCTACAACAATTGAATTATGAGAGTCTGCCACCTGAATCTCCTGCAGATTATTATAATTTACTTCCATATGAAATATAGACACCACCTTCATCAGTAGCCTCCATGAATGATCTTATCAAACAAGTAGAAGTGTCTCCAGGCCGTTGTCTGAACATCAGTAATAAACTGCCTCAATCTTAACAAGCTGCCCTAGTCACAATGTTGCAAGAATGACATAGAGCTTTTGCATGGGACTATGGGGATATGAAGGGAATAGATCCTCAACTTTGTACTCATAGGATCTACATTAAGGAATATTGTTCACCTGTCAGGTAGCCTCAAAGAACGATAAACCCAGCACTCAGGGAAATAGTTAAAACAGAGCTCCAAAAATTGCTTAATGCTGGTTTTATCTACCCCATTTTAGACAGTCAATGGGTGTCTCCATTAGTGATTGTTCCTAAAAAAGGTGTAAAATGAAGAGTTTGTGTAGACTACAAGGAGTTGAACACAACAACTAAAAATGATCACTTTCCACTGCCATTTGTTGACCAAGTACTAGACTCATTATCTGGTAAAAAATATTTCTCCTTTTTGGATGGATATAGAGGGTATAATCAAATTAGAATTACCCCTGAGGATCAAGACAAAACAACTTTTACCAGCCCATGGGGCATTTTTGCCTACTTTGTCTTACCTTTTGGACTATGTAATACAACTGCAACATTTTAAAGGGCAGTGATCAGTATTTTTGTTGATATTTCTCATGATTCTATGGAGATCTACATGCATGACTTCACTACTTATGGAGTTACTTATGAAGAAGCATTAGCCAATTTGGAGAAAGTGTTGAAAAGATGTAAGAAACAAAATTTGTCTTTGAATAGTGAGAAATGTTTTATGATGATGCAAGAGGGAATTGTTTTAGGCCATCATATCTCTCAAGCAGGAATTCAAGTTGATCCTGCAAAAATTGAAGTTATTCTAACTTTGCAAACACCTATGAAACAAAAGGATGTTAGAAGCTTCCTAGGACATGCTGGATATTATAGAAGATTCATCAAAGATCTCAACAAAATATCCATTCCACTATATACCTTATTGACTAAGGATTCTGAATTTACCTGGACTGAGGCCTGTGACAAATCTTTCCTGCAACTTAAGAACTTATTTACGCAGGCAACTGTTCTTCAAAGACCAAAGTGGAGTCTGCCCTTTCATATACACACAGATGCTTCTGATTATGCCATAGGGGTAGTTTTAGGACAGAAAGAGAATTCCATTGAGCATGCCATATATTTCATTAGCAAAAATCTTCAAGGCCCTGAATTAAACTATACTGTCACAGAGAAAGAATTGCTAGCAGTTGTGTATGCCCTGAATAAGTTTTGACATTATTTCACTGGTTACCAAATATTTGTTCATACAGATCATGCAGCAATAAAGTACCTCATGAATAAGTCTGCCATATCTGGCAGATTAGCAAGATGGCTCCTATTGTTGCAGGAATTTGATATCACAGTCATTGATAAGCCAGGCCGGGCTAATGTGGTGGCTGATTTCTTGTCAAGACTTCAAAAAACTACACCTGCCACCCCTGAGGTAATTGATGATAGCTATCTTGATGAACATCTATTCTCTATTGCTGCTCAAACTCCATGGTATGCAGATATTGCAAATTATTTAGTAACCAACAAGATTTCAGCTCACTTCTCACCAAAGGAGAGAAAATTGTTGGTTGAGAAAAGTTTTAACTTTTCATGGATTGCAGACTGTTTATTCTACACAAGACCAACCAAGTCATGAGAAGGTGTGTTAGGGAAGATGAGACCTATGACATTTTGCATGCCTGTCATGATGAGCCATGTGGTGGGCACTTTGCAGCGAAGAGAACATCTATGAAAGTGCTTGCTACTAGATACTATTGGTCTACACTCCACAAAGATGCTACAGTCTACACCAGAAAATGTGACAGATGTCAACGCATGGGGAGACCAACAAAGTCTGATGAAATGCCCCTGTATCCTCAAGTGGTAGTCAGTCCCTTTGACAAGTGGGGCATGGATTTTGTTGGGCCTATTGATCCTCCATCCAATGGGAAATCATACATTTTGGTTTGTACTAATTATGTAACCAAGTGGGTGGAAGTGAAAGCAATGACACATGCCCGTGACAATAAAGTTGTTGAGTTCCTGTATGAGCAGATTTTTACTCAGTTTGGAGTCCCAAGGGAACTTGTTACTAATCAAGGAGCTCAGTTTACATCCAACTTAATCACTGCATTATGAATGATTACAAGATTAGGCACAAAAAGTCTAGCCCCTATCACCCTCAAGCCAATGGTCAGGTAGAGGTTACCAACAGAGAAATTGAGGCAATCCTTACTAAGACCATCAATTACACAAGAAGGATTGGAGCAGTCGCTTCCTGAAGCAGTATGGGCTTATAGGACAACATGGAAAATAACTACTGGGTTCACTCCTTTTGAGTTACTCTATGGCAAGACTGCCATGTTGCCAATTAAGTTTGAGCATAAGACCTTGAGGACTGCTCTACAACTTAACATTGATATTTCAGAAGCCCAAAAGGAACGCCTCCTGCAGCTGAATGCATTGGATGAGATGAGGAAAGTTGCCCTGCAGCATACTAAAGCTATCCAACAACAAAGAAAAAAATGGCATGACCACCATATCAGACCTAAGCAATTCTCTGTCGGTGATCAGGCGCTGCTCTATGACTCCAGGTACAAGGTAAACTCACCACAAGATGGCTTAGTCCTTATGAAATAGAAAATGTGTTTGATAATGGTTCAATTCAGTTAGCTACAATAGATCCTGTCCGATTCAAGCTACTGGTTAATGGACATCGTCTTAGGTTGTATCATAAGCCAGCGTCCAAAGAAGAATTTATGAAACAGTTTGTTTCGAATGTGACCACTGATCTTCCTACAGCAAAAGGCTTCGGCCTTTCTCTTGCAACATCTCTTTAAATTCCATGTTGCATGCCCATAATAAAGGTTTCCTTTTTAAGGGGAGCCACTTTCTCCGCTTTTCATCCATCACCACCATTCATTCTCTTTTCTTCCACGTCATCCATCTGTCGTCACACCCTCATTATGGTTTTAATTCCAACCGTCATTTCATGTTGCATTGTGATCTTTTCCAATGTACTAGCATTTATTACAAGGTACGCGATATCTTTTGTTATCACATCGTTTATTTATTTCATTTATTCATTAACTGCTATGTACATATCGGTCATTATTGCCTGATCTGCGCCTATCCTTTCACACATGTGTGGA
Organism: Sequoia sempervirens; assembly: GCA_007258455.2. Lineage (NCBI taxonomy): Eukaryota > Viridiplantae > Streptophyta > Pinopsida > Cupressales > Cupressaceae > Sequoia > Sequoia sempervirens. The sequence goes on along the minus strand of VDFB02072274.1, from coordinate 99,597,747 downwards.
CACATGTCAAATTTTAAGTAGGGGGCGGGGTTAATCCATTTCAAACCTTTTCTTATGTCACTGTCACAACTGATAAGATATTTTTATTTTCTTGTACTTTCCAAATATGACTGCGTGTCTTTATCCTAAACATCAATTAACAACTTGATTTGGGTAGTTCGAAACAATCATTTCATGCATGTATTCTTTGAGTCATTCTTGGAAAGGTAAAGGAAAGTGATGGCAGAACATAAAGAAACAGAGCAAAAAAGTTTTTTTTTTAATTTTTCAGAAAAAGTTTGAGTTGGGATAATTTGCGAATATGGGTGGCCAATTGGTAAGATATGAACCTATAGCTCATGAAATATTAACACAAAATCCTCAAACAGTTCAGGAATTTAGCAATTGTGGTTGGCTAAACTATTTTCTGAGGTTAGATTCCTTTAATGAGGAGGCCGTAGGTGAATTTTTAAGAACTCTTTCAGAAGGGGAAGCTTCAGTATGGGGTCTGACAGTGGCTGTAATAGAAGAATGAATTGCAGAAGTAACTGGCTTCTAGCAGTAGGAGAAAATTTCTCTTCAGATGCTGTCTCTGCTAGGGCAAAATTTATAGTACCAACTAATGGACCCTTGGAGGTTTTGAAACAAGGATGCAAACGAGTGTCGCTGCCCTTTCCATATTTAGAATATGCTGCATTCATAATTAGGTACTTAACTTGTGAGGGACACTTCTCCTATTTACATTCCTACCATTTTAAATTATTGAGCCATATGAGGCATGGGTTAGTTGTTAATGTCCCAATTTTTTTGTTAAACCTTTTGAAACAATGTGCCCATGAAACCCAGAGGGGTAGGGACAACTCTATAGCCCATCATGCCCTCATTAAACTCTTGATTGAGCATTTCCTGAGGGATGTATCACCCCTTTCTTGGCAAGATATTGTTGCCCAAAAGGGTCTGCAACTTCCAGAGCCTCCTAGAGCACTCCCTGCACAGCCTAAGAAAAAGAAAAAGAGAACAGAATCTACAAGTAGGGAAGCAGAGCAAGAATCATCTGCTCCTGCAACACTTAGTCCTGTAGCCTCCACACCAGAGTCCTCTATTGAAGTACAAAATAGGTCTGCTAGTAGAAGAGAAAAAGGAAAGACAAAGGTAGGAGAGTCATCTAGGGCAGAACAAACCTCAGAGTCTGACCCTCATGCTTAGAAGCGAAAACAACAGTGTTCCTCTCTTGCAACATCTTCTCTTGTAGCAGTTTCTCCTACAACAATTCCTATTGCCATTCCAAGTTCACCATCATCTTCTTATGTTGAGTCTGAATCATCTAGGCAAGTCAGAAAGAGGAAAGCCACGAGAGTGCCTCCTGCAGCCGCAACATTGCCAAAAAGAGTTTCAACAAGGAAACAACGTAAAGTCACCTCAACCTCTGCTCAACCTGAAATCATAATAATTTATGAGGAATCTGAAGAACTCAGTCATAATGATTCTCAGAATGTATCTGAGAATGTTCCACATATCCCACCTGTTGTTTCTGATGAAATGCAAAATAAGCCAATGGAAGTTGAGGAACCACATGTTAGTGGTAATGAAAGGGGAATGCCAAGTCTTGATGACTTGGCTAAGGCGGCTAAGCAAGTTTCTGAACACAATCTCTTCCAGAGCAACAATAACAATTCATCCTGCAGCAAGAGGAAGAACAAACTGAACAATTAGAAGTGTCCAATGACACACCGTTACCCCCTGTAACTTGTCAAGCAATGGTTGTTTATAAGAAGACATTTTTGATTAAATTTTTGGAATACCTTAGGACCACATGGAGACTGGTCACATTTCAAACCTTGAGTTTCTGCCACTTAGCCAAGACTGAAATTCAACAAAGTCTTTGGGAAGAAGAGAAGAAGAAATCGAAAAGAGAAATTGAAAGGCAAAAACAAGAAATCTAGGAAATGAAAAAGAAAATGGATGACATGATGAAAATAACTGGTAAAATTGTGGAATGTAGACCATCGCCTAAGGTCTATGCTATGTGCCTAAAGGAACAAGGTTTCAATTAAGAATTTCAAGGAATTTAGATCCTGTTATTCATACAGCCAAAGAATTTTATGATGCATACCAGGTAGCCCCTAGCTGGCTGAAGAATTCTTTATGTGAATTTTATTTGCATGGATTGATAATTCCCTCTAAAACATAGTGGAATCCACTTCTTTATATTGGTGATATTCATTTAAGGTCACTCATGTCATGGGCGACCAATGAAACTAATTATGGCAGACAATTGGAAGCCTATGAAGAGGCTGAAAGGGATGAGCCTATCCCACTGCGACCAAAAAGCTTAGATCCTTACACAATGCTGAAAACTTGGCTTACTGTTGCATATGGGTTCAATGATCAAACACAAAGAGTAAAAATATTTGATATCAGAAAGCAAGTGTATGAAGAATTCAAAGGCCAACCATATCTATTTTGGAAGCTTGCCTCTTCCAGAATTGAAAAGACATGGGAGAAATTGACTGTTGGGTTGAGGAAATTTGAGCCACATAGCCCCCTAAATTTTAAAGCAACCCTTGGAAGGACAAAAAAGTACATACAACTTGGTCTTCAGAAGAGGTTCGAGTTATGGTTGCCAATAACATTTCGACCTCCGGTTTTAATGTGGCCACTTTATCCCTATCGAGCTACATATGTTAATAAGGATACAGAAACCCTCAGATATGAAAGATGGCAACATTTCAGAGGTTTCTACTATAAATTTGGAACTATAGTTCAGAGCCATACTGCTCTTACAGATTTTAGAGAAACAACCAGGAAGCTTAATGCTGGTGGATCATCATTAGGTTAAGTAGGGGGCAAATGATAAGCTTGAAATATGCTCATAATTTGAGTATTATGATGTATTTTTAATAGCCCTACTCTTATTGCCAATGGATGTTTTAACTCTTTGTTTCAAAGACTTTTTATCTGAAAATGGGTAGTATCCTGTAGCAATACATTCCTATATTCCTGCAGCTTAGCATCTCTATGTGTCTTATCAATTACCCTGTTTGACCTCCCAAATGACTGATATAATGCATATGGTTTTTGAATAATGAAATAGATTTAATATGTGATTAATGAATATATCCTATTGTTTCTATGCGTGCTTTCTTTCGCTTTTGTCGCCTTGTGTATCGCAGGTTGTTGAAGGAAGCCTGAATGAGTCAAGTGCAACAGATCTCGGCCCTACAGTAAAGTCCATTTGTAACACGACGTCGAGGAAGTTGTTCCAGTGAAGACTCTCTGACCGGGTCGTTGGGAAGAAACTTAAATGATCATTCATCTAGGAAGAGTGGAATGCTAAATTCTCTCTGGATCATGTTGAACGGATATGCTTTCATTTATGAGAAGTATGTTCCTCGGTTTCAAGACACACTTATGTCCACGTCTTTCTCTGTTTGAGTTAGTTAGTTAGTTGCTTTTCTGATATAAATAAGTTCTCCTCCTACGCGAGTGAGCAACATAGGATGTAAGAGTTAGTATTATGATAATAAGAAGCAGTGTTTTGTGTTAGTTTTCTTATAAGCAGAACAATGTATATGGTTTCAAGTTTATGAATAAAAGCTGATGAAGTTTTGAGTTCAATTCTTGCATAACTGGTTGATGCTTGCTAAGGGGCCCCACTTAGTGAGTATCTATAGTTAGTTAGTTGTTTATCTTCTGTTGATCATAAGTTAGATTTCATTCTGGAAAGTTTCAGTGCAAACTCAGTCTTATATTGTTCCTGTAGCATCGAGAATCCATCCCTGTGTTTGTTCCTACAACATAAGGCTAGTTCATAGTTTGTTTCTTGGTAACAATTGTCATGATGTCTGCTTTGATTAAGTTACACTTAAGTTAAGAAAGCTTTACGTTACATTTATGTGGCATAAGTAGAATTCCTTTCACGCATTTATTTCTGGTAAATCATGACTGAAGCTGGTTCTTAGTGCACATACAGTGCCACTCCATTTCAAGTATACGTTCCTTGGTTTGACAATGTAAATGAACGACCATAAGAAGATGTTAGTCACCTGCTGGAATGTCCAATTTCTAGGTTAGGATTTGTCGTGACTTTTATATCCTTTTGTGGACGCGACTATAGCCTCAAGTCTGCACTTGCTTTTCTGACAGGTGTCTGCATTTGATTTTGTAGAAAACGGGATAAAAAGTGTCTCCAAGCTTGAATTAGGGTTGTGCTGACCTGAATAGCTTTGATGACTTCTTGAACACTTTTCATTACCTATTTCTTTGACAAATCTGCCTACAAAGTCTACAAACACACATGCAAAGGGGAAAAGTGGTTGAGGGTTAGGGAATAGGGGTTTGCCTTGGTCAAACCCCACTTTGGTAATCAAATCGCTAAACAATGAAATGAAATGGAAAGAGAATGATAAATAGATAACATGCAAATATCATAAACTTACCACACCCTTTGATGTAGAAATCTGAAGATATGCAATGAAGTGCTCCAATGGATGACTTGATTTTGCTTAGAGTGCTTGAATGCTTAATGAGTGCAAGAGATTATATGAGATTGGGAGATGAAAAATGAGGAGAAAATCCCTTATTTATACATGTTCTTACTAAATTTATTGAAAAATAACACATCATAGGGTGACCTCAAGGGTTAGAGGACAAAATCTTGCCAAAAAATTGAAATAATTTTGAGTTTTTTGCCAAAAAGGACTAAGTCACCAATAAAAAAGGACTAAGTCGCCCCTATTGGCGAATTAGTCCCACTTAAGAAAATTAAGTGGGCGTCGGGAATTAAAGGGCATTAAATGTTGTCCAATGAGAATATTCTCAGAAACACACTGAAAAACGACTGAAAAGTGCATTAAGGGGTCATTTGAACTTGAGAAAGGGTTGAATTAGTGAAGACAAGTCTAGAAAAGCGTGAAAGTGGGTTACAACACTTTACAACATTTCAAAATAAGACTTGGTAAGTAATAAAAAAAGGTTATTTAAGTGAATTATAATAAAAGGGTCATAAAAAAGTGTGAAAGTGGGTTACAACACTTCACAACACCTTTACTAGACATCCTAGAAGTCTTAATGATTCATAATGGTCCAAGACCTAATGTGAATGTGTTGACCACATTAAAACATTAAATCTAGGCAAAATCAAGTCAAAGTCTACTATAAAGACTCAAGTGAGCATAAAAATGTTAGCTATACATTTTTTGGCGACACACTGTGCTACAACCTTTCTTGAGGAAACGGTAAAATAAAATGTAAAATCAGTAGTTAATCCATTTATTGGTTTAATTCCGTGTTTTAAATATATGTTTGGAAAGGTAAATGTAAGATTGTTAAACTAATTGCTCTATGTTAAAAATAATATTTAATGTTTATTTTTAAAATATACAGAAATTGGCAAGTTGAGCCATACAGAGAGATCATATCACTTGGTATTTTCCCTAGGTTTTCTTTTTAATTTTGATTAAGTGGGTTGTTATTCAAATATATATATTTCCATTAATGAGTTACTTCTGGAGTAGGTATCACAATGTTGCTCCACTTCTTGAAGTTCTTTGTCGTTTGATAGTCACTAGTGAAGGTAAGAGTAATCCAAGATTACATGCTGTTGATGATCTAGTGATGTGTCTCTGGCTCATAAATGTACTTCTTCACTGGCTTGAAGTATTAATATGTCCCATTGGGCATGCCAAAAAAACTATTGATCTATAAATTTGACACTTAGGAGATACAATTTATGGGAAGTTCTACAAATGGGAGACTAAGATGCGCTTTTCAAAACAACCTTTGAGATTTTAGAAGTTGACTATTTGTCTTGTTAACAGGGGGAGGAAAAGGGAGAAGGAAAGAAAAGCAATGCATAAATGAACTCTTCTAAGGTGATGCACCAAGCTTTTACAACATTTCAAACCTGATAAGCATAATAAAATATCAATTAAACTAGATTATACAAAAGTTTGAAAGAATATTAAACATGAGTCAAAACTCTACATGCATTAAGGTAACTAAAATTATAAACGATAGAAAAGAACAACCCACAATTATCAACACCTTAGATAGACACATAATATCAAATCTGAAAGAAAATATATGAAGTTAAACACATAACAAAGGAAAATAAGGCATACTTGCATATATTTAGTTTGCATTCATCAAGAACATATTATATTAAGGTCTGTTGTGTTGCAATATTTTTTGAGTCCTATCCTAGAAGTCCTTCAATAATAAGAGAAATTAGAACCTCTAAAAGAAAGAGAAGAGCACCATAAATAGAGAGAACATTCCCACCAAAGGAGATGGATGCAACTGAAAAGATTCTAGCCCCATGCATCCCACGATAGCCACCATCACGCGACTGTTACAACCACATGAGTGGGTAATCATAGCTTCCTTGCTTTGCAGTGACATTGTTGTGTGGAAATCCCACTCTCTCCATTCTAACCGCATGATGAAATGAATGGAAAATCTGTCGATGTCATTTGTATTCCTAGACCCAACACGTGGCGTAACCTCAAACTCCCAGACCGATCCTGAGGAAATGGCACACTTTTAATGAATTCCTAGGTTCAAAAAAAACTTGATCTTATGCTTGCTCGACGCGTGGCACCTTCGACAATATGAGTTTTGAATAATAACAACTGCGTAACGTTGCCAAAAGGTGGCGAGAAGAGCTACCACGTGGCGCTCCTGCATGATGTGCCACGAGTAGATGTTATTGGGGTGGGAAGAAAGTGCATGGTGTTGACACATGTCACCTCTACAAATGCAATAAACATTGAACAAGTAAGCCTGCATGTCCAAAAGAACGAAGCCTTATGAAAAATAACAAATTGAACCTGTTAGAGGATGTAGTAGATATTATCTACAATGCCTTTGCTAAAAAATTGGTGTTTAACATGATTGTGTTGACATCTTGTATGGCTGTGACAAAATACAATATATGATCTTGCAATTTCTACCTATAAATACAACTTTCTATTTGAGATTGAATGGTGCCTTAAGTACATTTGGGGACTTGACTCAAATTTGATACAACAAGATTAGTTTTGGATTGCCTTGGGAATTTATAGAAGCGAATCTTAGGTAAAAAATAAGCATATGAAAGTAGAAAATATAGTAATGGAGGTTCTAAAATGAAAATATCTACCATGTGTTGCCAAGTTCTAATGTTGTTGCTTCTTCTAGGTACTTGTGTTGCTATCTACATGTATTTTTTTGCTTGAGTTCATTCCTTTATCCTTTTATTTACTAAGCAATAAAATGGTCTTGAATGATAGTTTAGATGCAAAGGATAAACATGCCAAGTGAAGTGGAAAACTAGAGTCAAAAGAAAAACATTTTTTTGAACATTATAGATGCAAACACGTGTAGAAGTATTGAGGATGACATTAAAACAAAGAGTTTAACTAAACAAATTGTCTAGGTGTGAAAGAGTTATTTGTGACACGACATAATTTAAGGGACAATTAATGCACTAATAATAAAAATAGACATTATAATGCTTATTAACTAAATAAGATACTTTTTATATATTTTATCAAAATTTAACATTATAACTCAAATGTTCTTGCTTTTGCTACCTCTTATACATTTTGTACAAGATTAACATTGCAACTAAAAAATATTGTATGAAAAAACTCCACCATATACACATTATGATTGATGATCAACTATTATTCATTACAACATAACTTCATAAAATAAATTATTATGATTGATGATCAACCATTAGTCATTATATCAAAACTTTGTACAAAAAATATTATTATGATTGATGATGAAACACTATTCATTACATCAAAATTTTGTACAATAAATTATCTCCCATTTTAACCAAAAATGGAAAATCTTAAGTGTGTTGATCTTCCAACTACACTAGATTGACATAACATATAGGATGTCTTAAATAATGCTCCGAACCAAAAAAATCGATATAATCCATACACTAACATACCTCATATCATATCCACTAATTTAACTTATAATTTAATAATAACTATTAATTTCTAAAATCAAGTGTACAAAGAAAAACCATCAATTTAAAAAAAGTTGAATACAACATTAAGACAAATTAACCAAACATATATCTTTATACTCCAAAGTAATTTATAAAATCATATATTTATATGAATGAAGGATGCATTTTTTAAGTAATGTTCATTAGACCAAAAAATCTATAAAATCAAAAGTAATAAAATAACATCAAACCAACACATTCAAGAATACACTCTGATAAAAAAATTATTATGGGGAAAAGGATTTATGAATGAGGATAAGATAAGATAATAACATAATAAAAAAAATAAAATAAAAATGTAGATAAGATAAGAATAATATTATAATAAAAATATAACAATATATTATCAAAAATAATAATTAATAAAAATAATAATATAATAATAAATATATAATAATATAAATAATACTAATATATTAATAAAAACATATTTATTTATATAATTAATATAATATAATAAATATTTATGTAATATAGTACAACCTTCAAAATAATATCTCTCAATATTTTCTTAATATTTTTTAAGTATAACCTTGAAAATAATCTCTCAAGATAATTTTTTTAAATATAAATATGCTAGTAAACCCATCAACTTTAGTAGAAAACTTTATTCCCTCCAAATGTCCAAGTCCAATACCATTAAATAAATGAGAGGGGCCTAAATTTATGTTTTAATATATTTCTAGATTGTGACGGAAAATGAATCAAAAGAACTTCACATGGAACGGAAAGATGGATGGATAAAGATCATTGGACAACCCCTAATATGGGCCAACAAAAGAAAACTGAAACGAGCTCTCATGTTTCGAGTCTTAACTCCAATTCCATGTTTTTGTTTTATTTAAACAGAGGCGTTGGATGAAGAAAATGATAAGACGTGTAGGACAAGGCTTGTCGTCATCTTGGCCGTATTCTTCCCTTTCTTTCCCTCCTCTCAACATCATTTCATGGTCATCATGATCACAATATTATTATTTACTACATCACCATCTCCATTATATTCCAACCATAGATAGCAATAATATTCGCAGATGAGAATGCGATCATTTTTATTATAAACACAGCAGGACTTCAAGGCTAGTTTATATATTTTTTAAAGGGTTTGGATTTGTTGAGGGGGTTCGATCCTGAGACCACTACGAAACACGAATCATGTCGTCCGCAGGGAAAAAGCTCATAAACGATGTCAAAGGTAGTTTAAGATTATACATTGTTTTTTGGTTTTTCATAGTGAAGATTTTTAAATTTTCATGAATCGCAGTTTTGTTTTATAAGTTTTCGCGAAAAACTCATCTGGCTTTGTTCTCTAGGGTTCTTGATTTTCTTAGCCTGATAAAACCTATGCCTTTTTTTTTTTAGAAAGATGATTTAAATTTTAAAAATGGACGAGAATCTTTTGTGTTATTTGACTCCTCGGCATCTTTAATTGATAATGTGGTTAGGAGTTAAATTCTCGTGGATTTTGAATCATCCTTAGAGCTTTGCTGGTCAGGGTTCTATACTTGTAGCTTTTTTTTTGGGGCTGAATTTATAAATTCTTCATCAGCTTGGTGTTGATTAAGCGAGTATTATTTGCACATTATCTGAAAAATTTCCTCTAATGTTGATGAAGTTAGAATTACATGGATGGACCTGGTTGACAGGTTTTTTAAATTGTTGCGTACGTTGCTGAATTTATTGGTTTTTCAGGCATTCAGGGGATTCAATTGAGGAATTCACGGTTTATTGTCTGTAAATATCGATTTGATTTTTTTAAAGAATTTAGTGCTTCCAGATTTTGAGTCGTCGTTATGGTCTTGTTTATCGGGGTTTCAGTCGTATTGTTTATTCCGTTCAATTTATGGATTCTTCAGCTACCCAGGGTTTTGGCTGGAAAGTATCTGTCAAAATTGGTATGATGTGGTTAGGAGTTCGTTTATTATGGATGCAAAAGCAACTATTCTCCCGTTTGACAGGTTTTCTGCTTATTGTTTGTGAATTTATGAATTTTCAGTCACTTCATGTTTTTGCTTGAAGAATTATGTTTTATGAGTATTTGATCAACCTTTAGGTTCCTCTTTGACAGGGTTTTCAACTTCTTTATATATGTTTTTTTGAATTTTAAAACTCTTCAGCAACTTACGGTTTTTGACAAAGAATTAGGTGCACGTTATCTGTAAACTTGGTTTCATGTTGTAGGAATTAGGGATTTGAATTATGTGGGTAGTCGCGTTTGGCAGTGTTTTCTATTCGTTGTGTACTTTGCTAAGTTTATTAATTATTTAGCCCCCCAGGGCTTTTGATTGAAGAGTTATACTCTTGTTATCTGTGAAAATTGCCTTAATTTGTTAAGAATTTTGATTCTAATAAAGTTTGAATCACTTTGAGAGCCCTGTTTGCCATGATTTTATGCTTGTCTATTTTGCTGCTTCACAGGGCTTTTGGTTGAAGGTTTGTCTGTGTGTTATATGTTGGGTATACAGGATTTTTAATTTAGCTAATGCACTGTCAGGATTTTAAAGTTATTTGAGTCAGAGGGTTGCATTTCATTGAATGTATATATCATGGATTTGTTCTAGTTTGTTGCCAATGGAATTTTCCACAAGTGGACTGTACACAGGAAACATATTTTATAACACATTTCTTTGGAGTAAGAAACGAGCTTACATAAAGAGTGATTTTTCTTTCACAGCTCCATTCAAAGTTAGCTGGTTGATCACATTAAATTTCCACATGAATTGCATAGTTGTTAGCTGAGTGTTTGGTAGAAGGAAATAAAGAAGAAATAAAAGAAAAAGGGAAAGGAAATATTGTTTTATGGTCCATGCTGCCTTGTGCCATGCACACCTTGACCTAACTGTTCTTGGATTATTGAGTAGCTTACAACATATCATATCATCCCAGGGACCATGCAAATGGTTGTTTATAGAAAGATGGAAATAAATTATAATATTAGTAATTACATCAATGTCTTCAAATGATCAATGTTATGAGAATCAAGCGTTTGAGAAGTCTCAATAGCTAATCAGAGGTGCCAGACAGACTAACAACCAAACATAAAGTATCTGAAATTATATCTTAAATGTGGGAAAAAACCATAAGATGGAGATAAACCTAAATGAATAATTTCTAGGAAAGCAAGTATGTACAAAACTATGTATCATAAAACACTCCAGTGAAAAGAGTGCCCCATTCTTAAAAGATAATGGCCACTAGACCCAAGATTAGCAGCCAGTTGAGACAAACACCAGTCTGCATCAGAATCATGAGCAAAGTTGATTGCCATAAGAAGGCCATTGCAGAGTTTGACAATGTCCTCATGTGAATGAATTGGGCTATGAGGGCCTTAGTGAAGTATTCATCTATTGCTTGCTGGATTCTTCTTCAATTAAGGTGGATTTTGACACTTTATTAATAAGTACACTAGACCCAAGATTAGTAGCCAGTTGAGATAAACACCAGTCTGCATCAGAATCATGAGGAAAGTTGATTGCCATAATGGCCACTAGACCCAAGATTAGTAGCCAGTTGAGACAAACACCAGTTTGCATCAGAATGATGAACATAGTCGGTTGCCATAAGAAGGCCATTGCAGAGTTTGCCAATGTCCTCGTGTGAATGAATTGGGCTATGAGGGCCTTAGTGAAGTATTCATCCATTGCTTGCTGGATTCTTCTTCAATTAAGGTGGATCTTGACACTTTATTAATAAGTACACAACTTGTAAAAAGTAATTCATCATTTTTAATCTCCAACACAATTGGTAGAGGAAGTTGTTATAATTAGTGTACCACAGTTGGTGAATTGCCCATGATGAGGATATCCTTAACTGTGCATTTAGGGAAAGCTTACTTGGCAACCCTATTAATGTTACACTGTGTATAATTAAATTCTTAGCAAATTATTTTTAGTAGTTGTTGCATCCCCTTGTCTTGGTTAGACATGTGTATATTCTCTGGTTGCATATTCAGCAATGGATGCTTATGGTTAGCATCTTTACCATCCTAGAACTTAACTGGCAATTAAAATAGAGGCTATAAGAGATAGTCTCCAGGTCACTGTTGTTTTTCTTAACCGACGATAAGAATTTGTTTCATTAGAAGAATTTTTTGGTAAAAACTTCTCCATATAAAATTGCCCATATGCTGCTGAAGTTAGCTATGTCTCAGCTGACAGTTATTTTCAATTTTTTTGTTGTACATACAAATGGAGACACACATCACCTGAACTAAACAGAAGATTATAGGATAAATTAAAACAGGGCCAGGACTCTCTAGTATGCACTCATTCGTTGAACAATCTACTTGTTGACTAGATGCCCCCAAACTTATGTATTCACATCAGACACAGCTTAAAAGTCATTCAGAAGTAGAATCATATCACTTTGTTAGACAGATAGGAACATTAAAAGTCATTGGAAGATATTTAGCTTTATAGCCAGGCTTCTCTTATGTAAATGAACATTCAGAAATAGAATCATATCACTTGGAATCAGAGCCTAATGATCAGGCCTTCTCACATCTAAAATGTTTTGTATGTTTAAAATTTCAGATTACTCCACCATTGACATGGACTGTGTGTATATCTGGCATGTTGTTTTTGCCCTATTGTCTGAGTTAGCATGCTCAGTTCTACAAACTGAGGTCATTTCTCAAATTTTCAACATAATTTTAAACTTCAAAGTTCCTTTTGCCATCCATTCTATCTGTAAAATCTTCAAATCCTCCTTTTGTGGCTATTTCTGGTTTTACCTGGTCATTCTTTCATCATATCTGGATGGTTTTTCAGTTCATTTTTGTTGTTTGCTGTTTTCTAGCTTTTCGTGGGAGCATGGGCTTATTCAAGAGAGCTGCATCGGGCATTTGATAGTGGCCTTCTTTTCCATGCCTACTGTTAATTTTTGTTCTGTAATTTCATTCCGATTTCTGTGCATGTTTCTGAAATGTAGTTATTTATTGCATCCAGTCTATGTCCTGTCACCACTGCCAGGTTGCACGTCAATGGGGTCGTTATTAGCTTTCATATTACTGATAGAGGTCTTCTTGATTTTATATTTCATATTTTTTGAAGTAAGCATTCATTTACTGTACATTGAGGTTTTGACTGTCATTTCTCATCTTAGCTATTTTGATGCTGCAAATAGATGGTTGGCCATAATAGTTGTTTTTATTTTCACTGAAAATTTTAATCATTTTTCCTTATATCCTTTCATTTTTATTTGATGGATGGTTCAACCAGTCTCCCCTAAGCTCTGCCAAAAACTCAAATTTGGTAGTTGCACACCCAAGAGCTACATGACCAATACCAATAGCAGAAGGTATTTAAATTCCAACTTAAGAATGATAATGAGAATGTTTCAAGTTTTGATCAACAACAAGCACAAACACATGATAGCAGTTCAATGGTTTTAGCTAACTTTTTGTCTTCACTTTCTATAGTTGTCAAGGATGCTTACTATTTTTTTACCATCTATACAAGATCATAGCCATTCTAACCACTAGGTACCATGCACTCCTTAGATGGTTAGTCACATGATCGACAAGGAAGAATTTATTTTGAGACTCAACTCTTCTATAGCAGGTTCCACTTGGGGACAAATTTTTTAATGACCACCTCTCCACCATGCTATCTCCTCTAGTGTTTGCATTCAGGTGATTGGGCAATCAACATCACATTTAGTTTCTTTCTGTCTCTCCAATTACAATTCAGTCTTCTAATTTGAATCAATTTGGAACTGATGAAGTTTATATTGCTCATTATTTGCCTGAGTTGTGATTCACTTGGTCTTAAGTGTGTGTCCTTCACAGATACAAGATGGACTCTTCATAGCTTTGGTGTTGGCATCTTCTAATAATCCTCGTTGCTCCCCATCCGTTCTTAAGCAAGGATGTCACCCGATGGCTTTGCTTTCAACTACTCCTAAGATCAAGCTTCATGCCCAAAAATGCAATCCTGTGGCTACAACATTACTATCTGCTGAATGAAAGGATATTCTTCAATATAGACAGTCAATTTCTCAAGCTTGGATCTTCACGTGTGGATCCTTTTCGCTATGATAAATCATTTCTGTCTTGAGGATAATTCACTCCAAGGTGGTTGAATTACTTGCATTCAACATTTACATTAATTCCATATGGGTACTTTGCCCAATTAATCTAGTTAAGTGCTCTCTATACTTCGTTTGATTTTGTTTTCTCTTGCCTCATCATGGCAGCAACAAGTTGGTTTTGATTTATTTGTCGAAATTGAGATCAATTCTCTTTAAGTAGGGTAGAAATGATCAGGACATCTAATATAGTCTATAATTTAAGAGTTGTTTATTGTTTATCTATGCAAGTGGATTGATATAAATCAATAAAAACGTAAATGGACAGCTGGAACGACTTAATGGGCAGAGAACAAATAATTAAAAGTAGACGGACAAGTGGAACAACTGCAAATTGACAATAGAAATACATTAAATGTAGGTTGACAGTTGAACGACTAAAAAGATAGGAAAAATTAAAATTGGTTAGTTAACTAGAAACATTAAATGTCACTGTGAGGATTTTAGCTTGTATGGACAAGTTTCTCTTATGTAAATAAACATTCAGAAATTGAATTGTATCAGGGGTAGTTTGCAAAGTTGTTTGGACCATTTTTGAGCTCACTTGTTTGCAACAAAAATGAGTTATATCATCCTTACTGAAATCTCTTTAGTCTGTCTTGTGCAATTAAAATTGTTAAATGCATTTCATATGTATTGCATTGGAAAAGAAATATTATTTTTTAGATTTGCACAAAGTCACATTTACAGTTCTTTCCAATAAACCATTAATGATTTCCCAAAGTCCCAAGGTAAGGCAGTGTAGCATGCACCTAGTGCCATTGGCTTGGACATTGTATACAAGGTCAACAATCACAGACAATTTTGTCTGACAATCAACAATTGTCAAGACTTGGAATCGGGAGATCAATAAATTGAATTGATTCCATCCTATTTTGTAGTGTTGGAATTGAGTTTAAAAGTCACAATAGCGGCAACTGTGTCTCAAGGTCACCTAGATGAACTTGCAAAAAGGATCAAAATGACAATAAAAATACGACATTGAAGCAGGGGTCAAGATAACTCTGCACAACCACCAGAATTCTGATAAACATCAGTGCTGTTGATAAGATGACATCAAACCATGTTAAAAATAATCGTTTCTTATGTACATAACTTGAAAGTTGAAACAGCAAGTAAACCAGCTTGGTCACTACTTTTAAGTAGAGGGATTTGCTTTGGATTACTACTATATCAAGGAAAATGCTTGTTTCCACTCATGCTGCATTCAATATGCACATCCTAGCAACAAACACACAATGGTGTTCACAGCAACTTGTTAAAAATATCAAGTAATTTATACTAGATAAAGATAACTTCTTGAATGTGATAAGATCAAAACTCAGATCTAAAAACTTAGTGAAAGGCTATTAGACACTATATGTTATCTATTCTCATCATGAAAGAGAGTAAGATTCATAGTCTTCTCACAATATCCAATCTTTCAATGAAAGAGAGTAAGGCTCAAAGTTTATACACAAACATTTATTCTCCAATTACACAATAATAATAAGAAGAATTCTCCAATAATAGAAAAATAGGACGGAATGCATCAATGGAGATGGCTGGGAGAGTTATGCATACAGAATGATTACTGTCGGATTTTACGAAAGGTAGAATTTTCAAAGCACAGATTTTGTTTCACAATATTCAAAGGCAATTTTGCATTGTGTAGGTTTTTCCAAACCATAGCTCCTTGGCTTTCTCAATATCACTATGATGGTTTGTTGGTAATCATATTCATCCCTTATCCCTTGGCATTCCTATGGCTTATCTTGCATTAATGAACATTTGTTGATGGTCAATTCAAGGGTCACACAGAACAAGTAAAATAAAGTGTTCACAACATACATGGATGTTCCACACACACAGCAGGGCGTTTGCACATACTTTTCCGTATCCAACTTTCAGGACATCTGAACAAAAAATATTTGTTTAACAACCGCACATATGTTTTCATGCTATTTACATTGATCCAAATGTAATTCTTTACTAGATCCTATCCTGGATGGGTGGACATGTAGTTATTTTGTAAAATATAAAGCTCTTCCTACATATTTTTTTGATTAATAATTTTTTTTGCATATAATATTTTTGTTGAAGCTAATGCATTGTGCTAGAATAAATGCAGCTTGGTTACAAAAAATTGGAATTATGAATTGGTTACAGATTAGCTTCAAATTCCAATTCCTGAAGAGACAATCCAGCCTTTGAAGAGGATCTAAAAAATTGGAATTATAAAAACACAATGTAGTTTACAAAATTAGAGAGAAATATAAGTAAACAAAGATCTAAATCTGCACAACAACTAGTTGATCATATCTAGGTCATAAAGGTGGGCATAGCTCAGTGCCAATTGATCCATAGTGATTTACCAAATCAAATCCCTTTGTTAAACAACCAAGGACTCCTCAGAAATAGAACCGAAAGAGAGAATAGCTTATCATGAACAAACTAAAGAAACAAGTTGGCAGTTGTGCCATTGCCAGGGTGGTTTTAAATTTGTAATGATGATTTTGTAAATGACAGTGGTGGTTGCTGGTGGGGCATGATGATTTTGTTTGTAGCATGGCATTTTTTGTCCTGATGCATGTGGCAGTCTTGCTTGTTTTGTTCAAGAAGATAGAGTGACAATAGAGAAGGTAAATTTTCACATGCCTTATGCTTGGAAGTCCTTTAGTGCATCGGATGTCTCATATTTATAAGAGACATAAGTGTATAGAAGAAAAAAGGAAGTTTGAGAGTGGGAATTGGAGAGTTCAGTTGGTTGTAGGAGTAAGATTTGTTGATGCATAGAGTAGTTGAGTGCATGTGACAGTGGGAAGAATGATGTATATGTTCCATGTAAGCTTTTTACAATTACTTTTGGCCAACAGATTGAGAGGAAGTTGAATTTTTACCACCTACATGTAGTTTTCTCAAATACTTGTGTTTCCTGGTCAGGTCTTGTGTCAATTTCCTTGTGGTTCTTCTTTGATTGTTTTGTCTTTTTTCTTTGTGCAACTATAATATTGGTACATGTCTGATGACTTAAGAACATTAATCCCAACACCAATTGCATATAAATCTTTATCAAATCAAAGTACAAGTTAAGTAGGACTGTTTATACATGTAAATTACCAACAAGTATTGAATTTTGAGAGATTACAGATCTATTTGATATAAGAGAAGTTTTTTTTTTGGTATTGTGGATAGTTGCATGCTGATTTGTATGACTTATACAAGATCCTAGAAAGGGAAACCGTGGCCTTACAAATCTGAGATTTACACAAGAATGTGGAATCAAAAGACGAGGAAGATGGCCAAAGACTTGGAGTTAATGATGAAGACCCAAGAAAGTCTCATCAAGCAACAGGAGTTGTCAGCTAAGAATCAAACTTAAGGTGGTTCGCTCTCTTGACAAGAAACATGCTAAGCAGTCCTTTGAAGAATATAATAAAGAAGAAAAGAATAGGGAATGGTTCATGGATGGAGAGGAGCAACCCAAGGTATGTAAAAGGAAAGCTTAAGGTAAAGAAATCTTAGAGACTCTGTTTTAAGGTTTGAATGATATTAGATATTAAAACTTTTGGCTCTGGATGCCTCAACTTCAGGACAGCCTGATTCTTGAACCCACCAACAACTGAACAACTCGACTTCTAGATGACTCAACTCTTAAAATATCTTGACTCAACTCCAAATGGATTGACTCTAGATTGCTTGACTCTGGGTTGCTTGTGGTCTGAGTGCCACTCAGGTCACTTGCTTGCTACTTTGCCAGTGCTAGAGTTGACCTATACTTGCTTGTTACAACTGCATTCTGAGAGCACTACTGCACACTAAAAACATCATTGTGTATGGATTGTGTGTGGATAATGTTAGAGTGTGTAGGGAAGCCACACTGTCATATGCATGCTTATCACCGGAGAGTTCCTGGGAAGATGAACTGCCAACTGTTGAGAGTTAAACTCTTCAAACAACTCAGTTTTCCCTTGAGTAGGAAGACACTATGATTTGTATTCATTTTAAAATTTGTCATGCTAAAGGTATCATTTACAGATTGGTGTAATGCCACCGTTTTTTATTGGTGATAACAATGTTGTATTGATATCCTAAAGTTAACTAATAAGCTTATTTTGGAAACCACAAAGTTTGTTCTTGGTAATTTGGATGTGGAACCTATGAACCAAATGCCTTCTAGCCATGGGTTTACAATTCATTCCTAGTCATAAGAAAGAATAACCTCATTCATAAATTTGCATTAGATTATGTAATTTGGTTTGCCACTTGGAAAAGTAATAATTTAGAAATCTTAGGACAATCAAGAAGATTAATTTGGGCCACTCTGCCAAAGTTTTATCGAGCATATTAAGCATAACCAGTCTTTCATTCTTTAGTTGATTCTTACTTAGCTATTTGATGGTGAGCAAATCTTTCTTTTCAATCCTTTATGCTGTAGAATGCCATAATAAACATCTGTAAAAATTACTGTCTAATTTGTTTTCCCCAGTGTGTGCTGTAATAACAAACTTTAGAGGTTATGCAGTATGGTGGAACTGAATTTCTTTCTGCCTTCTTTGCTGATTTCTATTGCTACTTTTATCTAAATTCAATATGTAGGAATTTGAATTTATCTTGCCAATGAGAAGATGGAGCTTATCATCATTGACATAAAATGTTCCTGATGTTTTCTCTTGTTCTTGTTTTAGCTGCACTAATGACGTTCAGGCTTTGTGGCATACATTTTTGCAAGCTTGACAAGATATCAGTACTGTGATCTTGAAGCACTAGAATTGTTAATATAATAATGAAATAGATGATAATTCATCCAGAATTGTTGGTTCAACAGGTCAATTATGCTGAAGAATTAAAAAATGGCAATTTTAATGTTTAACTCTTATTTATTTATCTTCATCATGCAGATACTGTGACAGAGTTCATTGAAGGCATTGTGGAAACATATCCAAATTTGCAGTACTTAGATGGGTTTCCTGAGGTGAGCTTGATATTTAGAAGTGAATTCTAGAGTGTCTCTTAATGCTCTAATCTTGATGAATCTGGAGGGATAACTTTATGATTGCAATTTGTGAACCATAAAAATTCTCCATGATGTGTTCTTTTTAGTTTGCAGAGCTTTTGCCTTATTTTTCTATTGACTGTGAGGGTTTTTTGTTTGACTATGTTACGTGATTTGTTTACTTTTGTAATTCTTGTTATTTTTTGTATAGAGTGATAGTTTGACTTGTGACCACGACAAACTTGTTTTGAATTTTTTTACATCCAACTGTAATTGAGAATTTTGGTTGATAGTAATGGAAAATTGAAAATCACTAGTTTGACCATCTGTAGAGTGCTGGTTATGACTGTACTCAAGCAGATCACAATTTTCCTTGTTTGTTTTGAAGAAATTTGCCAGAACAAACAGCAAACACAAATGAAAGTCTGTTCAAAATTTCACCGGTATTTTACAAAGTCTTAGGTCACATTTCTGATTTGTTACAACTTACAAATTATACGTTTGCTTGCAATTCTTATTTTAGAAGTAACTCTTGCATGCAGGTTAAAGTAGTATTGCGTGCTGATATATCTCGCGGAACATACGAGAAGGTTGCTGTTATATCAGGTGTTTTAACTTCTTTTCCCATTGATACTTTGGTCTCTTACACAGGTTTTAGTGCATTCAACTAGAAAAATAGTGTAAGCATTGAGTTTGCCGGAAATTGTGGATGCAAGTAAGGTGATTGCAAATATATTTACCTTTAGATGAAATATTTCATAGTGGATTTGATTGAGCATGTTAAAGGTTTCTGCAAAATTGTGATTGGATATGTCATGAAGACACCTTTAAGCTTCTAGCAACCAATATTTGAATGGCTGGAGTAAGCAAATGGCATATAGGAAAGAGCCTAACTCTAATGTAAGAGAAACTTGTTAATTACTGGTATAATATAATAAAATAATCACAAAGCAAGAGAATCCAAATTTGTTTCTTGAATGAGGTATTGTTAACTTGTTCTCTCTTTGGAGATGTATGTTTACTTAAAGAAATGGTAATGGTGAGTGGCTATTCTGTCACTCGGATGATGATGAAAAGTGTAGTATTATTAATTATTATTGCATCTTACTCCCCAATGATAATGCAAAGGGTTTAAATGCCCTCAAATAGAATGAACAAGGCTTGATTGAAATATAAAACAAACTGGAAGATGAAGGGAAGGATGTAAGGAACAATAGATTGTTAGGAGTGTTACTTTTGTTCCTAAGGAGGGACAAAATTATTCACCTGCATTGATTGTTGAAGTATTGTGTAAGTTTACTTGACTTAAATATCTGTTCTACACCATACTGTTTTGAACTTGTTGTAAATTGGAAAATCTGAGATGTCACTGGACTGGTTGATTGGGGACATAAATGAAGGCTCCATTCATTGTGTATGAGTTGCACTAACAATATTGGCTTGAATGCTTCTATGCTTTGAGGGTCCCATTCAGGTTTGTAGGTCACTCTAACATAGGATTTGAGCTTGAATCTCATCTATAGGAGTATATACGATTGATCATTACACAACAACCCTTGTAACTTGTTTGCTATAGCCCCAATTAATTTTATTATCTTGGCCATTGCACTGTCCCCAAGTCATTTTTCTAGAGATTGATTTGGGTAAAGAAACCAAGTCAAACACCTGGTTGTCAATGAAGATGTCGCTCATTTTTGGCATTATTTATTCCAAAAGACAAATGATTTTGGGACTTTTGACTAATTCTGTGGGATGCTGATAATTTGTTTTTGTCTATAGCCTTTCTTAAAACTATCTTCTTATTGTGAGATAATGACTTTGTAGAATTCTTGGAGAATTCTATCAAGGTTTTTTTTCTCTAATTCATTAGAGGCCTCTCTCTTTCATTTTATGTGGGGATTGTAGAAGCCAATTTATGTTACTTGAGTATCTCTTCTTTCAGCATTTCCTGCCAATTGAGATTGTAGCACATCTTTCCTTCAAGAAATTCTACTCTGTTCAAATCCTCCTTGCATAGTAGCATTGGGATTACTTTGGTCATCATTCCTTTATTTTTGATAGACAATAGCTTTCTTAGTAAGAAGATAAAAAATACACATTTAGGACACTTGGCAGTTTCCATGAATACTGAATAAAGCCAACACTACTTTTAAGGATAGATCCTTTCACTACCCATGCCTGTTGTTTTGTCAAGTAATGCTAAATTCACCCCTAAATGGATAACAATGCCATTTTCAGATGATATGGATGTTGGTATCATCATAAGCTTATTCTATTGAATAATCCAAAAAATGTATAGAATGCAATGAATTATCCGT
Source organism: Sequoia sempervirens (assembly GCA_007258455.2). Taxonomy (NCBI): domain Eukaryota; kingdom Viridiplantae; phylum Streptophyta; class Pinopsida; order Cupressales; family Cupressaceae; genus Sequoia; species Sequoia sempervirens. Next base: position 99,576,380 of record VDFB02072274.1, on the reverse strand, counting down.
TTCTCTCTTGGTTGATTATGTCTGAAGTTTTCATTAATGTGATGTTCTAGATGGGCACAAAGCATGCATTTGATGACTTTGGGATTAAGACAAACCAAAGGATAGTGCATGCTTTGTTGGCTAACTTTTCATTAATCACTTTTTCAAAGGATCAACGAATATATTTATTTGATACAATGATAAATATATTTATTTGATATAATGATAACTTGGTTGCACTACAACTTTGGATGAAGACCTAAAGTAGGAGGGAGACATTGCATGTGGATCCATAGATGATGGATATGCTAGATGGAAATAGAATCTTCTGTGTAGATGGATTGTCTTGATTGGATTTTGATGTACCTAATGGACCACACCAACATTGAGGTTTCTTTCCCGTCTATTGAAATGCAAGGGTTTGATTGACTTGGGGGTTGTGGTCTCATCATGAATTAAAATGCTGACGCCCTCCCTATACGGTTGTTTTGTCTTTTTCAATAAACAACACCAACTCTTTGTTCAACGCAAATATTTATCGGCAATATAAAACATCAGCAATATGCATAATCTCGACAACCATATCACCAAGAAGATCAAACATCAAACCTTAGATAATTGTGTATATGGATTGCAATGCTAAGCCACAAAATGCTATGTGGAAGTTAGAGAGAATGATCTCAACGCTGCATAGAGATAATAGATTAGCGGACCTGCTGCCTGTGATCGCCATATTTAGTCTACCAAGATGAATGACTTAATAAGTTTATACAAAATGGCCACATTGGGGTTTTCGCCCAGGCATGACCTCCAGATTCTGAGAGTTTTCATTCGCAAGGTTCTTCAATGTTGAAAACAAACCATATTCTATTTCTGTGATGATGAATACATGTCCGCCAATACTCCTTTTAACCTCCGCTACCCTCCAGTTGGTTCAATTGAATTCTTTTTAATTAACGACTTTACTAAGAATATAATGTTTATTAATGATTTAATGAAGTCATATTTTATAATTAATTAATTAAATAACAAAAATGTCTTTTAAGGCAAGAGTAGACCATTTTTAATATCTAATTAATTAATCCAACTAATTAGTCCAACTCTTCTTAGACGTGCTCAAAAGTGGGGACATCACAGAATTGAGAAACTCACGATTTTACACTAGTAGATTCCTCATATATATATATATATATATATTAGATATCAAAACACATCAAATTGTAACCCTCGTAACATAAAAAATGGTCCCATATTTTGTAAAATATCCAAAGTACAAGTCAAAATAGAAAAGTGAGTTCAAATTGAAATAATTGGTATATGGAGCAAAATCTAGAAAAACCAAGTGTATGGTTGTGTAGTGCTGAAAACCAACTTTTTTACTATCTTTGTTTGCAAAAATCTGATAATGTATGCCCAAGTTATGGCCTTGTTTTGTAAAATTTCTCCTATAGGGCTTAAAAAAAGCAAGGGGCATAGTTTGGGCATTGATCATTCATGTGATTACGCGCTTAGGAATAGGGGTTGGTGTGGTGATGACATCATCCCTTTGTTGAAAGGTGTACTAAATCTTTTTGACATGTTTAAAAAAATTTAGAAAATAAAAAATCATACCAAGCATGATGCAAGTGAAGTATAGAGGAATATTCTTTGTTAGATTCTGAGTTTTGCAACAATGGTGGCTGGTATTGTACGATGATTGTATGACCATATAGAATTCTATAGATCCATATGATCGTATAAATTTTTCCTGCAAAATTTTTCAAACATGAAAAAAAGATCTAATATTTTTTGGCTCCAAATCCTATCATGCCTTATATAGATTCATAGGTTTTTGGGCCTTCTAAGTTCAATTGTGAGGTTTGGTTCGCACCAAGTTGCATTGTATGAAAGTTCTTGTTCGAAACTCTCCAAAAAGAGGGAAGGGAATTGCAAATATGGTGATTTGATTACCATATAAGAATTGTTTATCAACCCCACAATAGCCCAAGGATGATTTGGAATCAAAACAACCTTCCACACAAGAGAGAAGCAATGGAAATACTATGAAGCCAAAGAATTCATTAGATAAAAAATGCAACTGGTATAATATACAATGGTGAAACCTTTGTTATAAAGACAAGGATGAAACCCTAGGATGTACTAAGAACACAACAAGTGTCTTAATCCTATGATTTGAGATACGAAAAAGTAAATGGCGTAATTAAGCTTATGTATGTAAGTGTGATTAGGACCAAATAAAAAATTAGTTAGGTAATATACCATGTTCACACCATTAGGAGGGATAGCATAGACACTAGTGGCACTGTGCTGAGCACGAAGTGTGATCAATTTTTTGTGTATGTAAGTGTGATTAGGACCAAATAAAAAATTAGTTAGGTAATATACCATGTTCACACCATTAGGAGGGATAGCATCGAAACTAGTGGCACTGTGTTGAGCACGAAGTGTGATCAATTTTTTGATTGAGGTGGAAATAGAAGAAGAAATTAGGGAAAAGGCTTTGGTGTGACTTGCTTTAGATGTGGGCAATTAGGTTATTGCATGCTAGTGCTTAGAGGTTTCACAAGAATAGGGTTACCTAGAGAAGCATGTGCATGTTACACAAGCTAGAGAGGTGATTTAGGTAGTAGAGTATAAAACACTAGCATCGAGTTTGGAGAGAATGTGATGATTTGCAAGGTTTTGTTGAAACTTGTGTCCTAAGATGATGACTAAGTGCAATAAGTTGGGAGTGAAGTGTTGCACATTGATCATTGATGGGGGAAACACCAGTGACTTACTGTCCATGAATGGAGCAAAATTTGGAATAGAAGGTGTCGTGCAGCCCTAACCCATACAAAGTCTCATGGTTGTAGAAGGGACAATAACTCAGTGATAGAGTAATGACATGTTGCATTGCGCATTGGAAGGCCATGGCAATATGATCAATGCAAATTCATGATGGGCACCAGAACAACTTTATCATTAAGAGGGATGGGAAAAGTTGAAGTTTCTTCTAGTGAAGGGTGGAGGAATCCATGCAGAAGGGCAAGGTGTTTCTGTTGTGTGCAAAACAATTTCGCAAGGAGTTGGGAGACTCATAGGGTTGCTATGCGTAAGTAGTGAAGTAAGCATAGGAGCAATAGGAGGAGTTTTGAAGCTCTAAGGAGCTAGAAGTTGCCACATTTCTTGAAATGTTTGAGATATGATTGGTGAAGGAATGATAAATGCATTGTTTGCTGGTGCACAACATCTCAAATTGTGTGGCCTTGTTTTTGAGTTCTAGTTTAACAAACAAAGCACTACACATAATGAGTCTTGGCCTGAGTGCAAAGTTGAATAAGTAGGTGAAAGCACTGTTTGAACAAGCTTTGTTAAGAGAGCTTGAATTCTTAGAGATTCCTTGTAGTATTTGTGTTGAAGAAAGATGGAGAATTGAGGATGTGCATAGATTCTTGCTTGTTATACCAAGTCACCATCAGTACAAGTTTCCATTTTTGTGCATGGATGATTTGGTTGATTGCTCAAGTGTAGCATGCTACTTCTCCAATATAGATCTCAAGAGCATATATCATTAGATTAGGATTAGAATCAAGGAAAGAGATGAAATGGAGACCACTTTTAGAATAGAGGAAGGCTTGTATGAAGGGATGGTGATGCTATTTTTATTGAAGGATGCCCTAGGCATGTTCAGGTGATTGATGAATGATTCTTGAAGCTGATTCTCAATAAGTTTGTGGTTTTTTATCTCAATGACATCCTGGTGTTCAACAAGATGAGGGAGGAGCATCTTGTACCTTTGCAACAAGTGTTGGTGCAACTATGGAGAGAAGACTTGCGCATAAACTTGGAGAAATGCAAATTCATGGAGGAGCTGCCATACCTAGGATTTGTGATATCGCAAGGAGGATTCCAGGTAGTTCTTGAGAAGGTCAATGCAATTGTTGAGTGGCCTTAACCAAGAAGTGCAATGGAGGCTAGAAGCTTCGATGGTTTAGCGAACTTCCATCAAAAGTTCATTGGGAACTTTAGTGGCATTTGCACACCCTTAATGCACTACATGTGGAAGGGTAGGTTTGAGGGATAGTTGTTATTGCCAAGAGTTTGGTGCTCATGAAGAAGGTGATGGAGGAGCTTGTGCTCCTAGATTTTGGAAAGGTGTTATGAGTTGATTGCAATGCTAATGAAATGATAGTATGTATATTAAAGTGAAGTTGAACGAGGTTGGACAACAATATTTTGTTTGTGACCAAGAATTCTAGGTCATATTGCAAGATTTGCATAAGTGGAGGCGTTACTTGTTATTGAAGGAGTTTGTGTTGTACACAAACCGCCAAACATTGAAGTTCATTAAGAGTCAGCCAAGCATCAACCAAAGGGACATTAGGTGGGTAGTATATCTGTAGGGTTACTCTTTTGTGTTTAAGCATTGTGTAGACAAGACCAACATGGTGGTAGATGCCTTCAGCAGTAGGCATGCATTATTCTTTGAAATGATGTTTAAACTAGTCGGCATGGAAGTGATGAAGGATTTGTACAATGTAGATCTAGGTTTTGGACAAGCATGGAGCCCTAGGTTGGAGATACATCATGCAAGAGGAATTCCCATACAAAATGATTGCAAATCCCATGGAGTTCCATGAGGGAGAACTTCACTAGATAATTACACAGTAGTGAAGAGGACACTTTGGCATAGAAAAAATGTAGGTCATGGTGGAGGAGAGGTATTGCTAGCCAAGTTTGTGCAGATTTGTGGAGAGATGTAGAATTTTCCAAACAATGAATGTAATAGTGTAGAACATTGGGCTGCATAAGCCATTGTGCATGACAAATAGATCGATGATGGTGGGTGTTGGAAATGACAAGCACAAATATTGCTAGAAATTTAACCCATTATAGTAACAACAAAATAATAATAATATTATTAAGTTCATATGGGGTTTTATAATGAATTGTGCAAATGCTTATAAACCTTAGTATTCCAACACCCTCTCATAAGGTTTACGCTACACACAACAAAAAATGCTCGTTGACATAAACACATTCTTTATGAACTTTTCTTTATACAAACAATTCTTGAACGAGGTGGAACTCCATCAAGTTGTCTCGTAACCCTCAAAAGGATGTAGCTCTCAAACTCAATTTCCGCTTTCGCAGATTACCACCTCCTTGAACTCCCTAATCACAAAACTCTTGAATTATTGGAAAACAATCCATGTCAAGCTATATCCACAATGCTCTATCAAGTTGTCTCATGACCCTTAGAGGGGTCTAATTCCCTAGGTACACAAACTTTTGAACTATGTAGGGAATATTCTGTATCGAGTTCACTGGATCACTTCATGTCTTCAAAAAATAAAACTTCACAAAATATGCATGTTTGAATTCTGTTAGCATTAGAAAAAGGAAAAACACAAACAAATTTTCTTCTCATACAAGGCATCATCTTTAAGCGATAATCTGGCTCTAGATGATGAAAATCTAGAGGTAGCACTAGAGGCAGTGCTACAATCTCCGAAAGCCCAATCAACACAACCAAGATTTTTAGGCATATTTGTAAAGCTTGTAATGCAGCAGGATGTCAGGTTGAACTGAAAATGCATCCGTACATTAAAGCTACGTCTTCAACCAAAAGATTGACTTTACAAATCATTTATATCAATATTGCAAGAATCCAATACAAGATAACCATAAAGAACTTTGAACTTGTAACCTCCAATTACATCAATAATTTAATATTCCTTCTTTCGAACGACATTACACAACCTCTTACATTGGCAAGCCGAAATAATCTCATTGCTTCTGAAATAAAACTTTTGGTTCTTTAAATTGTAAAATATTTACCTTGGATCTCCAAAAATACTACTACAAAAAATTTGAATAACCTTTTCCTATGCATAAATGCTTAGTAATTCTTCCCTCCTCTTAATATCTCTAATCTTGACACTTATATCCTTATAACTTATAAACCCTTATTCTGTTGACATATTATCTTTCAAACTTCACAATTAAAAGTAAACACATTATTAAATCATTTCTCGTCATGTATGTGGTCCTACTCTCATATATGATTTTTTTTTTTAATCAATCTTGAAAAACTTTTCTTAAAAAGATTAATAGCAGCAACTGGGTATGAAATTTATTGAAAATGCTTTGCATTCATATGTAGGCATTTCTTTCTTCTGTCATGCCCCAAGATTTGAAATGCAGATAAATTAATAAACAAATAAATAACAATACAAATGTTATATATATATATATATATATATATACACACACACACACACACACATATGTATTGTGTATGTGTATGTATATGTATATATACATATACATATACATATATATTGTAAATTTAATATTATTATAATAATATAATAATATAAATGTACATATAATACTAATATGAGAATAAATATATTAAAAAAGAAAACATTATATATATATATATATATATATTAAGTTCAGACATTGTTGGAATTTCATAAATACATAGGCAGTGATCTAATGTAGAGACAGCACTTACAGGGCAGCAACTATATTATTATTAAGGAGCACATATTCCTTAGAATTGTAGCATGTGAAAAGCAGCGATCAATTAATCAAGGCAGCGATTACATCATGCAGCAACTTAGTAAAGAGCAGCGATTAGTTTAAGGAAGCAACCCTTCAGTAACAAAAAGACTTGCCCCATTTAAAAGGACATCTCTTCCAAAGAGGTGCGCCTCATCATTAAGATATGAAAATTCAAAATATATAAGGGATGGGATATTGAAGGAGAGATAGGGCAGGGATATAATATGCAGATAGAATAGGAGGGAATAAGGAGAAAATAAGAGGGGTAGTAGAAATGAATAAAAGAATATGCAACAGAAATTCTAAGGCAGAAAGGAAGTAGTATCTTCTAAATATAAAACCATCTATCATCTTCAGAATTATATTTATTATTTAGACAACAAACACTGCAGAGTATTAGAAGGGAATATAGAGATTTAAAACACATATATATGAAGAGTGAATATGGAGAGAAATAAGAGTAATTTCTGAGTATGACAGTAAATACATCAATATGATATAATCAGACTTGGAAGAAGAAATACAAGGGAAAGAAGAGATTGAGGACCCGTGACAGATCAATAAGGGAAGTAAGTTTATATATATATATATATTCAATTATGCAATAATGATGCTTTCAGCAATTATTAATCTTAATTTGTAATTATTTATTGGATCTAATCTATTTGTTTCTGTTTAAGCAATATGTTCTAACAAAAGGGATTGAAAAGAGAGAATTGAGTCCGAGAAGAATAAGCATTCAAAAGCAGATCGGCCAGCAAGCACAAATCCCAGTTGCATAAATTATCTTGTGATTGCAGAATTTTGAATTGGTATATTTGCAATATGAATTTGATTAGTTCATTTATGCACATACCTTCACCATGATGGGAGAAGGGAAAATTATAAAAGGGGTACGGTGATGGGGCCCTCTTCTAGGTACGCCACTCGGAGAGGGGACAAGATGAGCCCACATGGGCCAGAGGGGTACTGCCTTTGGTACAAAGGGTACTGCCTTTGGGCCTAGGAGAGTTGGGCTACCAAGACACCCTTTGTAACTTGGCTCCCCTATCATGTTGTAACAATACAAGGGGGTCAATCATGGGGAAATGGAAAAGGATGGCAAGATGAGGGGATAACGTATAAATTAGAATCCTCACTAGGTAGGCCACCTCATATGAATGACATGTGCCACATGAAGCCAAGGAGGCCATCTCATATGAATGGCATGCGTCACATGAGGCCTAGGGAGGCGAAGACACCCCATGGAGTCATGCTCTCCCATTGTTGAGCATCCCTATGGTAAGGTAATAATTGGATTAACAAATTTACTATGGATTTACTAATGTTCAGGGTTACCCCAAGTTTCCGGGATGGGGACAGCAGGGGATGAGTCCCCAAGTTTCCGATTTTTGAGGCCAAAATTAGGGATGACAGGGGACGGCTATATAAAAATATAGGGAAAATTTAAAAAATATAGGGAAATTTTAAATATTCATATGATAACATGGATAAGGCATGCATAATACACATTATAGAACATTAACATATAACATTTGTGTTCAACATTATGCCAATACTCAATACGCATTCAAAATTAACATACACGAATCATGAAACAACCTACAAGTTATAATTTATAAACTTATATCAAAATGCCCAAAGGCTACATTGCTGCCATATAGTTTTAAAGTTTGCTATGAAGATCAAGATACAATATCGTATGTCAATAATGAATACAAAATAAACAAAGAGCACTGCTGCCCCTAATCATCTCTCATAATTGCATCAAAATCAGAGTCATCCTTTGAGTCATTGCCATTGTGATGCTCCTCCTCAACCAATGGAACCCCAATCAGACCCTCAGCTGTCTCCTCCTCATCTACTTGGGCCACATCCTCGGGATCAATATCTCACCGTAGAGCTGGAGTCTGTCGATACTTTGGAGTCTGCTGATCTTGAAGCCAAAGAGCACTATGAACTGCCACTAGCTTCTCCGCTCGTATAGAGGTAAGTCTATTCCTCTTGAGGGAGTGGATAAAGCTATACGTGGACCAATTCCTCTCTGCAGCAGAGGAACTAGCAACTTGTGCAAGAAGACGAGTAGCAAGTGTCTTCAACTGCGGTGCATCCCTCCCATGATAGGTTCACCATCTAATAGGGTTCGATTGAGCTAATATAGCTCTATCCAACCTCGCTTGTGGTTTACTCAAGTTTGGGCCATTAATATTTGCAAAGTCTAGGAATTGTGACTGAAGTATTGAAGCCTGCTTTGCTGGATAAATCTTTTCAATGGCCTGTGTGAACCCATTTAAAACCTTAGCATCATCACATGGAGGCACCCTACCAGCCCTTGGCGCATACCATTTTGGATTTAGAGCAAAGGCAGCCATATGAAGCAGGGTGTTCATTGTATTCCATGTCCGCGTCACAATGGGCCTAATGTGTTGCTCATATAAATCCAAAGTGGGGTCCTTCGCCGAAATAACTTGCCTGATCTTCCCAAACATACTGTCAAATGTCTCATAAATCTCTCCAAGACTAGGAGAGTCTGTATCAGCATATTTGATGACATCTATAATAGGCGAGATGAAGGAGCAAATATATCTGCAAAATGCAAACAAAAAGTTCAAAATAATTAGTTGACAAGTTAATTGACATGTTAGAAACTTCAAAAGTTGGAACATTGGACAATAAAATTAAAATATTAAAATCAGAAATTTAACATGAAAATCAGCCATCTAATATGTCTTACCTCACATTGGCCCACCAATCGTCATCGAGGATCTTTTGTTTGATGGTCTTTCCTTGAGTAGAACTTGCATTGGGCCATCTAGTCCACTCTGCATTGACCATCATTGGTTGTAGAGGCTCATGCACCTCAAGCATCCTCTCCAACAAGATGAAGTATGTGGCATATCTACATTCATTGATTCAATGATTCATTAAAAAATAAAAATTTACATGGGGTCCAAAATATGTGCCTGTAAGAACCCTCCACCATCAACCCAGCCCATTTGCACACATGTGCTGAATCGGTGATCACCTGCACCACATTTGCAACCCCAAACTCCTCTATGGCATCTCTCAAAATGGAAAACTAGAAGTCTGCATCCTTACGTCTCCCCGAACAATCTATGACTCTAAGAAAATAAGAACCAACAGGGCATGTGACTATGACATTGATGAGTGGCCGACGTCTACAATCAGTCCACCCATCCATCACTATAGAGCACCTCGTCCTCATCCACGTTTGCCTCATCTCCTCCATAACACATTAACTTTAGAGTACTCTTTGTCTAGGAGGGTGGTGTGTAGCTTATGATCTCCAGGGGGTACAAATGAAGGACCACAGTGGCTATGTCTTTCACCATTTGTTTGAAATAACATGAATGGGCCACATGAAATGGAATGGCATGGGCAAAAAGAATTTGGCAATGGAGGATTCAGTGGTTTCTCGTGCTTGGTTTTGAAATATGGACTCAATTGAGGCTGCCTTATCACTACCAATCACCTTCCTCTTTCCTCTTAAGACAACTCCACTACTACCAACTGTGGAAGGACTAGGAGTAGGCATAGATGATTGTGAACTTGGGAAAGAAGGAGACCCACCTTGAACCCCACCATCACACTCCATTTGAATTTTTTGGCACTCTAAAAACAGCTCATCTGTCAATGCAGGACACACTCTAACTCCATGGCCCACCTCACCCAAAAAATAAGACCTAACTCTTGTGTAGCTGCCCCTAAACTCCTTTTCACAAACATGGCAAAACCAAACCCTACTCTCCCCTGATTTTTTTTTGTCTTTCACCCACGGCTGTCACATATTGAAGGAATGGTTTTTTTTTGTCTAATGGGTGTCTTGCATAGTCTTTCATGGTTTTGGTATTGGTTGATGAAGGAGGGCTTTGGGTAGGGTTTCTTTGCTCTCTAGTTCTACTACCATCCGCACCACTTTCCCTTCTGGTTTGCATTTCAACTTCACTATCACTCCCACCCTCACTGTTGTTCATGTTTTTTTTGTTTTTAGAATGCAAGTTTCAACTGAAAATGCAAAAAAATAAAAAAAATCAGACAATGTATGCTTCACATTTTGCAAAAAAGTGGAAAAAAAAAAATAGGGAAAGGAAATGCATACCTCTTTGGTGGATTTGCACTCTCAACAACACTATTTCAACCTGCTCCCCTCCTTCAAATTGCTGCTCCTTCTCCTTCAATGGCTGCAACTTCCTTTGCTCTCAAACCCTTGGCTGCTCAAACAAACAAAATGCATAAAATGAGGTTAGAGAGGCCCTTTTTTCTTCATAAAGGAGTCAAAATCAATTGGGCCCACACATGCCACGTAGGTAGGGGCATTCTTTTTTTATTTTATGTTTTTTTTTTAATGTTAAAAGCTTGCAAAACGTGGGGGATGGCTCAACCGTCCCTAGGACCAGTCAGTCGTCCCCCTGTTTCGGGGACATTTCCTGGAAATTTTCAAAAAAGGGGGATGATCCCCTACCGTCCCCTGGTACCCGGGATCTCCTGGGGACAAGGATGGGGCTTTTTTGGGGGCGGGGTTGGACGCGTCCCAGGGTTTCCCTGCAAATGTTTGATTATGATACACTACTTGTTAAGCTATTATTGTAATTGATCTCTAACTTGTTGCAGGGATTAAATGAAGCCAAGGTACCTTCTAAATCCATTGTTGCTTGGGAAATTGATAAATTAGGTTAAAATTAGTATAATTCCTAGTAGGGACATTACATCTTCGTTGCAGCAGTTATTTCGCCTTACTCTCCTTTGCTCTAATATCATGTTGGAAAGTGACAAGCACAAATATTGCTAGAAATCTAACCCATGATAACAACAATTATAAACACAAAATATTAAAGTACCTATTGGAAATTAACTATTTTGATAAAAAAATTAAATAATAAATGATAGTCATTAAGATGACTTTATTACTATACATAAACCTTAATATGTAAACAAGTGGTAGTTTGCTTAGATGTCTTGTAGGAGAGAAATCTATTAAGTGGGCCTTTGTGTTGCTACATACAACAACTTGGTGAATAGATTGTGAGGGAAGAGACCATTTCAAGTGATGTATTGGACACCCTTGTGAGGTATCATAGAGTTGTTGGAAGTGAAAGTTGAAGGAAGGTACGCGAGTCGTTGAGGACTAAATGCAACACATGAAGGGGAACCGTTTGCAAGATAAGAAGTTGTTAGAAGAGAGTAGTGCAAGGTATAACTTGTGTATAGATGAGCATTAGAGAGTGAAGACTTACTTAGAGGGTGAGTTAGGCATGGCTTATATGAGAAAAGAGCAGTTCCATGTACCATTTTGGGCAAGCTTTTTGAGAATTCTTACAAGATCAAAATGCTACAACGGATGGATGTCACCGATGTTCAATGTATTTGGTGCATATTCCTACCATGTGCTCTAAGGTCTTTTTTAGGTCAAGAAGTATCTGATTGGTGAAAAGAGAGTAGAAAAACAACAAGAGAAATTTGTGCAAATCTTGGATGTGTGCTTATGCAAGAAGATCCGATTGGGTGAGTAGAAAGAATATTTTGTATGTTGGAAGGGTAAAGGACCCAAGGATGACTCGTGGATTCCAAAAATTGATGTAGGTCAGCTTGGGTGGGCAAATTAGTTGCCCACACAGTATAAGAAAATATGGGAGAGAGTCAAATAGAAGCCAAATAATATTACACAAGAAAATGTTGTGCTTCTCTCTCATTTTCATTCAATAACACTTGCATATTCACAAATCCTATTTTTTAGGAAACTCCTCAAACAAATTTCCTATTAATATTGAGTTGTTTAAACAACTCAATATGTACCACTAACCTATTAAACAAGCTCTAACAAACAAATAATTATTTTATGCATCCTATGATGCAATATTCCTAACACCCCCCCATATTGCATCATGCTCCAAATGGGGATAGTGAGCAAACAATACTTGATGACCACGTTTAGTAGTTCATCATAAGGTATGAGTAGGGACATACACATCTCCTCATGACAAGCAATGGTAGAACTAGCCTTAGCATGCTTACTGTACTTTCATCCAAGGATAGGGACAAACACATCTACCCATGGAACTAAGGATAGGGACTAACACATCTACCCAAGGTATTACATCAAGTTTGGATAGGGACAAACACATCTATCCAACGTCAAGGTTATGAACAGGGACAAACACATCTGCTCACAACAATTATGATTGGGGACACGCACATCCAATCATAATCACCAACTCATGTGACTGGGGACAAACACTTCCAATCACTTATATCATCTTGTGAATGGGGACAAACACATCCATTCACAAACAATCAACAATCGTGATTGGGGACAAACACATCCAATCACTTAGAAACTTTTGATTTTATTTAAAAAATATATTCCTCCTCACTAATTTCGTGTGGAGGATCTTCAATAGCCACCCCATGAAGGCATTCTTCATCATCATCTGCAGCCAATTCCTTATCTGTATTTAGCTTGCCATCAAGGAGATCCTTGGCACACTGAGTGCAATTCATAACAATGTGTCCCTTCTTCTTGCAATAGTAGCACAAAATTCTATTCTTGAAGAAACGATTTCCCTTTGATGTAGAAGAACTAGATTTGGAGGAATAGTTAGGCCTATTTTTCCCATACATTACAGTTTCCTCTATAGTTGAGTCAGTTTTCTTGGCTCCTTCATCGATCAAAGTAGATATTATTTCATCTAGGGTAGCATCTACTTTGTTTAATGTGGAAGCAATATTTCCATAACTAGGAGGCATGCTATTTAACAGAATAGCCTTTGAATCATCATCATTTACTTTAGTATCTATCCCAGCTAGTTGTCTCAATAGGGAATGAAACTTACTGATATGGTGAACAATGTTGTCGCCTTCCATCATTTTCAGCCCGAACAATTTCTGCTTTAAACCCATTTTTGCACTTGATGCTTTTGATCCAAACAAAGCATTCAAATTATTCCATACTTCATTTGAGGTCTTTGATAAGTCAATGCGGTGGAGGTATGCATCTGAAAGTGCAAGACCAATCAAAACTATTGCTCTTCGATCCTTCACAATCCACTTTGCGCTTTCATCAGCATTAGTTGGCCTCCATAGATCCTTTTCAATAAGGATCAATTGTAATTTGATTTGCCAGGTGTGAAATTCTGAACCCTCAAATTTTTCTATCAAGACACTGTTTTTCTCCATTCAAAGAAATACTATTTGACCCTAACTAACACAAAAATAACAAAATGTCTCCTTATGACTAATATCTAGCCCCCCCTTAAAATGGATATTGTGTACAATTGAGAATGCATCCACTTACAATTTGAAAATTTTTTAGCCTTTACAAAATTGATCCTTCTTGCAATAATAAACTTTCAGATGTGAGAAAATTATTTTTTGTGCAAAATTTCAGAAAAGAAGAGGAAATAAATGGGCACAAAAATGGCAATGTAACAGTTCTCACGACCTGCACACTAAATTTGACGGTTTGCAAGGCAGCAAACCCCACGCTTGCATCCACAAGCGGCAAAAAAGGCCTTCGGTTTGCAGTAATATTCCACGGCCTCTGCAATAAAATTCCATGGCTTCTTTGGAAAAGCCTCAGCAAATTGGGGCAAAATTGGAGGGTGAATAGTGCTCCTCTAGCTTCAATTAAATTTGATGGTCATCGCTTCCCCTAGCAAAGAACCTGCAACCAAGTTGACTCCCTGTAGAAATTGTGCCTGCTCCCTTCTGAAATCACACCTGGCTGTTTTCTTCAATTGCGGCTCCTTCCTTCTCAATCACGCCCTGCCGCTTCCTTTCATGTGTGCACAGAGTATAATCGCATGCAGGAAAAGATTTAATTGGCCTCCAAGGAAAGTGAACGGCCTGCAAAAGAAAAAAAATGCGGCCGCAAGTGTATATGCCCAGCTGCCTCTTAATCGCCTCCACAAGAAGGTCGAAACTGCCAAAATATGGCAGGGGTTGCAATTATCCTGGGTTGCAGAGGAATTCCACTTTCCACAGAGATTAAAAAACACCAAATACTAGAAGGCCACTGCCCGGGTCAATTCAACTTTTTTCTGTGGAATGTTAACACACAGAAATAAAAGAAGATTGCAAAGTACAATAGATTAGTTCACCTCATGACTTGAAATATCTCAGACGTTTCTGATACCATATAAGAAAATATGGGACAGAGTCAAATAGAAGCTGAATAATATTACACAAGAAAATGTCATGCTTCTCTCTCATTTTTATTCAATAACACTTGCATATTTATAGGATTCACAAATCCTATTTTTTTAGGAAATTCCTCAAACACATTTCCTATTAATATTGAGTTGTTTTTAACAACTCAATACGTACCACTAACCTATTAAACAAACTCTCACAAACAAATAATTATTTTATGCATCCTATGATGCAATATTCCTAACAAGCAATCCATATTGAGGGCAGTTGGCTCACAATCTTTTTACCAAGGGTGTTTGATGCAGGAGCATCCTTGGGTTGTTGCAATCTTTTATTACCCAAAAATGGTGTTTTATTACCCAAAAATGGTGTGTAGTTTTGCGTGTAGGCTTAATTTATGCACACTCCATCTTGTGGTAATCTGATTGTATGATGGCTTAACTTGTGTGTGCCATATTGTGTTGTGGGTGGCTTGTGTCTTGCATGTTTTGTTGTTTGTTTGTGCAGAGCCCTGTGCAGCTTTGGTAGGTGATTTGTGAGTTGAATAGAGTTTCATGATTTTTGTAGGCTTTGTATTGCAATGTTTATTTATTTGAGTATTTGTTTCTTTGTATGCGAATCTCCATTATTTAACTCATTGTGTTAATTTCCAATTCAATTCTTGTTTGTGCTTATGCTTTGTGGTCTTTTTTTCAAGCCATTAAGGTGGATTGGTTAATACAATTTGCTTGACAATTGTATCAGTAACTTTCTAATTAAAAGAAAAATGCATACTTCATTCTAAAGGAGACCAACTACAATATAAATTCACTCATTTGATTGTGAACAAAAGCTCTTGTGGTACACAGCTCTGAAACTTACTAAAGCTCTATGAGCTTCTGTAGGAACTTTTAGGCATAAGAATGATATCAACTCAACCTACACAAGTAAATGAATTAAGCTGTGGTGTTTAAGAGAAAATATAAGAGATTTTGCCTACTTATCCCTGGGCCTCTGTTAATTGATTGTTCTGCAATGGAAAGTTGAGGTAGGCAACAAAATTTTGTGAGTTTAAGAATATGTGTTGGCTTTCAACTAGAAACCTAGTGTACCCATTGAGGGAATCTAAGGAAGTTTCCTATCGTATCTTTTGTTGATATATTGCAAAATTTTTTGTGACAGTTATTTTATAGGAAGTAGAAGGGAACCTCATGATGCTATGGAAGCTATCTTTCACACATAAACCTATGGACTGAGTTCCATGAGTGTTGCCAATGAAAATTGAATACCATCAGGGGAGCATCTTCTCTATCATTATAAGTATACTTTCACAAATTGTGCCAATTTTTCTGTTTGGCTCTAGATCGTTGGCACCACTTGTTTCAACTGTGACTTGCAAATGAGCTTATGGTGGTTTACTTACCCTTCAAAAAGGGCTGTATATTCTTTTCAAAAGGGTGATAATGGGAAAGTGTTTCCTACAAAGGACAATGTTGAGAAATTAAGGATTGCAATGATACATTATTTGGAAAAGCTTATCCCTACAAATTTTGCCACTTAAAATTAGATGAGCCAGGAGCCAGCAAGTATGAATTATCAATGCTTCAGTCAAACAGAAGTATCAAATAAATTAATAGAATTGTACTTTCCAATCTAAACTTTAAGCATCGTTCCTTATTTCATTCTTTATCATACAGGAGGTGGGAGTGGACATGAACCTGCACATGCGGGATTTGTAGGTGCTGGCATGTTAACAGCTGCAATTTGTGGAGACATCTTTACGTCTCCTCCTGCACATTCTATCTTGGCTGTGAGTAAACTTCATAAAATTTGTATTTAGTTAGGCAGTATATAATAGCTGATATAAGTTGTGATACTTTCATAGGGGAGCTAACATTAAATGAGTTGTACAGGGAATTCGTGCTGTTACTGGGCCTCAAGGTTGCCTTTTAGTTGTTACGGTAAACTGTTTTCAAATCTTCAAAGAAATGGCAGAATGATTTTCATGTTGTTTCTTTGATATAATGCAGTTCTTTTAAGAGAAGTGAAATTTAAATTTAATTGTTGGAATAAGGTCTACAGGAGTGCATGCACTGGGACTTGCTTGTGATTTCCTGCAAGTAAATCTATGAAATTATTTAGCCTAGAAATTCGACTGACGTCCTGGTTTTTCACAGAATTATACTGGTGACCGTCTGAATTTTGGTCTAGCAGCTGAGCAAGCTAAGTCTGAAGGATACAAAATTGAGGTATGGAGTCCATGCAAGAGGTTATGTTAGATTGATATCCTAAGATTTTTTCTTAGCTAGCTGGGCTGTGATGTCTGTTTGATACCATTAAATGAATAAGATACTGCTTATTGTGTTGAATAAGATACATGTTTGCAGATAGTTATTGTTGGAGAAGATTGTGCTCTTCCTCCTCCTCGAGGTATAGCTGGCCGCAGAGGACTTGCAGGCACCATTCTTGTTAACAAGGTAAACTATTCTTGTAGTGCCATCATCAATTGGAATTCATCAACTATTCGTTTGCTGCATATTCCATTTTCACTACATTCCGAGTTGAAATTGTAAATATATAAGAACTTTTTCTCCTGTACTCATTAAATGATGGTAAACATGTGAATGTATTGGCAACTCTATGTGTAAAACCGATTAGAACTCTAATACTGTGTGATACAAAAAAAACTAAAGTGTGGGTATAAGGCATTACATGCTGTAGAAGCTTGGTTGATTGGGACCAAGGCTAGATGGGTAAAAGTCCAAAGCAGTGAGCGTATTCAATGTTCCTCCCTCCGACTAATAAATGTTTAAAGGTGCTCGTGTGCTTAGTGGACCTCCCTGAATTGTAGTTATTACAAACTTAAATGAGGTAAAATGTCATTAGTTTAATCACCATCCATTGAGGTCATCTTGAATGTCTAAGAACTGTAAAAGTCCATTCCCACATCAAGAAACTATTAAAAAATGCTTGTGGAAGCCCTTGATATATTGAATTTTTTAATTAACTCCTTGTTTATTTATTGGTCTTGAGTCAGCAAAAAAAATTCCTTATTTTATTTGCTTATGCTTATCTGACATTGAAGATGTTGACACATGTCCAAGAAAGGACTCAACTAATATTTTGAGGTTGATTTTGTAATGAACTCTATTGGCTTCATGTTTCATTAACTTGATGGTTGATTGTATGGGTTAAGGTGCCTAATTAATGATTGTTATGCATGTATTATGTATATGATAGGGTAAAACCAATTTTATGGACATGAGCCACTACTTTCTATAAAATATTTAAATATATCTGCCAAGGGTGCATTGAGTAAGTGAAAGGCCTAGAGTCGTATTTTCTTTTGTGAGAGATTTGAAAGGTTATTGGATATGAAACATAGTTCAAATGTTTGGGCTTGACATAAACTCAACAGTCAAATTTTTTGTCTTGGGTTGGAGATGTGGCAAAGGCTTGATGCATGAAAAATACATACTTAAATATATTCTAAGTTACCGGTTCGGTTTTGGGTTTGGGTTCGGGTTCAAGAATCCGGTTCGCTAGTTTGGGAAATTTTTTTCTTGGGGTTGGGTTTGTTTTGGGTTCGGTAATACAAAAACATATAAAAATCAGAAATATATACATATTTGCAGCAGTAATTAAGTTCAGAATACACCACCATATTAATAGTCAAATAACATAGCAAAAATACACCACCACTTTCATAGTCAAATATTAAAATATTAGTGATACACGAATGCCATGATATAAAATTGTAAATTAAAGTTCAAACATAAAAATGTCAAGTGTTTACAATCAGCCATTATTGATCATTGATCAATCTGAAAAGTGTGAACATTTTTCTGTGTGGAAGGCAAACAAGAAAACAGTGTTACATAATTATTTACATTGTGAAAGAGCCAAAACCTTTTTCTTGTAGATTGTAGAAGAATCTGAGAGATTTTTTGGGTGTCCTTGCCTTGGAAGTTTGGAACAGAACTATCCTGAGCCATGAATGATTGACCAGGAACTGTGAGAAAGAAATAAGAGAAATCATGCAACTTGTTGCAATTTCTTTCCTTGGGAAAAAGGGTAAAGTTTGCTTTTTAGGGAGAATCTCCTTTAGAGTTTGAATGCATTGATAATTTTCAAGATAGACTTAACCGAATATGTCATCTAGGTTTGAAGCTTTTAGGTAAAATGTTTGCTTCTTAAAATTTTGTTCAAAATTCAAGATGTAGGCTCTCCTCCCTTAGGGAAGAGAAGGCCTGTCAAACCTAACACTCTTATGCAACACTTCTTAAGTTCTTGCTGATGCAGTATTAGATGCAAAGTTTCAAAATAGGCATGGTTATATAAATTCTCATTTCAGGATTATCATTGCATCAAATTAAGAATTTTCAATCCTTTATAGTCTAGACAAGAGAAGTATGGAGTAGTGTTCCAATGCTAAAGTCTTATTGTGAATGTCTTTGCTATCAGTGGTTCAAAAATGAGGAATTTGTCTTTTGCACCAAATGAGAAATATTCACAATATGTGCTAGGAAGGAATAAGTCCATAAGATTGAGTATGCAAGAACTGAGAATTGTAAAATTGGCTTAACGTTTGACTTCCACACACAGAAATTTTCACACTTTTCAAATCCACAGTTAGGGTTTCGAACCTTGATTGAACCTACAGTCAGGGTTTCGAACCTTGTCGAACCCATAGTCAAATAAGCGAACCTAGGGTGTATATGACTTGAACCAGACCCGAATTTTGAACTTGGACCAAACCCGAATCGTACCCGGGCTTCCCAGGGGTGAACTCGGTAACATAGAATATATTAAATATTGAATTTAGAGAAATCATAGGTAGTTTTTCAATTAGTTTTTTTTTTTTTTTTTAGATTGCAGGAATCGGTTGGGTATCCATCCCCCTATAAACTGCAGTACACTTGGTAAACTTTTTTCATGTAACTGGCGACGTTGGCACGACATGCCCTCCGATACCACGAGTTTGGGGGGAGACTAGACCTCGTGACCTCTTGCTTGCAACAGGATGCTTTAGCCAATCGAGCTAGGCCCCCCGCCCTAGTTTTTCAATTAGTTTTAGTCCTAAAAAGGAGCAGTGATTTTTTTAGTGGCAAATACCAATTGGCTAATAGTTGAAATTTGGGAATCAAAATTTGGCTAATAGTTCAAGCTATAAGGCGACTTGAATCACCACTTTTTTACAAAATTTTATTTTAAGCTTATTTGAATCGCTAGACCATTTATTTTATTAAGCTTTTTAACCCAAAAATTTGCCACAGTGTTCGATACATGATTATATCAGATTTGCCTAAATTTTATAATTTATTGTACAAATGTAAATTAATTCGCCAATAATATATCATAATTATTAGTTACTTTAGGGCCATTTTGCCAATCTTTAGTTGCAACCATAGATTTATAATATAATCTAATGGTCCTCATTGTATTTCGCTAGGTAAAATATACCTGTGATTTGTAATGCTCATGGGCCCCAACATTGATTTTGGTTTGTTGATTTCAAAGGAGACCAATGATCCAAAATCAGTTTCGGGTTCCATGAGCATTACAAACTTCAAGTACATTCTACCTCACGGAATACAACAAGGGTTATTAGATTATAGTTTTGTATTAATAATAGTTTAGAAACAGTTATACATTGCTTCCACATCAGAGTATCAGGATGCTGCAACAGCATTTAAAAGCTTTACATAGTTACAATTAGCTGCTGTTTATGCCATGTACAACACTGCCATATATACAAAATTGGTCATTATGCACATCAAAAACAAACAAACTGCCTCCGTTTCTGTAGCTTGCTTACTATTACTGATCATACTCTATATATATGTAAGAGGGTAATTTTAGCATTCATTGTTAGAAATTCCTGCTTTGACTTCCATCTTCTAAGTCATCCCAGCTTGACTCTCTATCTGAGAGTTCCTCATTTGATCTTTTTTTTTTCAATTACTGGATTATCACCTTTGTTCACATGGAGTCTAGCACCATGTGTTTCCTTTGCCCTTTTTGGTTTACCAGCTGCCTTATTGAAAATCCTTTGAAACTCACTCTGAGCCTTCATGAAGGTTGCAGAATCTTCGTGGTTGTGGTGCCAAGTGTGACTGAATTTGATTTCTTCTTTGTTGACTCTGACTGTACCATCTCCCAAAAGCTTCATGAATTTGAACATAGATATTTCCATAGTCATGGTCACCTGCATAGCAACATTGAAAATATTGAGTCTTTTTGAAGACTCAGTAAGCGTCCTCCTACATCCCTTGAATTTCCTCATTCCTAGCCTTCCAAATGTGCCAAAGAATTTCAGTTGACAAGCAGTCCCAAAACAATTTGCATTCTTTATTACCAATTAGGATATCTTTCCATTTAACATTTCCATTCTTTTTCCAAATCATTTGTTCATTGCAAAACAGTTTCCAAGTTTCCTTTGCATAAAAACAGTCAAAACATATATGTTTAACAGATTCTGGAACTCTACATATACTACAAATATCCACATCATCATGTTTCATTTTGAAAGGAATTTTTTGTAGTAGAATTAGCCATCTAAAGCAAGCCTCTTAGGCTCTTTAATGTTATGCCAAACAGCATTAAATACATTAAACCATTCAGTATCAAAAAACATAAGTTCCCAGCACTTATTAGCATGATCAATGAGAGAAACAGAGTTAATCAAGGATTTATAAATTGTTTTGGTTTTGAACCCAGACAGTGGTGTTCCATCTTTCCACTTAAGGTCTATGTCCTGAGCACTGCCTGTCCTAGAATTAGAGGGGAGCTGTAGTTCCTTGAAGGCCTTTTTTTGCAATTGAATACGTTCTCCAGTTAGAGTGGGGAAGGTCATACTCATTGCAAAGGGATTCCTAGGTCTTAATCTGACCATTGTCAGTAATATCTTTGAAGGCTTGTATTCCCTTCTGAGCACATTTTTTGGCCAAGCACCCGCAACCCATGCAATAATGGGACCATGGGCCAAGTCAAAAAAAAATGGGCCCAAACATGATTAAAAAACATTTTTTTTAAAAAAAATTTCCCCCTAACCCTAAAATGGCATTGATTATAGTATGTACTTGATCATTGATCATTTCATAGTGATGATTTCCATTGTGATAATTCAATGTGTAATGCAGAAGCAAATCTGGGAATCAATACTG
This sequence comes from Sequoia sempervirens, assembly GCA_007258455.2. Lineage (NCBI taxonomy): Eukaryota > Viridiplantae > Streptophyta > Pinopsida > Cupressales > Cupressaceae > Sequoia > Sequoia sempervirens. Next base: position 99,554,532 of record VDFB02072274.1, on the reverse strand, counting down.
AGCCATTCCAACTTTCAAATATGATACACAATAGATAACTGCTCAGAAATTAATATCAGACCTGTACATACTCAGAATAACCAACAAAGAGCAGATCACAGTATTCCAAAACTATGCCAGACCACAGCGATACAAACTGAGCTTATATTTGCAGCAGAAACATTACATACAACGACCAGAATTGACAACAACCTCAAAAATTTGCAGTAGATAACAGTATGACAGATAATCAGCATTACAACATTACTCTCCACTCCATAGACTTGACGTGACAGTACTAACAGTAAATCTGATAACCCAAATCTGAAACATACTACTCAATATTGGACTGAGTTTACCAAGCATATTCAGAAATACATATTCAGACTTATTGCAAGAACTTCCTGTGTTCTGTTTAGAGCTGATGTATGAAGTTATTCCTCAGAAAATTAACAGCAGATAGAAGAAAGTCTGTACTCAATCTGAGACAAGGTTATAATCTTTTACAACTTCTTACAGTCTGTTTGTAGCAGCAAATACATTGATTTATAACAGCAGATAATAGAATGAACAGCAGTTACAAGTAATACAATGAGTTTGTAAATATCTCAGACCTGGGAATGTGTTTGCAGGGTAAATGTATGATGAATCTTGCTCGATCAATAATCAATGATCGTGAATATTTATCTTTAGCATTTGGCATTGATCAATGATCAAGTATCATACTATGAAATGATTTAGTTTTACAATTCTGTATATTTCTCTTTTTTTTTGTATATATAATAATATATATATATATATATATATATACACACACGCACCCATACGTACCCAAACCCCTAAAAAAAATTTCACATACCCACGTGCGGGTTCTTCATTCCCTACCGTCCCGAACCGAACTGGTAACAGCTTTTGCAATTGAATACGTTCTCCAGTTAGAGTGGGGAAGGTCATACTCATTGCAAAGGGATTCCTAGGTCTTAATCTGACCATTGTCAGTAATATCCTTGAAGGCTTGTATTCCCTTCTGAGCACATTTTTTGGCCAAGCACCCTTGTAGTAAAGCAAGGGGCTTCCCATTGTGTTCCAAGTTCCACCATATGGAGTTAAATCTTTGGTACAAACTGCTGTTACTATTTTTTACCTTGCTGTTACTATACACCGCTTTATGTTTGATCAGCTCCCAGGCCTTCCAAAGGCTTTTAGAAACCTGAGAGCCAGCAAGGGATATTGGATGCTTGTTGATGAGAATATCACTGAAAGGCAGCAATTTCCAGGATTTTGCTTGCTTGGGGGCAGCAAGTTGAATGTTGTTCCTTACTAGGACCTTCCAAGGCTCACCTACTAGGGCCTTAATGATCTATTTTGCAGCTAGCACAATGCCATGAAGCTTCAAGTCCTTCACATCTAACCCACCTTGCAGTTTTTCTAGGCAACACCACTCCCACTTAGCTGCATGTTTCCTCCTCTTACCCTTCCCATCAGACCATAAGAAGTTCCTATTCTTCTTCTGAATCTTATTGACCTAGTAATTGTTGAAAAACTAGACAGAGGCAAAGTAAATGTTGTAGGAGGACAAGATCTTTTGGTAGACCTTGATCCTACCTGCCAGGGACAGGTATTGTTATTCCACCCATCCATTTTCTTTTCAATTTTGGATTTGATCCATAACCACATTTCTTTTATGTTGGGGCTGACTGCAAAAGGTATCCCTAGGTACCTTGCTTGTGGGGGCCACCCCATTGAAAGTCAAATTTCTTGAGCCAATCTGGTGGTGATTCTGTCCATCCCAAGATGATAGACATAGCATTGGAGACCTTGGCTCTAGACGCTTTGCAAAAGAGATTTAGTTTATGCACCAAACTTTCCATGTTACTTTCATCCAATTCCACAAAATTTTAGTGTCATCTACAAATTGTATATTTGATAGTTGTTCTGATCTAGGAGTTTTAGGCCCCTAACTCTCGGTGAGAGAGTGGATTCCCTCAATAAGTGGTGAATTGCATCTGAGGCAATAACAAAGAGGGCTGGTGCAAGGGGGCAACCTTTCCTTATGGATCTTTCTAGAGTGAACACCTTGGAGAGTGAGCCATTCACCTCCACTTGGGCTATTGCATCCCTTAATAAAATGCTCACCATGCTACAAAATGCATTAGGGAATCCAAAACCTCCAAGAGTGATTCTTAAGAAGGACCACTCTACTCTGCCATATGCTCTTTCAAAGCCGAGAAGGAGCACAACTAAATTTTGTTTGGAGTGTCTTGCCCACTCCAAGGCTTCCCAACTTGTAATCAGATTTTCTAATATGTATCTCCCTTTGATGAAGCCGGTTTGTGTGTTATTAATGAACTTGGGGAGGATATTTATCTGCGTCATGGCAATTACTTTTGCCAGTATCTTATATGACACATTCAATAATGATATCGGTTTCCAATTTTTTATCAATGTTTTGTCCCCTTCCTTCGGAAGCTGCTATATAATACCTTTATTGATATTCTTCCCCAAAGAGCCTTTGCTAAGACCCTCCAACTATACTTGGAGGAGCTCATCACATATGCAATCTTCAAAGGTTTTGTAGAACTCTACAAGAAGTCCATCACTCCTTGGGGATTTATTATTGCTCATGAACTGTATGGCCTTTCTGATTTCTTATTTGTAGATTCCTTTAGCTAGCTTTTGCTGCATCTTCCTCCAAGATTTTCTTGGGGATGATCTGTTTGACAAAGGACCTGGCATTGTGGCAATCCTCATTTCCTCCTCTAGAGGAAAAGAGATTCTTGAAAAATAGGGAGAATTGATTTTAAGATATCTTCCTGTGCTGTGTGGAGGGCTCCTTCATTCTAGATTTGGTCTATTTGCTCTTTGAACTTTTCTTTGATGTATCTAAAGAAGAGCTTGGTGCCCTTGTCACCATAGTTTAGCTAGTTTAACTTGGCTCTCAGTTTTAACCCCTAAATTTTGTGAATTTGTAGTTTTCTTAAGTTTTTTTAGCCATGTCAAGAGCTTCACAAAGATTCTCATTCCTTGGGTCCATTTGCACACTAGACTCTACTGCTAACAGTTTTTCTTGGAGTTCATTTTCTAGCCTTCTTCTGTCCATAGCTCTTTTCTTCCCAATGGTTTGGAACAATTTTTTCCAACTAGCTACATTGTGTTCTCATCTCTTAATAGTGCTCAAATCCTTTAGCATCCATTTGTTTATTTCCTTAAGCATAATGATGGCTGCCTTGCAATCACTATCCTTTAGGAGATTTGTGTTGAGGTAGAATCCTTCTTTCTTTTTTATTCTCCCTAATTTGGTTTTTATTCAGGGTTATCTTGGCCCTTATAGGGTGATGATTAGAAAGTGTATACAGGTATACACTTATTTTGTGACCATCCTTATCAGGCTCAAAATTGAAGAAGTCGCTATTGGCATAGAACCATATTCCATTTATTTCTTTCTTCATCCCTTCTAAAGGGTCAAATAGGTTGAGCTTAGTCTTCATTCTTTGCCAAAAGTGCCTTTCATTTCCTTTCCAGTCCATGTTTAACCCCCGCCACCCTTCTTTATGCTCAACCATGTTGAAATTGCCGCCCCCCGCCCCTTACAAAATCCATGCAGGTTGGTTAACCTCTACCACAACCTTATTCTTTCCTTATGCTCATTAGGAGCATAGATAGAGCAAATTCCGATTTTTTGCTCCCCTTTCTCTATCACAACCCATACTGCCTTGTTACAGGGGGAGCACCCAAAGTTAGTTACTTGTTGCGCTCACATCTTGGATAAGAGGATGGCAGCTCCCTCTTTCATATGTAGTGCTATAGAAGGAGTCATTCCAAATGAACCTTAGATTGGTATCTAGAGTAAATCCGGTTGCTTTTGTTTCTTGAAGAAGAACCACATATTTATGCTTTTCTAGGTTAAGGAACCTTCTAACAATGTACTTTCTGTCAGGGGACTCAAGTCCCCTGACATTCCAAGATATGCAGTTAAGGTTCATTATCATCAGCAATTGGGGAGATTTCCTTTTCACTCTTGAAGTGTTCAAAGCACTTTGGCATCTTTTCATCAATTTCTAGCCTCTTGGAGGAAGCTTGTTTTCTTTCTTTTATTCTTGGAGATCTGCAAACTCCCGTTTCTAACTGTCATAGCTTTTCCAATTTTCCTTGGTCTCCCAGGGCCAACACAGGGTTTAGGAGTTTGGGAATGCTGCATTTCAATAGTATTCTCATTGTCCAAGGAACCAACATCCACAACTGGTTCCTGGAAGGCCCTGGGTTATGAAGTGGCCAACTTTCCATTCTCATACCCAGCCATCTCAGATTTTGTTTTGCAGTTAAAGTTGTTGCTCATCGATTTCAGCTCTAATTCTGATCCCATACTAAGACCAACCTTGTCTCCCTAATTCGGGGAAGGTAAGGCAGTAATGGGTGGGACTTGGTTTTGGCTTCCATTATTTGGGGTCCCATTGGTCTTATCCAAGGATGCACAACTTACTGCCCTCCCTTCCACAGCAGAGTCCACCCTTGGGGCAGAGGAGCCTTTGTCATTTGGTCTTGCCATAGAGAGTTCCTTTGGTGAACTATCCATCTTGTCATCTTTCAAAGTGTAATGGCTAGCCATCAGCTCACCATTAGTCTTTAAGGCTTTTGTCATATATGATTATTATATAAAGCAACCCCTTTCAATGCCACAATTCATTCTTTTGTTGTTTTCCTATCAAGATTAGTGATTCTCCATGGTAAGCATTCACTCCACATCCGTTGCAATCCAATTTGAATATGGATTGGTTTCATGCACGTCAATTGTATCACGAGGCTCTTTCCCCTCCGCCTTTTTGATTTGAAGACAAGGGATGCCCTGCACAAAATTGAAACAATTTTGGGCTAAGAAATTGTTTTAATTAACAAAGGAGATGGTTACAATATATAGAGGAGTAAAGTTACTGTAGACATTAAATGTCTACCTACCAGCTACCTACCAACTGCTATTGATAAGATTGACCATTATACAATATTAGAATATAATATGCTAACATCCTCCCTTAATGGTCAATCGTCTAACTAGCCTACAAAATACAATCTGCAGGTCGCTTGGTCACAAATTCTTCAGAACACCCTGCTGCTATGGAGACCCTCCCTGGATCTGCAGAATGTTGATGACCAAAAACCATCCAAAATAAAACAGAGAAGGTTGCCCCTTCTTTAGAATGCTCTGCAACAAGAGACAAGAGCACGCCACTTGACTACGCCGTGAGATGTGTTAATGTATTAGCAGCTTCGGTAGCTCCTTCCAGCTCAGCATTTTCTTGAAAGACTTAAATTGAAGATAGCCGTTGGCTATTCAATTTACATTCGTTGTCTTGTATTATACTCATCTCATGGCCGACATAAAATAAATCGAGTTGATCTTTTATTAGAACATATTTTGACCAAGGCCGACATTGATTGAAGAAGAGTTGAGCCGACGTCTTGGAGTCTTGAGAGGCCGACATGAAAGGACTTGGTTCCTATATATATATTCAGTTTGTTCGTCCATATCAGACCGGTTACTGATGCAAGTTCGATTCATCCTTTCAAGGGCGAATATCATCAAGTGCAGATGTATCATCAAGTGTGAATGATTAAGTGCGAATATATCACACAGTGAAGGGCGAACATCTCTCAGAGTACCTCAATACAGAGCGAACATAGTGCAGTGACGAAGTCTTGGGGAAGACATTCCGAGCATAAAGGCGAGCCGAGACAAGGCGAGCTGCTTCAGAACTACGCAAGCTTTGAACCACATTGGATGTGGGTACGTAGGCGGTTTCTTGGTAACGGATCTCCTTGAGACCTCAAGTGTATTGCAGGCAGGGTTCCTGTTCTCCCGACCTGGGGTCGAGGATGAGTCAAATAACTGTTTCGCATCAACAACAGTGAGCTATGCTGCTAGCTGCTAACACACTTCATTGTTATGGTGCTGAATATTGGTCTTGAGTTAGACCTAATTGTAAAGTGATCTGTTGTCATTGTTTATATATACAAGAGAGATCTTTGTTGCTGGGTTTTTCTCCCTCAAGAGGAGGGTTTTCCTAGGGTATATGCTGTGTTATTTGTCTGATTTTGAATTATTTTCTGTGCATCTAATCTGTTCACCTAAAATCAACTTGGTATCAGAGCGGGTTTGAGGATCGTGATCAGATTAGTTGCATGATTTGTTCACCGGAGATGGAAACCACTTGCAATCTGCTCCAGATCTTCAGGGAAGAAGCCATCTGTTTTTGCTAGCGCTGTGGGAAGAAGCTATCTGGTCTTCAGGAACAACATATCTATGTCTTCCTGTAGCATATATTATTGCCACAGTCATGCCTATGTGAGCTAGCGGCAACTGCCGATATTGGCTGGTGATTTGACGAGCATCATGTCCAGTTGTTTTCTGTATTTCATTTTCAGCACTACACTCAAGGAGATTCTGATCTCAAGAGATAAGTGCTTGTTTTGTTGTTATTTATATTTTTTATGTGAAACTCAGTTTGCTAAGTTGTGCTGATCTGATAAAGTCTTTCAAGTGATGATCCTATCTATCTCTAACACTTTGGGTGTTGCTGGTAAGCATGTTGCATAACCTAGTGGATTGCAGTTGGAAACGGAGTGCATTGTAAATTTGAGCAGTCATAGGCCTTGTTCAAATTTAATCTTACCATGGGTCTGTGTTCGAGTCATGAAAGCTGTGGATTGATCTGAGTATAAGAACAGCATACTGTGTTCAATCATTGCATTCATCAGAATATATTTTTTTTTTTTATACTGCAGGAATCGGGTAGCACGACCCCCTATAAACTGCAGGTGCGCATACTGTGTGACACGCCCTCCGGTACCACGGGGGTGGGGGAGACTAGAACTTGTGACCAACCTCCTGCTACAGGAAAGATTTAGCCAACCAAGCTAGGGCCCCAACCCCAACATTCATCAGAATATTAAAGAAGATAAGTATTCTTTATTTTGTTGAAATCACCCTTCTAGTTTGAATTTCAGTTACTTCATTTAGTCGGATCTTAGGAAAGAGAGTTAGTGATTTCTCTTGAGTTGTGATCTCTAGCATAAAGATCCTTTGAAGATTTCAAATTATCTATTGTGAATTGATTCATGCTAATCATGTAGATCCTTGAGTAAAAAGGAAGAGAACTGCATTTTCGTTGTGATAGGTTGATCACATCGATATCATTCTCCAATGCATGCTATGTGATAGAACCTTGAACTCTAGGAGAGAGTTGGTTCTACATGCTAACCACATAATGCATTCAAGAAATCTGCAGTTGTGCAGATTGTTTCTGCTGTGCTGAGTTTGGCACTCTAGAGAGGAGTAAAAGATGAACGAAAGAGTTATATCAAAATTATATAAAGATAAGTCCTTTTCCCTTTAGGTTGATCTTTTGATATATTTCTCTTTCAGAATGATTTACTTATTCATGTTCTAACATTATGCATAAATTCGCATTTGTTCATGCTATAACCTAAGATAGTAAAACTTGTATGATTCTAGTCTTGATATTTCTTTGGATAATCATAAACTGTTAGTAATCTCTCCCTAAATACTTTGTGAACAGCTAGAAGCTGGAAAGTGATGAGAGATTGCTTAAGCGATGAAAAGATTGAGGCATCTTACGAGGAAGTCATGCCAAAGGAATGATCAAGCATAAAGTCACAATTTGCAGCCATGAGACTGAGCTGGTGGCTAGAGGGAGTTCACTTCCAGAAGTCTTCTTTGCAATCTCTGAAGCAGGGATCAAGAGGGAGTTTTGTAACTCACTGAGAAGAAGTGAAGATTACCGTATTGCAAAGCTAGGTGCTAAATCCTTAGAAGATCCTTCAGCTGCTGAGATCAGAATTGCTCAAGACTGTCATCTAGATTTGTCATTGGTAGCTCTGCAAACCTATTCAGAATAATGAGATCTGAGATGAGGTCAAGGGGGACTATTCTGAACTCTCTTCAGTACCAAAGGTGTGCACTGGAAAACATTTATCTAAGTCAAAGTGTTGCAGGCAATCTTGGACGAAGAGGTCAGAAGGTTGATGCAAGTGCCTGAAGATTTAGAGGGAGCCTGCTGAGCCTGAAGAAGATGGTCATCTTGTTGCAGCTAAACATATCCTGAGATACTTGCGTGGCACAGTTGGATATGGGTTGAAGTATACTTAAGATGCAGATTTGGAGTTACTTGGTTTCACTGATTTGATTGGGCAGGTTCACAGATCTCCCTGCAGCAGGAAGCAACTTTGAGTACAATAGAGTCTGAGTACAGCTAGTGAAGCTGCCTACTATTATTCATTGTGATAATCAGAAGCTTTCTGTCAATCCTGTGTTTCATGACAGATCCAAGCATGTTGAGATCAAGCGAAGGCTGTACAGTTGAGGTACATCAACACTGATGAGCAGATGGCAGATATTCTCACCCAGCTTCATAGGATAAAAGTTTGTACACTTTCGAGACTAGCTTGGTATGGTGGAGAATCCAGCCTTGACTGAGTATGAGTCTCAGTATCAGTGAGCCTTGCTTAATGAATTCTTCTCTGTGAGAGCAGTTCGAGGTGAAATCCCTTATTAATGCACTTTCTTCTGTGACGGAAGAATTTGAGGTGAAGCCCTCGTTTCCACCCTCTGAGCTGAGTCATGGTGGATGTCATGTGTGCAACTCCATGACATATGTTGTACTTGTGTTTCACCCTCGAGAGAGCCATGGTGAAAGTCACAATGAGGTGACAACATCACGCAAGTGATGAACACTTGTACTTACTATTGCACTTTCTTTTGTGACGGAAGAATTTGTTGTGCCCAGTTTCCATAGAAAGAGCTGAGTCAAGTGGATGTGTGTGTGTACTCCATGACAACATCACGTGAGAGAGTGATGGGTTTAAATTCACCCTCTGGAAGAGCCATGGTGAAAGTCACGATGAGGTGACAACATCACGCAAGTGGTGAACACTTATGCATACCACACCAGGTTTGCTAGTTTATTTACATTGAGGTGATATGTTTCACGAGATCGTCCCCTCTCTATGTGTAAAGCCATGATGGTCAATACCACAATGAGTCCATATGATTTCACACAATGTGTGCCATATTTCGTATCATTTTGTGATACTCTCTCATATTCTGTTTCCAAATGATGGGTGATGGATTCATAACTATGTTTCATATTTGCAGGCAGTTTCAGTTAGCTGAGAGGGAGTGTTAATGTCTAGCTTTCCAGCATTCAGCTACATTTCGAGAAAAAGCTTGAACAGTGGACCCAGCTTTAATTTACATTCAGTCTGTCTTACTTGAGGGCCCGAAAAAAAAAATGGTTGAATTTTAGAACATATTTAATTGAGGCCGACTATCATTAAAGGACATTCTTGATTTATCATTAAGGTGGCCGACCTATTGTGAAGAGGGAAACATATTCATTCAGGCCAATACATGTTAAATGAGCCTCAAGCAAATAAAATCATACAAGTTATTTTGACCAAGGCCGACATTGATTGAAGAAGAGTTGAGCCGACGTCTTGGAGTCTTGAGAGGCCGACATGAAAGGACTTGGTTCCTATATATATATTCAGTTTGTTCGTCCATATCAGACCGGTTACTGATGCAAGTTCGATTCATCCTTTCAAGGGCGAATATCATCAAGTAGATGTATCATCAAGTGTGAATGATTAAGTGCGAATATATCACACAGTGAAGGGCGAACATCTCTCAGAGTACCTCAATACAGAGCGAACATAGTGCAGTGACGAAGTCTTGGGGAAGACATTCCGAGCATAAAGGCGAGCCGAGACAAGGCGAGCTGCTTTAGAACTACGCAAGCTTTGAACCACATTGGATGTTAGGTAGGCTTTAACGGATCTCCTTGAGACCTCAATGTATTTGAGGGTTCCTGTTCTCCCAACCTGGGGTCGAGGATGAGTCAAATAACTGTTTCCCAACAGTGAGCTATGCTGCTAGCTGCTAACACACTTCATTGTTATGAATATTGGTCTTGAGAGACCAATTGTAAAGTGATCTGGTTGTTTATATATACAAGAGAGATCTTTGTTCTGGGTTTTTCTCCCTCAAGAGGAGGGTTTTCCCAGGGTATATGCTGTGTTATTTGTCTGATTTTGAATTATTTTCTGTGCCTAATTTGTTCACCATAAAATCAACAATGTGGAGATTTATTAAATTAAATTACTACTAATGCAACAATTTATCTCATTTTCTATATCATGTAGCGATCTACTACATTTCCATGTCATGTGGAAAGTCATTGCATTATATGTTTGCATCACACAACGATTTGTCACATTACCAAATAGTGCATAAATTTATTGCATCACCATATTCCATAGTGATTAATTTCATTCACATCATGTGGATACTTATTGTATTGCCACACTACATGTATTTTATCACATGGACACATTGTGTAAACCCATTTTGCATTACTTTATTGCACATGCTCATATCACATTACCATATTGTGCATATCCACATCACATTACTACATCATGTTGCAAGGTGTGCGCCCTTGGTCTCCTTGTGTTGTGTAGCGTAGCGCTTGGGTTTGTGACATGGCTTAACTGCCTTTCGTGGATTCATTAACTTTGGCAGTTGTATCAGGCATTAATAGGTTGATCACATACACATATAATTAAACTGAAGTATTCTAACCTCAATAATGGTGAGACTAGATTGCTGTTGGAAGCCGAATAATGCTGATGAATATAACTAATCTGAATACAGTAAAATCCGCCAATCTTAGAGCTGTAAGTTCTACTACAGAGGCAACACAGCTCAAACTCATTCCCCAAATATGCTACACCTTATTTCCCAAACAATCTCTTAATCCTCAAATAGTATGGCTGGGTTTTGTTGGGTTTCAGGTCGCACCTGCAGATGCGCATTGGGGAAATGGACAGCTATGCACAAATAAACTGCTCTTCAAATTAGGAGGGGAAGCTCCCTCTTTTGTTGTTGATGCGTAAAAAGAAATGTAAACTAAGTTCCTATCTTTTTACTCAGCTGAGAGCACAAGGTTTATAAAACTCTATGCGTTGCAGCTGAGGTTTTTCTCTAGTTTCGCATATCTCGACTACAACTAGGCCTACTTTATAACTATCCTATCTCCTCAAGTAAATTTAGAGCGAGAGAATTTAGGAGCAATTGGGAATGGATGGATCACTTAGAAAAACTGTCTCTCAGAATGCATCCAAAGGCTCATTGCTCTTTCAGATTTATGCTGAAATAAAGTTTGTGCAAGTAATCATCAAACGATAAACTATATCTCAGGATTCCCTTGGAGGCGAGGTGCTCTTTCTGGGGTGTAGGCTGAAATAAAGGTTATTAGAAACAACATCAAATGATAGTCCTGATCTCTAAATTCCCTCGAAGGCGAAGTGCTCTTCTCGAGGTGTAGATTGAAAGAAAAATTACAAGAAACAACAAATATGAAATATCTTGAGAATTTTGGATCAAAGGCCCATTGCTCTCTTGATTTATTATCTCAAACTCGATCAAAGATTACACTTTTTGGGACAGCAAATTGTATGAAAGAGGACAATCATCCAACATTACGATCAACCAAAATACACTTGACAAATATTGAACACAAATACATGAACAACAAGAACGCAAGCAAACAGCTCAGCGTTTTGCTATAACAAGTATGATTCAAGAACATATACTAAGTGAACAAAGTCACAGGCCTTCGAGCTTAGCGTTTTGCTACCGTGAAGTAAAGTTAAAAATAATGAGCAAAGGTTGCTCTTATTTATAGAAACTCAAAGGAGTATGAAACCCTAAAGTCTCCTTGAGTTAACATTTAGTTCTTGCCAATCAACAAGATTTATTCATATGTCTAAAAGTAGGTAACCTAACAGTTAACTGGAAAGACTACTTCAGTTAACTAATTATAAACTAAATAGAACTCCAATGTACAAAGTTGTCTCAAAAAATAGACATGCATAAAAGGTGGGACATCGAGTTAACTTGGAAAGAGGCATCAAGTTAACTGCTTGCTCAAATGCTATTTTTGGAGAAGGTAGGACGTCCCAACTGGCAGTTCACACCTCATCACTTTGAGTAATCAGCTCCTCTAACTAGTTGTTAACTGTCTTTGCATTCGGACAACTGATACTCTTCAGGATGACATCATGTCATTGCAGCATCTCCTTGCCACTTGTAATTTGATCCTGAAAATGGCATCCCTTTTCAGCTACATCATCAACTTTACTGACATGGAAGCAACCTGACTCAACCTGCAGTCAACAAGGTCATCGCAAAAACTGCTACGGACAAAGTTCTGAAACTACATCTACACTTCAACGAGCTCAATGTATTCACCTCCTTCATGTTGGTATTGGCAAGGGATGGATGTCACCAATGTTCTTACAAACTTAACAGTGCTTGCCACACTTTTTCTGCACTCAGTCAATTGTGGAGATTGTATCACACACTTTTACGTTGTAGACAAGTTGTTCTTTTCAAGTGAAAAGCTTTTGTTTGTACTCATCCACAGTGACTAATTCATACGCCATTCTCAAGTTTGAGATGGTGATCTCATCTTGAGGCCTGCTTTCTGCTATGCTCTGTTTTGATTCCTGGATTTTTGTGCAGAGGTCATGGGCATTGTACCTCAATTGGTACAACTCTTTCAGTATGAATTGGCCCTAGGTGATGAACTCTTCCACTTGGTCTTTCAGGTGTCTTCCATATAGAATCAGCTGACTTAGCTGATTTTGTTCTACAGGTAGCTCCAGCATTTGTGAAAGCAAGGCAATGACATTGGAAGTACCGTGCATCAAGTTAGAGATATACTGCCGTAGCTGTTGGTTTTCAGCCTTGAGGGTCGCTTTGTCTTCACCATCCTTCACCACTCTTTCTTTTATGCTCACTGATGCAACCTCAAAGAGATCTACCTCAACTTGGCATATGCTTTTACCAAGGTTGACTTTCAACAAAGTGAAATTGTCAACCTCTACTTCATCTGCATTTTTATCCTCAGGTGGTGTGAAGGTCTTAATGACAATCTCGTTGTCAACATTCTTTTCCACATGGACCTACTTTTTGAGATGTTTCTCTAATGTGTCTTGGTAGACATGATCAAATTCTGCAAAGTCCAATTGGTAGGACGACTTCCTCCTCTTCCTACCCAGGAGATTCTCAAGCCAAGATGAGTCTCAACTAACCTCGCTGGAAGGATTGGTGCTAGTCCCATGAACTCCTAACGAGTGAGATTGTGTTGTGATGTCACGTGGTGGTGAATTTGGCTCCAAATTGATATGGATTGGAGACTACTACAGTGACGATTGAATAGGAAGCTCTGTTTCCATTTCTGGCACTATCTTAGCTGTATTTGTGGCTGTCTACACATGTTGCTCTTGCTGATTTATATCAGCAACTTGCATTTTTCCCTTTGTATTTCCTGACATTCTGCTTCCTTCGGGAGGGTTACTCCTTGCTTTCTGTCTAGGTTTCCACTTTGAAGTGGAAGGTAGTGAAGTAGTAACCAATGGCGGCTCTGTGTTTGGAATGACTACCTTCCGCATTCTTTTGGTGTCTAAGAAAATCTGGCTGTTCCTAACAACTCTGCTTGTCCTTTCTTCAATGGATATGCTTTCCTTGGCGTACCAATCTACGGACTGAAGTGGTTGCAAGTCAATTTGGTCCCTAAAAAATGTGGGAAGTATGACGTCCCCATCATCATCAGATAATCCTTCCACATCCTCTGACAAGAAGTCAGCGATCTACGAAAGGGTGAACTTGCTATAGTTGTGCCTTCGCTCTTCGAACTCATCTTCACAACTAAACCAGTAATCCTCCATGGAAGGTTTGTGTGAAGAATGATGACCAAGGTGTGCTGAAAAGTGACCCCAAGGGTCATATGAGCGTCTTTCAATGAGAAACTTAAGGTTAAGTCTCGTCATCTCATTGCTCATAGCCTTGGCGCTCGTTGCTAATCTGCACCTATAGATACCCATCTGAAAAGGAAAGTTGGCAGCTGTCTTGCGTTTGCTACGTAGAAAGGTATGGACTTCATGCAACTACTGTAGAAACTCCATGAATACCACCTTATCCGATGGATAACAGGGTAACATGGTTGGATGACCTAAGTATACATATACACGGATGTAGGTAAAAGTGGGGAATTGGATGAACCAATCCACCCAATCTACCATAGCTAACTTGGCTGCTGGTGAGATGCGTACATCATGATCAAGGTCCCTTACGGTGTGCATCGGGAATTGGTCGTTCACTTGCTTGAAGTGTTGTTTTGATTGTGTGAATTCAAGTTGCGAGAAATGTTTGTGAACCTTCTGCACACCCAAAGTTCCCACAGTGTTCAACCCTCTAAATAGGCCTTAAAAGGCTATTAGATATACGAGGTACGAACACATGTGGAATTCGTGGGCCTTGAAGAAATCGGTCATCTATTTGTGGAGAATATCGTTGATCAAGGTAGGCCAGTCATAGTGTTCTTTGTTGTTGACAAATTGAGCCATGATTTAATACATCCATGGCTGGAACTTGTTTGCCTCTTCTTGATCGGTGATACAATTGAGTAGTGTGATCATGATCGCGTACTTGTCTCTGAATTCTCCACGTCCCACGTTCTTTGGCAAGTTGTTTCTTTTCTCTTTAAGCCACCTTTCTGCCATTCTTTTCTGGCACTTTTCCTTTGACGTGTTGAATTCCTTTTCACATTCCTCCATGGATATGACCAAATTGTTCTCACAATGTGGAATAGTTAAGCATCTCTTGATATCCTTGGGCTTGAGACTGCATATTACTCTCCCATTTGTTGATTGAATCTCGCGTGTAGTAGGGTTGTAATGCTTTACACAAGCGATTACAAATTCCACGCTCTGCACTGATATGGGAAATGATGCTGCCTCAAGCAATCCGGATTGCTCAATATTCTGAAGTGTGCTTTGGTCTATGCTTTCTAACTTGTCCAAATTGACTTCTGGGTGTGACCAATGCAAATTGGTGTCAGCCGTCTACAAGAAGCATGAAGTAAGACCGATTTAGTCTTGTATTCAACCTGAAAGAATTGCATTCTGAAAACCTTGAAGATTGACTGGGCACACGACACTGTTTGAACAACTTTTCATGACGGCTAAAAATAGCCTCCTCAAGGGCCAATTTTTACAAATTTTTTTGAGATGTGGTTTTTGTTGGGGGTTATCTTTTTGAACGAACCCACAATGTAAGATTTTCGAAAAGATGAGTTTTCCTTTGACATGCAATAATGCCTTGGGGTAGAAGCTTTAGAGGCTCCAGAAGCTCTTTTTTCTCGAAAAATTCTGACACATGGGTATTGTAGGCGCCTGTGAGTTGATCAAACCCAGTTCGTTAGTTTTTGAAAAAAGTTTTTTGTAGAAACCCTAAAAAATGGGGGCAATGGGGAAACTTTTTCAAAGAAATTTGGCACATGGGTTTTGTAGCCAATCTTGTGCTAAACATACCTAGAAGGCCAGATCTGTGAAAAAAAATTCGTTTACTTGGACTTGTAAGAATATCTAAGACGAGAACAAAAGAAATATGTGGGGAGAACCTAGAAGTTATAAACTGCTACCCTAAATCTTTAAGAAAAACGACAAATGGAGAAACCCAATTTGATGAAATTTTGACAAGAAGATCTTCTGTCTCTGAAATGGACGTCCTAAAAATATGGAGTCTAGAAAACCATTCCTCTGTGCAACTTGATCTTGAAAACACGAAGAACATTGAAAGTAGCCTCTGATAGATCCTTCAAATGGCGTTGGAGAGAAAATATATGTATTTTTAGCTTCAACTTGCAAAGAATGATGAAGAATGGATGCCTAGGCTTTGATAAATATCAATTTGGAGTTGCAAGCATCAGTTAGGGCGCCAAACCCTGATCGAAGAGTTAATTTGCTTGGTTGGGAGTTAACTAGAACAATCTCCACCAATTTGGGATGCCTAGACATGAAAAAGTCTCCAAAAATCCTAACTGGGAGTTGACTTTTGGACGCCACCTTGCTAGTGTTGAAGATTTTCAACTTCTGCTTGATAGACAGCCTCCGTTCGATCCTGAATTCTAGTCGCCTGATTGATAGTGAAGCCTTGCTAACAAATTCACTGTGGTGTTGGATCAACTCCAGGAAGAGATGTTATTGGAAGTTGTGAACCTTGAAAACTGAATCTGGTGGCTTGAATTCTTGGGCGCCTTTTCCCAGAAGGGTGCTTTTTCTGCCAGACTTAGCCAATTTCTTGGATTTTTTTTAATTTCTTCAATTTGACTCTTTGTGCTTCAATTTGCAGTTGTCGGTGATTGACGACCTGCAGACTGGATGTTGAATCCAATGCGAAGTTGGAAAAATTCCGAAAAGGATGACTATATGTGCAAGTTCTGAAAACTGATTTAGGAGGCTCAAATTCTTGGGCGCCCCTGGCCTACAGGGGTGCCTTTGTGCTTTTGAGACACAATTTGCACTTCGTAACCCTTGACGAAATGCTCCAGTTTGACCCTCGTTGCTGGGAGTTTGATTGCTTCGATGTTCGTGCTGACGGTTTCATTGCGAAGACTGATCAACTTTGAAGAGGTCTTCTTGGGAGTCACGAAGCCTGAAAGCTGCATCTGGTTGCCCAAAAGGTTGTGCGCCATTTCCTAGGAAGGTGCATTTTCTTCAACATTTAGTCAAATTTTCACTTTCTTCAACTCGCCTTCGCCTCCAACATTTTTACGCTTTATCTTCGTTTATGAGTGTTTGACAAGTCCTGTGGACTGGCAACTGGAATCATCGTGAAGCTAGAAAGATTCAGAGAAGATGCCTTGGAGAAGACAACTGCTAAAAACTTCATTTGACTGCCTAAAATGTTGGGCGCCCCTGGCCTGCAGGGGTGCAGTTGCTTTGATGAATTTCAATTTATCCTCCGTTTCACGTGCTCACTAGATCAACAACCACTGTCGTTTGATATATCTTCTGATTTGGCTGTTGGATTCATCGCGAAGCTGGGCTGAATCCGGGGAGATCATCTAGAGAATGCCAATCCAAAATCTGACATTTGAGAGCTTTCATTCTTGGGCGCCCTTGGCCTATAGGGGTGTAGTTTCCCTTGATTGATTGTCGTCTTTAATAACTCACGCTTTTAGCATCTTCCGCCTTTGCCTTCGTTTCCTGGTGTTTGATGAATCTAGTGTACTCACTTGATGATTTGTCGGAAAGCTAATAGAATTCTAAAGAGGACGACTAGTTTTGCAATTGTTAACAATTGTAGTTGGCCTCTTGAATTCATGGGTGCCCTAGGCCTGCAGGGGTGCAGTGGGCTCCAAAGTTGGTCATTACTTGATGATTTTGACCTCCTCGTGCTTTAGGTTTACCGTCTTGCTTGTCTTGAGATGATCATCGTTGACTCGAATGCGTTCACTGTTGTAATTGATTTCACCATTCTGTGCGTACGAACGTTGACCAAGGCATTGACTACGTAGCATCTCTCTTGTAGCAAGGCGTGCATCTTCCAAACTTAGAATATTTTTAGAAAATTTCAACTTTTGAAATTCCCCTTTGTCATGAAGCATCTTTTCAAGCATCTTTTGCCATAAAATCTTCTTTGAAGTATTTGAGCCTTGGATCTTGATACCTGGTATTGGCCATCTACCATTAATGACCTCAAAGGTCTTATTTTTTCTCCTAAACAAGTGAAGTAGACCCACCAGAGTAAAACTTACTTTTTTGTGATTTTGACTTGACTAGTGTGATCGTGAAGTGAAATTAATCTATCAAAATCATTTTCAATTATTTTTGGAAAGGTCCAATTTTTTAGGGTTTTCCTTAAAACAGGGGTTTGAAACCCTAATTTTCAAAATTTGCAAGTATCCTCCTTGACATAAACCCACAAAAAGCCCATGCTTTGTTTGACCTAAAATTGACTTTTGACAACAATTTTACAAAATTTAGACCATTTTTACCAAAATGCCTTATTGAAGCAAAAAATTATTTTGGGTACATCTTTCTATATAGGTAAAATTTTCTATCCATTCTCTCTTAGATTTATTTTTGTAGATAGTTAAAGCAACTTGTAGCTTGTCTATTTTGATCATGTGGCAAATGCTACTAATTGCATAGATTTTATTTTATAGGTTTTTATGGAGTGCTCATAATAAGGAGTACAATAATAAATAAAAAATGATCAATTACTTTATAAGAATCAATTGATATCCTTTTATGAGTGTTTGGATACTTACTTTTCATGTTGGTTGAGAATGTCAACATACTTTGAAATGCATGCTCATGTTAAGCTTCACACGTGCATCAAAGTTGGGGTAAAATGTTATGGTGAAATTAGCATACCCCTACCATTTTCTATTTAGTCTTGTGCCCACCTCTGTAATGTCCCCTTTCTAGCTAGTGGTTTGAGGGACAAGGTTAGCCTATTACTACGGTTCTCGTAGGCTAACAGGATGATTAGGGGATTGTTCTGAGGGGTTTTAAGACTTGTTCTTTGTTACTTACTATTCTTAGTAAGTAACATCAGGGTCAGTAATGACATACCTGCAGTTCCTTGCTAAAAAAGAAAAGGAAAATATTTTATGCAAAAGTCAAAGTCAAAGTCAAAGTCAAGGGAAGAAAGTCAAATTCAAAGTCAAGGGAAGAAATTCAAAGTCAAAGACAAAGAGATTCAAAGTCAAAGGAAGTCAAAGTCAACTTCAGAGGATAAGGATTGCAAAATATCTTATCCACAGAGGATAAGGATGACAACTTAGGATAAGGATTGCAAAATATCTTATCCATAGAGGATAAGGATGACAACTCAGGATAAGATTGACAACTCATAAAGCAAAAATGTGAATCTTATCCATAGAGGACAAGGATGACAACTCAGAGGATAAGATTGACAACTCAAAAAGGAAAAAGAGCAAAATCTAATGTGGGCATGGGAAAGCATAAAAGCAAGAGAGAGAGCTTCATTGTGATAGACAAAATATTATATCATTTTTGAGCAGCAGCTGCAAGGTTGGAGTTTTCAGGCTGATTGAGGATGAATTCCCTCAGATAGAGTAGGTTCTACAGGCGTGCAAGATCGTCCAAGGTTCCTATTCAAGTTGGTCTCATTCAGGGATCAATAATTGGGCTTAATTTCAAATTTTGGAGTTAGAGAATAAATTAGATCATTAGTATTTCATTGCAGATCAGAATAATGAAATTAGAGTATGAATAAAATGTAGATAGCTTAGCAATAATTCAGCACGTGGGTAAGAGTTGGCTTCATTGCTTGGCACGCGAGAGTCTTCACTTGGCCGTACCATTCATTGCTTCCTCTCAGATCCAGGCGTCCTCATTACCAGCATGTTGTGAGATTTTTTATCAACAAAAGAGACACTTCTTTGGCACGTGTGAGCTGCCAGGTACAGGTCGTACCTTCTTGGGAGACGTGTTGGTTGGAAACAGTAGATTGGCCCCTTTTTCCAGCTGCTATCACACCTAACATAGGCGTCCAAGTTGAAGAATGAGTTGCAGACTTACTTCACATTGAAATTTCACCAATCTGGAGGTGGGTGTCCAAATCTTCATGCCAAATGAAGGTGTTGTTCAGGAAATCAGAATTCTGACATTTGTAACCAACAAATGGGTATGTTACGTTTGTGTTAAAAATCAAGAAAAATCAATTGGGTTTTGATTACTTTATGCATTTCCCTTTCCGTTTTCTTTGTACACAATTTTCTTTAATTTCTGGCACTGTTGTAGGTACCATTCAAAACACAAGAAAATCATAAAACAAACAAAAACAAAAATTCAGATCCAAACACCACAGGGGTTGTTACAACCTCAATTAGAATGTTTTAATGCAACAACATATCAATAAATGACATACTCTTGTATTAAGCTTGGCTTATGGCCCAGTTCCCATCCACATCTATTTCTTCCATATTCACACCATTTTTCATATAGTTGACCTCTTCTCGTATTGATTTTATCACAATTTGAATTTACTTCTATACATTTTCCCTTGAACTCAAGATAATTAGCTTATCCCTTTGGTCCATTTACATGTTACTCAAGATTGGCTAGGTTCAACCCTTGAGGTACATGAGAATGAATATGAAATTCAAGTGTTCAAATTTAAATTCCAACTTTCCCACTCCTTTTTATCAACCATTTTGAGCCTACTTAACACATGTTGTGTGTGAAATGCTATGTCATGGTATTTAAAGATATTCAATGTATAATTAATTGACCATCTAGGAAGATGGAAGATGAAGAGAAAATTATTAGAGCACTCTTTGATTTCGAAAGGAACAAAAAATATCACATATGCATAAAGGCTATTATACGTTGTGGAATATTGTCTTCGATATTTCTCATCACCATTAATCCAAGCCCTCAAAAGGGTTTCACCTATGAAATGATTATTAATATTCATAATTGCATGATTACAAAAGGAGAGAAATCTCCTTATAAAGAAAATTACAAGACAATGTTTCTAAAAAGAAATCATCGTTAACTGAAGCAAACTAAAGCAATAAATTGAAAGATGCTAAAATGAACAAAAACAAAAACAGGAGTTACTAAAAACTAGGTTAACTACAAGTAAACTTACGACTAACAAAAGCTAAGATGACCATTAATATTACATTTAATATTTTAATACCCTCCCTTAATGGTCATCCTACAAACAAAAACTAAGTCTACCCATATTCAAATGGTGTGCTGGTCCTCAAAAAGCATAGTATGCAAACTCCTTCTGCTCAGTATACTCTGCGACTTGAGCACTTTGCTGAGACGCTTCTTGGTTGGTCTTCTCATCAGCCAACCACTTTCTGCAAACTTCTGGATGTGACCAATCTTCCCACAATAATGGCAAGTAATAGATTTCTTGGAGCCCTCCTCCGAATCGCCTCGTCCTTTCTACTGAGTGGAATTGCCTTTGCCAACGTCCTTGGCAATAAATGCTTGTGCAACATTGGGAGACTCACTGCTGCTCCCAAACTGCTTCCTCCACCTATCCTGCTACAAAAGCTTGTTGCACAGTTCATCAAACTTCAAGTCAACATTGGTGGATGTAATGTTGAGCGTTTCAATGAAGTGTTCATAGGAACGTGGCAAACTTTTCAAAGTGATCACCACCATATCCTCCTCTTCCATCTTACGAACAATGGCCTCTAGTTGGTCGTGAATATCTTTGATTTTCGTCAAGTGCTCCTGCAAAGACACTTGGTCATCCATCACAATGGAAAACAACATATTCTTCAAGAAGAAAGCCCTTCCCTTGTTTAAGGTTTCATGAAGATCTTTCAAATGCTTCCAGATCTCTGCAACAGACTTACTAGTAACATCTCATCAGAGATAGATAATTTTAGAAGCATAACTGCCTCCCTATTACCTCTATCATACTTGTCTTGATCCTTCCCAACAGAGGTGGGACAAACTTTTGTACCTAGAACAAATGCATTCAGACACCAATACTAAAAGATGGTAAGCATTCTCTGCGTCCACATGTTGTAATTCTTTCCATTGAACCTTTGCATATTTTCCAACATAAAATTGGACAAAGACGCCATTCCTCCCGTTTTCCAAAGCACGAAAAACGAGGTAACACTGTGATCAGTTGGCACAACTCACAATTTTTCAAAAATCATGTAAAAAGAGGCTCAAAAACTGTAAGATTTTTCATAAAAACCTTTGAAAACTCTGAAAAAGTAAGATTTCTTCAGAAAAAATCCTTAAAAAACTTTAGCAAAATTTTTATAGAATTTTTTTCAAAAACTCTTCTAGCAAATTTTTTCAAATTTTTTTTCTTAAAACTCTTTGTAGAATTTTTTTATTTTTCCCGAAAAAATTCTATCAAAACTAGCTCAAGAATCAACCTTCAGGCTGCCATGAAACTTCTGAAAATCACCACAAACCCATGAACCAAAAATTTTCCTCTAGAAAAAAGAAAATTCCAATCAGAAACCCATCACAAAATAAAGATGCGGAACCCACGAACTCCAGAAAAAAGGATTTGAAAACCCTAGGTCGTGCCAAATATGAATTATAAATTTGGAATACCGTGAGAAAATTGCCAAAAACCCTCGCTTAGAAATCTTCTAGAAATTGCTTAGACCCACGATTTTTATTAAGACATCACCAAAAAATGTAGACGCAGAGCTACACAAAGCCAAAAACCCGTGAATGCAAAACCAAAACTAGTCGAAAAAACCTTCGTGCGCGGAAAAGAGGTGCAGAAACTTTTTGAAAAATGCACAGAACCCACGTTGAAACAGACACAGAAGGTTGTGAAAAGCAGTGGACGGCACAAAAAATTTCCAGTCGCGGTGCCAAGGAAAACCCGTGGAGTGTCCCCTATCCCGCCTTGCCCTAGAATTCGCTTGTGGATTAGGTTTAGGGTTTCTTCCTTTCCAATGAATGTTCTCTTTAATGAAGTAATCTTGGATTGAAATCTGCATTCATCATATGACGACATTTCCACACATATACACATGTTTGTTAGCATTAATATCCAGATATCCAAATATAAACTGTAATATGCACCCTGTTTTCTACCGTTGTTTTTTTTTTGTTTGTTTTGATTGATTTTGTTGATGTTTTTGAGGGTTTTACAATGTTTCATATAACCATAAAGTGCAGCAAAAGAAATATTGCAATAATATATTCAAACTCAAAAATTGAATATTACAGGAGGATTTTACAGTTGAAAATTCCGAATTTTAATAGCAGCCAAAATACTCAGTTTTTCGTTAAACAAATTACAACCTAGTTCATAAAATAAGGCCTATTATCTAAAACAAACATACCCAGAACCCTGGGTTGGAGTTGCACAACTTCTGTAGTGTAATCTGCCTTGGTAATTCATTAAAATGTGTTGCAACAGCGGGGGTCTTTGTCAAATCACCAAACCGATGGTCTCCAAAAAAGTATCCAATAACTGGAATGCCCTAGATGCCTGCACACAAGCCCGAAGCAAGCAAAATAACATCCATAAAGTGTACGGCCAGCTGTAGAAGAAGTACAACCAACATGAGAGGTGTATGAACAGCAAATAAGAATATGTGCAGCAACGAATAACTTGAAAACTTCACTATGTTCTCTCATAATCCCTTCAAATCTGCAAACTGAAGTCTATCTTCTTGATACAAAGCCTTCAATCGATCTCTGTTAAGCACCAATGTGTTTCCTAGCTGAAAACACCATTAAATCTCCTGACTGTATATTGCAACAGCAAAGATTGTAAGCCAAGAGGGATTTCGTCTTCAAAGCCCCTGAAAAGCCACTCTCAATGAGACTGAAATTCATTAACAATTTTCTCTCCACCAAGCCTTCTGAAATGAGCTCTCAACTCCCCTTTATAAAGAACTCCTTGATCTTCTAGATAGACCCAAGAAGAGTGTCCAACAAGCTTTTAGAAGAATATTTTAATATTCCTTGATGTGACTCCTCGATGTGACCCCTTGATGTGACCCCTTGATATGACCCCTTGATGTGACTCCTTGATGTGACCTCTTGATGTGACCCCTTGATGTGACTCCTTGATGTGACCCCTTGACGTGACTCCTTAGTGTGACTCCTTGATGTGACCTAATATTTTATTTTTCACTTAAGTCACTTTATAACCTATTAATATAATTATTTAATATTACCCTTTGACTTTGCACTTTTTGCATAGTAACATTAAATAATTAAAATAATAATTCTTCCTTAAGAGGGCCGAAGAACGGTGACATTACATCAACTTGGATTGGCCTCAAATTGGAAATGCCTAGGCCAAACACCCTCAGGATCCCTCTAATGCCGAAGTTAGCCCATAGGATCATGGCAAAAAGGGCTAACGACAAACCATGAACTAATTGGCTAGAAAGGGGACATTACATAACATAACCATAAATTCAACTATGAAGACATATGAGGAGTGGCATGGGTGGATCTGCCCTAAAGTCCTTTGCCAAGCCCAAGAGATTGTATACCACAACCCTCTCTTCTCAGTGACTTAGTACCTGCTTTCTCCACCCATGTCATCACCTCGGAAGACACTTAACCTACTGGGGAAAGTCAGGGGAACGTATAAGTGGTCTAGGCCTACCACCCCTCCATGGCCTCGGCAGATTCTTAAGTGGGTCCCCCACCCCTCCATGGCCCACCCATGCCTTCGAATTGGGTGGAACCTTAAGTGGAACTTCCACCCCTCCATGGCCCATCCTTGCCTTGGGTTCCAGGGGCAAAATCTTAAGTGGGGTTTTTAGGCACCACTTCCCTCAAGCCTTTCCTCCCTAGTAAGCTTGCAAACACTAGGAAGACAATCTTTTAAAAAATCAAATATATTTCCATTTATCAATTGCTCTTTAAGTTCACATTAACATCATTTCCTAGGATAATTATCATTATGATAAAACTAAGTATTACATCAATAAACAGTTTAGCAATATCTGACATATCTATGCAATTCCAAATTAAAGTAGAAATAGTCTATATCTACCATGGTTAGTCCTTCCTACTGATATATAAATAACATCCAGATTAATTGTATTTTAAAAGAGAACACTTTGATCTATATTGAAATTAGGACTGGTTACTTCTAAGATGCATCAACCTCAATAATCAAATTATGCTAGGCTGTAAATGAAATTTGTATGCTCAGGCATATTTGACAGCAACATTCAGAGATTAGTGTAGTCTAGAACCAAACAGAATGTTTATTTGCAAGATTTTGATCTTAATGCATTTGATGTTATTCATCTATTAGTTCTTATATTTGAAAAAGGCCAAATATTAATGCTAGTGAGAGTTTCACCTGATTTGCTGTATCTCTCCATGTATTCCTTGTTTCCTTACCCAATCGATACCTTTTGTTTTGGCAAGGTTCTCCTTTAATACCATTGAATAGGCAAGGGGTATGACTCTTCATTACATTCTTTTACCAAGGGACATGATCCTTAATTACTAATCGCTACAGTCAAGAGTAATTAATTTATTTAATATTATCTCTTAGTTGAAATCGATGTTGTAGAAAGTATATGTTCATTGCTGTCCTATTTTCTGCCACATTACTCAGAAATATTTCTTTTACCTAATACCTTTATTCAAATATCTTGTTGACTTCATTGATTCCTGCCTGCCCCCTTTTACAAATGATTTGTTTTGTCTTATATACCTCTCTAATGGAAAGGTTCACACCTTTTCACTAATGTTATTGCTATCTTTTACTAATCAATGCCTTTTAATATATTAATTTTTGCTTCAATAAAAATCATTGCTTTTTATTTCTGCATATTTTCTATAATATATATTATTATTTTATATTTTATATTTGTTTATTTTATTTTTTATATTTGTTGTTTTTATTATTTTATATTTATTCATTTATATTGATATGATATATATTTATTTTGTGTTTAATATTTATATTTGCTATATTTGACAATTATAATTGTAAGTATTACTATATTGCTAATATTCTTCTTTTATATATTTTAATATGTGTTTTATTTATTTATTTGCATTTCAACACTTATTTTAATGTTTTATTTCGGGGACATGACAGTCCACCCCACCCAAGATTGTTTGCCCTCAAGCAATCATAATCTAAGAGGTGTAATTTTAAGATGATGCTCCTTGTGGTGATGATATTAGCTTTAATAGGAGTTGGAAGTTTTAATCCAAGTGATGGTTATTCTGCTTATGCAGACAATGTATTGACTAATATTCTTAAGTTCTACTATTTCTTCATAGCTCTCAAAACCCACGAGTTGGAATTTGTGAATCAGTATAACTTAAAACCACTTGAATTAGAAATTAAAGCAGACAACCAAGTAGCTCAAACAAGCAGACAAGTAGCTTGAACAAGTAGACAAGTAGCTCGACCAAGAAAACAAGTAGTTCAAGCATACATGCAATCGACTCAAGTAGACAAGCAGGTAGCTCAAGCACGCAAGCAACCAGCTCAAGCAAGCTCAAGTAGACAAGTAGGTAGCTCAAGCACACAAACAACCAGCTCAAGCATGCAAACAATCAGCTCAAGCAAGTAGGCAAGTAGCTTAAGTAGACAAGCAAGTAGCTCAATCATACAAGCAACCAGATCAAGCAAGTAGGCAACCAGCTCAAGCACGCAAGCAAGTAGCTCAAGCAAGTTCAAGCACCTAGGCAAGTAGCTCAAGGAAGCAAGCAACTAGCTCAAGCACACAGGCAAGTAGCTCAAGCAGGCAAACAAGTAGCTCAAACAAGCAACCAACTAGCTCAAGCACACACAAGATGGCAAGAAAGAGGCTCTGATACCATTGTAGTGTCCCTTGGCCTGCCTTGCCCTAGAATTCGCTTGTGGATTAGGTTTAGGGTTTCTTCCTTTCCAACGAATGTTCTCTCTAATGAAGTAATATTGGATTGAAATTTGCATTCGTCATATGATGATATTTCCACACATATACACATGTTTGTTAGCATTAATATCCAAATATCGAAATATAAACATAACCATAAATGCAACCATGAAGACATATGAGGAGTGGTATGGGTGGATCCGCCCTGAAGTCCATTGCCAAGCCCAAGAGGTTGTATACCACAACCCTCTCTTCTTGGCAACTTAGTACTTGCTTTCTCCACCCATGTCATCACCTCGGAAGACACTTAACCTACTGGGGAAAGTCAGGGGAGCATATAAGTGGTCTAGGCCTACCACCCCTCCATGGCCTCAACGGATTCTTAAGTGGGACCCCCACCCCTCCATGTTCCACCCATGCCTTCAGATTGGGCGGAACCTTAAGTGGAACTTCCACTCCTCCATGGCCCATCCTTGCCTTGGGTTCCGAGGGAAAAATCTTAAGTGGGGTTTTTGGGCACCACTTCCCTGAAGCCTTTCCTCCCTCGTAAGCTTGCAAACACTAAGAAGACAATCTTTTAAAAAATCAAATATATTTCCATTTATCAATTGCTCTTTAAGTTCACATTAACATCATTTCCTAGGACAATTATCATTATGATAAAACTAAGTATTACATCAATAAACAGTTTAGCAATATCTAACATATCTATGCAATTCCAAATTAAAATAGAAATAGTCTATATCTACCATGGTTAGTCCTTACTACTGATATATAAATAACATCCAGATTAATTGTATTTTAAAAGAGAACACTTTGATCTATACTGAAATTAAGACTGGTTACTTCTAAGATGCAACAACCTCAATAATCAAATTATGCTAGGTTGTAAATGAAATTTGCATGCTTAGGTATATTTGACAGCAACATTCAAAGACTAGTGCAGTCTAGAACCAAACAGAATGTTTATTTGCAGGATTTTGATCTTAATGCATTTGATGTTATTCATCTATTATCTTTCAGTTCTTATATTTGAAAAAGGCCAAATATTAATGCTAGTGAGAGTTTCACCTGATTTGCTGTATGTCTCCCCTTATTCCATGTTTCCTTACCCAATTGATACCTTTTGTTTTGGCAAGGTTCTCCTTTAATACCATCAAATAGGCAAGGGGTACGACTCTTCATACATTCTTTTACCAAGGGACATGATCCTTAATTACTAATCGCTACAGTTAAGAGTAATTAATTTATTTAATATTATCTCTTAGTCGAAATTGCTGTTTTAGAAAGTATATGTTCATTGCTGTCATATTCTCTGCCACATTACTCAGAAATATTTCTTTATATTTCTTTTACCTAATACCTTTATTCAAATATCTTGCTCACTTTATCGATTCCTGCCTGCCCCCTTTTACAAATGATTTGTTTTTTCTTATATACCTCTCCGATGGAAAGGTTCACACCTTTTCACTAATGTTATTGTTATCTTTTACTAATCGATGCCTTTTAATATATTAATTTCCGCTTCAATAAAAATTGTTGCTTTTTATTTCTGCATATTTTCTCTAATATATATTATTATTTTATATTTTATATTTGTTTATTTTATTTTTTATATTTGTTGTTTTTATTATTTTATATTTATTCATTTATATTGATATGATATATATTTATTTTGTATTTAATATTTATATTTGCTATATTTGACAATTATAATTATAAGTATTACTATATTGCTAATATTTTTTTTTTTCGGTAAACTGTGGGGTAAGGGCCCACTCCCTTTTATTAAAACATAACAGAAACAAGTTACATCTAGCCTGTGACGCAAGAAGCAAAGAAGAAGAGGAGAAGAAAGAGAAGAAAGGATCCAAAAGAGAGAAAAAACCTAAAGAAGCTAACAGAAAAGGACAACCAGCCAGAAGTTCCTGCATCAGCAAAAACAATTAAACCACCAAAGTCCCAAAAACAAACTAAACTTTGCTCTTCTACAAGAGAAGAGCAGCCATTGTCCATTGAGATCCCTTTTCAATTGCTTCCTTGCCTTCAATACGAAGTTTCTCAGCCTCAGATTTTCTACCTTTCTTCGTCTTAGAAGACCCACAATCAAGCTTGGTTTTGCTACTCAACGTTTGAGAAATTCCAAGTTTCCAAGGGGGAGCCACCACAAAATCATTGTCAAAACAATCAGGATGTAGGTCATCCAAATCCTCCATGAAAGGGAAAGTGCCTTCAAAATTAGAACTATCCACCTCCGTCTCCGCAAGATTATCAAAAATATTATCAAGTAGGGGAGACGGCACCAAAGGAGGCACAGGAAGAGAAGTTGAAGGCAGAATAGGATCAAAATCCACAACAGGTTGAGGCTCCATGAACATACCATGATTTCTCCAAAGGAAATCTGCATTCGGAGTACTAGCTTTCTTGATCCATTTTTTGAGACATACTTGCCTAGTTCCAGACACTCTTTGAAGAGAGCATGCCTAAATTTTGTAACCAAAATTGTTGCTGTTACATCCCTTACATTGAGACTATGAGTTTGATTATGTATTTTTTTTTCTGATGCAAAGTTAGTTGCAAGTAACTGTTTCATGTGAATGTGAATTTGAGAATAAAATAGATGTTTTATTAGCATAACTGTAATGTTAACAATCTTTTTATTTTGCAAGTGAATTTATTGTTCACATGAAAATTGAATGAGATCATGAGATTAAATTTAAATACATATTTATATAGCCATTGAGAGCGATCTAACCATAATACCTGTTAGTGGATGCAGGACTGCTGATGCCTCGACGGAAAAGGAGATGTCATCAGGGAGAGGATATGGTAACAAGGTTCAATTTTATCGTCTACCTCGAGCCGGTGTATGACAGATACCTAAGTCGTAACTTGGCCATAAAACATTCAAAGAAATTAATCATTCTATAAGTCAATTTAAATATATATATAAACCTTTAATTATTTTAAAGAGATTTCAATTGATTAATAAATAATATAATTAAATATTATAATTTTGTTTGAGGAGTGATGCAATGTTAACATGTGAAAAA
This sequence comes from Sequoia sempervirens, assembly GCA_007258455.2. Taxonomy (NCBI): domain Eukaryota; kingdom Viridiplantae; phylum Streptophyta; class Pinopsida; order Cupressales; family Cupressaceae; genus Sequoia; species Sequoia sempervirens. The sequence goes on along the minus strand of VDFB02072274.1, from coordinate 99,525,245 downwards.
TTAACCTTTGGCATCGAATGCTTTATTTTCTTCTAAATTAATGGTCGTGGTTGTTATCCTAAATTTTTAACTCGTTTAAAAATTTGGGTAACCAATCAAAATTTTCTTAAAACTTGAGATTTTTCTTCTCTAAGGCACGCATTACGAGGTGCAAAGGGTGGAAAATCTCTGTTTTAGGTTGATTAACCTTTGGGCTACTCTTTTTCCCCTTTACGTTTCCATTTTCGTCGATTTCTGAGTTGTTTTTGGTGTCTTTTTCATCAATTTCGGGTTTTCTGAGCAACTCAGCAAATAGGGAAATTTAGACTCCAAAGCAAAATTGCTAAAGTGTTTGAAAAACCCGAAATTGCTTAAGTTATTAAAAAACCCGATTTTTGTTAAAGTCCTTTTATTTTGACAAAAAGCAAAATTGTTAAAGTGCCTTAAAAACCCGATTTTGCTTTAATGACTTCAAAAGTTCGAATTTCTTCAAAGAGTTCAAAATAAAAATTGTTTTTTTGATCTGAAAAATGCGAATTGGTTTAAAGTGAAATTGTTATTTTGCTTCAAAAACCCGATTTTGTAAAAAAGAGCATGTAAAGCCTCATGAAAAACCCGATTCATGACTTTGATGTTATTTTTCATTGTGAAAGCCTCTGAAAAATCCGATTCTTCTCAGATTCGAGCTGGTTGAATTCTTCTTTGCATTTATTTCCTCATTTTATGGAGATTTGGTCGACCTTAATGCTTCAAATTCGGACTTTTACTAGTAAATAACCGAGTCTCTGTCTTTTTCAACGCGCCTAGGGTTTGCTTTATCATTGTTTTCCAATCCGAATTCATCTCCAGGTATGATTCGCATTTTTCCTCTTTCTTTTAGTATTTTACTATCATCTATGTGCGTTTTATTTTATTATCAATGATATTGTCTTCTGCATACCGCGTTTTTGCTTTTTATCACTGTTTCAAAACGCGTTTTTATTTTTTACGCGTTTTTCTTTCTATCCTTCGCTTTCATCATGGTTATTTTTGTATATTTGTTGGTATTTTTGCTAGTTTTATCAAAACGCGTTTTCTTTTACTGGTTTTCTTTATCTTAAATACATTTATTTATCTCAAAAGTCCGCCTTCATACTAAAACGTGTTTTCTTGATACATTCTCGCCTCTTTCATTTACTTGTCTACTCACCATTTTCTTTCATTTCGTTATTCACTCTCACTGCCATTTATTCCTCCATTTCATTCGCCATCTCCACTCATATATCTCCATATTACCTCCATTCTCGCTTATATAAAAATGCGTTTTTCTCATATACATTCACACGCCTTCTCCATTTTACTGAAATTTTACCTTCCATCTCATTTCACCTACCTCCATATTTCATACATAACGCATTTCTCCCATTTTACCGTTCATTTCCAGCAATAAAATTTCATATATCATGCTCATTCCTTTCACTTCATCTCGCCACTTCATATATCCATCATTATTTTTCACAAAATAACTATTCACTTTGTGTTCATTTCGGGTTATTAGCCTAAAAATACAATTTCGGGATTTGTAATTAAAATAACAATTTTTAAATTTGCAAAGTTCAAAAATTGTTAAACTTCTGAAAAATCCCGATTGCCTTTGTGAAAATTGTCAAAGCTCATAAAAATCCCGAAATTGCAAAAAGCAGAAATTGCTAAAGTGTCAAAAAGTTCCGAAATTGTTCAAGTCACTCAAAAACCCGAATTGCCTTAAAAAGCATAAAAGTTGACCTTTTTGGACGAAGTTCCAAATTCAAGTTTAAAGATCTCTTTGTCTTGCTGTTTCAAAGAGACAAAATGCCGTTTTTTTTCATTCCACCATTTCATCCATTTCGAATTCATCTTCATTCACCTTCCATCTTTCTTTCAAAGTCCATTTCATTGTTCTAGGGTTTGAGTTCCGCCATGTCCACTCATGTTGATGCTGATGATGTGCTGACCTTATGGGGTTTTCACCGCAGTCTTGCAGATTCCTGTTCAATGACGGATGAACCAACTTCTCCAGCAGGCAAAAAGATGAAGTATAAGTTCGACAAATATCAGAATGAGATCTCTCCATCTCACGTTGTTTCAAACATCGATGAGATCAAAGATACAGAAATAGGGCATGTTGATATGTCTGAATTTCTTGAAAGGGCTGAGAAATCTACGTCTTCTGATATGCAAAAGTTGCTGAGAAGTCATATCCATCTCGTGCTTCTTTTCCTGTTGCTGCCCTTGAACCAGAATTCGTCCTTGCATGTGCAGCACGCTTTGATAGACAATCCAGGACAATTAAGGATGATGATGGCAACGTAGTTATCAGACTTGATGCTGAGACAATCAATAGAGTTTTCAGAGTACCTGATGCAACCACTTATTCAGAGATTTCATTGAAGAGTGCTCACAGACATTTTGAGCAGAAAAAGAGTGATTGTATTAAACACATCAACTCTAAATGGCTTCTAAAATCACGACCTTGTGCGACCCGTATGCCCAAGTTGTATCGGTCTGATTTTATAGAAGAAGTTAACGACATGATCACTCTTTTGAGCAGAATTGCAGGGTTGAAAGTTTCTAACATGTTTGAAAGCTGGATGTATAAGTTCATGGTTGTCATTAGAAAAGCACAACATCCAATTTTCTGGGGAGAAATAATCAGTGACTGTTTGTGCGAACAGCTTGCACAGGTTCCTACCACTCTGACCTTCTATATGAATTCATATTTGGTCTACATAGCAGCTTCCTTGAGACATTTTCCAGGCTTATCTCCTGAAGGTGACAGATCATTGGTGCCTGTATGGAAATATTATGACCAGCTGACTTTTATTCCAAGTCGAGCGCATTATAGAAGGGTACAAGATGCCTTCTTTGGTTATTTTATGTGTTTGTTTGACAAAGAGTTGGTAAATAACAGGGTATCAGATGCAGCTTGGAATAAGGTAAATCAATATGGCTGCTTGTTCCTTCAATTTCCAACATTCACCTATATGAGAGTTGGCTGCTTTGAAGACCAACCTTATATGCTCCCAAGATATCCAACTGATAAGATCATTCTGATGGAGCTGGGAAGGCAATTGATGTCAGTTCATTCACGTCAAGTTATACAACACAAATCTGGAATTGGTATTTCTTCACATAATCCATTGGTAATTGGCAGGTATTCTTTAACAACCTCTTCAAGAGCCAAAGCAATGGAAAATGAACTTCAGGAGATAACGTTGAAAAGATTCCAAGCTAGAGTGGATTTTGATTACAAGAGGATGAAAGATAAAATAAAAAGAGTCTTCACTCATGTTCATCGCATTGAAGACATTTGGGCAGACCTTCGGACAGAAAAGGATATATACAAAATGGATTATTGCAGGCTGACTTTGGAGCAAATTATTGATCTGAATCTAACTTTAATTCCAGAGGGAGTAATTGATGATAAGCAGATTTTGGATCCTGAGTACGAAGAACAGGGAGTTGCTATCGTTCTTCTAAATTAATTCAAATCGCTTGGAAACAAGACCACAATCAGTGCAAAATAGAGTAAAGTCTAAGGAGATTAATCTGAAGTAATCAAGATCGCTTCCATCGAAACGAAATGCAGATTCAGGTATTAAATCAGCAAGAAGGAGACGAGGTTCATGAGACCTCTACTATCCTAAGTGAGATAACTCCTCACATTGAGGCCCCAATACCAGAATCAGCTATATCCCCTATGTCTCCTATCGACAGTGATGTTGATTCCTTTTCTACCGTTTTTGTTCCTTCTATTCCACCACAAGAGACTTGTCATCAGCCTTCATCTGTAACAAATGCTCCCATGATGAACTTACCTAGTAACTTCAAGAGTATTTTTGATATCAATCCAATCTTTTCAGCCATGTCAGAAACAACTCTTCCAGAAATTGATACGTCTGTAACGAACTTTGATTGTTTCATGGCCAATCCTAGTTGTAATTTATCTTCTGAGCAAAACATTGTTGCTGTACAAACTGAGGCACCTTCAAGAATTTCTGTTGTATCACAAACTCAGGCTATTTCTACTGAAACCGCAGTTGCCATTTCAGATGTGACAACCTTGGATCTTCCTCCATGGTTAAATTCAATTGCTCCTAAGAGAAAGAAACAAGCAGTGTCTCCTGATATTTTTGATTTCCAAAAATTGAAGAAATCAAAACCAGTAATTGCAAAGAAAGCAAAAACAGTTTCACAAGTTTTTGTTGACAGCAACAGGATGAAATATGCTGAAATTGCAGAGCCTCTAGTTGATAAACCACATGAAGAGATGCAGGTATCCGATTACAGGTTCACAAGGGTGGAATTGGGTAAGCAGACTCACGCTAATATGATGCAGGATGCTCAGAGTTCAGTGACAATTCTGACACAAAGCTATAATGAACTTTTAGCTAAAAAGGAAAAACTCAAAGAAGACAATGCTCAGCTGGTTTCAGTCATTCAAAGGATTACAGGATCATCAGAGGCAGTTGATTCTCTATCTACAGCTCCTCCAAATGAATCAGTTAGACAATTAGAAAGAATTGCGCAAAAGGCCAAGGCAATTGATTCATGGATAACTCAGCTAATTGAGCAAAGTATTCCAATGATTGAGAAGATGTTGCAAGTTTTCAAAAATGTCAGAATAGCAAAGATAAAACTGAATCAAACTTTAGAAGCCTTCAAGCAAAGTTTGGAAACGCTTGAAAAAGATTTAAAAATCTGGCATGAGATAGATCAGGTTAAGTTACAAATTCTATGCAACAATTCTATCTTGCCAAACAGAGAGAAGTACATAGAATTTGAGGAACTTATGACAAATAGATCATTGGTCATTCAAGATCTTATCAAAGATATCCAAGCCACTTTAGAAATGAATGATGAAGTTCAGCAGGATATTCTTTCAAGTTTTGAAAAGATCTCATGTACAGTTTTGAATCAAGAAGATGAGTTACTTGAAGCTGATTCAGTTACTTCAGATATGGCAGCCAATCTTCGTCAACAAATGGAATCAGAGCAGTTTTCTATGGATTCGATTCAAAAGCTTATCAATCATCAAACAATCCTTGAGAAAATGCAAAATACTTATGAAGAGCATAGATTGGCAACTATCAAATATTTTGATATAATTTTGAAGACAGTTGCAGTGGCCAAGAACACATTGGGTCCAGATCCGAACGAGTTGAAGACCATCATCAGCAAATTCTTATCTTTCAAAGATAGGAATGAAACAATTAAAAGTTTTAGATTGTTTTATGTAATTTTACTTTCGACAATATATATGTAAAAACAAATTTTGCAATTGCAAGTGTTCTTTCCTTGCAATTTTCGAAAATGTAATTACATGTAAAATCTTACAAGACAAATCACAATTTGGATTGTAATTTTGAATAAGTCAATCGCAATTAGTTATCGGTTGAGAGATTTTCTCAAGTTTGTTGAGATCCTCCCACCTTTTTCTCCAGACCCTCCTCCTATAAATACTTGAGGGGTCTATTGTAATCTTTATCTTTTTAGCAAGCAAGAAAACTCTGCAGAATTTTGTACTCATAAAGTCTTTGAGCTTTATAGTGAAATATTGTGAATTTTCAAGTAATATCAAGAAGCTGGAATTTCAGACTTTGAGCTGAATTCTTGTTTTGCATCTCAAATGTTCTTATGTCATTTTGGATCATTATTATTTTGTGATTACTTGAAAATTGTTGAAGGTTGCTGAAGAGAGATTCAATTTAAATATCTGCAGACTTTGTGCTGTAAATCTGAGAATTGAATTCTTAGTTAGTGTTAGAAATAGAGAAGAATTATAAGTCTTTACGCTCATAGTATTTCTCATTTAGAATAGTTGAAAGCATACATTATAATTACAGTCTTTGAGCTGTTTTATCTTGTATATTTCCATAAAGTAATCGTTCTGAAAAAGGTTGATAGGATTTCATTCTTCAAGACTTTGTGCTTATCGAATTGTTTTCCCGTCCCGGAGGAAATAACGGAAGACTTTGTGCTTTCAGGAAACTTTATTTCCTTTCTCTTAATTTCACTGTGTAGCTGTTGTAATAAGTTTTAGTAACATTTACTGTGTCTTTTCTGTGAAGAGAGAAGAACGTAATCTTTCCTGAAACAAGAGGAACGATTGCTATCCTACCCATATCAGTTTTATTTAGTTAAAGGGGGAGCCTTCCCTTAATTAGGAGAGTTCAAACTCACGTGCTGTGGTTGAAATCTCAATTTTGTACGCTTTCACGAGAATACAAAATTTCCAACCAACAGTGGTATGGCGTTGGGCTTTGTGCGGGATTTGGAGCTCACCACTCGTGTTTGGGAAATGCCCAAGAATGGGCAGAAGAATGGTTTCTTTGGGAAACGCCTGGGAAAGACGGGCTCCTTAAGAAAAGTAGACTTTCATTCATCATTTTTTTATCACCATCTCCCCGCATTTCACATTCTTTTTCTCTTTGGTTCATGCGATTTTCTGTGGCTTCGTACAAGTTCTCAATTTGCCATTTCGATTTTAGCTCCTTCATGAGTTTTCCTTTCACTCTGTGCTCCCGTTTGGAATCTCTCTCTGTTTTCATCAGTGTTGATCGAGCTTAATCTTTTATCCATCTTCTTCTTTGAGTTCAGCTACTTTGAGATTTATTTCTTGGGTTAAGTTCTATTGAGCCATTGCTTGCGTTGGAAGTCGGTTTGCTCTTCCTCCATTCAGAATAGTGGTGTTGAATACCAGTTGCCATCTTGGGTAATCTTCCACGTCTGAGAGAGTTGGGGGTTCTTTTGGCTTGTTGTATTGCGGAGGGAAGAACTTAAATATCAAGTTTCAAATTAAGTATCTCAGGCAAGTATCGATTATAATCCTCCACTGCTTTTGTATTGATGCATAGATGCAGAGTATTTCTGAGTTGCAACATTTCTGATTGTAATTTTCTAGGTAGCCATCGAATAAATGTCTATGTGAACAAGATTAAATTGAAATGCTTTCTTTCACCCTGCCAATTTATACTTATAAAAGAATGGTTGTTGTCTTAGTGAAGTAAGTCGAATTGATTATTCTTGCTGTTAATGCCGATTTGATACTAAGTCTATAGTGATCAATCCCCATTCCCTGTTGAGCCTGGAACAATGTCGACTCTGTAATCAGTCATGCCTTCATTTATATATTTTTTCGTTTTTCCCCAGATGATTGTGGGTCCGAATTTCGTATCTGTTATGAACTTGAAATGAATATGGAGTTCTTCTTTTCTTGGTTGTGTTCAAGCCTTGTTTGGTATATGGGTTTGCTGGGTTTATAACTTGAACAACATCCAAATTGAAATCTGGGAAAATGTTTTATTATATTTCCAAACAATCTCTGTCTAATCAACAAATAAAATTCTTGACCCAGGTTTCATTCATTTTGCTGTTAGAATTCTTCTGAATACCAACATATAAGTATATTTATTGAGATCTTGAAAATCTCTCATTTTCAATTAGATTCACTTAATGGTTAAGTTATACCCTGAAACTTATGAAAAGAGAATCAAATTGACATTTAATCATTAAACTTGAGACTTATGTAATCATGTCGAGCAAGGCGAGAGTGCTGACGGCGTAAGAGTGCCAGTAAAATAAATGAAATCCTTGGCCAAGGTACGATGCTAGATTCAACATCTGTCAGCCATCAATTACCAGATGTATCACTGATCTGAGTAATCTTCTAGTTGGGAGGTACCCATAGTGAAGGTTCGATCAGGAGATACAGGTACTTGACACCAGGCTCAGAGGCATGATGATAGATTGATCCTTGCTAACTACCCTTGTGAAGGGACAGGTTCCTTCAGTTGAAGGAACACGGGAGACCAGTAGGTCTTCAGTTGGGCGGTAAAGCCCCTGATGATATCTTCTTTTCTCATGAAGACAATGACAAGAGTAAATGCTTCAGCTTCTTAACTGTAAACTCCTGAAACTCTCTCTCTCTCTCTCTTATAATATTTGAAAGGTTACATAGCTTGTAATTGATCAGTTGTAATTTTATTGAAAGCATTGAAAAGTTAGTTAAAGTTCGTCTGTGTTTCTGTTATTGGAATCAGTAGATGTTTCCTTTCAGTTAATTCAGTTAGACGTATCTTTTCAGCTGAACTGAACTTAGAAGTTAGTTGAAAATCAGATGTTATGTAATTTACTTTATTTAGAATTATTTCCGTTAAAATGAAAAGAGAACACCCTAGATGTGAAACAAGTTAGTTACATTTTCAGCTGAAAGTAGTTGGTTGGTTTTCCTTATTTAACCGTAGAACCGATAGTGTATTACAGTTGCAATGAAAACAACGAAATGGAAGCCCTTCATAATTTAAGAATTGAGTCCAGGAGCCGAAAGAAGATTGAATCATGATTGAATGAAAAAGAGGTTTAGAAAGGTCAACCATAGCACAAACCTTGATATACCTTCGAGCACTTGCCAACTCCTCAGAATCAAGCATAACGAAGGCACCCACTTGATTGATCAATGAACTGACGAGTTTAGCATTCCACATGACTAAGGGAAAATTATAGAGCCTGATCCAAATGGGAACATTAGTGATCTTAGTGGTAGCAGGATCAAAAAAGGGAGACCATGGAGCAAGAAATGTGCCAGACTGCCCAGAAACCCAAGGGCCCTTCTAAACCACAAAAGAACAATCAACAACAAAATGGAAAGTAACTAGAAAAAGCCAAAGTCCAATGGTTGAAACACAGGAGTAGCCAAATTACTCCAAGAGGATCTATCCCATTCCAACATGGCTTCTATAGGCATCCATCTCCTCAGAAATCTCAGAATCACCGATCGATCCCCAATATCAGCAAAAATCGCATTGATATTTTCATCAGGAATAAAGAAATTTGGTGGGGCATCAGAGAAAACCACCTTTGAGTCTCCGTCAGAGAAAGAAGAATTAGCATATTGAGGATCAAACCGATCTAACCGAAGCTTATGTCCCTTCGTATAGGCCTAGATCGGGTACCACTCGAGAAGTGCTCAATGCCTATGAAAAAAAATTAGGTGTCTCAATACCCACTACATCCGTATGCATGGCTGAAACAAGACCCTTGATTAGTGTCTCTTCTGCTTCCCAAAGGCCTAACACTCTCAAGGTGAGCAAACACCCCTTGGGTTTAGTTTCACCCCTTCGGCGGTGGTTACAGCAGTGGTTTTGGAGGTGCCTCCGGAGGTGGTTCTGGAGGTTCCACTGGTCCTTTGTCATCTTTTGACCTTGTTTTGAACGCCTTGCTTCAAAACATGGGTTGAATGCAGAACCAGCTGGCAAGCCTCTCCTAGGCCTCTGCCCAGCCTATCTTTCAACCCTTCTTTCGACATAGCCCATTGTTAGTAACAATTCTAAGTACTCCCTTCCCACAAGGAATGGAGATTCCCAAATTTGAGAAGTATGGTGGCAAAGGGGACCCACAAACGCATGTGTCCGCCTTTAATGCCATGTGTATAGACTTCTTCCATCACGATGCGTTGATGGCCAAATTGTTCCCTTGATCTCTTAAGGATACGGCGCTTGAGTGGTACTATCCTTGCCTGAAAATTCTATTTTTTCATTTGACCAACTTGTAAATCAGTTTCTTCGACAATTCCAAGCCAACATTGGATCGAAGATGATGTTCTCGGATCTCATCCAGTGTAAGCAGGGGGACAACGAGAAAATAACTGATTTCATAGCGTGATATCAAGCACTCTTCTCACAAATCTTGTACTTGCTGCCCGATTCTGATGTGTAGAAGGTGTTCATAGGTAACCTGCAGAGACCTCGGTAGGAAAAGTTTGCCCTTATGAAATACCCTTCCTTTGCGCATCTGTGTGCCGCGTTACGAGAATATCATCAAACAGTAGTTCAGTTCAGGGGATCCTCCTTGTGTCCTGTTCAGAAGGAAAATCTATTGTATCAATCTTAGGAAAAGGTAAGGTTGTTGCGAATGTAGTAGCCGCAACGAATGATAACAGCCTTAGATGCAAAAGAAGGTTCACAAAGTTAGTGGAATCTTATTCTTCCATCTTGCAGAAGTTGCTGAAGGATAAGATCATAACCTTGGAAAACCCTAGACCTCTCAAGGAACCCTATCCTGATTGGTATGATGCAAATGCCTTCTGTCAGTACCATCGAGTTAACGGACATGATACCAAACGTTGTATGCGCTTGTGTCACGAGATACAAGACTGCATCGAGGACGGTACTATTTGTCTTGATGGGAGTAAACAAAATGCAAATAAATCCTCAACGACCCGTTTCGTTAACATGGTCACAGTTACTCCTTCCATGCAGCCTGCAAATGGCTCGCAAGACGTGACATTCACCTCGCAGAACATGCCCTTGAATAATAAGCCCTCTCCCCTCTACATTCCCACTCGTCTCAATGGGAATATTGTGATAGGGGTCTTAGTTGACCCTGCGAGCTGAGTGAACGTTATCACAAAAAAGACGTGGTTGAATTCATTATAGAGGGAGGAGTACGAAGAAACAAAGTCTACCATCCATACGCACAATGGCCTTTCTCTCAAGCCGTATGGCTCAATAACTCTTATCTGTCCTAGTTGGACCTAGGGCCGTGGACACCACCTTTGACGTTATTTCGCAATCGGATTTGTTCAGGGTGAAGTTAGGCATACCTTGGCTAACTTCCATGAACGGAATCGCTTCCATCATTCATAAGTGTCTGAAATTCTCCCATGAAGGTGTTGTGCACGTCATGCATGACATTGGGTACCAGCCGTTGGTGTCCCATGGGGGCTACTCATTGGATCATTTTTGGCCTGCTCCGGTCGGTCTGCTCCCTCCAAGAACGGACCTACTTTATTGAAACTATGTAAAGTATAAGATCGGAGGTAAGGAACAACCGAAATTGACCCTTCCAGTAGTGCAGCAGCAAGCTGCCTCCTCTTCTCGAAAGGGAAAGGAGAGGCCTATTCGTCCTCAGGGTGCCTCTCTCGCTCCTCTTTCTGAAGAAGAGTTTTGGATGTCTGCTCCTGGATTTCACATGAGAAGTCCGATGGTGCCTGCTTGGTGCTGTAATGTCCCTTGCTAATTCTGATGTAAATTTTTAGTTTTCTACCTTGGACATTTTGCAAACATTTGTCCTTCAATCTCCCGACTTGCTGTTTGACTGATCTGATTTGTATTTTTTCTTGTGTTTGATGTTTGCATACATTGAAATGACTTTTAAGAAATAATCTAAATACTGAAATGTAAAGAGGATGCAATGCAACAACTATTGGTATCCTTCCAATGAAAATATATGATTGAAATGACATGAAATATGCACTTACAGCTGATAGACATTACTACAAACAATTGGCATGCATAATTAGACTCAAACTCAGACTGAAACTATCACCTACAGCCAAAGGCATTTTTACATCCACTTCATATGCAAATTCCCTGACAATTAGTATTGCAAATAAACCTCTAAATCTGATTAAAATTTCTTCCTACAACAGATATCTCTAAAATAGAGATGGTTTACAATCTTTTAACTGATATGCAAATACATACTGCTGTGCATTAACTACAAACCAGCACTTAATGGAATGGAATTCAAATTCTAATTGACAATGATATTCTGAAATTTTACAATGTAATAGGAAACTTAGGAATAACGCTTGTGAGAGATGTCCTGTTGGAGTGAAGCTAGCGAATGAAAGACACAAGTAGAAAGACTCCTCCCAACAGTTTGATGCTTCCTGGCTATAGAAAGTTAAATAGTTTGGTTGACTTGTTCTTGCCTGAGTCTCCCCGTTGATGAGCAAGCTTTAGATGTATTGATCAAACTGAGAATGATGTGTAAGCAAAAGGCCACGTATGAACTCTCCAAAGCTCTCAACGGCATACATAAATATGATGGCAGCTCCAATAATATATTTATCATTGAATAAATCGTGACTTTATAATATTGATTAGCATTCTCGACAAATTGTATCTATTTGCTTGAATATTATTCAAAGGTTTCTTTGCCTTTCCAAATAACATTTGTCGCAACCTTTGCAAGATATAATTTTTGGCGTCACTTCCAATCTTTGTTTTATTTGAAATGAGCCAAAGTATGAAAACCCGATATAGCTAACTATTCACCAAAAATAATAAACCCATATAATAGTGGATGGAAAATACGACCTTCAAAATTCCACTTTATCGCTCCATAAAGAAATTATCATTTTCTCAAATATTATTTTCCATAGTTATTTTTTCCCTTTTAAATATTACTCAGAAATAATTACTGAAAATACTCTGAAGATATAAAATGTCAGCACAATAATCAAATGCAATAATAATCCAGCTATTGCATTAATTTAGAAATAATTGCAATAATACATCAGCTATTGCAATTGCTCAAATACATAGCTCCTCAGACAAGCTGAATACAATCATTATTCTCCAAATTTGGTTGAAGACCGTTAAATTTGTAATGAAGCACTTGTAGAAACCTTGGATGGATTTCTCAACAATTCCAACTAGGGTTTGAGCAATGCAAGCCTTAGCTTTTACCACGCAGGTATGAGAAATAGAAATAATCCAAAACATCATCAAAATGACTTGCATTCAGCTTCTTATAAAGAATTCTCATTCACCTCCAAGAAGCTTCTAGATTAAAATATTATTTTATTCACTTAAGTGACTATGATTTATTATTTTATTTAGTCACTTTATTAAATTAATTAAATATAAGGTCATCCTTAAGATATTAATTTATTGGAATAACTTTATAAATAATTAATCTAATATTTAATTAAAATAATCAATTAAGCTATCCATTTGAAATATCATTAATTTTGACAACTTAACCAATTAAGTTAATTAAATCACTTCACCTCCAATTCAGGGACATGACAGTCCTCCCTTCCCAAAGATTGCTTGCCCTCAAGCAATCCGCAATTGCCAAACCATCTCAACTGCCACAACACTTGGAGCCCGAATGGAGAATCAATTGCACATGTTTACCAACCACCCGGATCCCAAGTGATCTTGCAACATATGCAATCCCATAACCTCTGTATGTAATTGGAACCCAAGAGGCTGTCAAACTCTGTCAACCAATGAAACCAATCAACCAACAATGGAATTCCTGGATCCCAACTCTATAAATCAACCTCATCATGCCAACTCCAAGTATTGTGTTGATACACCTCAGATATCATACCTGGATCCCATGAATAAATTGGAAGTCCATCAACCTCAACATCAATTCACTTCCGCTATGCCACTCTGATACCCCCTAGAGTCCAATTTGACCAAAACTCAAAACCTTGCTTCTGGAAATAATCTATTGGAAAGGGAAAAGTAAGAAACTTGGACTCATCACTTGAAGTCGGAAATGTATCTCTCCAGAGTGGACTTGAACCCACTTCTCTATGCCATCAATGACATAGTCAGATCCTGTGTATGTGGGTTGAACACAAATTGATGAGCACACCTCAAGATGTAATCGAGGTGGAACTCCCCTAATTGCACCAATGGAAAACCCGAATAGTCAAGTGTACTCCATCTTACACTGTCATCATCAGAAGAAGACTCACATCTCAAAACAGGACGAGTTGGTCTTGCAGCAACGCCATCAAGACTTCTCTTAGAAAGCAACTGCAAGTGTCCTGACTCACTTTCAGGAGTGAGAAGAGTACCATCATGAATGCCATCTACTGCCTGGAAAGAAGCTTGATCAATATCAAAATCCAACACGCAAGACCTAGGAGAAACCCTCTTCTTCTGATAGAACTGTCCAATGTCAACCTCTAAAGCATCTAAGTATAGCCTGGTCCTCAAATCTCCAATGATGCCTGAACCTGCAACCATGACTGATGTGTCTATGTCATCCACAAACCAATCCACATTGAATGGTCTCCTACAGATGTGAAAGATGCCTAATGAAGGTGCATAAAAGCATATACCAACATTTGACAAGCTGCTGGCATAAATCAAAACAACACCCTGTAACCTGTGAATCATGTCCATGATGGAGCAAAAAGTATCTCTGCTGCCCAAAGATGAGAAGAACTCATCATCTCTCCATCCTCTAACTCCACAGTGACCATCCCGATCACTTTTCTCCATACCAACAGTTGTTGCCCTCAAAGTGTCACCTGATAGAACTCCAACCAGCAAAGGAGGACAGTCATCAATCAATGAAGTAGGAGGTAAAACCCAAGAGGATGGCGCTGGAATACTGTTGCCAACATGTCTATCTCCAACCCATAGACTAAAATCAATCGGCAACTCAATCATATACCTGTCAAGATCAAGAATGATGCATCCATCTTTTACCAAGTCCTACAAACACTCATTCTAATTTGGAATTAGGACAACACTAATTCCATCAAAAGAAATATCCTCAATGCGCTGATTAGGTGTCTCAACACAAGAGGGCTTAGGCTGCTCGATGTACTCATCATCCAACTCAGTTGCTTCACTAGATGATGGGCTATTTTCTTCAAATAGAGAAGATGGAACTTGTGACCAAATGTAATTAGCTCTCCTGTAGTCAATTGTTCCTTGAACTTATCAATTTTCTACTCAACCAATCTTCTTGCGAGATCATATGCTGCAGATGAAACATGCAATTCTCTTCTCCAAACAGCTAACAATTCAAATCGCAACTGCTTACAAACATCAAAATCTCTATCAAGGATCTTGAACAGGATGTTGAACATATCTGTCTTCACCTTGTTAAGGCATTTCCTGATTATCGATATGAAGCAATCAAATAGTTGGAGAATAAGATTGTCATAATCAAACATGATAACATATAAGTGCAACTGTGCCATCACTTCTAGATTTTTGATCCTCTTATTGAAAGTAGGGATTTTGATGTCTCTTATCCCATTAAAGCTTTCAATAGTCAACTGCATGACCTCTCTCAATTTGTCATCATCATAGGGAACTATAAACCTCATAATTTCACTTATGCAGGTGACAATTGTCAATCTTACTTCTTCATCTTGATGTCTCATCAATTCTGGCTTGACCAATGAGTGCACCAATGGAGACAAAGCTGTACTCATCACCTTAGAAGGTGATTGATTGATTTTAGATAAGCAACCTTTAGCCACTTCCAAAATGCTCAAAAGCACTTCTTTTGACTGAATGAGTCATTAAGTTTTATACCCATGGACATGCCGAATACCTCAGTGGTGTCCGCTGTGGTTTTCTCCTCTTCTTCCACACCTCTCGCCTCGTTTGTGGGGAGTTCACATCCTCCGAAAAAGCAGAAAGCAGAGGTTGGCCCTTCTAGCAATGGGGGGCGTAAGAGGAGCCAACCTTCTTCAAAGGGTGGTCCTGTGCTAGCTTGTTCCGTCCTAGTGGCGGAGCAAGTTCCGGCTTCCCTTGAGTTTGTCATCGCTCCCGAGTCACTTAGAGAGCCTAGAAGTAAATCTTGGGCGCCGTCCTCCCCGTCCATTGAGGTACCACATGGCACTTCCGTAAAGTACATGTTCAACTCTTTGGACGAGGTCTTGGCCTTGTTGGCTATCTTCGCAAAATCGCTGACCATAGCTCCACAAGAGCCGAGTGGAGAAGACCTTGTCGGGCCTTCTTCCTTAGCCCTTGTTGTGGGAGGGTTGAAAGCTCCTCCCTTTAATAATCCACCACTGTAGGCTCGTCCGCCTTCCCCTTATAATGATCTAGATTGGGAAGTGAACGACATCTTGGTCGATGAGTGTTAGGGGGAGGCCTCTTCTTTATCTTTAGATTAGGTGTGTGTGTGTTGTGATGTGTTCCCCTGTGCTTGAGTTATGTGTTCCTGGATGACCCTTGTCACCCTTGTTGGTGTTTGGATATAGGAGTGATTATGTGTTGTAAACCTTCCTCTATTTGTATCATCATTCTTCCTCTGTTATGTGTTTTGATTTTCGGCAAATTGGGGACGATGCAAAGCGTTGGGGGCATTTAGGCTTCCCTTCCATGTTAACCCAATTTTTTATTTTTACTTTGTCTTCTTGTGCATTCTTAACATGGTCTGATATAGTAGGGGGCTGATGACAGTTCATTTATATACTATTATTCTACTATACTTATATATATTTATGAGCAACTTTGACCCCGAAATATCAGATCACCCCTGTGTCCCTTGTTCGTGATGTTGCTAGCTCTCTTTCACTCTTTTCTCTTCCTCTCTTCTTTGCTTGAGTTGTCCCTCGTATGTGTGACGTCATTTCTATGATACTTTGATTTTCAAAAAGTGCATTTGTTGCCAATGAGTCCTTTCTCAAAAACCTTTGCAAACCTCTTCAAAAATTGCATTCTCAACTAAGGCCCCCAATGTATCGTGTTTCCTTCATCATGGGTTTGCAAAAACTTTTCTCTGAGGAGGGAGCAACTTTTTCTTGTGAGAGAAGCCTCGACCTTCCCCTTGCAAGGGGGCATTTTCTTCCTTTCAAATTCCTTGATGAAGTGAACATCTTTCGAAAGGATTCCTTGATGATGAATTGATTTGAAAAAAAACGTCTCTTTTGCACTTTCAAACAACACGTACCTTGAGTGGACCCCTCTTCTTTTGAAGGGTTCCCAAGGGATCCCTTTGAAAGCCTTTCAATTTGTTGGCTGTCTGCGTGATTGTCTACTTGTTTTCTTGCATGGCTGCTTTTTGTTTTCTGACATGTTTTATCTGCGGATTAATATGTTGCTTTGCAGGTGCACATGTGAAGCCGCTTTCCAGTCCGACTCTGCGGAGTTGCCTTACAGTAGGCTTCCTTCATGAGAGAGTACTTGGAGAATGCCTTCTTGTAGGTCTGCAGGCCTGTAAGGCGCTTGCATCTTACACTGGGCTTCCTTCATAAGAGAGTACTTGGGGGAATGCCTTCTTGCAGGTTTGTGGGCTTGTAAGGCACTTACATGCGAGATTTGTCCATCGTTGGTCTAAGGGCCTTCAATGTACTTTGTGCAACTTCATAGTTTTGTGGAGCTATGGAGTCCTTTTGTTTGAAACTCCTCAGGAAAGAGTACTTGTGGAGTCCTTTGCCTGCCTTGCGCTTTCGAGTTCACTAGATCGCGGTCTGCTTCCTCGATGGTTCAGGTATACATCTCTATCTCTTAAATCTACTTTACCGAACGCTCATTGAAATTCGTGCTCGCTAAAGTGGGGACAAAATGTATAGGAGCAAATTTGCACCCGTTAAGCAAATTCCTCTTTCACATACCCTCACCTTAGAAAATCAAATTCGAAGGCAAAATTCCACAATACTCACCTATCTTCCATCCACTTGGCGTTTGTCCTGTGTGTTGGTGAGGGAATATTTGTCGGGGACGCAAGCGCAGCGCACTGCCGTCCCTAACGGATTCCCGCGTCGGAAGTTGGCAGAGGTGTTACACTCCTCATTGGGACGAATTGTAACGTCCTTTTGTCGACCAATCGACCCGAAAACGACAGATTCTTCTTATCCCACCTTCAAAAACATTCTTCTTTCATTCATTCCATCCTCTATGCAATTCCACAACTCAAGCAATCTCACTTCAAGCATTTTCCATAACTCCATTGAGCATTACAGCAGTTTGCTACTTCATTCACTCCACCTTTGTACGTGTGGTGCTACTTTAGAAGTTGTGGGCTTGGAGTCTTGCGAGACCTCCCTTCATCACCGCTGCGGCTGTGGTGACTTTGCCAAGTCCATACCTTGAATTCTCCCTTCAGCCTTTGGGTGGGGGTGGTAACATCTCACTCTCTTTCCTTTGTGGTTTGATAGAATAGCACATTGTCTTTTGTAGTATTCATCGCAATACTTTCTACTTTCTTTATCGCATATTCTACTCCGTTGCTTTTTTGGTTGTTCGTGGAGGTGAAAACACCAAAACGGGGGTCTGACTGAGGCAGGCCCCTATACAACCCCAACAATTTTCCCCTTCTTGCTTGTGTGCAGGTGAATGTGCGTGTGGTGCTAGCTGGTGAATAGGCGTTTTTGTGAGATAATATTTGTCACCCTAGCTTTTATTTACTTGCTTTGTCATCTTTGTCTTTACTTTTTGTACCTCATCATTCTGTTTATTTCATTAAGATTAGTCAGCTAGGCTATTTAGCCAGTTTTCTGGTATTTTTATTGCATCTTACGTTTTTTGGCTATACAGACGCCAACGCGCTAGAGAGACGCCAGCGTGCCGTGCTGTTGTCCTAGAACCGCACTGTCATCCTCGGACAGAGAGCTGTCTGAGGTGCAATATTGACTCCAAAAACTAGCTCGTCTAGCTCCAACTTGAATCTCGGGTCTGTAGAGTGACAAAAGTATTTCATAATGCTCTTCATTATCGATCCTCATCCTTTTAGAGTGAGGTAAGTTAGGGCAGCCCTCCACTCTCGGCTCTTCGTGACCTAGAGCCTTGACATGGTTGGTCCCCCTCTCTTACAAAGTTGCATGTTCTCTAAGGAAGATGAGGTCATGTCAGCATCTAAGGAGCAAAATTGTGTTTCAGCCTATGTTACACAAGGATGCGTCCCCACCCCTCAAACTCTCATCCTTGTGCCTTGAGGCATTTCAGGGATGGTGGGACATTCCCTAGCCATCCCCTCCCCCCTCTTGCACCCACGCACCCCCCTCCCAACCAAACAAAGATATTTTGAAGATGTGTCTCTATAGTCGGGGATGATAGGAAATTCTTAGAGGATGTTTGGCCATCCTCAAGGTGGTTGGGGAAGTTTGAGATGCCCCTCAAGTATCCCTAGGATGGCTAGGTGTCCCCTATGGAAAATAGACTCAATTTAACGTTTAAAAAAAGACATTTGCCGATTTTTTAATGCATTTATAAGGGGCATGGGGGTTGCACAAACCCTCCCACACCCCTTATTCACTCTAATATACAAAAGAACAACTAAAAACTTTAAAGCATTCGTTTTGTTTTATAATTTTTTTCCATTGACTGTGCATTGGAGGCTATGTGCCATTACTGTTGGAGACATCATTGATCAATATTACACTTATAGGGATGGGGGCTTGAGGGTTGGGCATGCCTCCCCATGTAACACAACAATATTATAAAGATGTTAGAAACTTAGAATTGAAAGAAGACATCAACTGGTTTAGCAACAACCATTGCATAAAAGTATCCATTTTGACTTTTGTTTTACAATTTTATTAATTTTTAGCTTGTTAGAGAGGGTTTGTAATTAGTTTTAAAATGCTTTGGTTTTAGTTTGTAGTCACACAAAACACCACAAAATAAGCACTAGTAGTAATGATGACAATGTGAATGTGAATAGATAGACAATGAAGAAGTTGAAGTAAATAAAATAAATCATTCTGAAAATTCTGAAAATTCAAACAAAGGTTCTATGGGAACTCCACAAGACTATTTTGCATGCCCTTCATACTCTTTTCAAAAAATTGCTAAAGGCCCTTTCAACACTAAAAAGGCCTTGCTACAGTTTCCTACCAATTTAAGCATTAACAAAGGTAAAACTATAGGGGGCAATAGGCATTGGTTGCATCATATTTGCAACACTTATTTTCATGGGAGCTATACTAGGGTTACACCCTGTTCATTGGGTGAGAGTAGGCATGGGGTTAGAGTTTGTAAAGATATAAAATTGGGCCAATAAGTTGAAATGGTAAAGTTGGTTGGGGAGAGAGGGGAAAAAAATATTAGTACTACTAAGAGTAAGAAACAGTCATTGAAAACATTTCAATCTATTGATAACAATTCCAATGTATTAGTTGGAGAGAGTTGTGATAAGGGGAAGAGGAAGACCACTTTTATTGTAGGTGAGAAAAATACAGTGGTAGGGTTATTGAATTTGTAAAAATGTGAGTAAGTCGATGATTTAGTGGCCAAAATTTTTAATGCCTATGCCATCCCATTTCATTTCGCAAGATCTTCTTATTTCAAAGGTATGTTGAGAGATGCAATGGTAGTTGAACCCTCTTATGTTCCCCTTCGAGAATACACATTGTGTACCTCTCTCCTCGACAAACAATATTTAGAGATGAACATATTGATGGAGGAGATGAGAGAAATATGGATGGGGATTGGTTGTTCCATTGTCATGGATGGGCGGATTGATATTCGATAGCAACCACTCATTATTATTATTGTTACATGTTTTGTTGGTTCATACTTTCTTAGAGCTATTAATTGCTTCAAGGAATGTAATGGTGCTAATTACCAATTTACTCCTTTGAAGGAAGCCATAGAGGAGGTTGAGTTTTCTAATGTTGTGCAAGTTGTGATAGATTCAACTCATGTTTGTAAGTTAGCAAGTTTGATGGTTGAGAGCATTTACAAACATATTTTTTCTAGTCCATGCTATGCATATGCTTTGAAAGACATTGTCAAAATGCATTGAGTGAAGATAGCATTGGCCAAAGCTAGAGACATACAAATGCTTATTTTGATCTTATTAAAAAAAGAATTCCTCAAACCAGTTGAGACTAGATATGATAACTATTTTATTTTGTTGGAGAGGATGTTGGAGGTGTAGGATGCTCTAGAATCCATGGTGGTTTGTGGAGAGTAGAAAATGTTTGCTTAATCAAAGATAGAAGGGAAGAAGGTGAGAGAAAGGTTGCTTAATGACACTTGGTGGTCCACTATCAAGCAAGAAAATTTTATTTACTAATTAATATGTTTCCACATTGTTTTTATTTTAAAATTAAAATTTACATTATTAATAGTGTTAATATCATATAATTTTTAAATGTTACTTGCAAATATATTTTCTCTATAATATCACCTCTTTTGAGGGTAATCAGGTATGTGGATACAAACTCTCTTAGCCTTGGAGAGATTTATAAGAAATTTGATAGCATGCTTGATCAAATGAGGCAAGGAATTTGTGAGAAGGATCTTGGATTATAGTACTATGAGGAGCATATTACGCTTGTTGTCACAAACAGGTGGAACACAATGAATACCCCTCTTCATATTGCTGCCTATGCTTTTAATTTCAAGTGGTACACACCTAGACTTGGATGAATTCCTCCTTCTAAAGATGATGAGGTAATGTAGGGGTTTATGAAGACCCTTTGTGAGATATATAGTAGTGAGGAGGCAACCATACTTCGAGAGCAATGGCTTCAATTTTTTCAGATCTTTAGGGTCCTACATTCCACAAACCAAAGGCTAGGATGGATAGAGCCACTATTGCAATTAAAAACCCCATTGGATGGTGGAAATTTCATGGGAAGGACATGGTGGATTTGAAACAAATTGCTATGCAAGAATAGGTCCACCTATGGCTTCATCCACTTGATCACGAGGAATAGGTTTACTTCCAAAGAAGCAAAAAAGCTAGTTACTAATAGAGATTTTAGGCAGAATAATAGATGCAGCAAAAATTAAACATAACAAAAATATTGTGCTTCCTCTTTTTCATTCAATACATATTACATATATATAGGATTCTCATAGCCTATTTTGTAGGAAACAAATCTCTAAATATATGAGTTGTTTTAACAACTTAAAACAACTCATAATAAAATCCCAACTAATTACTTTCAAACCTAGAATAGCTACATGAGTTTTTATTATAACTCACTTTTATTTTATCATTAAACTATTCTAATTAACAAAGCTAAAAGCTTAATAATGCAATATTCTTAACAGTTATAGTTTAGATTGCCTTGAGACTTCAAGCTTAATAAACTACCGAGTATTGATAGACTCTAGCAACATGTTGGGATGTTGATCTTGATGATGTTAGGTAGAATGATGAGGAGGAAGTGCAAATGGGATGGGTTGGGATTCCAATGGACAAACCACAACTTCAGCCAAAGAGTGACACAAATAGCTTTGAGTCTTTTGATATTGATAGCCTATTTAAGGAATAGTTGTATTTTAAAGTTTCAGACTTTGTGTTTTAACTTTAATTTTAATTTCTAAACTTTAAGCTTTAAAATTTGAGTGATCAAATATTGTTGTCATGAATAAATTACTATTATATTGTTGAAATACTACTATTATATGACTGTCATGATTAGATTTACAATTTTATTGTTGTCCATTAACTTGTAGAAAATGCAAGACGTGGGTGCAAGAGTATGATTCATGAATGGTTTGCATGATAAAGCTCACAATGATATTTCCTTGTTTAAACTATTAAATCATAAATTGCATAGATCCTAAAACTAATTCTTGCTCAGTTGGTGAATGTTTTGTTCTTGTAAGATGTATGATTGAATCACTAGTTCTTAGGACCAATGCTTATCCACTGGACAAAAAATTTATAGTCTATTAGAAGAAAAGAAAACCGAAACCATAAAAATTAATGATCTATGCTTTTACATACATCAAATAGGTGATATCAATAATGGAGCATGCTTAACAATCCATCACAAAACTACATAAACCCATGTGTAATAAGGAAATGACTATTGCAATGCTTACAATGCTTTAGAATATTGGCACATTCAATAAATCCAACATTACGCTTGTGCCAACAAATATGGCAAAGAAAAAACCCTAGCTGTGACTAGAAGATTCTTGTCGATTTATACAAACTTTGGTGGAGATATTCTCCTATCGATAAAACTTACAAACTTAGCCTCTTTTTTGCTTCATAAGTATGTTGCTTCCAAGGTAAGCTATACTAGCATGATTTGAAGCCCTAGATCACTCTTACACTATGTGTGAAATATGCCAACCAATTTTTTCTTTGAATTTTCACAACACAAACTAGCACTACGCCAATTGAGTAGCGTTAGCTTCCAAATGATAATCAAATTAAATGCACTCTACGCCAAGAATGTTCACCAAGATCCTTTAGAAGGCGAGGTGATAGCATATGGCAGAGGAAACTAAGTACAACTGAAAATTGAATTATAACTGAATGCAAGTAGGCGGTGATCCAGCCATAAGAGTTTCCACACTACCACTTGATCAGTGGGGGGAAAGCATTACAATTCAAACAATTCATCCTTAACGGGCATCCACTCAACAGTGGGAATTCACCACTTTTTAGTGGGTGATAAATGAGAGATTAATTTATTCTTTCTCCACACTGGCGGTAAACCATCCAGGGGTTACAAATATGTGAAATTAAACACAAGAATATGCAGCAATTAAATGACTGGAACAGTACTACTGTTTACAGTCCTATAATGATAAACAACTGCAAATTACAAGTGTTTTTACAATATCATCATAGCACAATGAAAGATGTTTTCTCTCACTTAAAATCTCTCTAGTATTGAAAATACAACCAAAACAAGAACTGATATAATTCTGATATAAAACCAACAGACTATAATTTTCAATCCAACAAATAAACAACTCACCAAAATGCTTGTTTCTCATTCAAAACTCCCATGAAGCATTCAAAAACTGAACTCACAACTCCTCCATAACAAGGCGACCAACAACAACACCAACAAAAACCCAAAGACAACTACCAATGAAGGGCACGATTCTCGAAGTCTTCTCATAAAGAAAGTACGACCCAAGAAGGAAGGGTGATTTCTCTAGGAAATTCCAAGCTGCAAATTAAAATCTGAAAATTGACTAGAATGGTCGCCATGTGCATAGAAACATATTGGATCAATACCCACAATGCATAAAAATTCTCTCAAGCAACTATGAACAAAAATCACTTTTAGCCATGCTTGAACTAGCAAACTCTAATATGGAAATTATCACCTAAATATTCACAATGAAACTCAATATGTACTTTTGGATGAAGCACACTCTCAATCAACCATCTAGGGAACCATAGTTTCAGGCCTGAAGAATGAAGTGAAATTGCTAAGCTTCCCCTTAGCCAGGTTCTAAAATCAATTCAACAGCATAACTTTACAATATTTTCCAAATATGAGAATGAATGAGCAAGGCATCAATAAATAGGCTCCTTAGCTGGAAAATGAATCAACTTGAAACTCCCACAAGAAACTCTTCAGCTTCCTCCAAGGGATGCCACCTCTCATGTTGCACTTTATTTGAATTATTTAAACATTAATCATCTCCCTCTAGGCATCCATTTACAAGTTGCACAATAAAACATTTAATATAAATATTAAATGCTCAAATCAACCCCTTTATGTCCCCTTTTTTAAAAACAACTTGAAGATCAATGACTAGGCATGGGGTACAAACTCAAATTATAAAATTGACTAAGTGTTGAAACTCAATCCAAAGAAGAGATAGAAGCCAAAGCCAAAACCAACGTCCAAACTGATTTTGCTAGAAATAGAATGAAGACTTGAGTTGAGCTGTTGATAATGCCACTGCCACAATAGACTTACTAAGAATAGCCAATGCCAAAAATAGTAAGTTAACTTCCAATTCAATAGAAGACCAAACTGAATAGTCTCACTGCCCAAAATAGAAATGTGAACTGCAGAAGATTGAATTGCTGCTAGCCTGAGAACTGCCAAAAATAGAATTTACTAAAAATAGTAAATTCTGAAAAGTTGCTCAACTCACTTTGCATCCTATATCACTGTGAAACTCTCTGAAAGCCCAAAACGAATCCGCAATCCAAATCTCGAAACTCCACTGTGCTGGCTAAAAATAACAAGTTTCGGGAAAAGTTGTTAGATAGAGATGCATGTCACACCATTTTGAAGCTCTCCAAAAACCCAGAAAACTCCACCAGACATGTATCAGAAACTCTAACATGCAAACCTTCAAAACAACTTCAGAACCCTTACAAGATAGAAAACCTGATTTTACCCTTGATGAGCCTACGGGCTTCTGGAAATAGGCTATCAGTCACCGAAGGGCGTAAAGCTAAAATGGGGACATTACAGTCCACTCTTCCCAAAATTGCTTGTCCTAAAGCAATTCTAATGCCATCCCAAAATCACCATGTTGAACCAAACTGAAACTGAATATGATCCTTGGGTCCCAAATCAACCTAGGAGGAAGATAGCACCAACTGATTTAGGCAGTGCACTGCTGGATGCCGATACAAGAGGCCACCTGATTAAAACTAAACTGAAACACCATGGAAGAAAACTCCAAAAGGCCAACATTGGCTTCATCATCTTCAACTGTTGAATAGAAAATCCAAGTGATACCAGGATTCCAAATCATCCTCAAGAACATTGTTCCTCTAATCCGTTGCGCTACTTTGATTAAAACATCTGAATACCCACAGTGGAGCAACATGTCTCAGTCCACAAAAGACAATGCACCAAACATGTCAGTGCCCGGGTCCTATATCAATTTGTAGGACCTCCAAACTTTGCTGTCATAATTCTGATCAGCAACAAAAATATTCTTAAACAAGTCACCAAACCAATGCCAAACAAAGAACCATGCTCCACACTTCATCTCAATCCAAAAGGATATACAATCACTGAAAAAACTCCAAGAAATCTTCATATATTTCACTTCAAGAGCCTCAATTTGACAATTCAAATCAGCTAATAACTTGCTGCCCCAAACAGTAATATATGAGTTGGTACCAAGAAATCCACTGTCAATCATTAATGAACTACCCATACCTGAACTATGACCATACTGAATCATTCCCTTGCTCATTTGAGGTAGGAATTCGGTCCAAATAAGAGATGGAGAGACTTGAAAATGAATAAACCAGCTTCCTAACAGGTCTGAAATAAACATCTTAGGATCTGATTTTTGGAAAACCAGCATCCAAGAAGGTGAGCAGCAGCTGCAATTTAAGAATTTCTCAACAAAAGGGGCATAACTGCTTATGAATCAAGCTGGTGGCACCTTTAGCAAAGGTTCCCATGCCACCACAAACCAACTTCTGATCATATTTCCTTCCCAGAACAGCAATTTATGATCCAAAGTAATGAACCCATGACAGAAAAAGAAGATAGCAGCCATCATAGAACTGAAATTTAGACACTTCTCTCTCCAACCAATCTTCTTTTTATGCATACCAATCTTCATATGGATATACTTGGAATCCCAAATACTAATTTTCAATTGGAGACATTTGTTGATGTTATTACAGCATCGAGATTCTCTTCTAGCCTGATCTCCTTGCATTTGAAGAATAAATTAAATAATAGCCTTAGGCTATTAAATTTATAATGATATCGATTAATGAGGAGGCGCCTCATTTGAAATATTATTTAATATTTAATTAAATGTCTTGGAGCCAACTTGTTTACATCCGCCACCTTTGAAGAGACACGATTTGATCAAGGCCAACATGATGTTTCAAGGAGACATGATTCTTGTAGAAGGCCAACATGAAGATTTGAAGAGATGCGTCCTTTCCATCTCTCTTGTATATATCGAAGTTGATCATTTGTCTTTAGACATTGATCATTCATTCATTAGTTCGAGTTTCTCAAGCAAGTGCGAATTCTATAAGAGCAGATTATAGTCTGAAAGAAGGCCGAGTTTATCTTCAAGAGAGTTCGATATTATTAGCAGCAAGGTGTCTCATATTATTCTGTGTGTTTGCATCGGTTGTGGTGCTGTTGATTGGCCTCATATTCAGCCTCATTGTAAAAGAGATCATTGTTGATATTCAATATATAAGTGATATATTGTTGCTGGGTTTTTCTCCCTCAAGTGGAGGGTTTTCCCAGGGTATATGCTGTGTTTATGTGTTTGATTTTGAATTAAAATCAAAGTTTTATATTTGATCATAGAAAACTAACATTTCCCAACACAAGAGCAAATAATCACAACTACATTCTGAAAATAATGTGTTGGGCTATCCACAATAAAATTTACAATATTACCTTCTTTCCAAGTAATGCCAGGATCCCAAACCAATAGCAATGAAGAACCACTTCTCAGATGGAGAACTGCTCTCACACGAATCCTCTGATTTGCTCATTCCATCTGAATTGCCACTTCTTGAAACTCCAAGAAGTATTCAACCAACCTATGTTTGTTGAAGAGATTGAATCCAGAATCTTGTGACATGATTTGCCGGAAAGATTCCATGAATCCTTCATCAAATATAATTATGAAATCAATCACTCTAAGAGAAGATGAAGATGTACTAAAGTCTGACATGAGCCTCACAAGCATCCTCATCAAATAATGAATAAAATCCTCATCAATACGCCAATCAACTCTTTGTTGATGAACAATAAGAATGTCCTCGTTACTTTGTGATTCAAGAGTTACCATTTCTTGTTGAATAGATGCACCAGGAATAGCGGTAGATTCAGCCTCATGCAACTCACATATCAACTCTCCAATGCTGGAAGATGAACTGAAATTTCCTCCAATATTTTCTGAAATAATTCCTTCATCATTTTCAAAGAGAGTATTTACATAAATCCTACTAGCACCTTCTTCATATAAGAGATTGTCAAAAGCCTGAAAAACTTGTTGATGAGAATTTGAATGCTTTGGTTTCTCAGGACAACATTCCAAATCATATGTTTCTTGTATGAGATCAAGCTCATCAAGAATTACCTGATGCTACTTTGCTCTTCTTTTGTTTTCTTGCTCCCATGAATATTGAACAACAAAAATCTGATTCTCTGCTTCAATTAGAGTCTCATGCACTTCTTGCAACTTGGCTTTGGTAAGGTCGTTCCACTCCAATGCCTTGTCAGCAATTTCGGCCACTTTGTCTTTGTCACGAAAGATGTGCAAGAGACTAGATTTAATTTCCTCCAAGGCAAACTTAATGGACTTCATATCAGCAATGGAAATGCAACGTGCATCTTCTCCTCTTGGCACTTCATAAATCAGATTTTCGACATGCTGATGAATTCTATCAAGTTTTGACAAAATTTGAATACCATTTTCAGCAATCTATGAACTTGAGCTGCATTCTTCATATGCTGGCTGAGATGAAGTAGTACAACTTTGATGGATAAAGATTTCAAAAATAGTTTGAGCTGTACTCCTCAACTTGTCTCGCATGTGATGAACACTCTTCATCATTCCATCCATAGTGCCTTCCAATTCCTTAGCCTTCTGCCTTAGTTTGACTTCTGGTGAAGAGAAATCTGCCTTATAACTACTTGAAGCTTCTCCTTCCTTGTTGTCTTCTACACATGATTCTAGGGAGTTGGTCAAATCAACTTTGAAGTGGGAAGAGACTACTGCTTCCTCTATTTCTTTCTTCTCTTTGGCTTGTTTTTTGAACCAACATTCTCCGCAATTGTGAAGAAGCAACTCACTTGTTGAACAAGTATCTTCTTCTAACTAAACTACTCCTTTATTTGGATCTGCACTTATGACCTCTTCATGCATTTTCATGTCAACTCTTGTTTCCAAAAGTTTTTTCTCTGAATCTTCAACTTGAGCCTCCTTAACAATTGTTGACTCACTAGTCTTCAAAGCTTCCACTGTCACATTACATTCTTCTACAAAATGCTTGGATGAGTGCAAATCCGTAGATGCCCTCTGAACATTTCTTATGAATTCAAAGGGGTTCCAACTTTCATCCTCCTCTTCAACTTCAGAAATCTTCTCTTTGTTTTCAACAGTCTTCTTCAAAATTGTTTTCAACTTTTCTTCCCATTGACTGAAAATTTCTTTGACTAGAAAATCAGCAGTGGGAGAAATCTGTTCTTCACGTTCATAGGCATTCTTGAGAAGGGATTGGGCACTTTCGGGAAGAGAATCAGCTTCTTTGATGGTGTAAATTAGAACATTCTTAACAGTTGCAAACACATCCTCTTCCTGCTCACTCCAAGTTGAAGTGAAGAGATAATTAAACAATTGGTAAATCTGATTTTCCATCTCCAATTCTATCAGAAGGATGCAAGTTCTTACTTCTGAAAATGTTTTTAAAACAGTAGCTCTTCTTGAAAACAATCCACTCCTAGTTTCATCCAAATCTTGGAAACTCTCCACAATCATACTTAATATGATCTTCATAGTTTCTTCATCATAGGGAAATTGTGGTTCCACAATTCTTATCACTTCCATGAAGCAAGAAGAAATCAACAACTTGGTTTCTTCATCTGGATGCCTCAACCAATAGGGTTGATTCAGAAAGGTTACTACAGGTGTTAACACAAGCTGCATCTCCTCAGAATGTGATTGCTTCACTTGTCTCAAATATTGTTCTAACAAATGAAGAATGTTCTCTTCATTTTCCCTTGATTGAAATTCTTGGTCAAGTATTTTTCCAGCCATATAGAGAGTCTCTGCCAACTTCGTCTCTTCTTCATTAGCCATGCCTAACTGCCAATCTTCTGGATACCACAAGGAGATGAACTAGAATCTGTTCCAACTTTCAGTGTAGTACCGGAGATCTCTGTCACTCATTTGCCTAAACATGAAGCACTGATCAACAGGATGGCAGGATCTTCTGCTCTGATACCACTGAAATGTGCCAAACAATTTTTTCTTTGAATTTTCACAACACAAACTAGCACTATGCCAATTGATTAGCGTTAGCTTCCAAATGATAATCAAATTAAATGCACTCTACGTCAAGAATGTTCACCAAGATCCTTTAGAAGGCGAGGTGATAGCATATGGCAGAGGAAACTAAGCACAACTGAAAATTGAATTACAACTGAATGCAAGTAGGCGATGATCCAGCCATAAGAGTTTCCACGCTACCACTTGATCAGTGGGGGGAAAGCATTACAATTCAAACAATTCATCCTTAACGGGCATCCACTCAACAGTGGGAATTTGCCACTTTTCAGTGGGTGATAAATGAGAGATTAATTTGTTCTTTCTCCACATTGGCAGTAAACCATCCAAGGGTTACAAATATGTGAAATTAAACACAAGAATATGTAGCAATTAAATGACTGGAACAGTACTACTGTTTACAGTCTTACAATGATAAACAATTGCAAATTACAAGTGTTTTTACAATATCATCATAGCACAATGAAAGAAGATGATTTCTCTCACTTAAAATCTCTCTAGTATTGAAAATACAACCAAAATAAGAACTGATATAATTCTGATATAAAACCAGCAGACTGTAATTTTCAATCCAACAAATAAACAACTCACCAAAATGCTTGTTTCTCATTCAAAACTCCCATGAAGCATTCAAAAACTGAACTCACAACTCCTCCATAACAAGGCGACTGGAAACAGCACCAACAAAAACCCAAAGACAGCTACCAATGAAGGGCACGATTCTCAAAGTCTGCTCATAAAGAAAGTAAGGCCCAAGAAAGAAGGGCAATTTCTCTAGGAAATTCCAAGCTGCAAATTAAAATCTGAAAATTGACTAGAATGGTCGCCATGTGCATAGAAACATATTGGATCAATACCCACAATGCATAAAAATTCTCTTAAGCAACTATGAATGAAAATCACTTTTAGCCATGCTTGAACCAGCAAACTCCAATCTGAAAATTATCACCTAAATCTTCACAATGAAACTCAATATGTACTTCTAGATGAAGCACACTCTCAATCAACCATCTAGGGAACCATAGTTTCAGACCCGAAGAATGGAGTGAAATTGCTAAGCTTCCCCTTAGCCAGGGTCTAAAATCAATTCAGTAGCATAACTTTACAATATTTTCCAAAGATGAGAATGAATGAGCAAGGCATCAATAAATAGGCTCCTTAGCTGGAAAATGAATCAACTTGAAACTCCCACAAGAAACTCTTCAGCTTCCTCCAAGGGATGCCACCTCTCATGTTGCACTTTATTTGAATTATTAAAACATTAATCATCTCCCTCTAGGCGTCCATTTATAAGTTGCACAATAAAACATTTAATATAAATATTAAATGCTCAAATCAACTCCTTTATGCCCCCTTTTTTAAAAACAACTTGAAGATCAATGACAAGGCATGGGGTACAAACTCAAATTATAAAATTGACTAAGTGTTGAAACTCAGTCCAAAGGAGAGATAGAAGCCAAAGCCAAAACCAACGCCCAAACTGATTTTGCCAGAAATAGAATGAAGACTTGAGCTGAGCTGCTGATAATGCCACTGCCACAATAGACTTACTAAGAATAGCCAATGCCAAAAATAGTAAGTTAACTTCCAATTCAATAGAAGACCAAACTGAACAGCCTCACTACCCAAAATAGAAATGTGAACTGCAGAAGATTGAATTGCTGCTAGCCTGAGAACTGCCAAAAATAGAATTTACTAAAAATAGTAAATTCTGAAAAATTGCTCAACTCACTTTGCATGCTATATCACTACGAAGCTCTTTGAAAACCCAGAAAGAATTCGCAATCCAAATCTCGAAACTCCATTGTACTGGCTAAAAATAGCAAGTTTTAGAAAAGGTTGTTAGATGGAGATGCATGTCACACCATTCTGAAGCTCTCCAAAAACCCAAAAAACTCCACCAGACATGCATTAGAAACTCTAACATGCAAACCTTCAAAAAAGCTTTAGAACCCCTACAAGATAGGAAACCCTAATTTTACCTCTAATGAGCCTACGGGCTTTCGGAAATAGGCTATTAGTCACTGAAGGGCGTAAAGCTAAAATGGGGACATTACAATGTGACTGAGAAAAAGTGACCAACCCTTTGAGCAAGGAATGAACTTGTATATATAATTCTTCTCGCAGGTCGCAACTTGAGGGCAAAAAGTGCTGAGGTGTAGGGAACTTCCAAAGATCCATGACCAACGTGAAAGGGCAAATAGATCAGCAATAACTTTTGAAAATATCTTGATTTTTACCATGCAATGGTCACCCATATCTCTTGGGTATATTTCCTCCATGAGTCATGCTTGAAATCACGGCTAGCTGTGTCGAGCTATACCAGGAAAACATGGGAGAACACTCCTAGTTGATGTGCAAATCGTCCTCTTAGCATTGGAAATTTAATATGGCTTGATAGGGTGTTGGTAGAGTTCTCAAATTGGCGGGATACATTTTTGTAGGCCACACAAATTCAATTTGGTAGGTAAAACATCCTACCATGATGAGTAGTAGGTGAAATAGTGCATGCATTAGGGTTGTTGGGAATGGAATGGGCGAGCGACAAGTTTTTTCGGTCCAAGAGGAACCTTGGAACCAAATCCAAAAGTTCAAGGGAAGTCTTCATATCCAATGGAAGAAAATGAGTAAGCTAGCGAGAGTCAGGGTTGGCAAGAAATTGGAAATTGAAGCCAAACGTAGAGGTGCAAGGTTCAGGTTGCGAGATGAGAGAGGAAATAGGGATTGGGACTAGGAAAGGAATGTGGACCAGGACAAGGCCAAGCATGGGGATTGGGTTCAGGAAGTCAAAATTGGGACCAAGAGAGAGTGCAAGAATTGGGTTGGGTTTAGGAATTGGTTGGGGATTAGGCACATGGAGGTAACTAGAACTGGGGACCTCGAAGAAGTTCCTAGGTCCCAGGTCCCTTTGGGGCTTTATGACATGGGGAAAGAAACTACTAAGGAGGGATAGGAAGGATGGGGTTTAGGCCTTGGGACAGACCATGAAAAAAGGAGAAGAGAGGTAGTGGGGAGAGGGGCTTCATGGAGATTAGGGAGTGAGTAGGACTTGGTACTTGGGACTAGGTGGCAAGGTTTGGGGTTCTTGCATGAGTTGGAGGTCCAGTAGGGAGGAAGGAAAGGGAGTAGGAAAGTGAAGCAAAAGGAGGATTCTGGATGCAAGGGCTAGGTTGGATCTAGCACTAGGAACTTGGTGCTAGAGTCTAGGATACCTTTGGAGTTATGGGTTTCATTGAGGAGGAACAAGATGAAGGGGATTAGGAGTCCCAAGGTTCTCAAGAATTTTGGAACTTTGACTAGGATGTAGAGCGGGAGTACAATCACAACAACAAATTAGATGCATAGTGAGGAATGGGGTGTCAGAGGGTTTGAGGATTGGGGGCAAGGTGCACTAAGTCCCCAAGTAAGGGTAAGCCCAACACTCCCACACCAACAAAAAGTAGTGGGTAGGGTTTGGAGGTCGAGGGGAATATGAAAGTGGTACCGAACTCTAAAGTATTGATGGAAGGGGGAACACAAGGTAAATGGTCAGGGTTTCAGTGAGTGGGAGGAGGGAAAATCGAGTGCCCAAAGAAAGGGAAAGCCGAAACTTCGGTGCTGAAAGAAAATTGAAGGCAAGGATGGGGAAGTCGGAATTAGGGGATCTAGGTGCACCTTGAACTTGGTTGGAGGTTCGACAAGTTTAGGAATTTTGGAATTGGCTGGCACAGATCTTCTGTGCTTGCCTTTGGGGCTATCAAAGGTTCAAGGAGTTCATGAACTTTGGAACTCCTCAACATTATTTCTTGCCTTAGCTAAATTTATCCCCATCGGAAACTTGAAGGAATATCAAACTTGTTGCGAGTTCGAGGAAATGTGAACTTGTCAACATTCCACACTTGGTTGATTTCAACCCTATTTTGTCAGAGCATTTTACAACTCTTGAAATTTGTTGAAGGTTCTTGAACCTCCCCATCCTCTGACACACATGATTTCCTTGCTTTCTTTCTTTGTTGGAGCTTTGGGATCTTGTTAAACTTTGTTGGCAGTTTCATCTTGGTTCGGAATTGGGCATCGAGGGCCAATAGAGGTTTCAAAACCACCCCAAAGTGTCCACTGACATTGCATCAAAAGTTAAAACTTAAAACACATGTTGGGGACTTCTCCTAAGTTTCGAATTAGACATCAGGAGCAGCCATAAGTTCCTAAACTTTTCCCAAATGCTGAAAAACAAAGAGCATAGACAATATCGAAGATTTTTCCCTAGTTCAAAACTTGGCATCTAGAGTCGGAAAATGTTTTCAAACCTCTTCAAACTGCTGGCAAACACCCGAAACACTCCTCAACTCTCCAACAATTACGTTTTTTTTATGAATAACAAGTCTTTCAAGACAAAGTGGACCCACTTATGATTTCTTTGATCGGATATTGAAGGTGGGTAAAAGATAGGGCAGAGCGCAACAAAATAGGTAAGAAGAAGGATTTTCTTGAATTTTGAGGCCTATAAATTTGAGTACTAATAGGCTCTAAGGTTCAGTTTTGTTTTCTGTTATAGGTGAGCTCCTAATTCAAAGGAAGGTTTATCTTTACATGCTATTCCATTTTGTGTTGTAGCAAAGGGTGCAAATTGAAGTGCTAACAAGCATATAGACCTAAGTAAGGTTTCTTTTATTATAATATTCTAAATAACCTTGTCATCTATTTTGGAGTAGTTATCTACTTGAGACTTGAGTGAATTGTTGTAGCTCAGTTGTAACCTTAGTTTGGAGTCCCCTTGGCACCTTAGCTAATCTCCCTTAGTCAGCTTACTTAGCACACTCATTCATTAGAAGGGCACATATTTCATAGTTCTTATTAGAGTTGTCCAAGGGGTTGAGTTCAAGTGGTTAAAGCATTGGGTTCTCATTTTGGAGACCTAGGTTCAAATCCCCAAAGTGACATCTAAGGTGGAATTTGTAGTGGTGACTCTTGGTTTTACACCCTTTGGCCTCTAGTAGTAATCTTAACTAGTTGCTCTTAAGGAGCTAAGTATTTGTTTCAGTTGGCTTAGATGCTCGTTTGAGATATATTTTTATTTTTTGGAGTATAAGAAATATAAAAAAATTCTTAGGAATTAAGAGAATTTGTTCTAATTTTTGGGTGCAATATGAAATCTTTGTTAGTGAGTTGAATATAGGGCATTTCAATCCTCTGGCTTCTGCAGAAATAGGTGAAACTTCAATACAGCACTAGAGCCAAAGTGGTCCAACTTATTTTTTTCTGCTTCATAGGTTATTTTTGGAGCATTTTTTATGCCACTATCAAAAATTGCATAACTCGCAGTATTTCGTTGGAAAATCCTCCTTCAAGGTATTTTGGCCTTTATGTGCTTTAGATCAGCCTTTGCTTAGTAGGTAAATAAATTATTAGTTTTTAATAATTTTCTAAAAGATTTAGAATGTTAATTAGTTGGCTACATTTTCTAGGCGGTACTTCACTTATACTGTTGAATACTTGATAAACAGATCTGAAATCCATGACTGTAAATGTCTCTAAAACAGTCAAGTAATTGCCAGTATCAAATACCTTCTCTTAGGATCCTGGTAATAACTAAAAGAGCTAATGAAAAATATGTTGATTTGTAGGTTCTATAAATAATTTTTATGTGTTATTATTCTTTTTAATGTGGAAATAAAAACCTCTTGACTATTAAGAAGGATATAATTACATAAAAATTATTTATTATTGTGGTTTTTTTTTTTTGATGTGTAGATATTGCATAGCTGGAACTGTTGGACACAAGTTGATATCAGGGAAATCTACAAGAGTTAAGGTGGACAATAGAACACACATTGACGTTCGTTGTCAGGTTTTGTTGTGCTCTTGCTAATGCTTTTTATAGTACATGTCTTTAAGGCATATTCTCTAATCTTTACTGCTTTTTTGAATTATTTCTACATTTGAAAAGAACATTTTAAATGCACCCCATGTTGAACTGTATTTAAAACTAAAACATATCATTATCCTAGCTTTGGTATCATGGTATTCATCTTCTGAAGAATAGTTGATTCCTTAATTTGGTTTACCAAAGTGTTTGTGCCCTTATGTTTAAACCTATTTAAATCCTTGTGTACTTGCACTACTCAGTCTCTACATTTAGCTGAACAATGTAAGCATGTAGTAATTATAGGATTTTCTTTCAGTCAAAAAGCAAAAATATCTTTTGCCTTTAGTTGAAAAATGCATTAACCTTTTTCCCTAGGTGAATCCAAAAAGACACCTTTAGTTTTATTCAACACAAGCATAAACCACCTTGAAAAACACTACATATTGTAAATAGGAAGTGCATATAGTTCAGATTATATCAACTTTTGTTTCCAAGGAGCTTCCTATTTTAATTCAAAGAGTGGTTCTACTGCACATCTGTTCCATTTTGTGTCACATTGAAAGGTGCGAATTAAAATGCTAACACATGCAAGACCTTGAAGACAAGAATAGGAGATCCACCAGCAATTTACAGCAAGTCTTTGTGGTCCCCTGTAATGGTCTACTAGGGTTTCTTCTAACTCTTTTGACTTCACCTCAACAACCTTTGCATAAGTGCTTAAGCCAACGGAGAGGTTAATGCACTTCAAGTTGACCCATGTAAGTACATCTTTCCATGCCTCCTTTATTCATGCAGCTGCCATTCCGTTGCATGCTTTTTTACTTTATTTTACTTATTATATTTTATGTTTTTATTACTTTATCAGCTGCTGTAACAGTGAAGAAAAGTGAATTGCTGAATATAGGTTCTAATGAGGGCCTGAGTTTCCCCATTTGTTGGCGAGGTGGATGGGAAAAAGAGTAGGTATTGCCTCCCAACAGTCCCGAAGTTACCAAGGCTATGTTATGATGTCACTTGGTCCTCTTTACAATTTACACAATTAAAGAAGCATTATTGCGTTTATTGATATCATAAATATTACAAAATACGAGTTTTCACGAAAGTGTAACTAACTGTCATCCTCTTAAGATGAGTATAATATACAGTGAGATGAAGGAAACTAGGTACAGGAAGTTTGAGACTGTCAACCAACTAATCTTTTTGACACTCTTGATTACAACTTAACTGTGGCTTAAGTGGATGCTTAAGACAAGGATGCCAACCCAATATTAGTTTATCTTCATATAGCATTAGAGCTTTTGTCATTATACATCAAGACATGACGACAATCACAAAATATCACACAAAGTTAATATTAGAAAATGGTGACAAAGCTGTTGATTTGGCAAGATTGCAATGAGGAAATATGAACTGGCATTTCATGTTCAACAGATTATAGTGAACGCATTGAAAGTAAAGAAAGAAAGAATCAAAGAATTGTTACTTTCCATGTTACATGCAATTATCCTCGTAAGCTGAAACTAGTCTATGAGGTCTTGGAATGAACACGAAATATTCTAGTTTTTTTGTTACTACCTCAAACCTTAATTACAGATATAGGTTGTAAACAAATTTGCACGGAACATTCTCTGAAAACTGTAAATAAAATGCATAGTATGCAACATTTTCGGAAACCTGTAAATAAAATTCAGACTATCTTTCATAGCATTAAGATCAAATGCACATCTTAACCCACAAGATTTACTCATTCATTCCTTCAAACAAATGAAAGGATAAAATAGGATATTAGAAGGGCCAAAATATTGAAGTCTATATTCATGCCATACAGACCTGGCCTATATAGAGTTGATCTATTTTCGGGAAACTCTAACATACTTTTATGGAAAATGATCATTGATCATTATTTCATGTCCATTGAATTATTTTAGGGCTTGCAAAAGTGTTAAATGTCATACTTCATATTTGAGTTATCGAACTCTTCTTTTGTTTTATATAATTATTCCTCTCTTCTTTTGCAATCTAGTAAAATAAGAAAAACTAGATGATATGTTTACGATGCGTGCAGGAACATATCCATATACAATATCTGGAATATCAAAAGCTATCAACTTCTTTATTATTTATTTCTTGTATGGCAGGTGCATATGTTATCATTCAGTGCCCATACAGATGCAAAGGCATCATGGACCTTGTGAAGCATATTTCTCCACGGCATACAATTCTTGTTCATGGTGAGAAGCCTAAAATGGCCTTGCTAAAGACTAGGATTTCCTCTGAGCTGGGAATTCCATGTTATGATCCTACGAACAATGAAACTATTGATGTTCCTTGCACTCATGCTGTTAAAGTTGATGCCACAAAACAATTTCTAAGAAACAATATGTGCATGGCTAAATGCATAAATCAAGAAAAAGTAGCCCAATTGGACCTAGGCATGCAGCAGACAAAAATTCTTCAAAATCTTATCACCACAGATAGAATATCAGCTGAGGGAATTGTTCTCATGGAAAATGCACAGAAAGCAAAAGTTCTCCATCCTTCAGAAGCATCAGATGCATTAATAGAGGAAGGCCATAAAGTTAGGTTCAGCTGTTGCTGTCCCATTTACATTGGCGCAAGCAATTACACAAACCCAAATAATTTGTGTGATTCTGAGAGTGAATCATGTGCCATCGAAGAGCATTCAGAGCCCTCAAGAAAGAAACATTGTATCAAGTCCCACGATAATGTGACTACTGACATTGAGCAAGAGCCTGTACGCATCATCGTCATAAATTCACATTTGATATGCAAACTTTGGCAACGCATTGCCCTCCAGAGGTGATAGATGATGGAAATAAGGAAGCATCAATTATAAATATGAATGCTGCCGTTAATTTATCATCAGATTATGGTTTTCCATTTTCATATGAAAGATTTGATTTACTTCATTCTGTATATCTACAGTTAGTAAGATTCCTGGGAGGTTTGGCTCTCCAGGAGCATGAGGATCACATAAAAGGGAAATCCCTTTGTATTCAAATTTGTTCAGATGAGAAGTGTTTCTATAGGATATGTGATTGTCCTGAGAAAAGTAAACAGGCAGCTATCTTATGCTGCAGTTGGGATGAGGAGGACAGTGGGCTTGCGAACCGCGTAGTTACATTACTCACAGGTTTGAAGTTAAACTTCGACTGACTCATTTAAAACTTGAGCCGACGGTCGAGAATATTTAATTGGCAGTTCTAAAATTTAATTTATAGAAACTTTCAAGGTAAATGTGCACCTATTCTTGTGTTAGTAGTCTCTTTTCATCAGAGAATGTGTTTTTCATTGTCGTCTTACCCTATATGAGTGTAACTGACCAATCTTATATCTTTCACTGCTTTGTCTACATGTGGCATTATCGGTATGGTGAGATTTTGTGACACATCACTAATTCACCCTCACAGTCTTCATTGGATTTGACATGCTCTCTCTTCTTATCAGTTATCACCAATGAATGTTCTTCATGTACCCAAACATTCCCACACTTTTGAGCAGGGATTAGGCAATTCTAATGCCTTGTGGAGTGAGGCACCCAAGATGTAAACCAGTATCTCCAGCCCTAGATCAAGGCACACTTTTGTGCATACACCATCTGGAAGCAGCACTGAGCTCTACAACTCTGCCAAATAGGTTAAGGTTTAGTGACTTGTTCTAGTTATAGAAAACTGTGGTGCAACAGAGGACAGATTAGTGTTTGTGTTTATCTTTGGCTAAGAAATATGCAAGATGTCCAACTTTTCGGTACTTCTGTTAGGGAATAGTACACTAGGTACTAATGTTGCATTCTTATATTGGGTAATGCTATGATTCCACTGATTATTGCAATACTTTGAGAATGATCTATTTGAAGAAATAGCTAAATCTCAATTTATAATTTATTTGAGGATCATAGTTAAAGGGTCACATAATCTATTTGCTTTTGTAAGTCGAGGAATAGGACATCAGTTCCGCAATTTTGTACTCTCTCATTGTAGAAATGGATATATATAGTCTTCCAAGTTTTCTTTCTAGCGACTTAGATGACATACAAGTAATGGATTCGGAAGTATTTGCAAATTTGAGCTTTAACAATTATTTATGGAAATAAATTTTCCTGTTATAATTGCATTACAAATGCTGCAATTTCATTAAGCCACTTTGTCCAGTCTGGTTTAGAAATTGGTCTTTTAATCTTGATAATCTTCTTGTGGCTTCACAAATATTTTGTGGTTCTTAATTCTCCCAAAGAAAAGTCTCCGGTTCTTGCTGTAAATTAACATGTGATTGTCTAGTTAAGGCATTAAAAGGGAGTTACTCATATCTGATCCTTTTTTTTGTTGCACTATCCATATTATTTGTCGTTTAAGAAACTTGTATTCTACATAGTTTCTTTTATGGTTATGTATTTTTGAATGTGTAGTCTTTTCTTTAAGGATAATAATAGGCTGTTATGCTCTAATATCAAATCATTGTTGTAGGTAATACGGTTCTTGATATGGTTTTCTGGTTATGTGTTTTTGAATGTGTAGTCTTTTCTTTAAGGATAATAATAGGCTGTTATGCTCTAAGGTCAAATTATTGTTGAAGGTAATAACATTCTTGATATGGTTTTCTTCTGGGTGGAGTTTTTCCATTTATGTGACAACGCCAACTTTTTTCACTAAATAGCGTAGACTATAGGACATATAAAACTTCATTTATTTTCCACTTGTCAAATTATATGATAAACTCTTCAAAGCTTATATTAACATTTATTAAGGAATTCAACTATTATTATTATGAGAGTTTGTTTTTGGTTATTACTTGTTTTTTGTTTTATTATTGTTGTATAATAATTAATGAGTGTCATTGTCATATTCTTAACATGTTATAGATAAATTGTTTTGGGATAAAGTCTTTAGATTATAGGGTTATATCTATATTTATATATGGAATTATTTTATATAAAAATCTCTAAAATAGACATTATTTTGCATAATATTTTTTGTAAAGAAATAAAATAGATGCCATTAGAATTTAAAAATGGTGTGTTGTAGGGAAAATTAGTAAATGCCACAAATATCTCTAAGGGATAACTAATTAGATAATTGATACAATCTAACCTTAAATAAATTATGGGAGTTGAGAATGCAATAACCAAGATAGATTGGTTGAGACAAAAAAAATTGTGTTGAAATGTGTAATGAGCCGAACCAATTTTTTTCTTTTAATGAGTAGTTCAACACAACAAGAACTTGTTAAGGTTAGCTCAATCCGAAAACCAGCAACTGAAGAAACTCTTAACCAAGAATGCGCACTCAATCTCAGGATGAGATTGAAGCTGTCATATGGTAAGAGGGTCGTTAGTGATAACTTGAATTGAAGCAAAAACTGAAAGGAAGCTCAACCACTTATTCAGCGGGAGCGAATACAAATAAAGGTGTTCTTCCGCTAAAAGCAGGCATCCACTTATTCAGTGGGAAAACAAGTGAAGTACAAGCTTTAATTCCCTTCTTGGCGGAATACCATCCAAGAACTTAAATATATAGTTCGTTCACCTTCTCTGGCGGTAAACCGTCCAAAGATTATTAGGTTTGCTGCTCTAAAACTAAGTAATTGCAGAATATAAAAATGACTGAAATAGTACTACTATTAACAGCCTTACAATGCACAATCTGCAGATTACAAAGTGTTACAAAGTGTTAAACCAAAGCAACAACTGATAGAATGCTATTCCGACTTATTTGCCTCCACCATATTGAGAAAACAACACATGAACCGAACTTCTGGAAGTCTGATACAAAAATCAGCAAATCTGGAAACACCAACCAGCAACACAGTAATCCACTAAAAAGCTCATAACTCATTCAAAACCCAACCAAATCACTTGAAACTTGATGCAAACGAAAGCTAGAATGCTGACAATGAAAACCTGACTGAGAAATGACTATCAAAATGCAGTATTATTTTTTTGCACACTTCCCAAGACAACCCAAAATGGTACGGCCAAGGAGAAGGGGGATTTTGAGAAGATAAAATCATACACTCAACAATAAAATATGGAACTCACCAAAGAGGGGCGCCCTAGGATGAGAAAGCCAAGGGTAGAGTACCCAGAACCAACAAAAATTCATGCAAAGACTTAAGAGCAGATTTCTACTTCAGCCAAACCCTAACCAGCAAATGCAAAACTGACAAAATCTCTGAAATCTCCATCTTTGATGCTCTATCTGCTAGTCTGGATGAGAAGCAGTCTCTGGAAACTTAGCTAGGTGCTATCTTCCAAGCACGAAACCAAGCGAAGGAACTAGGAGGTATGCATCCCTCGAAGAAGCTCTGAAAGCATTTCAGCAACATAACAATATGATAAGCAACAATAGATGTCAAATGAAGAATAGAAGCCTCCTTTTATAGACTTGAGATAATCTTCTAGAGGTTTCTAGAAGTGTGCCCAAATTCAAATTCAATTTGACTCCTTTTCCCTCCTCAAGATGGCGCCCCTTTTTAAGAAAAAAATAATTCTTTTTAATAAAATAACATCCTTCATCAAAGTTGGCGTCCATTTCCTTAAGCATTATTTTTAACTTTAGAAATATTTAATTTGCCTCCAAATCACATTTCATGTCCTCTTTTTCCCAAGTCGTCGATCACATGAAGGCCAATAAACTTTATTAAAATCCCAAATAATCTTCAAAGTTAAGCATCCAAAGTATAAAGTGAAATATATTAATAAAAACACTTATTCCTCCTTATGGTGCCCACCAAGCTTTAATTTTATTTCACTTTATAAAATATTTTACCTCAACCACTGAAATAACCATCCTCAAGCTTAGACTTGCCAAAAATAGCTCAGAAGTTCTAAGGACCCAAACTACTCAACTGACTTGCCAGAAATAGCCACTGCTCCAGACTGTAGAACAACTGCTAAAAATAGCACTGCCAAAAATAGAACTTACTAAAAATAGTAAGTTGTTCCAAACTCATTTTCTCCACATTTTGAGCAGCGGTCGCAACTTACTAAAAATAGTAAGTCCAGAAAAGTTCTCTGATTCAGTTGCATGTCACACCATTGCGAAGCTCTCTGAAAACTCAGAAGGAATCCAGAATCCAAACTAGAAAACTCCAACATGCAAGCCTCCAAAATGCAGCTGAGAACGCAAGTCAATATCTTGTCATGCATGTTACCTCATTGCGAAGCTCTCCAAAAACCCAGAAAGCTCCACTAGACATGCGTCAGAAACTCCAACATGCAAGACCTCAAAAACACCTCCGAATTGGAAACCTTAATTTCAGCCTCCAACTAGCCTACAGGTCTCCGGAATGGGCCAATGGTCAACAAAACTGATCACTGCCGAGAAGGGGACATTACAGTCCACCCTTCCCAAAATTGCTTGTCCTCAGGCAATTGTACAACACTCCAACTGATCCTAGGGTCCCATGTCCATCTCTAAAGGGACCCACCATGCTGATGCTGCTCCACTCTGATCATAACAATGAAGTCATTGTACCCGAATTGCACTAACCTTCTCTGCATCCCCAAAAAGTTAATATGCCTGAAGCTCAAATTGAGAGACAAAGATGGATTGAAATCAAAATTCAACACCTCAAGCCCCAAAAACTCAGATGAGTTAACTTCTTTCAAAGCAACAAACATGATCTCAACAATATGAGTCTCCAAATTCCAAGCCAAAACGAGCAATGGTTCGCTGCTCCATACATTTGTACAAGGATATGTACCAAGAAAACCATTAGGATGAGCATGGTTTCCAACCAAAAGCTGATTGTACTCAGTCCACACCACCATTTCTCTCATTTGAAGCCATAAATCATCTCTGGAAAGAGATTGGAAGGTTTGAAATTGAATGAACCAGCTACCAAACAAGACTGAAATGATCAACTTGAGATCTGATCTTATGAAAATCAGCATCCAAGGCGATAGATAGCTGCTGCAAAATTGAAAATTAGTATCCAAAATACCATGTCTGCTCATATCTACAGCTGAGAACAAGCCCACTGAAGATTTTATCACAGCAAAGAACCATTCTTTGCT
The DNA here is from genome assembly GCA_007258455.2 of Sequoia sempervirens. Classification (NCBI taxonomy): domain Eukaryota; kingdom Viridiplantae; phylum Streptophyta; class Pinopsida; order Cupressales; family Cupressaceae; genus Sequoia; species Sequoia sempervirens. Next base: position 99,482,188 of record VDFB02072274.1, on the reverse strand, counting down.
CAACTTATCCCTCCAAAACTCAAGTTGAAGATTAGAAATAATCATCAAATGGCTGATAAAGAAGGTAACAACACTCAGACAACTGAAAACTTGAGCCTTATCATTCCAACATACCTTCTTGTCACATACCAAATGCAAGATAATGCCGGGATCCCAAATCATAAGTAGAGAAGAGCCATTCCGCAGATGGAGAATTACTCTAACTAGAACGCTTTGATCAGAACATTCTATTTGAATCATTACACCTTGAAACTCCAAGAAGTACTCAACAAAACTGAATTCGTTGAGAAAGTCAAATTCAAAATCATGAGAGAAGAATTGCTGGAAGAATCCAATGGACCCTTCATCAAACTCCATTATGAAATTAGTTACTCTTAGAGAAGATGGTGTAAGCATGAAGTCCGATAGGAATCTGACAAGCATCCATATCAGAAAATGAATAAACTCTTCATCGGAGTGCCAATCATCTCTTTGTTGCCAATCAAGATTAGTGACCTCATTCCACCATGCTTCTTGATTTTCCACCTCCTGAAGAAATGGAAGACTAGGAACAGTAGTAGAGTCTTCATTTTGCAGCTCATGTATCATCGTTCTATTGCTAGAAGAAGTGCTAGAACTTTCCCCGTCGACATCGGTGTCGAAAGAGAATTCCTCAAGGTTTGAAGTCTCGTCATCTAACACCAAGGAAGGATTATCACAAGCTTCCTCTTCACCCATTTCAAAAAGAGGATTGACATAAACTAGGAAGTCATCCCTTCCATCGTGTTGTTCTAAATCTGCACAAACAACTTCCGACTTTCTTGCGAAACCTTCAAGATCAAACTCTTCTTCAAGACTATCGAGCTCTTCAATCACTTGCTTGATTTCTTCTGCTCTTTGTGCATTCTCTTGCTCCTTAGAAAGTTTGAAATCAGCATGCTGATCTTCTACCTCCATTAATGCTACTTGAGTTTCTCCTAACATAGCCTTTGTTGATTCAAGCTCATGAGTAAGCTCATCAACCTTTCTCTCTTTTCCTTGGAAAGCTCTGAAGGTCTTCTTTGCAAGTTCAATGGCATGATCCCGATTTTCAATCAAGTGTATGCAATCTGATTTCAATGTCTCCAAAGAGTCTCTGATAAGTTGCAAGTTGGGGAGAGCAACTTCATCCTTAACTCCTCTTCTTCTCTCTTCAAGTTGAGCCTTCCAGTAGAAATCTTCAATCAAACTGTGAGTGCGATCAAATTGGGATAGAACTCACACTTCCCTCTTAAAGGACTCTTTGACTTGATCTTCCCACTCAAGAATATGCAAAGATGGTGGATTGCTGGTTGGCTGCTTTTCAAAATCAGAACTTCGTTTTGTATCTTTGCTGTCATCATAGCTGCTCCAACCTTCTTGTCTTTCACCATCAACTAGAGGAGAATGCTCAATGTCATGGAGAGGAACACACTCCACGATTTCTTCGACCCTAAGTTTGCAATCAGCTTCATGCATTGAAAAATCAGATTTGTGTTTAGTAACACCTTTAAACTCTACATCTTCAAGAGCCATATGGTCTTCTAGCTCTTTTTCTTCATCACTGTCTCCTTGATCAAACATTATGGCAGCATCAAACTTGATCAATGGATCATAATTGTCCGCTGTTCGGAAAGTTCCTGTAGCAACATACCCTTCTTTAGTAGCTGCAACCACTTCAAAGAGATCATTATGGAGCTTCATTGAACAATCTTCTTCTTTGAAGACACCTCCTCCAAAAGCCACCTCACAACTTCCAATGCAATCTGATTTCTGATCTTCATCTGGATCAAAGGGAAATTCATCCCACAAAGGTTCTTTATCATACCTTGGTTCCAATACACCCGGATCCCAAATGCCAAGGGGTTGACTGTGATGGTCAACCGGAAAAAGATTTTCATACTCCACTGAAGGTATTGATTCAGAGAATAAGTCAACTCCCGAATCTCTTAAGCTGACTTCAAAAACATTTCTTTCCCATGGTCGGTTTGCTGGTCAAACCCAAGTCCAACAACGTCACCACGAAAATGGAGTGAAGAACCTTCTATACTTGCTGTTTTGAAAACTTCACCATCCCTATCTTCTTCGGGGCCTTCATGGAAAAGTATGTCGCCAATTTCTTCATGTGGAACTTCTTGGGAAGTTGGGTCAGCAACAAGAAGAAAATCCTTCTTCATCAAATCTTCAAAATGAGTATGCATGAACTCATGGGATTCGCCTCCAATATCACTAATATGTCCTTCATCTTCCTTTTCTTCAACGAACTCATCCCAAACAATAGTCCTACCAACATCTTCCGTGAAGTCATTTCTCTCAAGACCTTCACTGGATGAATCCTCATTGGGACTTAGGACTGTTGTTATGTTCTTTTCACCAAGCTGATCTTCATTACTTCCTATTACATGCAAGTCAACGAAAGTATTATGGGGCTCTACCCTTAACTCTTCACTTGCCAAGGTTTCTTCATCAAGCTCACGTTCATTTTGATGTGATATGTGCACCTTGCTTGTACCATCTTCAATGCTAGATGACTGATTTTTCTCTTCAACTTGCATATTTGTGGGCTGCAATTCACAAATAGGCACTTCATCTTCTTCCTTCTTTGATTCTTCAACCAAAGCTTGTTCTGCTTCCCTTTTTATCATTTTCCTAATGTGGTCCACCATCTCCGACTTTTTGGGCTTTAGTAACGCCACACAATTCAAATGGGAATCAAATGAAACATTGTACCTATAATCATCTGGCATGTTTTGATATTGCTCACGGAGTTTGGCAGCCTCATGTTCACATTGTCTTTTATATTGTTTGGCATATTCAATGAATTCCCTTACGACATCACTAGCCTTTCCTTCCTCAGATACCATAGTTGAATATGACTTCTCACGATCCCTAGACCTTAGAAAACGCAACATCTTTGAAACTTCTAAAAGCTAAACTGAACTCTGTTCTGACCTCTGGTGTAGAAATTGATTTCTCTGTCATTCAACTGTCAACTAAACCTTGATGGGCACAGGATGGCAAGATGCATGGCTCTGATACCATTGCAATGAGCCGAACCAATTTTTTTCTTTTAATGAGCAGTTCAACACAACAAGAACCCGCTAAGGTTAGCTCAATCCGAAAACCAACAACTGAAGAAACTCTTAACCAAGAATGCGCACTCAATCTCAGGATGAGATTGAAGCTGCCATATGGTAAGAGGGTCGTTAGTGATAACTTGAATTGAAGCAAAAACTGAAAGGAAGCTCAACCACTTATTCAGCGGGAGCAAATACAAATAAAGGTGTTCTTCCGCTAAAAGCAGGCATCCACTTATTCAGTGGGAAAACAAGTGAAGTACAAGCTTTAATTCCCTTCTTGGCGGAATACCATCCAAGAACTTAAATGTATAGTTCATTCACCTTCTCTGGCGGTAAACCGTCCAAAGATTATTAGGTTTGCTGCTCTAAAACTAAGTAATTGCAGAATATAAAAATGACTGAAATAGTACTACTATTAATAGCCTTACAATGCACAATTTGCAGATTACAAAGTGTTACAAACTGTTAAACCAAAGCAACAACTGATAGAATGCTGTTCCGACTTATTTGACTCCACCATATTGAGAAAACAACACATGAACCGAACTTCTGGAAGTCTGATACAAAAATCAGCAAATTTGGAAACACCAACCAACAACACAGTAATCCACTAAAAATCTCATAACTCACTCAAACCCAACCAAATCACTTGAAACCTGATGCAAACGAAAGCTAGAATGCTGACAATGAAAACCTGACTGAGAAATGACTATCAAAATGCAGTATTTTTTTTTGCACACTTCCCAAGACAACCCAAAATGGTACGGCCAAGGAGAAGGGCGATTTTGAGAAGATAAAATCATACACTCAACAATAAAATCTGGAACTCACCAAAGAGGGGCGCCCTAGGATGAGAAAGCCAAGGGTAAAGTACCCAGAACCAACAAAAATTCATGCAAAGACTTAAGAGCAGATTTCTACTTTAGCCAAACCCTAACCAGCAAATGCAAAACTGACAAAATCTCTGAAATCTCCAACTTTGATGCTTTATCTACTAGTCTGGATGAGAAGCAGTCTCTGGAAACTTAGCTAGGTGCTATCTTCCAAGCACGAAACCAAGCGAAGGAACTAGGAGGTATGCATCCCTCGAAGAAGCTCTGAAAGCATTTCAGCAACATAACAATATGATAAGCAACAATAGATGTCAAATGAAGAATAGAAGCCTCCTTTTATAGACTTGAGATAATCTTCTAGAGGTTTCTAGAAGTGTGCCCAAATTCAAATTCAATTTGACTCCTTTTCCCTCCTCAAGATGGCGCCCCTTTTTAAGAAAAAAATAATTCTTTTTAATAAAATAACATCCTTCATCAAAGTTGGCGTCCATTTCCTTAAGCATTATTTTTAACTTTAGAAATATTTAATTTGCCTCCAAATCACATTTCATGTCCTCTTTTTCCCAAGTCATCGATCACATGAAGGCCAATAAACTTTATTAAAATCCCAAATAATCTTCAAAGTTAAGCATCCAAAGTATAAAGTGAAATATATTAATAAAAACACTTATTCCTCCTTATGGTGCCCACCAAGCTTTAATTTTATTTCACTTTATAAAATATTTTACCTCAACCACTGAAATAACCATCCTCAAGCTTAGACTTGCCAAAAATAGCTCAGAAGTTCTAAGGACCCAAACTACTCAACTGACTTGCCAGAAATAGCCACTACTCCAGACTGTAGAACAACTGCTAAAAATAGCACTGCCAAAAATAGAACTTACTAAAAATAGTAAGTTGTTCCAAACTCATTTTCTCCACATTTTGAGCAGCGGTCGCAACTTACTAAAAATAGTAAGTCCAGAAAAGTTCTCTGATTCAGTTGCATGTCACACCATTGCGAAGCTCTCTGAAAACTCAGAAGGAATCCAGAATCCAAACTAGAAAACTCCAACATGCAAGCCTCCAAAATGCAGCTGAGAACGCAAGTCAATATCTTGTCATGCATGTTACCTCATTGCGAAGCTCTCCAAAAACCCAGAAAGCTCCACTAGACATGTGTCAGAAACTCCAACATGCAAGACCTCAAAAACACCTCCGAAGTGGAAACCCTAATTTCAGCCTCCAACTAGCCTACACGTCTCCGGAATAGGCCAATGGTCAACAAAACTAATCATTGCCGAGAAGGGGACATTACAAAATGAAATGAGGGATTTTAAGGTTTACCTTGAAATCAACACGATGTTGACTTTGATTAATGTAACGCTATGACAAAGACTTGTGAATTGATGATTTCTTTCAGATTCTAGATCAAGTTGGGATGATGAGATATGGGAATTTGAGATATTGGGATGTAATTGCTCTTTAGTAGCCTTATCTAGTGGGGTGGTATTGTCTTGATGCTCTAGTTATGTCTAATATAGAGAAAGATCTTAGGTACTTGCAAAAAGTGCTCACCTAATGTATATGTGAATGAGGAAAATAATGTGGTGTTAAGAAGCATTTTTTAGAGCTAGTTGTGCTAGGATTGAAGGACCCGACTTCTTAAACCCTTAAGCCCCTAGGGTTTACTCAACAATAGTAAAAGAGATAAATCGTGGCAATAGATGTTGATATATGAGTAGTGGCAATGATTGAAACTAAGCTAATAATTGAATCTTGCTAACATTTGATGTAAACAAACAATTGAATATTTGAAAATCTTAGTAGTGTGATTTGACAACAAATGTTGATTGTTGATTGTTGCTTGTTATTGATACCCAATGCTAGTAGATGAGGGCAATTATTGATTCTTGGAAAAGGAGAAAAAAAATGACCTTTCTCTATTTTATGAACTATTAATTGTGTGTTCCTACAATCCTAAAGTGCCCTAAGATAACGCCTTTTAATACACAACCATGGATGTACAATTTCATTATTTTGGGTGCTTATTCTATTTAGATACTAGTTAAATGTTGATATTGTGAACATTGGAAATTGTAAAAAATGTCGAAAGAAGCAGAAGGAGAAGCGATAAATGTTGGTTTGAATTTGAATGGTGATGTAGTTGCAGACGATGGAAGGTTGGTTGGTGGTTGCAATGTTGCTAGAGAGGTGGTCAATGTTGCACAGACAGTTGTTGTTGCACCAAAAGATTGACCTGTTAATGTCAATACAACCGTCAGAGTTAATGAATCCGCGGGAGGCAGTTAAGCCATGTCACAAACCCAAGCGCTATGCTACACAACACATGAAGACCAAGGGCGCACACCTTGCAATAATCCCCCCCTATCCATGCACAAATGAGGGGTTCAAACCTGTGACCCAAGCTCTGATACCAATTGTTGCATAGACAGTTGTCGTTGCCCCAAAAGATTGACCTGTTAATGCTTGATACAACTGCCAAAGTTAATGAATCGACAAGAGGTGGTTAAGCCATGTCATGAACCCAAGTGTTGCGCTGCACAACACAAAGAGACTAAGGGTGCACACCTTGCAATAGTTAGTGCCAATCTGTCTATGAGAGAGGGCCCAGTGGTAGGCATTGTCCAAGAGGTGTTGAGTGGTGGGATAGGCTTGCCGAATGGGGTTGATATTAAGGTACCACCAGATCCTAGCGATACATCATTTGTTGTTTCTTCCAAGGATAATGTTTTGGGTTTGTGTGATGACGGTCAGAAAGGTTTTGAAGGACTTGTCGAGAATCTTTTTTCAAAACGAACTGCTTGGTGGTAAGTTCTTTTTGGCACTAAACCTAAAGGGAAGAGCTCTTCTGCTCCAGTCCAAGTTTCTTTGAATCTTGTTTTAGGTGAGTTTGCCATTTCTATTCCTAGTTGTTTTATTGAGAAGGGTGTTTCTCTAATGCAGATGACTCTGGTGGGTAAATTCTTGGGGCCTAGGTCGAATATTGGTGTGGTTAGATCCTAGGCCCTTGAGAAATGGAGAATTAAAGGGCATGCTGATATTGTGGCTATGGCTAAAGGTTTCTTCTCCTTCTCTTTCTCTTGTGAGGAAGATATGGGGAATATCCTTTCTAGAGTGTCATGGCTTATTGGTAAATCCACTTTGGCTCTAAAGAAATAAGAACCAGGTTTTGATGCTTCAAATTGCTTGTTTAATATGGTTCTTTTCTAGGTCAGATTACTTGGTCTTTTTATGGAATTTTGGCATGAAGAAATTTGTAAGGGCATTGCTAGTGCTTTTGGTCAACTTCTATCTATTAATGAGATGACTTTATCAAGAAGACGCATCATCTATACCAAGATGTGTTAGTGTGGAAAAATCGACCAACCTTTCAGATTCAATCAAGCTAAGGTCTATATGTGGTGAGTGGAACGAGTTGGTGGGGATTGAATCTATTCCTTTTGCTTGCTTCTAGTGTTAAAAGGTAGGGTCATTGGGCATAAAACTACCCAAGCAAGAAATCCAAACCTAAACCAAAAGTTTGGAGGGAGAAGTTTGGCAAAGTTGTAGAAAAAGTCTTTTCTTCTGAGAAGGTTTTTAACCTTTCAAGGAAAGCCTTGGAGGAGGGGATGGAGCCAAAAATTGCATCAATGAGGTAGGATTTGGAAACCTTGGAACCATAATCTCTTATTGTCTTGGGGCCTTCAAAGGATAATGAGAAGGAAGTTTTCTTGGCTTATAAGGTGGTTAAGGCTGAGATGGTCTAGAGGCAAGAGTTGAAAACTTTGATCACAAAACCATGATCTTTGATTGTGTTGGGGGTTTCCTCTCCTTCATAGGACATTGAAAAGGAAGTTTCCTTTTCTTCTAAGATGATTGAGGCTAAGATGGACTAGAGATTAAAGGTAGATGGCATGGTTAACCATGGGATGATAAAGGATGGAGGAGATGGTGGGTCTGAAACCCTTCCCTCACTCCAGAAGGATAGTCTTTAGGGGATTAAGTTGAATGGGGAATCTAAGAGGGACATTTTGGAAACCCTTATTGAGGAACCCAATACTCTCCCTTGCCTTGCACCCAAGGAGTGATCACGAGAAATCGTAAAAAAGTAGATTGTGGATCTGAGCAAAAGGGCCAAGGTAGACCCTCATCCCAAAAAAATAGAGAAAAGGAGAGCAAAAAAGAAATTTGTAGAGGGGCTTCAAAAAACCCTTTTTGATATGTGCTCAAAGAGCACCTCAAACAAGATTTTATGAAGATTATATCATGGAACATTAGGGGGTTAAATCATGCTCATAAACATGACCTCATGTCCAATATTATTTGGGATCATAAACTAGATATTTTTCTTATTCAAGAAACTAAGATGCAATGTGATAAAATGGAAAAGATTAAAAATCATCTCTTCAAATATTGTGGTTTTCATGGAAGCAGTTCTAATGGAGCTTCGGGTGGGATTGCTACTTTCTAGAATGCCAAAATTGTTAAAGGAGTTGCTCTAACTTAAGACTCCAATCACTTAACCACTAAGTATCTTTAAACAAACTTTCCAGGGGAGTTCTTGGTTGGTAATGGGGGATTTTAATACCCCTCTCAAAGAGGTTGATAAAATGGGAGGATCTCAAATTCCTTTGGATAATAGATTGGACCTAATGGAGTTTATTCATGATCAAGCTCTCTTTGACTTTGATTTACAAGGTTCCTCTTACACATGGTTTACTTGTTGAGTAGGTGTGGACCTCATCTAGGTTAAGTTGGATTTTGCTCTTATATCTATGGATTGGTTTTTGAATTAATCTTTCTCTCGGCTTTGACTCATATTGGTTCAAGCCCCTTCCCGATCTCTTTCTCAGTTGAAAGGTTGGGTAGAAAGAATTAGTTTCCCTTATGATTTGTGAAAATGTGGCTTAGGCACCCAGATCTTAAGGATATAATAAAAGAGTGGTGGCAGATCAAAATCAAGGGATCTGCTATGTTTAGGATGGCTAAGAAATTGTCCTATGTCAAATCTAAGGTGCAGAAATGGAATAAAGATTCTTTTGGTCAAATTTTTAAAATAAAGGAAACCATTAAGAAAAGCTTGGACGAGGTTCAATAGGAAATACATGTCAAGGGTATGGATTCAATGTTTTAGATCCAGGAAAATGATCATTTAGCTCATCTTTAAGATATTATTTCTAAAGAAGAAGATTTTTGGAAATAGTGATCTAGGGCAATTTGGCTCAAAAGTGGAGATCGAAATACTAATTTTTTCCATCTTTCCTCTCTTAAGCATGTGCGATTAATAGAATTAAAGCTATTTAGACCAATGGTTTTGTTCTAGAGGAAGGGGAAATCCATCAGGCTTTAGCAAAGTTCTTTTATAATCTCCTATTTGATGATTCTGAGCATGACCAAGAGTGTGAAGATCAATTTTTGGGAGTTATTCCTAAAATTGTTGCAGAGGAAAGTAACAAAAAGCTAATATGCATTCCTTCTAAGGAGGAGATAATATCAACAATCTTCTCATTTGAAGGTAATAAAGTGCCTGAGCCAGATGACTTCCCTTTTTTCTTCTTTCATCCTTTTGGGATATGGTGGCGAAGGACGTTGTGGCTACTTCGAAGAGGTTTTTGGGAGTACAAAATTACTAAAAGAGTCAAACTCTACTTTTCTTGTCCTTATTTTGAAGTTTCCTAGTGCTAAATCTTTTGGGGGTTTCTGGCCCATCAGCTTGTCCAATTCAATCTATACGATTATTTCAAAGGTTTTGGCAGTGAGATTGTAGTCCATCCTTGATTTAATTTCCATTTAACAAAATGGTTTTGCCCAAGGTAGGTGGATTTTGGATTCTATTATTTTGGTGCATGAAAGTATTCACTCTTTCTATGAATAAGAAGGTTCGGTTCTTCCTCAAGCTTGACTTAGTTAAAGCCTATGATCAAGTAAATTAGCTCTTTTTAACTCACGTGATGACAAGGTTTCTTTGGGATTAAATTTATAGATCTCATCGTCCAACTCATCGCCTCCCCTAAGTTTTCAGTGATTATAAATGGTCCCCCCTTGGGATTCTTTAAAAGTTCTAGAGGGGTCAAACAAGGGGATACAATTTCCCTGTTTCTCTTTGTCATCATGGTGGAACCTTTGGGTAGATCTATTCAAGGAGTTCTTAATGTTGATTCTTTTAAGGGGATTCATGCATCCTCTAGAGGGCCTCCTTGCTCCCATCAAAAATTTGTTGATTACACTATCATCATGGGAGAAGCTTCTATTTTGGAAGCCAAAAAGATCAAGTCTCTTCTAATTAATTATGAAAGGGCTTCGGGTCAAAAAATCAACCTCCCATAAAGCATTATTTGCCTCATGAACATTCCTTTGCAGAGACAGTTGAAGATTGCTATAATTCTCAAATGTAATATGGGTAACTTTCCTTCAACTTATTTAGGTCTACCTCTTTGTGATAACAAGGTTCTGAATTCTTTCTGGTTAGGGATGTTGGACATATTTCAATCTAAACTTGTTGGTTGGAAAGGTGCTTTGCTTAGTCAAGCAGGTAATGTCCAACTTATCAAAGCTACCCTTCAGAATTTGTTGGTCTATGCCATGAGTTTGTTTAAATTCCCTAGCAAGAATATCACAAAGATTGAGAAAAACCAAAAAAGGGTCCCTTTGGGCTAAAATTGAGGAAAGGAAGATAATCCCTTTGTTGGCTTGGGATCAAGTTTGTAGGCCCAAGAAGATGGGTGGTCTTGGCATCAATAAAATAAAGCAAGTCAATCTTGATTTGCTAGCTAAAATTCCTAGAGACTGTAAGGAAAGCTTAGGTGCGAAACAAACTCTCCTAACGTCAAAACCTCAGGGAAGAATGTAGAGGTGATTTAAAATTTTTCAATTACAGTTCAATAAGATACACATGAAAAGAATAACATAATAGAGAAATGAACATACACAATTGGACACCAGATTTACATGGGAAAACCCTTATGGGAGAAAAATACCACACCAAGAAAAGTCTCTTTGTATTACAGTAAGCAAAATTACATACAAAGATCAACTTCACTTCCTGATGTCAATTTTTACAGCAACACATTTACTGATCAATCTTGTATAGAATAGCTCTCAGAAAACATACAATGAATTCACACAGATCATAATCGTGTTCAGTCGAACAACACTATCACTCATCGAACAGATCATCATCATCCACCATTGTAGAGCGTAATCCATTTGCTCACTGGTCTGTTGATCTTCCACACAGGAACGGTCACAACAGTCCAACTGCCAACGATTCACATTCCGCTTCTCTCAATGGCTCATAACACACCACGTAGGACAGACGTTCAGTCAGAATGTTCAACTATATTGCATGTCGGTGAGACACTAGACCGTTTCTCCCCGATGCCAAAATGCCCGACTGTCCTTATCAACAAGAGTCACCACCATCGGCAAGAGTCATATCGAGTGCAAACTTGTAGCCATACTCACTTTATCGGCAAGACTTCTCACCGATGTCCACTTAAGAACCATCGACAAGACCATCGCTATCGGTGAGACATCGTACCGAACACAAATCTATCTCGTGCAGATCTATCGGCAAGAGTTTCACTATCACTGAGAGTCTTATAGAACCTTTATGTCACACTGATGTTCATCGTGCAGTTCTATCGGCAAGATTATTGCTATCGGCAAGAGCTCATATCGAACACAAATTTGTCGGCGAGACCAATGGTATCGGCGAGAGTTCTCACTAAATGCATACCTATCGGCGAGAGAAACACTATCAGCAAGAGTTCTCACCGATTGCAGACCCGTCGACGAGACCTCAGCCATCAGGAAGAGTTCTCACTGAACGCACCTGCCTGTCAGCGAGATAAACACTGCCACTTAGACTCTTATCGAGCCTTCATGTCACCCCGATGACATTCTTGTGTAAAACCGTTGGCGAGACATACTCTGTCAGAATTAGTCACTCTGAATGTTCATGCCTCTCCCCGATGCCACTCGTTGCCAAGAGTCTCCCCGATAACCAACTGGAACCAACCCGTCGGCAAGAGATTTGCCACGACGGAATGAGATGGGAAACTCACAGCGATAGCCAATGTCTTGCCGATGACTTTTGTCGGCAAGACAGTTGCAAAGTCACGTCGATCTGAATTCTTCAGGAGTTTAGAACACAACTACTTGTCGACAAGACATTCTGTGGGTCTCATCGATTTTTCTGTTTCAGAGTTTCATGTCAGTAAGCTTGAGGCACATTTTCCAACAATCTCCCACTTGACGAAGATCTTACTGACACCTCCAGAGCACAACAAAACTACTGAAATTCATGGGCACTAAGGCCCATTGAATTGGCACACCACCTGAACTTGTCTGTGCTCATTGGTTTCATCAATGCATCTGCAACATTTTCTAGAGTATCCACTTTTTCTAAAGAGACCTTTCCATCCTCCACCATATCTTGTACAAAATGATACTACACATCAATATGTTTCGTCCTGGCATGGAAAATATGATTTTTCGCCAAACAAATAGCACTCTGACTGTCACAGTAAATTGTAATTTTCCCTGCATCAAACCTAATATTAGAACACAAACGTTTTAACCAGATTGCTTCTTTACAAGCGTGTGTTGCTGCCATGTATTCTGCCTCTGTAGTGGACAAAGCGACTACAGCCTGCCGCTTACTCATCCAACTAACTGCAACACCATTCATCATGAAAATATATCCACTGGTGGATCTTCTGCTGCCAATGTCCCCTGCCCAATCAGAATCCACATAGCCTCGAATGCTGATAGTCCTCTGTGATTCAACCAAATTTCCATGGTAACACAAAGCATATTTTGAAGTGCCCTTCAGATATCTGAACACTCTTTTCACAGCATCCCAATGTGTCCTTCCAGGATTTTCCATAAAACGACTAAGTACTCCCACTGCTTGGGAAATGTCTTGGCCTTGTACATACCATTGCATACATTAAACTGCCAACTGCACTAGCATAAGGCACTCTGGTCATGTCCTCTATCTCAGTAGGAGATTTTGGACAGTCTTCAATAGATAGCTTCATTCCCAGAAAACTGGAACAACTAGCGCTTGCAATCAGTCATACAAAATCTCTCCATAACGGTAATATACTTACTTTGACTGAGCCAAAGTTTTCTACTCTTCCTCCTTGGTTATTTCCATTCCGAGAATATACTGGCTGCACCAAGATCTTTCATTTCGAACTTTGCAGACAACAAAGATTTTAGATCATAAATCATTAACTTACTATTGCCTATGAACAACATATCATCAACATAGAGAGCAAAAATAAGAACACGATCATTTTCAGCTTTGTAGTACACACAATGATCATATTTTGATCTTACAAATCCCAATGACAAAACAAAAGTGTCAAAATTTTGGTGCCACATTCTAGGAGATTGTTTTAATCCATACAGAGATTTTTTCAACTTGCAAACCATTTTTCTTTACCTTTTTCCACAAAGTGCTCAGGTGGGACATATAAATTTTTCTTCAAGGTCACCATGAAGAAATGTTGTCTTCACATCCATCTGTTCAATCTCTAAGTCATACGCTGCTGCAAGTGACAAAAGAAATCTGATAGAGGTCAGCTTAGCTACAGGAGAAAATATTTCTCCATAATCAATTCCCTCTACGGGAATACCCTTCGCAACCAACCTCGCCTTATACTTTTCCACATTGCCATCCGACCAATTTTCCTTTTAAATACCCATTTTGCACAACTTTTCTGCCTTTAGGCAAAGGCACCAAACTCCAAGTATCATTCTTTTCTAATGATGCCATTTCTTCATTCATGGCTTCCAACCAAGAGTTTGAATCAGACATTCTAAATGCCTCTTTCACAGTCCTAGGCTCATCAGTGCTAGAAATTAAAGCATAGGCACAAATAGAATCTAACAAAGAAAACCCATACCTATTAGGTTGCTTTCTTTCACGTATTGACCTCCTCACAGGCTGAGGCTGAGGTTGATCTTCTTCTTCAAAACTATCAGAACTACTTGAGCTCTCCTCAATTTCAGGGACATTTTGAATTTTCAATTCCTCTTTATCTGGTGTCGGAGGAATTTCAACTACATCCTTTTTATTTTCTGATTTTGTCTCTAACTGCATATCCAAAGTAGAAGGCTTCAACTCACGAAAGATAACACTTCTGCTGTATAGAACCTTCTTCGTATCAGGATTCCAAAGCTTGTATCCTTTTATGCCAGCACTATAACCAATAAAAATACATTTAGCAACCTTGTTTTCCAATTTAGACCTTTTTTCATTTGGCACATATGCATATGCCTCACAGCCAAAGACACGAATGTGTCTCAGAGAGGGCTTCTTTTCAGACCATGCTTCCAAAGGTGTTTTTCTCAACAAGAGCTGAATTCAGAGAACGGTTTATTAAATAACATGCTGTTGCAACTGCCTCAACCCATAACTTCTCCTCCAAGCCAACACTACTTGGCATACTTCGTGCTCTTTCCATCACTGTCCTGTTGAACCTTTCAACAACTCTATTTTGTTGCGGAGTGTAGGGTGTAGTTTTATGTCTTTTAATCCCATGATCTTTACAGTACCTTTCAAACTCATCAGAACAAAACTCACTGCCATTGTCAGTCCTTAAACATTTTATTTTTCTTCCAGTCTAATTTTTCACAAGGTTTTTAAATTCCTTAAAACGACTAAACACTTCTACTTTACTTTTCAAAAAATAAACAAATGCCCTTCTTGAATAATCATCAATGAACGATACATAATATCTTGATTTAGACAAAGAAGGAACATTTACTGGACCAAAAACATCAGAATGAATGTAATCAAGTAAATAAGAAGATTTATGAGGACTGAAATAAAATGAAACACGATGTTGTTTACCATATATACAATGTTCACAAAACTCGAATTCAAGGTTACAATCATCAAGCCCTTCAACCAAGTTTTTATTTTTTAAGGTTTTTAAACCTTTTTCTCCAATGTGGCCAAGCGTATGATGCCAGAGCATAGTCTTTTCTGCTGAAATTTTAACTTCCATAGAGTTTGCACTATTAGGAACATTTTTCTCCTTTTCTCCATGAGTAGCCTTCTGTGACTTTGCAGAGACACTATTGCATTGCACAACAAGTGCATCCAGCTTATACAAGGTACCAATACGAGCACCCCTAGCTAACACCATTGAGCCTCTAGTCATTTTGCAGCCATTTCCAGAGAACATGACTTGCACTCCAACATCGTTCAGCTTACTAACTGAAAGTAAATTTTGAGCCAGACCTGGTATATGCATTACATCATTGATTCCCTTCACTCTTCCATCAGGGAACTGAATTCTGACTCTTCCATGACCAACTATTTCCAGAGATGAATCGCTTGCCAAATACACCCTTCCACCATCGTATTTTTCATACTTAGTGAACCATTCTCTATGAGATGTCATGTGGAAAGATGCTCCAGAATCAATTAGCCATACATCATCTGATGCCTGTGTAGCCAAGGCTGCAATGAAAGCGTCTGCATCACTTTGAGAAGAATCATTGTCAGAAGAATAATTCTTGTTCTTTTTCTCCTCTTTGCAATCCTTTCGGACATGACTAGGTTGCCCACAATTCCAACACTTTACCTTGGACTTCTTACTAGTAGACTTTGATCTCCCCTCTAATTTGGATTTGGACTTCTTGTTCTTCTTGCCTTTTTCTTTCGATCTGCCTCTAACAACAAGAGCCTCCTTTTCCATCTCAGAAGATTTTCTTCTCATATCTTCTGATAACAAAGAAGCAACAATATCTTCCATCTTAAAAGAGGAAGTAGTACTCCCAATAGCCATCACCAAGTGATCCCAAGAATCTGGCAAAGAACATAACAATAGCATACAACGATCTTCTTCATCAATCTTCACACCCACAGATGCTAATTGAGTAATCAACATGTTGAAAGCATTCAAATGATCAACAACAAATGCTCCTTCCTGCATTTTGAAAGAGTACAACTTCTTCCTCAAGAACAACTTATTCACCAAGGACTTGCCCTGATAAATAGCTCCTAGTATTTTCCACAAAGAAGATGCTGTCTTTTCTTCATGAACATTTAGAAGAACAGAGTCTGCTAAACAGAGCCTTATCGGCCCCTTTGATTTTCGATCTGCAAGGTCCCAATCCTCTTGCTTCATGCCTGTAGGCTTCATTCCAGACACAACAAGCCAAAGATCACGGTCAACCAACATATCTTCCATTTTAAGTTTCCACAATTCAAAATTGTTTCCATTGAATTTCTCAATTTCAATCTTTCCTGACGTGCTTGCCATCTTAATCTGTAATTCGAATTACCAGACTTCTACAAGACTCCCACTGAACAGAATTGACACAAAAAACCCAACGTACCCACAAGGATAACACAACTAGCTAGGCTCTGATACCACTTGTAAGGAAAGCTTAGGTGCGGAACAAAATCTCCTAACATCAAAACCTCAAGGAAGAATGCAGAGGTGATTTTAAATTTTTCATTTACAGTTCAATAAGATACACATGAAAAGAATAAAAAAATAGAGAAATGAACATACACAATCGGACACCAGATTTACGTGGGAAAACCCTTACGGGAGAAAAACCCACCACACCAAGAAAAGTCTCTTTGTATTACAGTAAGCAAAATTACATACAGAGATCAACTTCACTTCCTGATGTCAATTTTTACAGCAACACATTTACTGATCAATCTTGTACAGAATAGCTCTCAGAAAATATACAATGAATTCACACAGATCATAATCATGCTCAGTCGAACAACACTATCACTCATCGAACAGATCATCATCATCCACCATTGCAGAGCGTAATCCATCTACTCACTGGTCTGTTAATCTTCCACACAGGAATGGTCACAATAGTCCAACTGCCAACAGTTCACATTTCACTTCTCTCATTGGCTCAGAACACACCACGTAGGACAGACGTTTGGTCAAAATGTTCAACTGTATCGCATGTTGGTGAGACACTAGACTGTGTCTCCCCGATGCCAAAATGCCCGACTATCCTTATCAACAAGAGTCACCACCATCAGCAAGAGTCATATCGAGTGCAAAATTGTCGGCTAGACTCACTCTATCAACAAGACTTCTCACCGATGTCCACTTCAGAACCATTGGCAAGACCATCGCTATCGGCGAGACATCATACCGAACACAAATCCATCTCGTGCAGATCTATCGGCAAGAGTTTTGCTATCGTTGAGAGTCTTATAGAACCTTTATGTCACACCGATGTTCATCATGCAGTTTTATCGGCAAGATTATCGCTATCGGCAAGAGGTCATATCGAACACAAATTTGTCGGCAAGACCAACGGTATTGGCGAGAGTTCTCACCGAATGCATACCTGTCGGTGAGAGAAACACTATCAGCAACTGCGAGACCTCAGCCATCGGCAAGAGTTCTCACTGAAAGCACCTGCCTATCGGCGAGATAAACACTGTCGCTTAGACTCTTATCGAGCCTTCATGTCACCTCGATGACATTCTTGTGTAAAACCGTGGGCGAGACATACTCTGTTGGAATGAGTCACTCCGAATGTTCATGCCTCTCCCCGATGCCACTCGTTGCCAAGAGTCTCCCCGATAACCAACTAGAACCAACCCGTCGGCAAGAGATCTTCCACGACAGAGTGAGATGGGAAACTCACAGCGATAGCCAATGTCTTGCCAATGACTTCCGTCGGCGAAACAGTTGCAAAGTCACGCCGATCTGAATTCTTTAGGAGTTTAGAACACAACTGCTTGTCGGCAAGACATTCTGTGGGTCTCACCGATTTTTCTCTTTTAGAGTTTCATGTTAGTAAGCTTGAGGCACATTTTCCAACAGAGACTAATGTTTGAACAGAATGAATGGACAAGTATCATGAAGAATTAATATTTTTCATCTTATAGTAATTCAAGGGAGGTTTTGAAAGTTGTGGATCTCTCTATGGGCTCGTGGTTTTGGAAGAATATCCCGAAAAGAAGGTTTATCATAGAGAAATGTACTAGATGGAAATTTGGGAATGGTATGCTAATTAATTTTTGGGACGATTTGTGGTGTGGAAACATTCCTCTTAGTGCTCATTTTTGGGCTCAACCTTGTAAAGATCGTTGAATTAGAAACTTTAGCATTTGTTTGGCTAACTACCTTCAAGAATGGGGTTTGAAGAACTTCATTGTTGTTGATCCACGTCTGGTAGGGCTTCAACACCTCCTTTCCTTTATTCATATTCCTTTAAATCCATTGGATGACAACTTGATTTGGCATCTTTCTATGAATGGTTTTTACTTTGCTGCTTCAGGCTTTGGGTTGATATTGGAGCAACAAGATCTTCCCCATTTTTGGTTAATCTTTGGAATCCACTGCTTATTCCAAAGATTATCATCTTCTTTTGGCTTCTTTTCCAAGATAAAGTTCTTACTATTGAAAATATGTGTTGTAGGGGATTTTCTTTTCCTAACAAATGTGCCTTATGTGAATGTAATCCGAAAGATTCCTATAACATTTTCTTTGGGTGCAACTTCTCTCGTAACATTTGGGATCAAATTCTTTCCCTTTAGAACCTCAGTTGGGTTTTCCCGGACTCCTTTAATGATTTTTGTGTATAGTGGAAATTCATCCTTTAAACTTTTGTAGTCTCTTATCTCTCCTCAGTGGCTTGGGGTTTATGGAAAGAGAGAAATAACAGGGTTTTTAGGGATGTGCACTTGAAGGTGGAAGAGGTTTTAGTTAAAATTTTAAGAGCCATTAAAGAAGATTTCCTTTATGGGGTCTTTGAGAAGATCTCAAAGGGACTGAAAATTAGTGTCTCTAAGTATGATTTGTAGGTGGCAGTGAAGTGGAATCTTCTCTTTGATATTTGTATGCCATTCAAGAAAAAAGGAAGAGTTCAAGGGATAATGTAGCTTGGAGATCCCTGTTGTTAGGTTGGATCAAAGTTAATTTTGATGGGGTGGCCAAGGGAAACCCTGGACCAATAGGAAGTGAGGGAATTTAAGAGATGATAGAGATAGGTTTATTTTAGCGGTGGCACTCCCTTTGGCTACTCAAGCTAACCACTATGCTAAAGCTGCAACAACCTACAATGGTATTAAATTAGCTCATTCTAAGGGCTATAAAAAATTATAGCTTGAAGGGAATTCTCTCAATATAATCCAATGTATTAAATAGGAATAATGTCCTAGTTGGTTGATTGAAAATTTCATTAGATACTCCCTCAACATGATCAAAACCTTTGATGAGATAATTATAACTCATATATATCATGGGGGGAATAAGCTTATGGATGTTAACTACCAATCATTAAAACAATGGGATAGGTATGATACCATCCCTATTGAGACTCAATCCATTATAAACTATGAATGCCAGCAGGGTTATTAAATGTCAATTGGACATGAAAATGATGATTATAGGACACTTCACACACTTTTTGGGTGCTTTGAGTGTCTTCCTCTATTTCGACTAGTGTTGCTTGAGTAATGACAATTCTGGTTTGTTTTGTGGAAGCTTGAACAATATCAATATTAGAGCGGTTGATATAGGTGGAGAAAGGAGTTGGGTGGAGCCCCTTTCTTGTGATGGGGTTTGTAGAAACCAAAAGCTTTGGAAGATTGTTGAGGAGGGGCCTTTGTTCCCTACATGGAGAAGCTTCATGGTCACGACTTTGAGGCAACTAATACATTCATTAAAGGTTGGAAGAATAGAATGTTGAATGTGTTTGGGAGGGAACTAGTTATTAATGACAATGTGATTGCCCAAATCACAAGCCTATCGATGCAAGGGAGAAAATTATTTAGGGAAAGGAAGGCAAACGACAAGACTCTAAACCAGTTCTTCAAGGGGAATGAACATAGCAAATTGGTTAAGATTTCATCCCAAGGCTATGATTGTCTATCAATCAAACCAATTTGGGCAGAGTTTACAGAAGTCATCATGAGGTACATTACCTTGGATGGTAGATTTATTGCTCTTTGTGGTGTGCACTTTATTTTTTAAAATCGTTTTCATCATAAAATGTTTGTTTCCTTTTGCTACTTTCTTTTGGCTTCTATGGACCTTGCAATTAAGGAGCATTACAAAAACCCTAAGATCCTCGTGTTGCATGAAGGGTTATAATCTTATTAATAATGGAGTTTATGAAAGCTCAAATCCCAAAGATTGATTCTAAGGGAAAGTTTAATGTGAAAAGGAAACAAAAACCCATGGTGGTGTATTATTTGGACATGATTTTTGATACTAGGGAAGAAGAGGATGAGGAGTGGGTTGACGAGGATGAGGGAGATGCCTTTGTTGAAATATACTCTCTGTTGACGTTGAAGGAGGAGGACAACCCAAAGAAACAAAAGAGCACTAGTAGAAGAAAGCCAAAATTAGATTTCTTGGTTTGAGGGTTCCCAAAACATGGATGGAAACAAGGGGAAAATACAAGAATTATGGGGATGCAAAATCGAAAGACAAAAGATGTTGGAAGAGACAAAGGAAAGGAGAAGGTTGTGGATAAAAAGACTAGAATGAACCCTTTTCCAAATGTGGTCAATGACATTGATGGTCAGGGAATTGATAATATCCCTGATATTCTCGAGGACTTTACCTACCTTCATGCGAATAAGGATGAGATATATGATGTTTTGGGCCTAGAAAGAGTAGGGGTAATGTATCAATTTAAATTGTCTAAATGGTTCTTTGTTGAAATAAATAAAAGCAATATCAAACTCAGAGCTTTGCAAGAAAAATGTTCTAATTAGGATTGGGATCAACATGAGCCAGGGGATAGTGAGGTGGACATGATGGATGAAATGGAGAAACTATTAATGATTTGAAAAATGAGTATGAGAAAAGAATTACTGTATTGCTATTACCTGTTTTTCACCTGCAACCTCAATTAGGCAGGGCAATCTATGTTTTAGGTGTTCATGAAGGCCAAATGGGGACATTTGCATCAAGGGTTAGATCACACTTCTGATGTTATTTCACAAGGAGGTCTATTGGAAAGCCTCGCCTCAGTCAGATTTGGCATAAAACTCATCAGAGAAGAAAGTCGGCAAGACCCTCCTGTTGTCTTGCCGACTAGCAGTGCGTTCTATATGTTTGAATACACTGGTCACCATGACTTTGGGGTTGCCATGAGTCTTTATGTATCACTCTGCTTGGGATGTCTCGCCGACAGTGGCTCACAAGGTTGGCTCTGGGGGGAATGGTTTGCCTTCGGCAAGAGGTCTCGGTGACCATGAAGTGTCTTGCCGGAGGGGATTGCCTTCGGCATAGCGTCTTGCCGAAAGATGGAAGTCTCGGCAAGGGGAGGCGTCATCGGTGTAAGGTCTTCCTGACCCGCTAGTGTCTTGTCGAGGTGTTCTTAGTTCGCCGAAGGTTTTGCCTTCGGCATGGGGTCTCCCTGATAGCGAAGGTCTCGCTGAGAGGGATTGATATCGACGTAATGTCTCGCTGAAGGCCGGGGGTCTCGCTGAAGAAATAGGAGCTTGGGGAGATGTCTCGGCGACTAACGAAGGTCTCGGCGAAAGGAGATGTCAACGGGGAGAAAAAGTGGGCCTCGCTGTAACGTCTTGGCAACCGAATGATGTCTCACCGAAAGGATGGTGGCTTCGGGATAAGATGATGAGCTCGGGGAGATGTCCTACCGACACGGGGAAGTCTCGGTGAAAGTTGTGAGCTTGGCGAGAGGTCTCACCGACCAAGCAAAGTCTCCCCGATTGAAATGAAGGGAGCTTGATAAGAGTTCTCGCCAAAGCAAGGTGGCTTTGGCGAGAGGTCTTGCCGACTGCGTAGAGTCTCGCCGACATGGAGTCTCATCGGTATAACCTCTGGCCGACAGGATGGGGTCTCCCCGAAATGAAGATGAGCTCGCCGGCGAAAGGAGACATCATCGCTATGAGGTCCTGCCGACCAATGAGGGGTCTTGGTGAAGGGTTATGCCTTCGGCAAGAGGTCTCACCGACACCTGGGCGTCTCGCTGACGGAGGAGCACAACGGTATAATGATAGGGCTTCAGCGTGAGGTCTTCCTGACTTGCCAGCGTCTCATCAAAAGAAATGTTTGAGCTCGGGGAAAGTGGTTTGTGTTCGCTAAGAGGTCTCCCTGACCCAATGGTGTCTCGCCGAAGGATCAAGGGCTCGATGAAAGCTCTTGCCGATAATGGAGAGTCTTGCAGATAGTGATGGACTTGCCAATCAAAAAGGGGTATCGGCATGACTCTTAACGCCCGCTATGATCTCTTTCCAAAGGTGAAAGTCATGCCGATGGTTTCAAGGATGTCGATATGACTTTTGCAGCTCAATGTAAACTCTCACCGACGGGTGTATGCTTGCCGATGCTGCTATAGAGTATAATCGCATCGGGGAGACACGGTAGGTGTCTCACCGACGTGCGATTTAATTTGAGCGACCTTTGACCGTCTAGCGATCCCATGTAACATCTGTTCAGCCAATCAGAGGAGGCTATAGGAGAGTCGTGGTAGTTTGACCCCTGTGAAGAAGATTAGTGGAACATAAGCAACGTGGATCTGCTCTGAGAATAAAGCGATAAATTAGTTTGATATCCAGGAGGTGTTGTTCGTAAACAGAAGGGCGGAGACCGCAGGGACAACTGGGATGTCAACTAGCGAGGGTCGATAGACATTAATGATAGTACCTCAAGGCATTCAAGGCAGTTCAACAGGGAAGTTCGGGGGTGGACATAGAGGCCATGAGTTAATACTGTGGTTGCAAAAGATCTGAAGTCTTCTCCTGAGGGCGATCTTTTCACACCGACATGGACAGCAGAGATACACTTGAATGCAACATTGACTTCATTTGAAAAGACCTAAGGGCAAATCTTTCTGAAAGCTGATATTTTTGTAAGCCCTAGGGGCCAACATCTTTTGGCATATAGGGCATTTTTGCCTCTTTGTAAAGGAGTTCGGATTATGCATTCTCAAGAGTTAGTGATTTTTAACAATCCTTCCTCAGCTGATGTATGCTTTGTAACTCATTTCAATTTTGGAATATAAAACATAGAGTTTACCTTGGAAGCCAGTGTTAGTGTTCAGACTACTCTCATTCCTATATTTTTAGACTATGCAAGATTTCAACTGTGCTTTTCTAAGTCTGCATTCATACCTTAAAGCTGTGAAATTCAACTTTCCTTCTTAAAATATGTATGTAGATCAAGCCTTTTTAAGAATGATGCATAAGTTCAAAAGGGTTATGTTGAGTAAATGAAATAGCCACCATTAGTTTTCCAGTGTATGTTCATCTTGTTTTCATTTGATGATTTCTTATCAGTTCGGTTTATCACTATAGTATTTAGTTTTATTTTTATGCACTCTTTCTCCCTTTTCCTTTACAAAAAATCAGTAGTTTATGTGATACCAAAGGAAGTCGACTTTCTCCGGAGGTTGACCTCTGTCTATAAGTGACCCATAGTTTTGGAGGTCTTCCCATGTTACACTGAGGTGTTGAACATTAGGTTCAACAAGGGTGCAATTTCAAGTGATAACAGTTTCTGGCACGCCCGGTGTGACAAGTTCCACATTATACTGTTGGTTTGGTATGCAACCAACAAGTTCATACTTTACAGAAGTCATTCTTGCATACTTGGCGACTCCATTAAGAGAGAATTTCAGAACCAGTGCATTTACAGTTTATGAGAAGAGTTCAGATAAGGAGCAGCTTAGTTCCTTATGAATATTTGCAGCTGTCACCACCCAGAAGACAAGGCAGGGTAACAGAGAGGTTAGGGACAACATTTATCTATTCTAGAAGAACCAAATCTACTCCATCTGTGAGATTCCAGACCATTGTCCCGACTTTTGTTTCACCAGGAGTGCAGGAAAATCCATCTCTAATGGCTGCTCCCAGAAATCAGCCTTTTGTGCCATTTAATGGAGGTAGTCCATTAAATTTGACACATCATAATGATATTCCAATGGCAGCTTTGAAAAGCTTGCCAACTTTCACTGGAGAAGACCAGACTATCCCGATTGAGGATATACGAGATGTGGCTTCCTTATGTGGTGTGCATTACATTACATAAGAAGACATAGTTGTAAGACTTCTTGCAACATCATTCAAAGGAAGAGCATTACAATGGTTCAAGAGCCTTGGAGTAGGTTCAGTTGCCACTTGGGATGAGTTGGGTGACAAATTACACAGGCAGTTTCAGGACAGGTCTTATAATTTGTCTTTGTCAGAACAATTAACTATGCTTAAGAGGGCTCCTCAGGAGCAAATGAATGATTTCAATTTTAGATTTCAAAGAACCTGGGATAGGATTCCTACAACAATGAGACTACCTCCAGAATATGCATTTTTGTACTTTTTGAAGGCCCTTAACAACAATATAGCTGTTATGATACAATCAATGGGGGGTGTTTCTCTACCGGATGCATTTGAAGTAGCAATCAGAGCTAAAAACAGCCTAATACAAGCTGGTAAACTTGCTCCTAGGCCACCGATGCCTATATTCCCAGATATTCATTCGAATATCCCTTTGGAAATACCACCTTTTGCATCGTTGCCACCTATTCCAGCAGTATCAGATGCTTCAATACAAGAAGCTGCTGTTTCAAGATCTTCAAATGAGTTACAAGAGATCAAAAGTTTATTACAAACTTTTGGTAATAAACTTGTAAGCTTGGAAAAGCAGCAATCGTATAGCAGGCCTTATCAACAACTGAATTCAGGTCAGCAACAACAATACCAAGGTAATAGACAAGCTTACCAAGGCAATTACCACGGCCCAAGACATAGTGTAAATACTAGACCTTTCTAGGCTTATGCTCCAGCACCTGTTAGTGCAGTTAAGGATCTTGTCCCTATTCAAAAAAATTTAGCAGCAGATTATGAGTGGTGTTACCCTTGCAACCAATCTCAAAATCAAGCCACTTGCTCAAATGGACTCATTAATTAGGCACTTATGGTACAGAATGCCTCAAGTTCACAGCAGAATGAATTCAATGATGCATCTCCACAACACCAAGATTAGCCTACCAATGACACTACTCTACTTAACTGGCAAGGTGAATAATTTTGTGGATTGAATGTAGATGATTCTTCAGTTGCAGCTAACACAAGGGCGATGAAAAGAGCTTTTGAGCTTGATCAAACAACTGATAAAGGAAAAGCATCAGCTACAGAACCATCTACATCCCAAGTGGCTCATGGATTGCAGAGAAATCAACAACTCCTAGTGAAGGAGCAACCATGCTTGCAAGCCGACCACGCTGGCATAAAGGTACATCATAAATTAAACCCAGTTGTACCCTATAACATTCTTGATAGTATGAAAAAGACAAATGTAACGATGTCTATGTGAGATTCATTAGCTATCCCAGGTCAAAAAGATATGTTACACTCAACTTTGTCAAATTTTAAAGTGTCTGATGAATCTGAGTCTCCAATAGGTCAAGTTAGAACTGTGTTGACAAATAATACTCAAGGAAATGATAAACAACCCAGCAAAGAGATAGGAAAAGAAGTTAAACCACCTCCATTTTACGTGTCAGTAATCATAGGTGATAAGTTAGTTCATAACTGTATGGTAGACAGTGGAGCTAGTAGCTCAGTAATGCCAAAGCAAATTGCTGACAAACTTGGATTGAAGTATCAACCTTTAGAGAAAGGAGTGATTCAATTGGATGGTACTTCTGTCAATACATTGGGTGTTATTAAAGATTTGAGTCTTACCCTTCATGCTTGTCCTAATTTTTTAGTTCCTGAGGACATATGTGTCATAGATCTCCCACCTTTCTTTTCTTTGTGCCTCTCAAGAGACTTTACAGCTAAGATCGGTGGTTATGTGTCAGCTGACTGGTCGCATATGTTGTTTAGAACTAGATATGGAACCAAAGTTATTATTAAATCTGAAAAGTTGGCTAAAGACCACATTGAGCCATATAACCCAAGTCCTATCAATGCTGTTCCTACTGCTGTAGACACAAATTGTGTCATTTTTTCTGACAATGAACTGGCTACCGCTCAAGAACTTCAAGCAGAAGTTGTTCCTGATGTGCTGCTACATGAATGGGCGGTTGAAAACGTGTTGGACAGTCCTATAGATCTTATTCAAGATGCTGGTATGGGTAATTATGTGATGTTTGAACCTGATGCAGAGATTCCAAACCTTGAAAAAGGTATAGATCAGTTGTTGCAACAACAAAGTGGACTTTGGGAAATGTTTTTTGATGGTTCCAGAAGCAAGAATGGAGCAGGTGGAGGTGCAATGCTGGTTTCTCCACAGGGTGATAAGTATTTTTCAGCCTTTCGTTTTGCTTTTGCATGTTCTAACAACAATGTTGAGTACGAAGGACTCATTCAAGGCCTTGAGTGGGCAAGGAAAAGAGGAATTGACTGTTTGAAAGTCTATAGAGACAATGAACTGATAGTTAATCAGATCAGGGGGCTGAATGTTGCCAGGAATGATGCTTTGAAGTCTTACAAAAACAAAGTATGAAACATAATTGAAGAATTTAATGCCTTCAATCTGATTTCTATTCCACGAAATTAGAATAAGCATGCTGATAGACTTACAACAATTGGAGCGCAGTTTGATATCCTAGGTGATATTAAAAAAGACAAAATACAACAGTATGTTAAGGTGGTTATCAGGCCATCAATTCCTGATAACAACATTAACTGGCATGTATTTGAAAATGATGAACAGATTTTAACCTTTATGCTCCAAGAAGATCAATTTTCTGTAGTAAACCAAGAAAAAATCAAACAACAGTATGATGATCAAGTGATACAGTTGAAGACAAATACACTTCCCAAAGGACTCGTTACCTTGGAATCCATATTCAATTATGATGATCAGCTTAAGAAGAACAAATTCGCCATTCAAGTGAAAGAAGATCATTATGAAGAAGTGAAAATCTTTAAAGGTAAGCTTCTCAAATTAGGCAAAATCTGTTCAGCTGAAGATAAGAGAGCTTTCATTGTTTTATGCCAAGAATATCATGATGTTTTTGCTTGGCAATATTTTGAATTAAGAGGGTTTGATCCTCATATTGCACAACATACAATTGAGTTAGAACCTGATGCCAAGCCTGTTAGACAAAAACAGAGACCATTGAACCCCAAACTTGAACCTTTAATGATCAAAGAGCTAACCAAGTTAGTTGAGGGGGGTATCGTGTTTCCAATTAAACACACATCCTGGGTTTGTAACCTTGTTCTAGTTAGAAAAAAGAATGGTGAGATAAGATTATGTGTAGATTTTAGAGACCTTAACAGAGCATCTCTGAAAGATCATTATCCCTTGCCATCTATGGAACAAATTCTCCAAGCCGTTGTTGGTTCAGAAAGATTTTCTCTTCTGGATGGATATTCTGGTTATAACCAGATTATGGTCAAAGAGGAGGATCAGTATAAAACAACATTTACAACAAAATGGGGCACTATGGCCTACAAGAGAATGCCTTTTGGTTTATCCAACACTGGTGCCACCTTTTAATGTGCCATGGACATGGCATTTCAGAGTTTAATTCGGAAATTTCTGCTGATTTACTTAGATGACATAACCGTATATTCAAAGAATGCCGATGAACACTTGTCACATCTAAAGCAAGTATTTTGAAAAATGTAGAGTATGGAATATCTCTCAATCCGACAAAGAGTATTTTTGCATTTCATGAAGGTAAGCTGTTAGGTCACATAGTGTCAAAAGAGGGAGTTACTATTGACCCTGAAAGAGTTGAAGCTATACTTGAACTTCCATTACCCAATCACAAGAAGGGATTGCAGAGTTTTTTAGGGAGAATCAACTTTTTAAGAAGATTCATTCCTGATATTGCAAATTTACTACAGCCCTTGACTGCCATGCTCAAAAAGGATGCAGTTTTCATTTGGACTAAAGAAGCAAAGTGTAGTTTTAGAGAAATCAAGGAAGCTTTAGCATCAGCTCCAACACTGGTAAATCCAGATTTCTCTAAAGACTTCTTATTGTATGCTTTTGACAGCGTTGGTTCAATCTCTGCTATGCTGGTTCAGAAAAATAGTGATAATTTAGAGTAGCCAATAGCTTTCTTTAGTCAAGTACTTGCTGATTATGAAGAGAAGTATACATTTGTTAAGAAACATGTTCTCGCTGTGATTAGAAGCCTAAAGAAGTTTAAGCCTCTAGTTTCAAACAATAAAATTCATATTCTGGTTGCACACTCAAGCGTGAAGGAATTTTTGTTGAACAAAGATCTGAGTGAGAAAAGAGTAGGGTGGATCACAAAAGTAATGGAATTTGATGTTAACATCAACATCACAAAACTTGTTAAGGGTAGAGGACTTTGTGAGCAACTTGCCTCCACTTCTGAAGATGCACAAAAATCAGAAACTGGTGTTGTTTTAACTAATACGAATTAGTCTCATAATGTTTAGGCTGCCGCACCTGCATTAGTTGCAGGTTGGGTTCAAGAGATGAACCACTTTCTTCGTACTGGTGAATGTCCACCAGGTCTGGATGGAGCAAAATGAAGATACTTTAGATTGCAGTAAATTCCTTATATCCTTATTGATAATATCCTTTTCAGGAAAGATCTGAATGGTGTCTTGTTAAGGTGTATTGGTACTGATCAAACAGAAAGAGTACTACATGAGTTGCATGATGGAGTTTCAAGAGGCCACTTTGCTCCAATGACAACTGCTTGGAAAATCATGAAAGCTGGTTACTACTGGCCCAACTTCTTTAAAGATGCATATGCATGGTCAAGAAAGTGTTTTAAATGTGCTTTATTTTCAAGAAAAGAAAAGATGCCTGCTATGCCTCTACATCCAATTCAGGTGGAGCAGCCCTTCATGAGATGGGGCATTGACTTCATTGGCCAATTAATCCACCATCCAGTGCTGGTCACAAGTGGGTGCTTACTGCTATAGACTATTTCACACGGTGGACAGAAGCAGTAGCTTTGAAAGAAGCAAATGAATCTTCAGTTCTGAGCTTTTATGAAGACATAATGACCAGGTTTGGAGTTCCTGACTCCATTTCGGATAATGCTCTTGCATTTTTTGGATTAAGAGTCACAGATTGGGCTATTAAACGCAGGATTCATTTGAATACTTCCTCTAATTATTACCCACAAGGTAATGGGTTAGCTGAAAGTACAAATAAAAACCTGATTAGAATCATTAAGAGGACTATGGGAGATAATCAAAGAATTTGGCACACCACATTAAAATCTGCACTTTGGGCAGATAGGATAACCCCTAAGAGATCAGTTGGTAATTCACCATATGTACTCGTTTATGGTAAGGAGGCCAAATTACCTCTATCCGTAGAGCTTATAGCTCTAGACATTGTTCACCAGTTGGAGATGTATGAAGAGCAGGACCCAATGTCTGTGAGATACACAGAGCTAATGGAGCTTGAAGAATCAAGAGATAAGGCAAGGAAAACTTTGGAGTATCATCAGCTCCAAACAAAGAGAACATTTGACAAGAAAGCTACAATCAAATTTTTTAAAGAAGGTGATATTGTTCTCAAATGGGATGTTCTGAAAAGCAAGCCAGGCCATCACACCAAGTTTGACAACATGTGGATGGGTCCATTTATTGTTAAAGACTGCAAAGAACACAATGCGTACCAACTGGCCACAACTGAAGGTGAAGTGCTTCCTATCCCAGTCAATGGGATACACCTCAAGCCTTGTTTTGAAGTTTGATAGGTTCATCCATTGTACATATTAGGTTAGGTTTTATGCTTTCAATAAGTGCTTCTGCACTTTGGTTTGTTTGTTGTTTCTTTCCCTAAGTGTTGTTCCAACACAGTAAATAGTTTCTTTTCAGTTTCTCCTGTTTCATCGGTTCTGGCAACCTGTTATGTTCTATGAATCTCAAGTGAGTTGTAGCCATGTGCAACTGCTTTTGATTTTTTTTTTTTTTCTGAGTTTTCCTAATGACTCCATGCCCAATGGACAAGTTCTAGCTACTGGTTTTCCATGTTTAGCAGGCAAACATCTAGCAAAGGTCGCCAGAAATGTTACATGTTTTTCACCTGCGGCCTCAATCAGGCAGGGCAATCTATGTTCAGGTGTTCATGAAGGCCAACTGGGGACATTTGCATCAAGGGTTAGATCATACTTCTGATGTTATTTTACAAGGAGGTCTATTGGAAAGCCTCGCCTCAGTCAGATTTGGCATAAAACTCATCAGAGAAGAAAGTTGGAAAGACTCTCCTATTGTCTTGCCGACTAGCAGTGCGTTCTATTTGTTTAAATACACCGATCGCCAGGAATTTTGGGTCGCCATGAGTCTTTATGTATCTCCCACTTGGGATGTCTCGCCGACAGTGGCTCACAAGGTTAGCGCCGGGGGAAATGGTTTGCCTTCAGCAAGAGGTCTCGGTGACCATGAAGTGTCTCGCCGCAGGGGATTGCCTTCGGCATAGCATCTTGCCAAAAGATGGAAGTCTCGGTGAGGGGAGGCATCATCGGTATAAGGTCTTCCCGACCCACTAGTGTCCTGCCGAGGTGGTTCTTAGTTCACCAAAGGTTTTGCCTTCGGCATGGGGTCTCACCGATAGCGAAGGTCTCATCGAGAGGGATCGATATCGGCGTAATGTCTTGCTGAAGGCCGGGGGTCTTGCCGAAGAAATAGGAGCTTGGGGAGATGTCTCGGCGAAAGGAGATGTCAACGAGGAGAAAAGGTGGGCCTCGCTGTCACGTCTCGGCGAACGAATGATGTCTCACCGAAAGGATGGTGCCTTCAGTATAAGATGATGAGCTCGGGGAGATGTCCTACTGACACGGGGAAGTCTCGGCGAAAGTTGTGAGCTCAGCGAGAGGTCTCACCGACGAAGCAAAGTCTCCCGGACTGAAACGAAGGGAGCTCGATAAGAGTTCTCGCCGAAGCAAGGTGGCTTTGGTGAGAGGTCTTGCCAACTGCGTAGATTCTCGCCGACATGGAGTCTCATCGGTATAACCTCTGGCCGACAGGATGGGGTCTCCCCGAAATGAAGATGAGCTCACCGGTGAAAGGAGACATCATCGCTATGAGGTCCTGCCGACCAATGAGGGGTCTTGGCTAAGGGTTGTGCCTTCAGCAAGAGGTCTCACCGAGACATGGGCGTCTCGCTGACGGAGGAGCACAACGGTATAATGATAGGGCTTCGGCGTGAGGTCTTCCCGATTTGCCAGCGTCTCATCGAAAGAAATGTTTGAGCTCGGGGAAAGTGGTTTGTGTTCTCTAAGAGGTCTCCTCGACCCGATGGTGTCTCACCAAAGGATCAAGGGCTCAATGAAAGCTCTTGCCGACAATGGAGAGTCTTGCCGATAGCGATGGACTTGCCAATCGAAAAGGGGTATCGACATGACTCTTAATGCCTGCTATGACCTCTTGCCGAAGGTGAAAGTCTTTCCGATGGTTTTAGGGATGTCGATATGACTTTTGCAGCTCGATGTAAACTCTCACCGATAGGTGTATGCTTGTCGATGCTGCTGTAGAGTATAATTGCATCGGGGAGACACGGTAGGTGTCTCACCGACATGCGATTTAATCTGAGCGACCTTTGACTATCTAGCGATCACATGTAACATCTATTCAGCCAATCAGAGGAGGCTACAGGAGAGCCGTGACAGTTTGACCCCTGTGAAGAAGATCAGCGGAACATAAGCAACATGGATCTGCTATGAGAATAAAGCGATGAATCAGTTCGATATCCAGGAGGTGTCGTCGGTAAACAGAAGGGCGGAGACCTTAGGGACAACTGGGATGTCAACTGGCGAGGGTCGATAGACATTAATGATAGTACCTCAGGGAATTCAAAGCAGTTCAACAGGGAAGTTCGGGGGTGGACACGGAGGCCATGAGTTAATACTGTGGTTGCAAAAGATCTGAAGGCTTCTCCTGAGGGTGATCTTTTCACACTGACATGGACAGTAGGGATACACTTGAATGCAACATTAACTTCCTTCGAAAAGATCTAAGGGCATATCTTTTTGAATGCTAATATTTTTGTAAGCCCTAGGGGTCGACATCTTTTGGTATATAGGGCATTTTTGCCTCTTTGTAAAGGAGTTCGAATTATGCATTCTCAAGAGTTAGGGATTTTTAACAATCCTTCCTCAGTTGATCTATGCTTTGTAACTCATTTCGATTTTGGAATATAAAACACAGAGTTTACCTTGGAAGCCAGTGTTATTGTTCAGACTACTCTCATTTTTGTATTTTTAGACTATGCAAGTTTTCAATTGTGCTTTTCTAAGTCTGCATTCATACCTTAAAGCTGTGAAATTCAACTTTCCTTCTTAAAGTATGTATGTAGATCAAGCTTTTTTAAGAATGATGCATAAGTTCAAAAGGGTTATGTTGAGTAAATGAAATAGCTACCATTAGTTTTCCAGTGTATGTTCATCTTGTTTTCATTTCATGATTTCTTATCAGTTCGGTGTATCACCATAGTATTTAGTTTTATTTTTATGCACTCTTTCTCCCTTTTCCTTTACAAAAAATCAGTAGTTTAGGTGATACCAAAAGAAGCCGGCCTTCTCCGGAGGTTGACCTCTGTCTATAAGTGACCCACAGCTTTGGAGGTCTTCCCATGTTACACTGAGGTGTTGAAAATTAGGTTCAACAAGGGTGCAATTTCAGGTGAACAGTTTCTGGCACGCCTGGTGGGACAAGTTCCACATTATACTATTTGTTTGGTATGCAACCAGCAAGTTCAGACTTTACATAAGTCATTCTTGCATACTTGGCGACTCCATAAAGAGAAAGAACTTCAGAACCAGTGCTTTTATAGTTTATGAGAAGAGTTCAGACAAGGAGCAGCTTAGTTCCTTATGAATATTTGTAGCTGTCACCACCCAGAAGACAAGGCAGGGTAACAGAGAGGTAATGGACAACATTTATCTATTCTAGAAGAACCAAATCTACTCCATCATCTGTGAGATTCCAGATCGCTGTCCCAACTTTTGTTTCACCAGGAGTGCAGGCAAATCCATCTTTAATGGCTGCTCCCAGAAATCAGCCTTTTGTGCCATTTAATGGAGGTAGTCCATTAAATTTGACACAGCATAATGATATTCCAATGGCAGCTTTGAAAAGCTTGCCAACTTTCACTGGAGAAGACCAGACTACCCCGATTTGCAAGCATGGTTCACTTCTAGACAATTTTTTTTTTATAAAATTACAAGCATGGTTCACTTCTAGAGAAAAAAAAAGGTGATTCAATAAGGCTATGAAATGAGGCATATTGCATATTAGAGTGTGGTGTTCAAGCTTGGGGTTAGTGAGCATGCCAATGGAGCCATATTATATGCTAAAATCATGCATTTGTAGAGTAAAAATTAAATTCTTAGCACTTTTCACTCTATGTGATGTGCCCATTTTAGTGTCTACTCCTTTAGACATATCTTATGACTCATTCATCTTGTTTTGTGCCCTAAAACCTTTTATCAAGGTGTCACGTATGCCAAACATGCATCAACTAGTTGCTTTATACCACTAGAAACTTGTGGCCTCAAGAATGCTAGTGTAAGCACACTAGTGTCCCTTAGGGAAAAATATACATTTTTGATGGCCAAAACCCTATATTTTGGGCCTTAGTATGTTCTCAACAACTAGCTTACTAATCAAGCTTTATGAAAACACATTAAGGCCTCCATTTGAACTATCTTACACTCTCTTTCTTCTTGCATGTTCTTAATCTTGATTTTTTTGTACTCTCATGTAAATCCATTTGTATTCTACCATCCACATCTCCATTCCTTGCTTCTCAAATTTCCAAATTCTTGCAAATTCCTCCTTCCCCATTGGAATGTCACTTTTATTAATGCATTTCTTGCATTCCTCTATTCCCATAAGGTGCATATGTACACTAGTCATCCTTGATGGGTTTTCTTCTTGCACTTCTTAAGCACCCACTAGAAATCACAACAGCACAACATGCAATTAGTGCCGACTTTTGCGCCAGATTTTAGTATATTTTGAGTGCATAATTGAACAATTTGGCTAGTGTTAAACTCGACACAAATAGGCATGGTCAGTTCGGCGCCGGTTTTTGTACTGACTTTTCCGCCGGTTTTAGCGCCGAAAGATCATGGTGCCTCCGTTAGCGCCTAGAATAGTGCTAGGAAGTGACAACAAAAATGGTGCCCAAATTGGCTTCCAGTTTTGCTTCCATGTCTACTCCCATTTTTGCTTCTAGTTTTGCTTCCAATTTTACGTCCAGTTTTGCTTCTAGTTTTGCCTCCAATTTTGCTTCCAAATTTTCTTCCGGTTTTGCTTCCACTTTTGCTTCTGGTTTTGCTTCCAGTTTTGCTTCTGGTTTTGCTTCCATGTTTGCTTTCGGTTTTGCTTCCAGTTTTGCTTCCGGTTTTGCTTCTAGTTTTGCTTTTGGTTTTGCTTCCAAGTTTGCTTCCGGTTTTGCTTCCTTGCTTCCAGGTTTGCTTCCGGTTTTACTTCTGGTTTTGCTTCTAGTTTTGCTTCTAGTTTTACTTCCAATTTTGCTTCCAAATTTGTTTCTAGTTTTGCTTCTAGATTTGCTTCCAGTTTTGCTTCCAGTTTTGTTTCCAATTTTGCTTCAAAGATTGCTTCTGGTTGCTTCTAGTTTGGCTTCCATTGTTGCTTCTAAAAATGCTTCTTTTTTTTGCTTCCATTTATTAATTTACTTTGTTTTATTTCAATTTAATTAGTTAAATATATTATAGAGTAAGTAATTTAATTATTTAACTCATATGATTAAATAACAATATAATTATTGTAACATGATCATCATCTATAATTAAAACAAGTGAGTCAAATATCTATAATTTAATTGAATTTGACAACATCCATCCTGAGCAGTAAATTAAAATCATCATACTTAATAAATATCCATCCAAAAATCATCGACCACTTTTAATATATATAAATTGACAAGTCAATATTGATAAGATCATCATCATATATAACTAAAACAAGTGAAAGTCAAATATGCCAGTACATAAAAAACATGTCAAAATAATACATGTCCAACAGTCGACATAAATGAAAATGATACATGTACAAATGATATAAATAAAATTGATAAAATATGTAACTCAAATTGATTCAAGTTAAGATGATACATGTCCAAATGATATAGTGAAAATGATACATGTCAATATGATATAACTCAACAATATAGTACAGTAGGCCATGAAAATGATACATATGATAGTAATCATGAAAAGAGTAATCATAATGATATATCTGCAATGATCCATGTTGTAGTATATATGATCATGAATGTCATTGGTTACTATCACCAACTGTCTCATCATCATCATCACCATCTTGATCATCATCATCATCATCATCGTCGTCGTCGTCGTCATCATCATTGTCATTGGCCTCGGTGTCTTCCGTATCTGCGTCATCACCATCCTCTGCCATGTGATTTGTATCGGCAGAACCAATATTTTGTGGATCTATATCATGTTGAGGATCATCTTGATCTTTTGGAAGACCCATGTTCTACAAAAAAAAAACATTTAAAATGAAAAGTTATTATTTATTTCATGCAATAATTTATTTTTCTGTTATATATCTAATATTACAACATATGAGACAAAACCATAATCATATTACATCATATCAAAGTGCACATACCATAATAAAATTTCAAAAAAGTTACAGCTAATACTGGTGAGTCATGACAAACTTTAGCTTTCAAAAACAAAGCCAATTAGACTGGCAAACTTGTGGATCATGCCAACATTTGGTGGAAGAGGAAGAAAGATGACTGGAATTCTGGAGGCCCATCATAATGGATTTGAATATTCAACCATGAGAGTAGAAGAGAGAGCTGATATCATGTATCAAAACATTAAGCATGCATTCTTCTAGCCAGCGGAGAAGGAGATGATTACTTTGCTTCATTTTCATTTGCATAATCATATCACGTCGTGGGAACCAAGAAGACCAAGGATGTTCAGTTTTATGTGGAGGAAAAGGACGCGGTCAAAACTTTAGGAGGGGCAAGAAGGTCAATGTATGATCTGATGAAATTGAGGAAGAACAACAAGAGAGGGACAGGAAAAATAAAATCAATACAGAGTTTCAAGGATTTTTCAAGCGAGTAAGAGAGCTATGGGAGCAACCTCATCTAAAATATTTTGAACTAGAGTTTGATATAACATTTAGAGAGCTTGGTTTTCATGGAGTTCCTTTCAAAGCCTCTTCTTTTATTGTTCCTACGGTAAATTGTTTGGTAGAGTTGGTGGAATTACCTTTCTTAGTAATCATTATTAGTGAGATTGAGATTGTTAACCTTGAGAGAGTAGGACTTGGGAAAAAGGAATTTGATATGGCTATTGTTTTCAAAGACTTCAAGCAAGATGTACTCCGCATTGACGCCATTCCTCAATATTCACTTGATGGCATCAAGGAATGGTTGAACTCGATGGATATAAAGTATTATGAAAGTAAAATGAACTTGAATTGGCGGCCAATTTTGAAGAGTATTACTGATGATCTAGATAAATTTATTGAAGACGATGGTTGGGAATTTTTGAATATGGAAGCTAGTGATTCTGATTCTGATAATTCAAAAGAGTAAGATCAAGGATATGAACCCTCTGATGTAGAAGAGGAATCAAAATTAGATTTCATGTAGCCACCATCAAGAGTGTTACAAGCCAACAAGATGGAGGGAATTCTTATATAAGGATAATTCTCAATGTTGCAAGTACCGAATTTAATGCCAACTACAATGGCAACATTGAAATTCCCTAGCAGTATTTATGTTAAGGAAATTTCCTTTAGATGCAATGATTCAAAGCACATTAACCATGTGGTACAAATGATTAAATCCCAGAGACGATCTGTAGGAATGAGAGTCTGAAAAGGCAGAGAGAGCTACATTGGTGACTCAGGAGAAACTTCAGCTTTCAAAAACAAAGCCAATTAGGCTGGCAGACGTGTGGATCAAGAAAGCATTTGGTGGAAGAGGATGAAAGATGACTGGAACTCTGGAGGTCCACCATAATGGATTTTGGTATTCAACCATGAGAGCAGAAGAGAGAGTTGATATCATGTATCAAAAAATTTAGCATGCATTCTTCCAGCCAGCAGAGAAGGAGATGATTACTTTGCTTCATTTTCATTTGCATAACCATATCATGGCATGGGAACCAAGAAGACCAAGGATGTCCAGTTTTATGTGGAGGTAATGGATGTGGTCCAAACTTTAGGAGGGGAGATCTTGATGTCTACCAAGAGGCATAAAGTCAGATGAATTAAGTTCACCTACATGTCTACCAAAGTTTACTTCCAATTTTTGTGACTGCTTTTCTTGACTATCAGAGAAGAAACTTCAACTTTCAGAAACAAAGCCAATTAGGCTGGCAGACATGTGGATCAGGCCAGCATTTAGTGGAAGAGGATGAAAGATGATTGGAACTCTAGAGGCCCACCATAATGGATTTCGGTATTCAACCGTGAGAGAAGAAGAGAGAGCTGATATCATGTATCAAAACATTAAGCATGCATTCTTCTAGCCAGCGAAGAAGGAGATGATTACTTTGCTTCATTTTCATTTGCATAACCATATCATGGCGTGGGAACCAAGAAGACCGAGGATGTCTAGTTTTATGTGGAAGTAATGGATGTGGTCCAAAATTTAGGAGGGGAGATCCTAATGTCTGCCAAGAGGCATAAAGTCAGATGAATTAAGTTCACCTACATGTTTGCCAATGTTTACTTCCAATTTTTATGACTGTTTTTCTTGACTGTCAGAGAAGAAACTTCGGCTTTCAAAAACAAATCCAATTAGGCTGGTAGACGTGTGTATTAGGCCAACATTTGGTGGAAGAGGATGAAAGATGAATGGAACTTTGGAGGCCCACCATAATGGATTTCAGTATTCAACCATGAGAGAAGAAGAGAGAGCTGATGTCATGTATCAAAACATTAAGCATGCATTCTTCTAGCCAGCAGAGAAGGAGATGATTACTTTGCTTCATTTTCATTTGCATAACCATATCATGGCGTGGGAACCAAGAAGACCAAGGATGTCCAGTTTTATGTGGAGGTAATGGATGTGGTCCAAACTTTAGGAGGGGAGATCTTGATGTCTGCCAAGAGGCATAAAGTCAGATGAATTAAGTTCACCTACATGTCTGCCAAAGTTTACTTCCAATTTTTATGACTGTTTTTCTTGATTGTTAGAGTTTACTTGCAAATTTTAAATTTCTTTTTGGTCATTTTTTTGAGGATATATTCAGCCAATGTGTAAGCACCTTTTGTTTGCATCACAAGCATCTGTGCATTGTAAGAATTTTGATTATCTATAGTCTATAACTATGCCGTCTCACTTATTGGATCTTCTATTTCAATGTTTTCTATGGCCTTCTCTATTTGAGGTAGCACTTGGAAATCCTACCTCCTTTCCTTAGCTGAGAAGTGGATTTGAATTTGGAAATACTGCACTTTAAAACTAGCTATGGTTTAAGGAGAGCTATTCTAGCTTTGTTGTTGACACACTCAATCTTCAACAAGGACTTAGATGCATGGACTGAAATACAAGCTTTCAAACTTAGATTTGAATGTGCATAATTCGATTGATTATAGTTTTCACAGGCAATTGTCTTTACATGACTATTCGAGATTGTTAATATGTGTAATAGTGATTGCATCCTTATCAAGTTTGGCTACCCTTATTTAGAATGCCTTGGCCTTTGGACTCGATACAAAGTTGTGCATTGTTATTATTTAAAATGAAAAGTTATTATTTATTTCATGCAATAATTTATTTTTCTATTATATATCTAATATTACAACATATGAGACGAAACCATAATCATATTACATCATATCAAAGTGCACATACCATATAAAATTTCAACAAAGTTACAGTTAGAATATTGGTGAGTCAGGACAAACTTCAGGTTTCAAAAACAAAGCCAATTAGGCTGGCAGACTTGTGGGTCAGGCCAACATTTGGTGGAAGAGGAAGAAAGATGACTGGAACTCTGGAGGCCCACCATAATGGATTTTAGTATTCAACAATGAGAGCAGAAGAGAGAGCTAATATCATGTATCAAAACATTAAGCATGCATTCTTCTAGCCAGTGGAGAAGGAGATGATTACTTTGCTTCATTTTCATTTGCATAACCATATCACGGCATGGGAACCAAGAAGACCAAGGATGTTCAGTTTTTTATGGAGGTAATGGATGTGGTCCAAAATTTAGGAGGGGCAAGAAGGTCAATGTATGATCCTGATGAAATTGAGAGAGAATAGCAAGAGAGGGACAGGAAAAATAAAATCAATACATAGTTTCAAGGATTTTTCAAGCGAGTAAGAGAGCTATGGGAGCAGCCTCATCTAAAAGATTTTGAACTAGAGTTTGATATACCATTTAGAGAGCTTGGTTTTCATGGAGTTCCTTTCAAAGCCTCTACTTTTATTGTTCCTACGGTAAACTATTTGCTAGAGTTGGTGGAATTACCTTTCTTAGTAATCGCTATTAGTGAGATTGAAAATTGTTAACCTTGAGAGAGTATGACTTGGGAAAAAGGCATTTGATATGGCTATTTTTTTCAAAGACTTCAAGTGGGATGTACTCCACATGTACGCCATTCCTCAATCTTCTCTTGATGGCATCAAGGAATGGCTGAACTCCATGGATATAAAGTATTATGAAAGCAAAATGAACTTGAACTGGTGGCCAATTTGAAGAGTATTATTGATGATCCATATAAATTTATTGAAGATGGTGGTTGGGAATTTTTGAATATGGAAGCTAGTGATTATGATTTTGAAAATTCAGAAGAGTCAGATCAAGGATACAAACCCTCTGATGTAGAAGAGGAATCATAATCAGATGAGGAAGGTTCAAGAGATGAATCTCTTGTGGAGTCAGAGGAGGACGAAGAAGAAGAAGAATATTTTAAAGAGGAGGAAGGTAAAACATGGGATGAATTAGAAGCCGAAGCCAGAAATGCAGATAAGGAAAAAGGAGACGAGTTTGACAGTGAAGAGGAAAGGCGGCAACGAAAGGTAAAAGCTACAGGGAAGTCTTAGGAACCTGATATTAGAGATTCAAGAGGAATGCCTGCCAAGAGGCATAAAGTCAGATGAATTGAGTTCATATACATCCTTTTACTATTTATTCATGCACATAAACGATCATCTTGTAATCATAAGATTTGAGCTCTATTTACCTGTGCTCCACGGGGATGTGTCCCCTATGTTTTTATGTCGTTTCCCGTATCGGGTATGAAACAGGGATGTGGGGATGGCCAGGAAACGCCCCCTAGCTGTCCCTTTTTTCCCTCCAAGTACTCGACACTTCTAGAGGACTTTTGGAAAAAGGCAGGGGATGTAGGGTACTTCTAGAAGTATCTAAAACTTCCCAGCCGTCCCTCGTCCATACCGGGTACAACTAGAAGTACCCTATGGCCCAGCAGCAAAAAAGACACATTTTTATAAAAACTTAAAGTTTTTTAAAATGAAAAAAAGGCATGGGTGGGCCCACAAGGGACGCCCCATGCCACTTAACCTAATTTATGTCTTATATATTCCCTAAAATGAGAAAAAAACAACTCATTTTTAC
Organism: Sequoia sempervirens; assembly: GCA_007258455.2. NCBI lineage: Eukaryota > Viridiplantae > Streptophyta > Pinopsida > Cupressales > Cupressaceae > Sequoia > Sequoia sempervirens. Next base: position 99,441,798 of record VDFB02072274.1, on the reverse strand, counting down.
ATTTGGCTTGTGACTGTTCCTGGAATGGCAGTCAATCCTTGAGTTAAATTCATGGTCCCATCTTCCCAAGATGCATTACTAATATCTAGGAACAATGCCTAAAGTAGATTGCTCTCGGTAACTGTAGAGCAGTACATTATTCTGAATAATTAGTAAACTTGTTTATTGAGTAAAAATTATATGCCAGAATCTTAAATAATTAAATTGTTGAGATCGATCATATAATTGATATGTAACAAATTGCTGATTAGGGATTAGGGACCTTAGACAACGATATATTTTCTTAGTTTTATGTTTATCATGTCATTTCATAGTTGAGACTTGGAGCCTTTGGAAAATTTGGTTATAATTATCAGACTTTTATATGATATGTATGCACATTGATAATGAAAAGCATTTGAATTTTGTTAATTTGTTTGTCAATTCTCATGTGAAATCTCAATTCAAGTCTAATGATATGTATTAAGCTTATACAATGTCTAGAATGAATTCTTTATCAATGTTATGCTATGAACATTTGAAATTTCTTTATATTTTTAAAAATCTCCCTATTTTTTTATCAGTCGTCCCCTGTCGTCCCCTAAAAAATGACCCAAAAGTACCCTTGTACCGAAAACTCATCCCACCGTACCGGGTACTCTCCGTCCCTGAAACCCTTTGGAGCATAGCTATTTACTCATCCTACACATCAATAAACAACTCAACACAATAGATGTAAATTGACATATTAACACAACAATATCCAACTAAGTTATTGAAACTCAACTATTGATACCTAGTTCTCCATCCATATTACAAAATCATTCCACTTTTTGTTTTGTAACATATTCTTTTCAAATTGCTTTGGATGGCTGCCGTATTTCTCCTCCTATCAAAACATGGCACATGGACTAGTTAAACTAATTAATATGCAATCATTTACTTTTTCCAAGGAAATTAAAAAAATATATCATTTAACATATTAATTATACTTACAAATGTACAAATCAAGGCCTATAAACCTTTTTGTCCACTGCGATGCGTGGCACGAAGTTTCTCAAACTTAGCCTTGGAGGCCTTGTCTTGAAACATATACTAATTCAATTTAACTATGCACAAATAAAATTTAAATATCATTTAATAAATTTGATATAATCTTATGAGAAAATTCAAATACCTATGTACTCCCCTCCTCGAACTTCCTCCGTGCATCAGACTTCTCATATTCTTTTACAAGCCCTTTCCATACTTTCACACTTACATCAATTGGCCTTCTTTTCTGCCTTAGCTCAGGAGGGATTTTTTTTATCTTCTTTGTTTGGTTGCACCGAAATCTCTTGCAGTTTTGAGACATTTGTAGCTTTATCTTCTTTATAGACCAACCTGTGCAAAAATCAGTCTCCATGTCATGGATTATTGCTTTTTTCAGTTGCATGGGTATTTGTGAGAATGGAAAATGTAGATGGTCTTTGAACCATTTAAGGCATGATTCCTTCAACCTATTCACAAATGTTTTCCCAGCATCCGTCATTCAGACTTCCCCTAAAACCATCTCGTATTCTATTTTCGTGTTGTAGCTACCAATGCAAGATTGATAACATGGCATGGTGGAAGAAGTCTGTGTCCTAGGAGTGGCTGGGACATTCGAAGTCTCTGGTCCCTGTTCCACATTCTTAGAGTTTACTATCACTGATTTCCTCCTGGATCTTTTTTTCGATCCAGGACTGGTTGGGGAATCAATTGATTCCCTTTCACATAATTGATTTGTTTGCAATGTTTGAGGGGCATTACCAGATTGTTTTTCTATGTATCTGGCAAGCGTTGTCCAATCCACATTAACCAATTTGTTCACTGCCTCTACCCCCAATATGGAAGCCAATTCCTCTTTATCTTTGTTAGTCTCATGTCCCTATATATATATTTTTAAATTATATTTATTCTTTTAAATTTAGAAATAAAAAAATAAAAACTACAATTCCTCTTTATCTTTGTCAGTCTCATGTCCCTATATATATATATATTTTAAATTATATTTCTTCTTTTAAATTTAGAAATGAAAAACTAAAAAGTAAAATTCAAAGAAACAATGGAAACATTTACAAATCTATAAATTGACAATGAATTACCTCATTGTGGCCAGAGTCTATTGATAATGCTCGCTTTCTTCTATTGCTTGACATTTTGAGGTGACCTAGGGAAAATTATTTTCGTCCAGTCTGTGGAGGCAAACGAAGTACACACTGTCCGATATGAAAGTTTTTGTCCAGTTTGTGGTATGAAAGTTTTGTTTTGTGGGCAAATATGTTCATTGGGTTTGCTTAGTGTTGATAACCTAGGGAAAATATGTTTGCTAGGTTTGCTTAGTGTTGATAACCTTATCATGAAAACTCTTTTGTAATGCAATCTTGCACAAATTTTTCATGGCATCGGTGACTATGGCGCGACTAGGAAAACCAAGCGGTTTCTGCGTTTATTTTCAATAGTTGCTCAGCAGTGATCGACCCAATTCCCATATTTTCCAAGCAGTTCACTATTTCCTTGATACCCAGGTTAGGGAAATAATACATAGGCATCGTGGCTTCGTGCTATAATATTTTGAGCCAAAGCTCAAATGGGTAGGGTAAATTTTTTTGTTGGTTTCTCAAAGGTTTTACAATTTATAATGATGGGACAATTTAGAGGTTGCCTTGATAAGTTAGGCCATGAACTAGTAAATAATCACGAATTTAGATGCAATACAAAGAGTAGTAAACAATCATGAATTCAACCAAGAAAAAAAAATTGTAACCTTACCTATGGTGTCGCAAACTAAATCGAATTTCTTATTAGTTGTTGGTAGCGCCCTACTCTCTTCCTTCACACAATGTTTTTCCCTCTTTTGTCATCTGATTTCTTCCTTCATGCGGAATTTTTTTAAATTTTTGATTTTGATTCAGGAGTCGACGCTTTAGTTGGCGCTAGTTAACTCCAACTCTAGCGCCGACTTTTGGCTGCTAATGTAATTTGTTTGGGGTGCCTAAGGCAACGCCAAGTGCGCCTAATTCAACGCCTATCATTGCTGTATAATGACTATTTTCATTGTTGTGTATCACATGATCCAAAGTGTTGGAAATAATTCCAACTCCTGCCTTGTTTTTGTGACCATTGTTGTCCCGTGGCTCCTTCATCAACTCAGTGCAGTAGAGTGGTTTTTACCGCGGTCCCGCAAGGTGCTTCATCCTTCTCAGTGGTAGTGCAGTGAAAGCTTCTATGGCCGCACGTAAGTCTTCCTGCTGTTCCTGGCAGTCTCGCAAGTCTTCTACCATTGGCGTGTGGTAGTACGGTGACCACCGCTGTCCCGTGGCTCCTTCATCAGTTCAGTGCAGTAGAGTGGTTTTTACCGTGGTCCCGCAAGTTGCTTCTTCCTTCTCGGTGGTAGTGCAGTGAAAGATTCTATGGCAACATTTTTATTCACATAGGAGGCCATGGAGAGACGATGTGGACAGCGTAGAAATACTAAATCATTGAGAGGAAAGTGGGTGGAAGTAGACGAGACAACGAAATCTATAGATACAATAGAGGTAAGAAGAGAAAGCAACCTCAACCAAAGGAGGAAGGTGTTTATGAATTCACAAATGCTACAACATAGAGGAGATATCAATATGTCAAATATATGACTAAAGTGAGGTTTTGTGTTGGATAACATACTCGTTGAAATGATATAATTGGTGTACTAAACATTATTTACTATGTTGTGTATTATAGGGGCGAGACGAGGCCATGGAAACAAATCGTATCATATCAAATGAGGACACAATGGATGAAGCAGGACATGAGGTACTCAAATTTTTACTTAACTTAGGAAAAAATGATCTAATGGCATTTTGTGATACATCCATCTTTTTTTACAGTATTATTGAAATTTATAATGTATTATCCAATCTTGACATAAATTAATGCATGTTGTTGATTATTTTAGATAGAGATTGGAGCAAATGCAGAGCCTGAGCATTCAACTAGCAAAATAAGAAGATATGTACGTGGACGTGGACCTAAAACTTTTAAATCACGTAGATGACAGTGGGTGGAAGAGGATATGATAATGGATACTACAGACACAACAAATGATTGCATTGAAGAAGAGGTAGGTCAGGACTATAGTACATGGGATGAATACTTTGAGAAAATTGTTGTTTTGTGGATGTTCTGTATGTTGTGGAAAGAAACAATTCAAACGAGCGATTGTACAAAGACATTACATATATGATGAGCTTCTAGTCGGTAGTATGCCTCCTACAATCGATTAAAACCAAAGAATAATAAATGAGTGTGCACTGATGTTTTATAAACTATGTTGTCAAAATTGTGTTCTATTTAAATTATTGTATAAAAAAGGTAGTCTATAAAATAATGTTCCATTAGTCAATTGATGTATATATGTTCATACCATTTATGTTTATATTTTTTAAGCCATATTTGATTATATTTCTTTGAAATTGATACATTTATGATTTATCCAATTGTTGCCAAACATTAAATAATGCTTGCGTTTGTTGATAGGTAGAAGATTTTGACGAAACACATACTAATACCCAAGATACAACTGGGTTATTAAGATTTGGACAGGATGATCCAAACCATCCTTCAAACCATACCAGGGCGAGAAGAGCAAGATTGAAGAGAACACTACCACCTGAGAAATTTGAAGAGTTGATGAGAGTCGCATACATTGATGACATGCCACCTAGCCTTAATGATGATGATCATGATAGTGAAAATGCAGTGCATGAAGAAGGATTGAATGAAATGCTTACAGGTTTCTTTGGGTATGGGAACAATGACAATAATAATGATGATATGGTTGACAGTAACGATGATAGCAGGGGTAATTACCACCAACGTAATGTTGATGATAACAACATCAAAGACTCCATCAAGCAAGCAGTGAAGACAACCATGTTCAAATCAGGTGCAAGTAGAACCTCAAAAATGGCATGCACATTAATATTATTAGAAATCAAGTCACTATTTGGTTGGTCAGACAAAGGATTCACTACCCTACTAAAGTGAGTTGAAATCTATTTCTTACTTTGCATTGTCAATTGGTGTACATAATTCGTAAACTTCGTTTATATTTCTTTAAGGGGATTTTAAAACCATATATTGTATATAAACAGTTCTAGTATAGATTGACATATCAAACATGTTCATCATAAGTCAAACATTCAATTGATTTAATCTCTAGAAATCTTACAAGGCACTAAAAACTAAAATATTCCCTGAAGAGAATGTGTTGCCATCAACTTGCAGAGAGGTGTGTCTGTTGTTGGTTGAGTTGGGGATTGAATATAAGCAAATTCATTCATGTAAAAATGATTGCATTTTATACATAGATGAATATCAAAACAAGGTAGAATACCTTGTATGCAAAGAGAAGAGATATCATACAGATGTACAGGGTCCTACAGTTCCAAAGAAAGTTTTACGTCACATGCCAATTATACCTAGACTTCAATGAATGTTTCATTGCAATTCAATAGCACAATTGATGGATTGGCATGCAAAGAACATGAGTAAAGATGGATTCATGCGAATTCCGGCCAACTCCAAAGCAATGAAACACATAGAGGAAAAATGGCCAACAAAATTCAAAGATGAACCTTGTAGTATCGGGTTTGGTCTTGCAATTGATGGAGTGTTCCCATTCTCTTTCCTAAGCTCAAATTATAGTGTTTGGCGAGTCAAATTGATAGTATACAATATTCCCCCATGGATGAGTGTTAGAAAGGAGCACCTTATGCTGACTCTCATTGTTCTAGGAAAACATCAAGTTAAAAACATGGATGTTTATCTTGTGCCTTTTATTGATGAGATGCAACTGCTATGGAAATGCATAACAATGTATGACATATCACGTCCTCCATCAAATAGGTCCTTCATGTTGTGTGGTGTGCTATGTTGGACTATTCATGATTTCCCAGGACTTGGTGTTTGTTCTGGTAAGATAAATATTTACGTATTTACACTCATAATTTATTTTCATTCCAACTTCATACTTAGTTTTATACTATTTTTTTATGTTATTAACATTACTTATTGAATTGCAGGGCTTCAAACAAAGGGGATATTTGCATGTCCAAGATGTGCAAAACAATTTCAAGGGCGGTATTCTAAAGATCTACATAAATTTATTTACGCAAACAACAAGGTTTTTCTACCACTAGATCATAGGTTTAGAAATCGCCCAAAGAATCAATTTGATGGAAAAGTTGAAAATAGAGGCCCTCCCATGATTATGGGTCCAAGTGATTGGCTTAAGAAGTATGAAGATGCTGAATTGAAAGCTTGGGAGGATTTTTTTGATCGAGGTGATTCAATTGAAGAACTAGAACAAGTTGTAGTTAATATGCCAAAAGGAATGAAAAGGAAATCCATATTTTATGAGCTCCCTTACTGGAAGGATCTATTAATATCTCACCTATTAGATCCTATGCACATCTTCAAAAATGTCCCAGATTCTATATTTCGACACATATCAGGCAAAAAGGATACCTTGTCTTCGAGGAGAGATATTGCTCTTTCGCATACCAAATTTGATAGAAAACATTTGTGGCCAAACATGGAAAATGAAACATATGTAGAAGCTCCATGGATTTAAAAAAAAAAAGAGCTAGACCAACTAAAAAATGTCTTTCATTCAATAAGGACACCTACTGGCTATAGGTCATCATTGGCTAAATATTTTACAGTTAATGGACATATCACAGGATTTAAAACACATGATTTTCATAATTTAATGAAGGTATTATATATCAACATTTAGCATTTACTGGTAACATTGATTAAGCACTAAATTTATTTTGATATTTTGTTGTGTGAGAAAAAATTACTAATGACCTTTTCATAAATGTGTTTGATAGCATATCATGCCATTGACAATTAGGGGGGATTCCTGTCTTACAGTTGACTTAAGGAATGCCATAAGTCGATTGTCAACATTTACAAGCTATGTGGTTATATGAAATGTTCATGTGTGAGAGACATAGAGATATTATATTGCATTTTAATTTATGACTAAAGGTTCATACTAATTTACTATTCTTATATTAGGTGGGTGACCTCCAAGGAGATCCATGAATCTAAAGTGCCAAAGTGGAAGAAGGAAATTGCAGAAATTGTATGTGTATTTGAGAAGGAGCTCCCTACAAGTTTCATGGACCTACAAGTCCATTTACTTATACACGTAGTCGATGACATTGAATTGGCGGGTGTCGTATCAACGAGGTGGATGTTTTTCTTTGAGAGGTATATGAAAACTCTTAAAAGATATGTCTGACAAAAGGAACATCGAGAGGGTTGCATGGCTGAAGGGTATGTATTGAATGAAGCATTTTTCTTCCTGTGTGAATTCCTTGGTAAGGATTTTGAAGATGGCCCATGTGTCTAGGATGAAGAATGAGCATAAGATATTATTGATGGAGAAAAAACACAATCTAATGGTGTTGAAGTGAAAATTAGTAAGTAAATTCATGATTAGTGTGGTTGTTTTTCTTGCTATCATTAATTTACTCTGTAATTTATTTGTCAAATTAACAACATGACATTTGGAGTTTAAAATAAACATGTTGACATGTAATAGGTGTAGATGAAAGTTCTATAATTGACAAGTTCATTCTATACCACATGGGCTTTATGAACAAATGGATTGATTTGTATGATAAAAAGAGAGAAGTGTTAGAAGCAAGGAGACAGTTTAAGAGATCAAACCCAAGGAATACTCCACTTCCCACTAATCTGCTTGGGGAATGGGGAAAAGATTGCACACTAGAATGGGTTATTGAACAAATTCAAAATCAAATAGAAGATGTAGGTACAAATTCAAACATAACAGAAGATGAAATCAAAATGTCTAGAGGATGTGAAAGAAAGGTACAGTTGGAATTTTACAAAATGTTGTTTCCTTATAGTTTTGACAGTATTAACTATTTTAATATTCATCATTATATTTGTTTTCACTGAAATAAATGGTCTTTCACAGACGAGGAAATATCCAACAATGTGGGCATATGGTCGACATTATCGTGTAGAAAGTGTAGACGTAAAGAGATGATCCTTCAATTGTGGCATCATGGTTGACTTCGAGCAATCTAGTCGATCAAGCTCAAAAGATAAGAATATAATTGAAGGGAATCTACAATATGTTGGGAAAATACAAGAAATTATTGAGTTGGATTACCACTCTTTTAAATGTTGTATTTTAAAGTGTAGATGGTATGAAGCATTTGAGAGGACATGAAGATATGATACCCATAGTGGATTGTTTTCTATAGATTCCTCATTGATCCTATCAGAGGATAAGGAGCCTTATGTTCTACCAATTCATTGTGAGCAGGTATTTCTTTAACTCAAACAAGCGGTAGTGATCATTAATCTATTAATTCATAGCTTATTGTGAATATACACATGTGTTTATTAATCAATAAATTTTTTATAACATACGTCTAATATATGTATGTCATTCATGTGCAGGTATTTTTCTATGAACATATTTTGGACAAGAAATGGATATTTGTCATACATTATGATCCAAGATTAAGGCATGTATTTGACGATGCATTAGTGGATACCGAGCAAAACAATGATGGCCAATAAAATGAGAGAGAGGAATTAGAGAACATCGAAGAAATTGAAATCCATGATGATGTTGAAGATGGTTATGTTCAAGCACAAGAAGACAACAATCAAGAGTTAGATGATGTTATGGAAGACAACAATATGGATGGTATAAAAAATGATGATCCGAATACATCTGGTAACAATATAGATGGTCTACAGTCAAATTTGAATGATGATGAAGATGATGCAAGTCAAGATGAGGATGTTGATAATATTAAATACTTGAAAGAACATACGAACATTGACAATGATACACTGGATGACATTGTAGCAGACAATAATGTTAATGACCAAGACTTCTAAATTTTCAGAATTATTTGCAATCCATGTTTAAAAAAGGATGATTCTTATGGCCTAAACTTTGAAATGCTTCAGTAATATTATGTTGTACTTGGACAATTGAAAACCTGTTTTATTCTCCTAGCAAGTTTTTTAATTTTCCATATAATTCTAGACCAAACAACATTTGCAGGGATGTCCTTTTACACCAATCTTAATTTGTATGAAGTTCACGAACCTGTTGTCAAGCAATAAATTCCTTTCGTAGAAAGGAAATGTAAAAGATTCATTTAAGAAAAGATAAGTAGTCTCTTTATGAGGGTAATCCACATGCAAAAAGTAAAAAGCACATAAAAAAATAATTGTACAGTAGAAAATCATATTCAATTAGTTATGTCTTATTTCACTTGCACACTTATCTGAAAGATATAGGGTATTCACCATACATTTCCCTTGACAAAGAAAACATGTGCTTTCATTTATTTTTACTGTATATCTCAGAAGTGAAGTTGTTACATAATGATGCACTGAGAGAATAATATATACAAAAAAATGCAAAGAAAATATTTGAAATTTAACATGCAATCTATTGTGTTGCACTGAAAGGAATCAAGATTAACTGGGACAAGAAATAAAAATAAAATTTTGATGATTGTACTTAAAAGTGAACAGGATATGAAAAGTGTGGACAATGATGGTGCTGAAATTGAAAACCTTGATTATGATGACATTACTATTTTATGTCATTAGAGATAAAGAACACATACAATTTTATATTCATAGCAAATGAATATTTGAAACTAGTAAACTGAAAATGTAAACATTGTAAGATTTTTCCTTAAACAATAATTCACTCACTCACTTACAAAAAAGGGTGAAGCATTTTTTATTCAAACTTTGATTTCTTTAATAGACATAACATTAAAAGAATATTTACAAGTACAAGAATATATACACTGTTTCATAGACTTCTAAATTTTTAGAGTTATTTGCAATCTTTTGGGTCTCAAAAACATAGGTTTTTAGACCATAAGAGGGTGCCAATCTCTAAGAGGACTTTAATCCTTAATACGAACCAATTAAATTAAATTATTTGAAAGGAATTTAATTCACACCTAACCAAAAACCAATCAAAGTATCCACACAGTAACAACAAATGTGCCCTGATAAATCTTGCACATTTAAACAACTTGAAAAGACCACTTTGGAGACAACAAAGTGATAAATAAGCGTGAAAATCAACATAACAATTGAACACTGAAAATGGATTATGAGTTATAATGTATCTGCTCCATTATATTGCTCAAAATATAAACATACATAACATTAGTTCTTTTGATATGAATAAGTGGATGAGATTGTCGAGTATCTATTCTAATGGATTGAAATGATGATGATATGATGATCAAAATCAGACCTTGGTTTCCCTATTTGTACGGGAAGCAACAAGCTTCAAGTCCATTCACAAAAGTTACATCGTTTCTTAACTAAAGCATAATTAACATAACATAGAAACTTAAAAATTGTTTATTGTTGGATGCACCACAGTCCCTTAATCATCAACAAGTGCCCGTGACCACCTAAGATCTGTTCAAGGCTCAAGCACCATGTTAATGCGTCCACAACAACCAAAATTTGACTACCTCCTCATACAACTCGTGCAAGGAACAAATTAACCGTGGACACATGATCAATGTATTTCTCCTAGGCATAAGTGTTTGCATTTTGTAGAGTGTCTGTCATTACATTCTCCAATCCAACAATCCTCCCAAGCTTCTTATGCGTTTTCTTGAGTACCTCATCCTCATCATTGATGTCATCAAGGATGCCTGGAAAATATTTTGATATCTTATTTTTACAAGTTTCCTGATCCTTCAAATATGTTTCTTCAAAGAAATTTGGCATGGCCATACATAGTGGCTGGTTGAAGTCACTCAATTCCTATGTCAAGATATTCTGGAAGTTTTCATGTGTATTCATAAGGCTCTAACATTCTTGGAGAAAATCATTATTATCTCCATCTTTTGACTTGATATGGGATTCCATTTCCTTCATCCTATCAAGTAGAATTCCATGCTCCACGAGGGCCTTGTATGTTCCACTGTGAGCACGCCAGACACCATCTGCATGTTGGAATGTATCTTTGAATTTCATACAAATTATCCCTGATGCTACTTCAAAAGTAGTAGCCTTCAATTTTCTTTTTAGTTCTTCTTGTTCCTTTTGAGCCTTTTCAAATTTATGCTTCCATTGAGTAGTCTCAGACATGGCCTCTAACACTTTTCTTTCATGTTCAATTAAAGGTGAGTAAAGCCTTGGAGAAGCAAGAAACCTATCTTTGTAGTTGGTTAATTCTTGTTTCAACCTTTCATTTTCCTCTATCAGCCATTGGTTATCTCTTACTAGCTTTTGGATCTGGGCTTTGGTGAATTTGGCTACATTCACATTCAAGTCAATAGTCTCCAAGGGATCTGTCTCCCCTACTCTTTGCACCAGGAGATGTCCAAAAATTTGATCATGGTCAATGAGAGAAGGCTTCTTTCCTGGGGGGTAAAGAGCCCAAATTTGCAAAGTGGTATTATCAGGATTGTACCCTGACCCTGTATAGACCCTATCACCCACTTCATCTGTTATTTGCAAAGTTTTATTCTTTCTCTTCAAAAAGATGTCAAACACAATGGCTGAACTAATATCCCACCTAGGAAGGAGCATAACTCCAACTTCTTACAATAATGCTCTTCCTCTCTCAACAGTCATGTTTCTCATTTCCCTATCAACTTCATGTTGCATCAAGGCCTCTTTCTTAGGGTCAATGTCCTTTAACCTTTCTCTTATTAGTCTTCCTTTATACTCATATATAAAGGACTTAAATTCAGCGGTCTGCACAAAAAGTATCATCTGCAACAAATTCTTGACTTGCATGATGCCTCACATCATTTGATAGCTCATGAGAGGCTTCAAAGGTGATCAAATTCTTTCCAATGGCATCTCATATTGGGGTATAACATGAGCATTAAACTGTGAGACTTCTTCTTCCTCCTCAATGTTATCTTCTTCCATGGATGGGGAACCAACTGAAAAGCTCACTTCAGTAGTAGGCTGAGGTGATAAGTGATCTAGTGGTGTGATATTTTCTACTTGCCTCCTAGGACTGATGCCCCTTCCTCTTTCAAATGCCACAAGTGGCACATCTCTTATCAATTCTTCTTTATGGAGGATTAACTATTCAATTCTTTTTATGGGATCCTGTACCTTAGGGAAAGCCCCTACGTAGCTTGAGTTATTATTCACCTTCCAAGCCTTAACCATCATAACCCTATTGTAGGCATTCATTCTCATCATGTTTTGTTTTTCTTCACAATTTTTGACGACATCTTCTAAAAGGAAACTATGCTCATACCCTTTCAATTTCTGAAAAAAATTGGAATCACAAATGAAGTGTTCAAGATCAAAATTTTCCCTTTTGTTGCCAATCGGAAAGCCATAATAATCCAGTTTACAACTAACCAAGTCATAGCTTGAATCAAAGATAATAGTGAAATCACCAAAGCATAAAGTGGAAGGCATGAAAGTCTGCCTCCCATAGCTCTTTAAATGCATGAAAGCTGAAAATGACAATTGCTTTATGATCTCTAAATAAGCAACTCTGTCTGGCACAGTCTTAGGCAACAAATAAGGTGCAACTTCAAATCCATAAACCCTGGTAACAATACAATCCCCAAACATGTACCAATTCCCCCAATTGTGATTTATCCTTGCTTCATGACCCATATCTTTTGGTTGGAGAAACCTTAAGATCTCTGGGGAGAGGTTAAAGTCACATTTGTGGCCTAGCATCTTGTATAGTGGTTTGACAAAATATTCCTCAAAATATAGGTAGTCAGACCTCCCACACCTACTATCCCACACAAATGTCCACATGTGTATAGGCCTTGAATTTCCATCATTATCTAAGTCTTTTATTCTTAATTCCTCACCCCATATCCCCATCACTTTCCCTTCGTATAATATCATGTGCATGAAAAGAGAATAGTGCTTGAAATTAATGGCTTCACTGTCATTCTTGATGATATTGAGGGCATTATTGATGGCCTCTGATAAATACTCTGCATAAACATAGGGTTGAGCATTATGGCTCTAGAAGTCTGTGGCTAAAACCATGGGAGCTATTATCATGTTCTCAGGAACATCAATTCTCAGTACTTGACCAGCTGAGTAATAAGTGTATTGAAAGTATTCTTCAAACAAAGCCACAAAGAATGGGGGCTTATCTTCACTACAGAACCTCATAGTTTGGTTACCCACACCTTTAACCCTATGTAGAGGCAATTTCCACCTCTTGTAACCTGTGTCCATGGTGCGGTATTCCTCCAACAAGTCTCTATTTCATAAATTTCTTTTCAGGGAAGTGTCTAGCTAAAAAATCATGGAAATATAATCTGCCTTTTTGACCATGAACTGTGACCCACCAGGAAAATGAATTTCTCTTTTCTTCGGATTGTAATTCTTTGTCAACACCTTGATTAACTCTATGTTCACAAAGATGTTGGGTACTACAAGTTTACCCAAATTCAAATTCCACGGGTTTGACACTGGGCTATGCCAAAATTTCTTCCTATAATGATAAATAAAGAGGTCGTAACCCCTACATGGAGTCAATACATCTCCCAAATTTTTCTGTTTATCTACTAATGTCACACACGATGGGTTAAGCCATGCTATTCTTCTGGATTTTGGCCCAGACCTAGGAAACTGATCAATTAAGTCTTGATTCAATTGCCTAGCTTCAGTTTTCTGTTTTCCTGGGGTTTTTTCCATCTCAACCCTACTCATGCAATGCTTTCATCTACTTACTGAGAAAATAATTTGAGTTGAGTCTAGAACACTTACTTGGATAAATGCTGCAAATTTCCAGCTGTCTACTGCCGTCCAACTTGGTTCTCCAAATCCTTCAATTACAATTCACAGTGATTTCAACTTCTTTGAGGCCATATTTATCAAATTTCAGGATAGTCCATCCAACCCTGGTTCATAAATGGCGCTCATTCCACCTTTATGATCAAGTTCTTCATTAATAGCGGTAGTCTCATCGATATTTTTGTTAGTCACATCAATCAGACTAATCATCATTTCATAACTATCGAAGAAACTTTTAATTAAAATGCCCGTTGTTTCTTCGATATGTAGGTATGGCAGTGTTTTTCCCTTCCCTTCTGCTATTTACCGCACAACCACCTTGTTCAATGCTTCTTGTTGTGAGGTTGTGGTGTATACCACTCTACCGCCTATGTTGCTCACCTTCCTGACATTATAGCGATGTATGCTTTTGATCATTACTTGAATAGTGTCGATGAGACAATCTTATTTGTCTTACCAATATCTCAATGTCTCATCAACATTAGATCTTATGTTCCTCCGATGTTGGTTTCCTATGTCGATGAGACAAGTTAATGTCTCTTGCCAATATGTCACTGTCTCATCGACAATTACTTCGTTATATCCAAGAGTTGTGTTTCACTGAGTACTTGTAGGTATACCTTGTCGATGTGACATAAGTGATTCTCTCCTCGATATGCCTGTATCTTGTTGACATTCACTATTTTACATTGTTGATGAGACATATAAATAAATCTCTTCAACATAGGGGTGTCTCATCTACATTTCTAATTTGTGCTTTGTGCTAATGTCAGAGAGACTTTGGAGGGATTCTCATCGATATGGTGTTGACTTGGCGATATGTTATGAGCAATCATAGGAGTATTTCAAAGGAGGAATACACTTTGATGTTGTGATCAAGGGTTTTATTTGGAAGCTCACGTGAGGGATTTTATTAAATTTAAGTTATTATGACAGGAATTCTATGCATATGGTGGATGTAAGAGATGAGTTAAAATGGAAGTATGCAAAAATAATTAGGATATAATTTTGGCTACAACACAATCCATGTTTAAAAAAGGATGATTCTTATGGTCTAAACTTTGAAATGCTTCAGTAATATTATTTGTGTCAATACAAATTACCTATTGCAATATCCTTAAATTGTTCAATCTTTGGTATGAATTGTTGGCAAAAAAAATTAGGATTACTTGGATGTTTCTTCCATTCATATGTATCAACATATGTTCGTGAAGACACAAAAAAAAAGGTATGTAATGTATCAACATATGTTCGTGAAGATACAAAAATTAATAGCTCAATTAGGTAGAGCTTTTGTGATTTTCAAATGAAGAGTAAGGTGCATTTTTATTTCTGCTACATCACATTCATGTGCATAAACAAAATAAAAAGATTATATTACTAGATTTCACTTATGCAGATGCATATAATATAGGAAAGATTGCACAATCCTTTCAAAAATGTAGTCTTTATTGATAATGTAAATGTATGTTGTTCCACACAAGTTGTGGAATTGACTATTTGAATGCATATAATAAAAAAACTATACATTTATAGATACAAAAGAGAAAAATGCACATAAAGAGAAAGGGGACCCGTCATTGCCTCAATGATGAATCCCGGTTGCTTTGTTTTGCATCATCTTCAGTCTTCCCGCTTATCTAAGTCTCCAAGTTGATGTCTTCCTTTCTACTCCTAGGTTCCTTGCATTTGAGTGAGAAGACTGTTGTTAGAGCAATGAAGGATCACCAGTCAAAATATGTGCATACATCTATAAACATATGATTTGATCATCATGTGCATTCAAATAACTTGCATACCATAGATGTCCAAGAAAACAAGAAAGGTATCAAACATATCTATCATATGCTTAGTTTTATCTAACATGTTTTCTCATTGTGCAGGTATAGATGAAATTAGGTTGTTTTGTTTATCTGGTTACAACATGTGGGGTGAAATGTGGCTCCCACAAGGGCCGAGCCTAGCCTGCTGCCCTATTGTTTCATTTGAGAAGGATAATCACAAGTAAACCATCCATGAAACATTAAAGATCAATCTTTGCAAGGATAGTGGAGTATGTTGGTAAGGGGTAATCTCCTTATTGATAAATATTTATCCTTATTAATAAGAACATTCCACTATCAACATAGCCATGATTCTAACAAAATTGATCATCAAGGATTCCAAGATAGTTTTCATTAATAGTTTGGTTAAAAGTAAGCAACCCCAAGCATCATAACAGTCACAAGAATTGAACATGAGGGGCAGTCATGTAGATTAAAAGCTTACACAATAGTCATCACTTGCAAAGACAAAGACAACATGTTTCCACATAACAAATTAAATCGAATGCATGGAAGGTACAATGATGACGTCCATAATAGTGAATGTTGCTTAAGAGGGATTGAAGGACAACATTTTGTATCAAGGAGAACAAGGTAACCTCAAATTCTATTGTACTTGAGTATGATAGTACCTAAGCTTCTCGTGTTTCTAGATGGAACCTATAGCGGAAAAGTGTAGTCTCCATCTGAAGGAACCATCTTCAGAGCTCTTCCCTAAAATGAGGGTTGAAAACATTAGAGGAAATTAAATACCATAATTCTAAAGTAACAATTTGTATCAAGAAAAATGTTAGAAAGTATAATTAAAAAGACAAATCCTTACAATTGGACCTCAAATTGGACCAAACAGATTTATGATTTTATCTTTAGAATGTAGGAACTTTCTTTGTCGGATCTTCATGACTTGAAATTGGATCTCCAATTGGACCAATAAAATTTATGATTTTATCTTGAGAATATAGGAAATTTCTTTGTTCGATATTCAAGACCTCAAATTAGATCAGAAGCTGGATAAGTAGATTTATGATTTTATCTTTAGAATGTACAAAATTTCTCTATCAGATATTAAAGATGTAAGGTTGGATCAGAAACTAGATAAGC
This sequence comes from Sequoia sempervirens, assembly GCA_007258455.2. NCBI lineage: Eukaryota > Viridiplantae > Streptophyta > Pinopsida > Cupressales > Cupressaceae > Sequoia > Sequoia sempervirens. The sequence goes on along the minus strand of VDFB02072274.1, from coordinate 99,425,044 downwards.
AGATTTATGATTTTATCTTTAGAATGTAGGAACTTCCTTTGTCAAATATTTGGAAATTCCTACACACAAGTTCTACTTCAGAGCGAAAAAACTTGGAAGTGTTTCACACCGGCTCAAGGTACAATCCAACCTGGTTATGACACCGATAACAATCCAATTTTTCTTGAATCGTCCATACCCGAATGTTGCATCACAATCTATTCCTCCTGCACATAAAAATTCCACATATTAACCCATTCTAAATAAAACTCAAAATACCATGAAACAATGAGTCCCCTATATTAGTAAGTAGGCAGTCTACAGGGCATAGTTTGATTTTATAAAAGGATGCTCATGAAAGGAATCTTCAAGTGACAGTGAGTGAGTTGTTTGAGATTGTGGCTGATGGTGCAATATCCAGTCTTAAAGGTAGTTAGAAAAGCAGTAAATGTGAAAGAAAATCAAATTATACTTAACAAACAATTCACAATGTTATCTTGCATAATGACTTAATTTTGAAGACAAAAATCTCATTGTATCTTGATGAAAGTAGTGACCTTATGGTCAATCACTGGAAACCATGATTTTAAAACATGCTATTGTGCTTATGGAGGGAATATTTTAAGCAAGGTGGTGAGTGGTGGTTTGGAACAATGGCAGGTATGAAGGAATTTCTTTATATGCATCACATTATCTAATCACAGGAAAATACATCATTTATTTATTTTTTTAAATCAAAAGAAATTATTCTAAACCCTATATAGGACACATTGATATTTCAAAAGCATCTAATTTATTTTTTTAAATTAAAAGAAGTCATTCTAAACCCTATATAAGATACATTAATACTTCAAAAGCATCTGAAGGAATTTGAGATTATGCAAACATATGTCAATTAAATACCTGGATTACAAACAATAGCGCGAACATTGTAACCCTTGTTGATCATAGTAGGAATGAGATAAACAACAATGAATCCTATGCCTCCTTACCATTCTATTTCATTCTTTACTGAAACACTTCTCCATTTTGGAAAGCTACACCTGAAAATAAGGTTTCAACAAAGGTTTTATTGTATGTTTATTAAAATGAAAACACCATTTTGGCGGGCTATGCCTAAAAATAAGATTTTGACGAAATTTTTAGAGTATGTTTATTAGAGTTTTAGAGAATTTTGGTGGGCTATATTCTTGATTCCTTAAATGATTTATTCAAATGGATTGTGATTGATGTGATTTGCTGCATTTAGTGCTATAAATTGTAATGATGCCACAATTACCGTACTACCGCCATCTCTTATTATACCCATTGCGATATGGTGGGGTTTTGCCCTTCCCTTCTGCTGTTTACCGCACTACCACCTTGCTCAAGGCTTCTTGCTACAGGGTTGCGGTGTATATCGCTCTACCACATATGTTGCTCATCTTCCCGATGGTATAGCGGTGTATGCTTTTGATCATTACTTGAAGATTGTTGATTGGACAATCTTATTTGTCTTACCAATATCTCAATGTATCATCGACATTACTTCATTATATCCAAGAGTTGTGTTTCGCCGAGCACTTGTAGATATACCTTGTCGATGTGACGTAAGTGATTCTCTCCCCGATATGCTCGTATCTTATTGACATTTCACTATTTTACATCATCAATGAGACATAAATAAGTATCTTTGACATAGGGGTGTCTAAATCGGCGCTAAACTCGAAGCTAAACTTGAAGCTAAAGTGGAAGCTAAAAGTGGTGCTAAACTCGAAGCTAAACTCGGAGTCAAAGGTGATGCTAACAACGACGCCACACTTGGAGCTAATATCGACGCTAAAGGCGACACTAATTTCAACACAAATTAGCACCTTAATTAGTGCAAACTTTTCTTGATCGACACAAATAAATGCCAAAAATAGTGCCATCTCGATAAATAGCATCGACGTTTTCAAAAAATTGGCAAAAAATACATTAAAACAGTGGGTGGAAGCAAAAAATGGAGCAAATCACAAGGATTTATTGTAGTGAATCACAACCAACACTACGAGGATTCACACATTTCCATTCTACTGTCTATTTCAAGGTTGAAACATGCCTTCTTAGGGGATTGATTAAGGCAATCTCTAAATGACATCACCATTTTTTGCACTCTAGAACTTCTATCAACATATTCTCTTTACAAGTTTTTTCAATTATAAATTTTGGAAGCATTGTGGGAATTAAAAATTTTAGGCAAGAAACCTTAGTGAGTTTTAGATCTATATGAAATGCACGATCACTGTCATTTGTTAGAGGTTGGGAGCACACTCTAGGTGTTGAGAGAACAACCTTCAAGCTTAGAACCATGAAGTGCAATGCTAGACAACTTGTAGAACATTTCTTGAGCTTAGACACAAGCATGAACTCTGAAGTCATGAGCATTACTTTCAAATTAGGATCACTTGATGAATTTTTTTAGATTCCAAAAAAAAATCTTGACCATGGTCATTCTTCAAACCTTTTATAGCTTCTTCCAACCACCTACTTTCATTGAACACCAATAATCCAAACAATATTTCTTTATCTCTTCCCTTGATTCGTTTTGTAGTTTTAGTTTAATTTCCTAGATCTTGTGTCATTGTACTCAATGTAATCAATTTTTCTTATCATCAAGAAGAGTAATTTGTTTAGTTAAGTACATTTAACACACATGTATATTCCCAAAACTATGGAGCTCTCTTTAGGTGGTGGCGATGGTGGTCGAGCGATTTCAAATTTGGAGAAGGTAGGAAACCTTGGAGCTGCAACATGCATTAATGGTGGACAACTTGCTAATGGTAAGGTGATGTCAGGTGTGTCCTTGGCTGATGGTAAGCGGTGTGGGTCCCCTCTTTTGGAAAATGATTTTTTTGGTGGGAAAGGAGCCCCTAAGGTTTCTTGTCCTTCGTATTCTTTGATGTCCTTGTCTGAATGGGGGAATCTTGGTGTTGAAAATTTTGGCCTCGGTCAGTCTACTGATGTTTTGGGCGCGGGCTTTATATCTTCTAGCTTAGTTCCTGGTGCTAATAAGATGAAGGGTGGTATCTTTTCGGAGTCAACCCTCAAATGGTAAAACCTTTTTGGAGTGAAGCCCAAAGGTAAAATCTCTTTGCCTCCTATTGCATTTGTTTCTAATGCAAAGACAAGAGAATTTTCAATATATGTCCCTAATTGTATTGTTGAGAAAAGTGTCTCAAATATTGAAATGACTCTTCTGGGAAAATTTGTGGGGCCTCATCCTCATATTTAACTGGTTCATAAGTTTTCTTTGAATCAGTGGTGTCCCAAGGGTCATGTGGATGTGGCTATGGCTAAAGGATTCTTTTCCTTTTCCTTCAACTGTGAAGATGATCTACTTTTGGCCCTGACGGGTGGCCCCTAGTTTATTGGGAAGTCCTCCTTGATGCTCAAAAGGTGGGAACCAGGGTTTAATCCTAATTCTTGTTCTTTCTTGGTAGCCCCTATTTGGGTGAGACTTCCAAGTCTCCCTATGGAATTCTAGGATGAAGAAGTCTTTAAAAGGATTGTGAATACCTTTGGTTACTTGCTATCTATTAATCAAATGACTGCTTCTAGAAAGAACCTTGTTTATGCCAGGTTTTGTATTAATGTTGAACAATCAATGGATCTTCCTTTAGTTGTGAAGATTAATTTTAAGTTTGGGGTCTCAGAGCAAGTGGTGGAATTTGAAAATATTCCTTTTGCTTGTTTCTATTGAAAAAAGTGAGCCACTGGGTGAAAAAATGTCCTCTAAAGGTGCAGAATCAGGTGGTCAAGTAGTGGAGAGAAAAAGAAAATGGTCTTGGGGCTGAGGGTGCCTCTACGGGTCCTTTGGAGTAGTCGGGGGCTGATCCTGTGAATGGGGTGCTTGTGGTTACAAACGAGAATAAATTTGTCTCCAAGGGCTTAGATGAAAATGAGAAGATTGGTGTGGCTCCTAAACTAATTGGTGATAATGTTGTGAGTCCACCTAGTCCTGAGAGTGGGGTGATTAATGGAGTTAATATGTCTTTGGGTCCCTCTCCAACAAAGGAGGTTGAAGATTTGGAACTTGAGGTTGATGGTTTGGGGTCTTTACCTCTAGTGTCTTCGTATAGTGGGGTTTTGAAGTTTCCACATGATGGTAGCACTAAGCATGATGATTTAGAGGATTGTTCAAGTTGTAAGCCCAACTAGAAGAAAACTGAAGAAATGGTTGATCCAAAAATGGTTGAACCCCCTATATTACAGTGAAAGGAAGAAATAGAAAGAAACAATCTCCTCCTCTAGGAGTATTAACCAGAAATAAACAAAGGTCAGACTGCAGGCCTGAGCCAAGAGGCAAGGGTCATCCTCCTTTGCATGTGTTACTAGGGATAAGGAGATTCAAATGGATATTGCTAATGGGACTTAGAGGACTTTACTGGAGATGTCCTCTAAGAGCACCCTCCATAAGTTCTCATGAAGATTTAATCCTAGAACATGAGAGGGTTAAATCACCCCCACAAGCATGATCTCCTTTCAAACCTGGTAAGGGATCATAAGCCTGATATTATTTTGATTCAAGAAACTAAAATGGGGTTGGAAAAGTTGTCCAAACTTAAACACAAGCACTTCAAAGACTGTGGTATGCATTGTTCTGAGGCAGATGGGGCATCTAGTGGTATAATTACTTTTTGGAATCCAAAGATGATTCGGGGTTTGGCAGTGTTTGAGGATTATAATCATGTTGCTACTTCTTTCATCAATGTTCATGATTAGTTCTCTTGGACTCTTTCTAATATTTATGCTCCTAATAGTAATATTTCTAGAAAGAAATTTTGGGAAAATCTTAGTTCCTTTAAATATGCATCCTATTTGAAATTGGTTGGTTATGGGGGATTATAATACGCCCTTGCATGATGCTGGCAAAATAGATGGGTCTCATATTATGGATGAGAGCATGTTTGATCTTATGAATCTCATTAACGATAATGCTCTTCTTGATTTGGATCTCAAAGGGGCCTCCTTCACTTGGTCTAATTGGCGAATGGGTAAGCTCTGATCTAGGTTAAACTTGATCGAGCCCTTATCTCCCCTGATTAGCTTATTTCCTATTCTTGTTGTCTTTCAGCCCTAACCAGGTTAGGGTCTTATCACTTTCCTCTTTCCCTTTGGGTGGACCTATTGGGGAGGAGGAAAAAATTTCCCTTCAAGTTTGAAAAGATGTGGACATGTCATCCTAACCTGAATGAATTGATTCAAGCCTGGTGGAATATTCAGGTGGATGGTTCAACCATGTACAGGGTTGCTAAGAAATTGGCTAATACGAAAAATAATGTTAGGAGATGGAATAGATCTTCTTTTGGGGAATTTTTTGTTGAGAAGGAGGATGTTAATAGGGAGCTTTTCACTGTTCAACAATCTATTCAGGTGTCTGGTTATGGTCACAATCTTGTTCAAAAGGAAAATGTTCTTTTGTCTAGGTTGCATAATAGTGTGGCTAAGGAGGAGGAATTTTGGAAACAAAGGTCTAGAATCATGTGGTTAAAGAGTGGGGACAGGAATACGAGGTTCTTTCACCTTTCTAAACTGAAACATTGGGCCTCCAACTGTAATAATTCTATAAGGTTCAATAATTAGGTGCTGGATAAGGAGGTGGATCTCTAGCAGGCCGCCTCTTCATTTTTCTCCGACTTGTTATCTGTGGATAGTGAGTTGGACCCTAGGTGTCAAGATGATCTCGTTCAAGATATCCCCCATATCATTTATGATGATCTTAATTGGAAGTTGGTTTGAATCCCCTTGGAGGATGAGATTAAAAGTGTGGTCTTCTCTTTTGAAGGTAATAAGGCACCTGGTCCTGATGGTTTATCGATGTTCTTTTTCTAGTCTTTTTGGGATATTATTGTGAAGGATGTTGTGGATGCTACTAAGGAATTTTTTGGCAGTTGTAATCTTTTAAAGGAATTAAATTCCTCCTTTATTGTTCTTGTTCTGAAGAAACTTGGGGATTCCTCTTTTGATGAGTTTTTCTCTATAAGTTTGTGTAACTCCATCTATAAGATTTTTTCTAAAGTGTTGGCGGTGAGATTACAAAAGGTTCTTCCTCAAATTATCTTGATCCAACAAAATGAGTTTGTTGTTGGTAGGAAAATTCTTGACTCAATTCTTACTATTCACGAGAATATCCATTGTTTATTTGTTAACAAACAAGTAGGTTTTCTTTTAAAGTTGGATCTACTTAAAGCCTATGATAGAGTTGATTGGGGTTTTCTTTGTAAGATTTTGCAAGCTTTTGGTTTCAAGGAGAAATTGGTGTTATTGGTGTTTCAGTTGATCTCTAATCCAAAGTTTTATGTTCTTGTTAATGGTTCCCCTTCTCCTCTTTTTGGTTGCTTGAGGGGTTTGAGACAAGGAGATGCCATCTCTCGTTATCTCTTTATTATTATGGTTGAATTTTTGGGCTGCCTTATTCAAAGGTTCATCAATATTGGCCAGCTATCGGGTTTGTCTCCTTCATCTCAGAATCATATTTTCTCCCACTAGTAGTTTGTGGATGATACTCTTATGCTTGGGGAATCTTCCATTAAGGAAGCTAAAGCTATTAGACTTATTCTGCAGAAATTTGAAGTAGCTTCTGGGCAGAAGATGAGTCTGCCAAAAAGTGTTATTTTCTTTCTGAATACTCTTGAGTATAGGCAGCAGGGAATTGCACGAATTTTGCAATGTCATATTGGGGAATTGTTGTCATATTATCTGGGCCTCCCATTGTGGTCTAATGTTGTTCCTGATTCTTTCTAGTGTGGTTTGGTTAAAAAGTTTAACTCTAAATTGGCTAGATGGAAAGGGGTGTTGCTGAGTCAAGCCAGGAAAGTTCAATTGATTAAATCCACCTTTCATAACCTTCTGGTCTATGCTCTTAGTATTTTTCATATGACATGGAAGTTTTTGGATAAGATTGAATGTATTCAAAAGAATTTCCTTTGGTTTAGGGTTGAAGAGAAGAAGATAATACACTTGGTTTCTTGGGATGATGTTTGTAGGCCTAAAAAGGTGGGAGGCCTTGGCATTCATAAAATTAGAGAATTCAACATGGCTTTACTTGGTAAGCAACTATGGAACCTCATCTCTGGTAATAGTAAATGGGCTCGTATTGTTACTAGTAAATATCTCAAAGGAGTGGACTGTACAAGGGACCTTCTTTCTAGTGGTTTCTCTACCCCTTCTGGTTTTTCCCTTTGGAACTTTATGGTTAAGGCTAGAAAAATTGTGTCTAAAGGATTGTAGTGGTAGTTGGGAAATGCCAAAAGAATTATTTTCTAGGATGACTGTTGGTTTGGGAATGGGCCGCTCAAATATGAGCCTTGGGCTCTTCCTTTTATGAATCTTTGTATTTGTAGGTTTGACAGATTTGTTGTTGATTATATGTATGGTGCTTCATGGAAAAGGATGTATGAGGTGGACCCTGGTTTGGAAGTCCTCTATAAAGTCATTTCTTCTGTTCATATTCCCTCTTTTGCCTCAGTTGACAAGCTTGTTTGGAAGTTCTATTCTAATGGAATTTTTTTTGTTTCTTCGGCCTTTTCCCTTCAAGTCTCTTTTATTGGCCCTATTCCCTTTTGGGCTTCTCTTTGGTTTCCCAAGGTAATTCCAAAGGTGAACTTATTCTTTTGGTTACTCTACCAAAACAAGGTCCTGACCATTGATAATCTTATGAAAAGAGGTTTTATGCTACCTAATAGATGTTTTCTTTGTGAAGAAGCTGTAGAGGACTCATTTCATCTTTTGATTAGATGGAGGTATGTGAGGGATGTTTGGGCTCATGTGCTTTCTCTTTGGAATCTTTGCTGGGTTTTTTCTTCCTTGATTGGGGACTTGTGGTCTCAATGGTGGGCCCTTCTTCAAATCCTGCTTTTCTCTTTCTTTGGTCCCTTTATGTTCCTCACATTACTTGGGGTATTTGGCTAGAACAAAATAATAGAATTTTCAAGGACTCTTCCCTTCCCTCTATCTGATTAGCTTTTAAGATTTGTGTGGCTATCAAAGATAAATTTTTGTCTTAGGTTTCCTTTCAGAATGGCCCTAAGATGGAAATGATTCCTGGTGATGTTGTTGTGCATAATTGGAACTTGCCTTGTGACATCTCTCTTCCTTTGAAGAAAGGTAAAGCTTCACACAACAGTGTTGTTTGGAAGGCTCCTCCTGTTGGTTGTGTGAAAGTTAATTTTGATGGAGCTGTTAAAGGTAATCTAGGTCCTTTTGGTTGTGGGGGAGTGTTGAGAGATTCTAATGGTAGATTTGTTTATGTGGTGCGCTCCCTTTGGGAACCCAAACAAACCAGTTTGCGGAAGTTTCAACTGCTTATCATGGGCTGAAGGTTGCACAGTGTAAAGGATCTAGGAAGGTTTGGTTAGAGGGGGATTCTCTAAATGTTATTAATAACCTGAAGAAATACACACCCCTTCGTGGATGGTTGAATCTCTCATTTTAGATGTGGTGGAAATATTGAACTCCTTTGATGAATGTTACATTTTCCATATCTTTAGAGAGGGAAATGGTCTAGCTAATTTTTTTGCTAACATTGGGGTTAGCGAACATAGGATATGGGAAGGGGACAATCCCCTTCCCATCGAAGCCCTTGCATGTCTAAGTAATGATTTACAAAATTGCTAAGGAGGGGGTTTTTTCATCATCACCTTTTTCACATGAGCAGGTTACTTCTTGGTGTGATTTTGACTCAGATTTGGCCTTGTATTTTGTTGATTTGACTATCTTCTATAAGGGGTGGCCTTCAAGATTAATTATTACCTCCTGCCACCTTACCTCTTCCACACAGAATATGGGTTGCTCTAAGCCTTTATTCTCAAGGCTTCTTCTCATTCTCTATAAGTTTCTTAAGCTTCTAGGGTTTGTGGTGACTGTGATCATGGGTGGTGACCAGAACAAAGCCAAACCTCTCTTGTGATACTTCAAAGACCAATGCAAAAGTTTGGGAACGTCTATAGTTGGGTGGGGTTATGACATACTTTGAGAGACTCCATGGTAATGATCCTAAGGTGACCAAGAATTTTGTTTAGGGCTGGAAAAATAAGGTTTTAAAGATTGGTGGGACTAATTTGATATAATTGAAGACCTAATTGCTGGAATTACGAGCCTTTACACCAAGGGTATGAAAGTTTGTAGAGACAAGGAGTCAAATGCTACATTGGAAATTTTCTTCAAGGAAGATGAAAGTAAAAGATTGGAGAAGGATAAATGTGGGGGTTACAATCATAGCTCAATTATGACAATTTGGGGAGACGTCAAAGAAATCATGAGGTACATAACATTTGATGAGCGATTCTTTGTTTTATCTGGTTATCTTTTTGTTCTTCTCAACCATTTTAGGCATAAGAAAAAGGTCTCCTTTCCTTTTTATTCGTTGGCTTCCATGGGAAGTGGTATTAGAGATCATAGGTGCAATCCTAAAAACCTTGTTCTTCATGTGGGCCTTATCCTCCTTATTTCTGAATATGCTAAGTCCTACATTGTTTGTGATCAACCTAAGAAGGTTACTGAGGGTAGGTAGAAGAAGTTTGAATTGGAGTATGAGATCGGGTTTGATGCTAATGAAGATTATGAGCCTGGCTCAGAAGCCTCAATGGAAGTGCACTTAGAGCCTCCTGCTCCTTTAAAGAGTGGTAAGAAAGGGAAAGGGCCTATAATCTCTGCAAATTATGATACGGGTAGTAAAGAGGTGGTTGTTGGTAAGTCCCTGGGAGGAAAAATTGTGAAGGGTGATTCCTTTTCCTTGAAGAAAGGGAAGAAAATTGACGTTGGGGATAAGATTGGGAAGCCCCCATTATTTGGTTCAAAGAGGAAGATGGGTTCAAAGAGCGAGAGCACCCAGAAGAAGGCCAAGCAGAACGATAGCCCTGACCATGAGGAGTCTATGAGTATTGGTGTTGAGTTGCTTCAAAATGATGTTGGTGGTCAAGAAAATTTGGTTTTACAAGAATAGGGTTTGAAGGTGAAGGATAAAGGGATGAGTGTTGCTGAAGAAATTGAAAGCTCCCTTCACAAGATTAAGACGTCAGTTGCTTGCTAGAAAGGGAAGGATGTTATTGAAAGTGAGAATTTGAGTAGGGATTCCTAGGAGGAAGGGGCGGATGTTAGGGATGTCTTCAACTACAACAGGGATCAATTACCTAATGTGTTGGGGTTGGCAAAAGAGGGCTCTATTACTTTGTTTAGGCTGTTTAAGTGGGCTTTCAATGAATTGAATCTCACTAATGTGAAGGTCTGTGGGGTGGTTAGTAAATCCTATAGGGAAAACTTAAGTGGTGAATCTTCGCCAATTGGCGAATTTTAGAAATCAGCCAAGTCAAAATTGGCGAATTAATCACACCCAACAGGGTGTCTAAATTGCCCAGATTTTACGAATTATTGATCCAATGCAAGTCCATTCACCAGCGATTTTTTTTATGAGGCATACTTAAGCAACAAATTCGCCATAGCAAATTAAATGTTTCAAATGGATCGATTAATATTTTTCCCTAGAATCTTGGAAACATGTAATAAAACACCTACATATTTGCCAATACTATTAAAACAACATTATATTAGGACCCATTTCGCCAATTAAAATTTACAAATAGTTGCTTGTGAAGATCCATTTCTCCAATTAAAATTTATAAATAGTTTCTTATGAGGACCTATTTCGCCAATAACATTAAAAAATAATTACATTTGAGGACACATTTTTCCAATTGTCGTGACACCTCCATGCTAGTTGTAGGGCCATGATTTCCTTGAAAATTACAACGTATAGTTGTATAAGCACGTGAGATTCGCCAAATTTTAAATATACCATTTAAAAATCCCACAGAATTCGCCAAATATGGATTGATATAAATACAATTGAAACTATCATTTATTCTTACACATTTTGTTCAGTTCTCAATTTGGAAGTCAGCAAAAACATAAACTTAAAGGTGAGTGATCATTTCTTGATAGTGTTATAAGATTTATTTATCTCTTTTACATTCTTGCGTCAATCTTAAAGATGATATTGAGTAGGGAATGGGATCTATATTCTCTATCCTTCTTAAACAAGAAGACATTTTTTTCCAGCTTTTATTCAAAGTGAGATCAATATGTTGAGCAAAAAGGGTAAGACTCCTCAGGGTGGTGAAGGGACTGGGAGGCCATCAACGCCCAAAACGTAGAGGTACCATGCAGTCTTACTTTGGAATTGGCAATGCTTTTGATCCATCAGATCAAGATGGAGCTACATCATCAACTCTTCCACCAAATATTAATGAAGAAGGCATTCACAATACCTCACTACCACTGGAAGGTCAAGGTGAGATTGCCATCTAGTTAAATGTATCAAATGAGGATGGCAATACCATAGAAGATGTTTCAAGGGATACCCTAGTTAGCTAGAATGAGATAATTGACTTGGATCAGGATGATGTTAGTAGCAAGAAAAGAAAAGGAAAATCAAAAGTGGGGCACAAGTGGGAAATGATAAGGGATTTTCAACTTGCTTGGTTGTTGAAGTACCCATTCATTGTACCAATGGGAAAAGCAAACAATATTGAAACTGCAACATAATGCATGTGTACGATTTGTAGTTGGAAATGTAAAAGAGACAAGAAGTTGCAGCTAAAACTTGACACTATAGAAAAGCATATCAGTAAAGTTTATGAAAAACAAATCATAGACATAAAGGAAAAATCAGTCATACGATGTAAATCAAAGGAAGAATGTCTTCATGTCAAGTATGTCGCGGAATAAGAAGAGCATAAGAAAAGAATGTTGAAGCTTGCTACATGTCAAGGTACACTTGAGGCTCAATTTGGAAAAGCAATGGAAGGAGAAAATCTGTCAAAAACTATTCAGATGAGTGTTGTTTTTCATATTTTGTCTAGAGGGTGTCCTATGACAGACTACCCAGAATATTGTAATTTATTATCTTTTTTGGGTGTTCCTCACTTTCTTGGCTCACATTGGTCAATAAATGCTGGATGGGAATGGGAAAACAATCTTGCTACAGTGGAAAAGAAAAATTTAAAGGAGAAAGTAAAAGAGAAAAACTTCATTGCATTATCTTTAAATGAAGTTACTACATTAGACAATAATTCTTGGATTTGTATGCATTTGTATACTGTAAAACAACATGTCCTCCAAAATCATCTTCTCTGTGTTCATAAAATGAAGGATAGTTCAACATTGCAAAATCTATTTGAACTAGTCAAGAAATCTTTGAATGAAATTGCAGGTATGGATGAGTTGACAATTGCCAAAAAGTTGGTGTGTGTACCTGAGCTGATGGAGCTATAGTGATGCAAGGTCAAAGTAGCGATGTTTGCACAAAAATACAAACTACTTGTGCACCATACATGCTTGGAATTAACTGCATAGCCCACATAATGAATTTAGCATTCAAAATTGTAAGCAAGTTTCCTATAGTATCAAAAGTTGAAAATCTAGTCCGCGAGCTCTACACATACTTCTGTTGAAGTCCCAAATGTTTCACAAAATTTCAAAATTTTCAAGCTTCTCAAGGAAACACGCTTCTCAAGGATGTTAATACTAGATGGATCTCCCTACATGGACCAACGCAACGAGTACTTTCAGAATATTAATCCTTGATTGGAGTAATGTACAAGCATCACAACATAATAGACAAAGCTCTTGACCTCTTACATAGGTTAAGCGATATAGAGAGACTCTTGAATTTAGCTAGTCTTCTCCCCATGCTAGATGAAATGAACAATCTTGTGAAGAAAGCCCAAGACAAAACTATGTATATTTATGAATATGCCAAACTATGTAAACATACATGCTTTGCCCTCGATCATCTATATCTAGATCTCACACAAGAAAGCCCAAATTATTTCATGTGGTAGAAAATTACTGATTTGAATAATCCTGATAATTATTTATAGTTTAATGCAAGCAGGAACTTATGTATTTGTGTACCCAGATATGAGATAGCATTGTACCATTGTAAGATAGCCAGGTGCTCTAGCAGAGAAGTACCTGTTAACGGGGAAGATTTTAACAACATTGTTAAATATGTTAGTGATAATTTGAAAGAAATTGCAAAATCTCTTTCCTTAAAGATTTGTGAAAGATTCCCTCGACATGAAATACTTGAAGCCATGGGTATTGTGTATCCTCAATTTTGAGTAAACCGAGATAACCCAAAATATTTTCATGATAAATTAAATATCTTGATTGAACAATTTTTGAAAAGTGTAGCATACAATGAGTAGACAATAGAAGGAATTTTAAATGAAGATAAGCTTAGACAATAATGTAAGAATTTTGCAATAACTATGAGGGCCTAGTATGATTCCATGGGCATGGAGAAGGCCTTTGAACCGAGATCAATAACAAAGGTTTGGACAAACTTAGGTCAGAGTGAAATATTGCATGGTTCGATATTAGAATATTTCAAACTTGTTGATTTATGTCAAACAATGATATTGGGGTTGGTGGAGGATAAGAGAGTTTTCAGTTCATTGGAATTTTTGAAATCAAAGTTAAGAAACAAATTAGACAAGAATTTGGAAAATTGCTTGAGGATGAAAGGAACTGCGTATAATGTCAAAAATTTTCCTTTTGAAAGGGAACTCACAATCTAGAGGTCCACATGTGAAAGAAGAGGGACTAGGTTGTGTAACACTCCAATTCCAAATGTTGGTACTAGTGGCACTGGCAGTGGTAGTGGAAAAAATGATAGTGACACAATGAATGTTGAATTTGAGACGTAGGCCGAAGAAAATGAAGAGAGGACTTAGAATCAAGATGAATCTTTTACTTTATCTCAAGTTGAACGTCAATTTTAGGACCCTGAATCCATTTGGGAAATGGAAGTAAATTAGCAGCTTTTAGGTATTTATACTACACTTCATGAATCAGTTCCCATTGTTCCAAACTGTAGTTGATGATATTTTATATTGCATTCCATGAAATTGTGATATTTTATATTTTATATTGTATTCCATGGTATTGAATTTGATATGTGATTCTGAATCATTTTTAAAGAACAACACTTATCACACTACTTATAAATTCCTATTGCATTTCCATTCACACAATCTTTGATAAATAACTGAAAGGAATATTAATCCATTCCTTGAATAGAAGCTAACATTTCAACATCCATAACTTATAAATAACTATTGATTATTTTGAGTCAGATGATAGTGAATACAATACTGGAGAGCAAGATAGGTCGATATTATATTCAAAATTAAAGATATTATAGTGTCTTTTCCTTTTACCTACATTCTAATAATCTAATTTGAAGTTGACTGGGTTTTACCCGTTCTCGATCTCTTAAGTCATATCTTATGCCTTTGTGTCTGTTTACTCACCGAACCCTTGAGCCTAGTGTTCCTGGTTGCTACCCATAGAATCCTTATAAATCTTACCTTGTCTTATGTGGGTCATAAAATTCTTTAATTCTTGTTCTTTCCCTAAGTTTGGGTTTTAATATTTGCTCAATATCGTTCATGTTATAAACCTAGGTAGGTGGACCCTTTTAAGTCAAGTAATAAGTGCACGTGCTTATTAAAATCCTTTGTTATGCTTGGTGGATCCCATTGAATGTGTTCTATTGGTTCCCCTCCATCCTACAAGATTAAATTAATCAAATTAAGGAGCTGACAAGATAGTGGGTAGGTGACACTTGGACACCCTTTTGGTGGGTCCTACCACTACTCGAAGGAACTGATGACTAAAGTTGTTCAAATCAATGGTTACTATGGTTCCTAACAAATGAATCTTAGTTGTTCCCTACCTCCCCACTACCATAAGATGAACACACTTTAAACCCAGAGGGAAAGCGGGAAGGTTGACACGTAGACAGTTTCAACGCTTGTGGAGATGGTGGAGCCCACGAAGTGGCACAAAGATAAATCCACATGGTGTTTTGCAGTTAGTCAATGGTGACAGCCATTTGTAGTCATATTTTCAAACTTATTTGACTGAATATGAGCCATCTGTTGGGCCATCTCACTGCGAGATCGACAGTTAAAATTCAAAGTTCAAGATTGAGGGAAAATGAGTCGTATCATCCGTTTTGGTTCGCACAAGCGAACCATAATGGTGGATATGACGCAGAGCTACCAAATTTCCAATTAGTATGTTTTAAAGCCATAAAAGTTGCTTTAAAGTATAATTTCAAATTGTTAAAGCATTTAACACATCTAAGGAGTTCTCGATGTAATTTTCAAGCTCGTTCGACAACAAGAATTAGGGTTTTCAAGCGTCCGCAAAACTAGTAAGTAAAATTTCTATCCTACTTAGTGCTTCTCAGTTGTTTGAAAATTTGTTGTAAGTGCTCATTCTATCATTCTACCATTAGGGTTTTTGGTTTCATTGCATTTCTTTTAAGGTTTGACATTCAATTCAAATGATTGGCCTGCTTAGTCTTGTTATTTCCTTGCATCAACCTATACCCTAGTTGTAAGCTTGGAATTTTCTTAGTAAACCCTAGTTTGCACAAAATTTGTTACTATGGCACCCAAAGTCAAAGCATCTACGTTAAAAGACCAATCTTCTGAGTCGAAGCCCACTAAAAGAAATTTTTCACAAGACTTACCTAAACAATTGGTATCTTCAAGCTCTGAGAAATAAAAAAGACAATGTATGTACTTTGACCCTGGAACTAAATTTGGCATCATTGATTATTATTATACAATTAAAGATGTTTCCCTACCAAACTCTGTCTCCGAATGGAGTCTTTTCTAGGGATGATTTTGAAAGAGGAATGTTGGTATCCCTTTTTGCAACCCCTGGAGGTTGGACATGGGTAAGTTGGTTGTACCCAACATGTTCATATATGTTGATCTTCTCAAAGTAATTGCTGTGAACTATGACCCTCTAGTTAGGGTTGTTAGAGCTCATGATGGGAAGATTATGGTATGGGTTAATAAGGAAGAAGTTGCATATGTGTTCAAGTTGAACACTTGGAGCAGTGGTATGGTTAAGATTGATGAGCAAATGTTGAGGGAGGAATACAAAAGGGTAAAACACAACTTCAGGGTGTCAGTGTTGACAATTTTTTTGATATTAGTAGGGAAGGGAATCAACAAAAGAAAGATTACTTTGGGACCCTCTGATGTTGAGCCCCTCCCTATTAAGTATTTACAACCATATTTTCAGAAGACCTTTTACTCCCTCTGCCAAATACTATGGCTTGATCTTGGCTCTAGCATGCTAATGACTCATATGTACATGGCTGCGAGTATCCAACATCTTAACATAAATACCTTATATGATTTTTCCACCTATATAGCATAGGAAATTCACAAAGGATTGGTTGCCTTGAAGGGTGGGAAAATTGGTGTTAGATTTTGGTGGTTTTCACTCTTTATGCATATGTTTCTTTTCAAAGGTGTAGACTATTTTGGTTAGGAGATGGAACTTAAAAGGGTTGTGGATGGTATTGAGATGTTGGTGCAGTCATGGACCCCTATATTGGATAGGAATGAACAAAAGACCGACTATGTGGCTACTACAATTATTTTTTCCACCAAATTGAGACAGGCTCTAATGGTGGATGTACCTAGGATCCCCAAGGAATTACATGATTTTTTGAGGCCAGCTGAAAGGTGGCCCGATTTGAATATTGCTCACAACTGGGGGGATGCAATCCCTTATAACAATTGTATAGTTCTAAGGGTATTTGACACACAATTTACACCCCACATACTCCCTAGGGAAGTGCCTCTGAGGATTGGGTTTTTGGAGGTGATGTGGTAGATAGGGAATGTAGTGATTTATTTTTAGATGAGAAGCGAAAGGGAAATTTATTCCCTACATACACTATGTTTGCTGATTTTCTCATGATTACATATGGATGGAGAAATATTTTGGAGCACTATCTCAGTCATTACAATATGAAGATCTAGGCATGTATGACATATGACCCTGAGGGATCCATAGTTTGGTTAATGAAGAGAAATAGGGGAGGTTTGTAGTACCCCTCCGTTTATGCTTATGCTTTCTGTTGATACTTTCTCATACTGTTAGACCTATGTTGTTTTGTTGGATACTTTGATCGCTGGTTTTGAGCGATGATGGACTATTCTGTGACATGATGATACTTTGTGTGATGTTTATTGTTTTCAGACATGATATGATTGAGTGTAGATTTTTACTTTCAGTTGTTATGGATATGCACATGCTTATGATGGACTAACAATGTTTACTGAGTCAGTTTTCTGTGAGTGTATTGGTGTGGAGAACAGAATCGCATCACTCGCTTGCGAGTGCCCTGCGATATCTGTGATTTTCTCCGCACGGTGTGCCTGTTTACTGTTTTATATATATATACTTGTATGCACATTGTTTGCTCGGTTGCAGGATTTGCAGGTACATGACACCGACTCCACCTGTGTAATCAGGTCTGAGCGTGTCAAGACTCAACGGAAAATGTTGAACGGGAGATAGTAGTTAGGTTTATCCTAGTCCGGTCTTTAACCTTAGTTTTAGTACATTGTCAGTTTTCAGTTTGGGTCATAGGTTGTATTGTGTTTCTGTTGGTAAATCATTTTTGAAAGGTAAATATTGGTTTATTTTAAATGTTTGTTATTGTGCTTTATTTATTGTTATTCAAATTAATATTTAAATATGATTGAAATTTATTTACTTGATTATTTAATACATTAGTTAGTTTATTTAGTTAAATAGTTGGTCTTAAAAGGATTTAACTATTTAATTAAATAAATTAATTAATTAGATTAAATTATTAAGTGCATAAATTATATTTTATTTAAATGAATTAGAAAATTAGAAAAAAATAAAAATTAAATAAATTGCATGTGATTTGAAAGAAAATTGGTTTTCAAATTTTAAAATTAAATAAATTAATTAAATTTGCATGTAAATTTTGAATGGCAAAATTTGCCGAGAAGTGGAGAAGATATTTTCTCAACATCTTCTCGACAAGTGTGTGAGTGCCATAATTGCAAAAAGTTTGTTGAAAACTTTCACGGAGGTTATTGAGGATCTCGGGATTTTGCACGGGGATATGGTATTGCCTCGGGGAAATTTTTCTGGGCACTGGCAAAAATTTCTTTACTGTTAAAATTTTTATATTCTTAAGATTTGTTATCTCTCTGGGGTTGTTATTTCTTTGTGGAATTTATCTTGCCTGGGAGATTTGTTTGGTTGGAAATCTTGTGGATCTCGGGATTTTCTTGGAGAAGCTATTGGGATTTACTTTCTACAGGCAGAGATTACACTTCTACAGATTGATCTTCAAATACTGGATATTAGGTATGAAAATCATGCTGAAAAAGAATTGTTTTTATTTGAAAACCACTGTTATTATTCTGTATTTCATATTCAGAAAATTAATTTTAACAGAAAGAAAATATTCTTTCCATTTTCTGTGTACAGATACAGTGTTATTTGATTATAATATATATACATAAATATATACACATAAATATATATATATATATATATATATATTTATGCATATATATATATATATAGTAGTGAATTATTTTATTAATTGTTAAATACCGTACGAAAAATCGTAGCGAATTCCATCATTAAAAAAAAAATTGGAAATTCGCAGGTCTGAATTCATATTTTTTTTACCAGGGTTTTTTGATTGTTAAATTTTAATTTTTATTGTGGAAACTATTGATAGAAGGGAGGCGTGGGGTTTGCCCACAGCCGTCCCATATGGGGGCGACGGCTGTGAGGCAGCCGACGCTGCCCTTACAGGCAGCGGCGGCTGTCTCACCGCCGCCTCCCCATACGGGGAGGGCCGTGGACACAGCCACCACTGTGTAAAAACCCTACCCTGTATGAAAGTCAAACGAAAAATTAAAACAAAACGAAATTTTTATATATTGAATTAAATTCGATATAAACAGTTTTCAATGCGGATTTGTTTCACACTGTTAATGAAATCCGATTTAGTTATATTTTAAGTTTGTGATTTATTATTATTTATTATAATTTTATATATATATATATATAATTATAATATATATAATTATAATATTGTATAAGAAATATCCTTTTAATTATGTGGAATTATTAGAAGAATAAATATGTATTTATGAAATTATTATTATTTTTCTTTATAATATTATTTATATATTTACATTTGTTAAGATGTTTACATATAAATATTTGTTAAGTTTGAAAAATTATTAATTAAATGTTTAGATGTTTAGATGTTATATTCATAAAAATATTGGAATTGTGAAAGTGTTTTATATGATTATATGTAAAATTTGAGGAAATTAGAAGAATGATATGAAAGAAACAGTTACATTTATTGTTCTCAAATTAATCCTTTATTTAAGTGATTTACAAATATGTTTCATTCAAAACTCTTTTATAAGGATTTAAAATATCCGAATGATAGATATGTATTCCCATTTGCTTTAAATTATTTTATTACCTTCTGTAATTGGGAAAATTTGGGAAAAGTCTCTAAAACAAATCAAGTCTTCCAGATCAACTGGGTTAAAAAGGGTATTATTGTTTTCAAAATATTTCTTATTGACTTGGGTTTGTGCAAGAATAAAAAAAATGGTGTTGATATTGTTATGATTTGTTTATCATTGTGAGTTGTAAATTGTGCATATGGTAAACCCTAGTCATGAAAACCTAGTATCCTTGTTATGTTTAGGGGAGTGGCTAGTTGTAAGGGCCGACACACAAAGGGGTGTCAGGGTAACTTACAATTAGTTAAGTAAGTCAGTGAAAACTAAAGAACACAGTAGATAGTTCTAAAACATTTAACAAGATGTGCATGCCTCTTTTATGACTCTTGAGCTTCTACAGTCATGAGTATAAGATGAGAAGGCCTGGAATGGAAAAATCAATGTCTTGTTTCTTCAAGAGACATTTGATTCCGCAACAGTATGCAATTGGGGCCGGGTTTCGTAAGAGGTTACCAGGGTAACCCAAGGATTGGGGGCCGGGACCTAGGAAGAAACACCAGGGTAACCATTGCATCGTTGTGATGACACTCCACCTAGAATAACAGTTAAACCTTGTGTATGTGATTCAATCAAATGTCAAAAATCTGGAAGCAATGTAACCAATAGTTTGAATGTACTAGTGTCTAGGGTTAGTAGATTAGGTCTAGGTAGCCTTGTTACTATCTCCTAGCACGGGGGGTGGACCTACGGGTACCACATGGTTGGGTGGAACGTGCACCTTACTCCGTTGGGTCCCCAGTTTGTTCGTTGCATTGAGCGCTTCATGGATGGAGAGCTCGCACATGGATTCCTTCTATACTTTCATCATTGTATATTGTGAATTTGTAATGTTAAAACATCCCTCAATTGTATAAGAGGTGATCAATGTAATTGTAAATGTATTTGTTATTTGAACTACCTCATCAGATGGATGAGTAATGTAATATCATATCAATGCAATGTATGGAAAACGTATTTGTACTTTATTATATCTTGAATGGGAATTTAAATTATTATGCAATGTTTATCTTTATGATATTGATTTTATGTGCAATGCGAAATACTTAAGTCGCTTATGGAAAACTTAAAGTAGTGTAACGTCGTTTAACCTAAGAATGTATGCAATTAATTAACTCAATATTAATACTAAAAAAAAAAATTTATTACACTTTTATATCACTTTTGCAACATTCTTAGGTTATTAAGACGGGGCATTAGAAGGTTGGTATGTTCACACCCACACTATGCTTGATGACCTCATTAGAAATATTTTTGATCCTAATGTCCAAATTGACATAATGAAGAAGTGGGGTGCTTTTTTGAAATTGGAAAGAGAAATTAAGGTTAAGAAGCTTGATTTTAAAGCTTTGTCAGATATTAGTGACCCAATTTTAAAGATTGAACCTGTGATACAAAATTTTGACAAAGTAGTGGCAAGATTAAAGGAGATCAAAGTTGTGCAAGATAAGGGGAAGACCCCTATGATGGAGGGAGAGTCAGTTGTGTGGCCTTCCAAGAAGGTGCACATATATTCAAGGAGGAAAGGCACAATAAGGAAGCAACAAACAATTACTACTCCTACACAATCTGGGGAGTCAAAAGTGCATTCACCACAACAAAAACTACCTCCAATTCCATTATCACCACTACATTCTTCTGCCCCATAAATAATTGAATTGGATTCTCCAATTAGAGAATCATCCCCTCCAAGGGAGCCATTCCCATCAATAAAGAAGCAAAAGGTTGAAACTTCTAGTCTGGTTGCCTATCCTGCAGAGGATTCAAATGATGAAATTTGTATAACTAATGAGGAAATAATGTAGGGGATGTTATCTCCTCAAGGGGAAATAATATCACAGACTATGAGCCTTAGGTTGAGCAAAGCTGACCTAAGCAGAATAAATAACTCTGAGGATGTTAGATTACAAGCTTGTGAAAGCTTTATGGAAGATGATCAATTTTTCAAGACACAAGCTTTCAAGGAATATGTATGGAGAGCAATGAAGGATGAAAATGCAACATTGGTGCAAACAAGGAGAAGTGAGAGCCTCGAGAAGCCCTAAGAGGTTGTTGAAGTTGAGGTCCAAGATGAAATGAGAGTTAAGTATTCACACATTTCTATAGAATAGGGTAGGGCATTGATGAGAAAGAGTGGAGTGTTATTACTCCTAGAATGGGACCTGGCATCAAAAATTGCTTTTTACACTACGAGAAGACAAGATGCCCCCATTTTTAACAATGAAGAAGAAGTCACATTGGCTTTACAAGGGTCAACTTTTAGTCAGCAATGGGACACTCTTGCTATTTGGGATTTAGCCCCAACCACTAAAAAGCTTGATGTTGTAGAACGTTCCCTAGGTGTAAGAGGAGGCTTAATCATTAAAAGAGTTTCAGATACAACTAACTTGGAGGCAACAACCATGAATGTTAATGTGGCACAATTCACCAAAGCCACAGTTGAGTCATTAATGGAGGAAAGGGATAGATTTAGAACCAAATATAATGAGGCGGTTGCTGAGTACAACTTGAGCCAACAAAAGATTGCTCAAATGCAAACTCAAATGGCTCGGTGGAAACAACAATTCCAAGCATTATAGCCTGGTACCTCACATGCTGCAATATTTCCTCCTTTCCTAATTCTTTCACCTCCTCAAAATCATGAGGAGACTACCCCCATTGAATCTGAAGATGTACAAATGGCACAATTAAATCCTAAATCATCAGATTGCTTCTCAATTTGAGGAAGTTACCAAAGAGGAGCTGAGGTAAAAGCTCAAGAATTATTAATATAAGATGGATGATCTTGTTCATTTGAATAATATGAAGATTGTGACAACAGTGCTTGGGCACTTGAATAAGGGGGTAGAGAAAAGATTAATCAGTATTCATGCCAATTATTCTTTGATGTTTGATGCCATAAGAACCTTGATAGAGATAAAGAAATTGCTATTCCTTTAATGGATAAATGGATTCCAAGGGCTCAAATGTTGAGGGATATGGTTGTTGCATCCTCTCGTGATGCAGATAAACCTCCAAAGATACTTGCACCCTGAATATTTCTAACAGATACAACTGGTTCTCAAGGGTTGATTGTCATTGAGTGTTTAGAGGTGAAGTTAGAGAATTGGTTAAGAAGTTCAATGATTGGAATTTTGGTCTTCTTCCAGACATTCTAAATGAGAAGGGTGAAGTCCTTGCAAGAGTGGAAAGACCAGGAAGCTCAAGAAATAACTTCCTAGACCAAAAAAATATGTGATGAAATGGATTTGGTTATGCTGAGGAACAATATGGACAGGCTCATGCATACAACAACTTTCCTTGAAGATTTTGATAAGGAGGAAAATCAAGTGGCAGTCAGGTATAGCCCATATAGAAAAAAGGTAGACTGTATCATGGGATTTGACTAGCCTACAAAGGATTTTGCATTATGGAAGTCCAACTATATTGACATATTGGACATATAAATTGTTGCAAGTGGGAGTGGGTGAAATCAATTTTGGTTGGTGGTCTGCAATAACAAATTTTAGTAGGGAAGTGCAATACATGGCTTGGAACAAGTACAAATTAGGCCTTGGATATATCAACGTTCAAATATCGCACTTTCTTAGTTTCAAATGTGGTGACAAGGATTGTAGATGTGGAATTGCTTTGGTTTATTCTCTCTTTCACTTTATGCTTTTCTTCTACAAGTTTTTAAAGCACGTGGACTACAGTGTTTGCTCATGAAAAAAATTAATTTGCACCAACTAAAGGAGCCTTTTGGAAGGCAGGAGAATCTTCACCAACAAATGGAAATGGATTTTGTCTCATATGAAATTCTCCCTCATATTTGGAAATGCAAATGTAACTGCCTTTGGGGATGTTTTGAAATTGAAATTAAAATGTATGTCAAATGTAAATGTGACTAAATGTGTAATTTGGCCTGAAGATTGTTTGTTCCCTTGTTCTGATAAAAGGGAATTCAAGGCCAATTGCATGGGTCTTTGGTTGAAAGAGATTTTGAACTCATGTAAGAGAAATTTGTAATTCAAGAAAAAAGAAAGAGTTAGTGTTGAGTTTTAGGTATGGATTCAAGTCTGTAATAGCCATAGGCATAATGGTTTTATAGTAGTGATGGCATTTGAATGAGAAAATGCATATTCTAGAATAGGTTCTCTCCTCCTGTATTTTGTCATATGAATTATTAAGAAAACGATCAAGGAACCTTCTATTGGTCTTCAATTGTTTTGGTTGAATGTATGATTTTTTCTCTTATTTAAAGTTTAATTCAAAGAATTAATTAAAATGCTTTGATGAAATCATAGGTTTGTACGGCTAAATTAGTATATTATTAATAATTTCATATTTTAATTGTGTTAAAACTTAAACATGTACTCAGTGATTCATCACTCAACTCAATGCTTAATAACATATTAACAATAGTATTAGTAGCATATACAACAATGAACATCAACAATCGTTTAATGTGTATCTAGTAGTTGAAACCACTACCATACTTTTTCTTCAAATGATAAAATAAATAATACAGATAATTGAACATCAACACATTACTGTATTTGAGCTTTTTTATTGATTTTAACATGAATAAATGCATAGAGGCATTGGTAATGCAAAATATTGCTCAAAGAAAACATTGCACAGAGCTGAGTTGGAACTTGGAAACTCATATTATCAAAAATCAAATCACTATATCACCTTTTCTAGCAACTTCCATTGTTTAGGTGATGGAATTGTCATCTGTTCTAATTGATGTTGTTTGACTTGAAGATTTGTTAACATTTCATGATTGAAATTGTAACTTGTCTTGAATTCTTTATTCAATTTTGCATTCAAGGTTATTAGTGGTTTGATGGAATACAAATAGTTTACCACATATGGGTTCTAAGGAAACTAGTCCAAATCAATCTTCCTTACACCCTCCATCTTCTTTCTGAAATCATCCTTTCCAATGAATCACTCATTTGTGTCAAAAGCCTATGGAAAACCAAGCTCTGTGATTCCTTACCTTTTCATCCACCTTCTTCATCTTGTCTGCAACCAAATGCAAATGTTCCTTTGTTTCACACATTCTCAAACACTTTCAAATGATAGATGAAAACTTCATTGAGGTAGCAAGCCTGTTATTAATCCCTTTTGATTTCAAATCATTGTCACTGGCTTTGTAGACTGTTTGTTGAACTTGATTCGTAGATTTCTCTAATGCCAACACATTTTTGTTGTCCACTAAATATTTGTTGAGCTTCTTATAATGTAGTCTGATAGCATCAATCAATTGAAACATGTCACACAAATGATCAATCCTTTGCATTATTTCATCCCAGATCTTTTGTTTCATATGCCTCAATGTTTCTCTACAAAATGTAGATAACTTATTTTGACAAGAGTTAATTTCTTTTTTTTTCTTCCATCAACTTTTCCTCCAATCTTTCATTTATTTTTCTCTCTTTCTCCAATTTTTGTTTCCACTATGCATTTCCATTCGCAATGATTTGTCTTAATTTTTCTGAAGTGGATTTTTCCTCATCATATTTCTTGTTGCTCTCATCTAGCCTTTGCTTCAGTTCATTCACTTCTCTCTGATTTTGTTTATCCTCTTTGCTTGTTGATGTAGAGGCAAATTTTTTTATTCTTTTTTCTAATTCATTGCTCTTTTTATCTGTTGCTTTCCTCTTTGCTTTCTCATTTTCTAGGTCTTCCTGTAACTTTTCTATTTGAGTCTGCAACCTTTTTTTCTCTCTATCTTTCTTTAGCAATGATGTGTACACCGATTCATTGTTCTTCTTTGATACATTAATTTTGTCAATATTTTTGAGTCCAGAAAAATCCAATTGAAAATTGCTCACTTGGAATTCAGATTGATCCATCCGATTTGTTGGTTTATTTTGAACTGTGGGAACAATAATTGTGTACTCCATGATTTCTTTATTTGTGTCAAATGTGGGTAATACCATGGTTGTTGCAAGCTCTGAAGTTATAGAAGATGCACTCTCCATCAATTGCTTCTTTTCTTTTTATACAAGTCTAATTTCTTTTTAAACTCTTCAATGTAATCAAAACCTGGGGATGCAGGAATAATGGAATGCTTGAATAGTGAAGGAATAGGAGTACTTGTAGTTGATAATGATGTTGCAACCACACTAACTAGTTGTGGGGGAGTGCCTGGAAATAACTCCTTTGTGGTGGATCCACTAGTAGTGTGACTTGGACCTGTCAAAATCTTGTGCCTCTTTTGTATGCCTTGATCACCTAGTGTTTGTGTGGTATCTTGTATTGTTGTCCTCTTGTGTGTAATTTGTTGTTGTAGCACATGTTGACCACTACTAGTACTACTACCCAATGTGCCCATACCATCACCACTTATGGCAGTGCAAGTTGCATTAAGCTCTCCGCCATGGGCATGTCCTAGTTGTGATTGTATCTGAACATGATGATGAGGATTTGAAGCTCTAACAAATTGAATTGTTTCAGCTCTACTTGTATGCCCTTGGCCTACTTTATCAGCTCCAAGGCCAAATTTATCAACTGGTTTTCTATGCTCTACATCTATTATTGTATGAATTCCTTGTCCTTGGGACCCCGAACCACCACCTTCATAACCCATTTTTCAGCTATGGTTGCTCCTGAAGTATATGCTTCTTTTGTGGCCTCACTTAAACCAACTTTGACATGGCTTTGTTCTTCCCTATCATCATTACATTCATCATCAGTTTATTGATCTTCAAGTTCATTGGGATGCTCTATATTCCTCAATTTTCTAAACTCACGATCTTCTTCATTATCTCCATACTCTGTAAGAGCTTTTGGATCACCTAGCTCCTTCCTCATAAACCAAAAGGTAGTAATTTTTTATCGTGACCAAATTTTAGCTATAACTTCCTTATCTAGAGAATATGGAATTTTTACTCTACTAGATGGTTTATCACTTTTTTCATAAGAATTGTTGTACCTCCTGATTGTCTTTCGATGCAATGCCATAATTTCTGCTAACAATTGTTCAAAAGAAATACCTTTCTCAGCAACACTTTTCTCCAATGCTATTTTGACCTCATCCCAAGAATCCTTGTTTCTCAAGTTTTCAAGCAAGGGTTTACTTTGATGTTGAATTCTAATTGTAGAATTCTTATTGGCCACAATCATTGATTTAATGGTGTCACATGGATCATACTACCAGTGATAAACAACATCAAAATTAAAAAATTTCATAAGATCATGTGCCAAACTAAATGCTTTTATCTCCATTGTGAACCCTCCACACGAAAAAGGTAAAGAAAGAAATAAGGTCTTCTTTCCCTAATTGAAAAAGTGTAGTTCATCGGTACTCTTCATCTACCTTACATATTCCAATGCAAAAACCCTTTTTGTCACATGTATTGGAAGTTTGTATTGCTCTACTCTCAATCCATAAAATCTTAGCACAGTATATTCTTCCACTAAGTACCAATTAGCCAATTGTATTTCTTTTCCTAGTTGAATGCAATTTCTACATGACATAGGCAATCTAGGCATTGGAGTATTTGTAATTTCTTGATGCAATGGTACCAAAAAATAGTTTACAAAATGACTGTAGTTCCTTCGAGAATCATGCATCCTTATCTTAGTGGTCCAATCATATACTGGAGCCATTTTATTTTCCTGAGCATTACTATAGGGCTAAATATGAAGTGTGTTGGTCTGAAACATTCCTCTAAATTTGAGTAGAAAAAAATAGCACAAGTAGGTTGTGAACCTAAATGTCTTGGTGGGACCTCCTTTAATCATCAAAAAATGTTTACGCATGGATTCTGCAATGTGATCAATATAGTTATATTTGACATGTGGAACACCATAATGGATATTATATACCATTTCAAGGAGGCTTGCACCCACTTCCAAATTGCTATCTAGTTCGAGGAAAAATGCTACCATGAAAATAGTATCTTGAACCCATGGTTTAAAAATATTAAAATCATAAGGCTTATGATCACCTTTCAATTTGTTTCTAACTTCTTTGATATCCAAAACTATTTTATTTATGAAAGCATTTTTCTCACTTTCATCCACTACTTCATAATCACTGGCAAGCTTTTCTAGGTCAATGTGGATGTTTCCAAATTCTTCGGTTGTAAACCCCAACACTTTTCCAAGTTCTTCTACATTAATGGATAACAATTCTTCTTTTCTATCTTTATTAACAATTTCTCTTTTGTTATCATCATAATTTTGGGCACAGACCATGATAAATTCTTGGCAAGGGAAAACCTCATGTAACATCATGCGCCCTAATCCAATTACCCACAATGCACTAATACTATTAACTTACATTTTCTTTGCAGCCTTATTCTGAGATGAAAATATAAGTTCTGAGGTACTCTTACCATAGATTTCAGGATCATAAATATCATGGTATTCATTAGTGAAACCTAGGATTTTAAGCAATTTTGCATAATGTATTTTTTTATTTGACATCGCTCTAGTGGTACTATTGGTAAACATGCTTATACAATGTGAAATTGTGAACTCCCTATTAGTCCTCCTTAATTTTTCTTAATTCTTAAGTTTCTCAACCCTAAACCCAAACTTCAAAGTTTGACAAAATAAGATTTTAAGAAACATCAAACAATGAAACGTAGCTGCATGAATTCTTTCACGTACCTGAATTTTGATTCTTGAAAAGATTAATGCTGACAGTCATGGAAATTGGAATGGCTTTGTTGGAAGTGGAACTATGGAACCCAAAATAGGGTGGAGCACTGCAATGAGAAATCTGAAGACTGGAATCTCCCCATGTGCTAACCCTCTCACTTAAAAATAAAATCACTTAGCAATAGAAAGTTTTTTTTTCGAACACTAAAGTGAATGAAACATCAATGTGTTTCTTTTGTACTAAACAATTAGTACATGGCTGAAAATATTTAGAAATGCACAATTAGTACATGGCTGACAACATTTAAAACAAGCCATTTAGTCCCGCATTGACAACAAATTCTAAATCGTTGATCTTTGTAAATCTAATGGTTATAGGGTGATTCTGAAGGTTTAAGTTCACAAGCCTAGCACTATGTGCATTTTATTTTGGAATGCAACTATAACCATCCATCAAATATTTATTGAACGGTTGAAACTTGAGTAATTTATGATATAAACAATAAACATGTGTTTTAAAGGGGCCAGTAAATTAATGTTGCAAAGGACTTAATAAAATGAATAATGATAGTGGGAACCAGAGGAGATCAATGACAAGTTGAAGTGAATGAAACATTGAAACGTCAACGTGTTGCTTTCAGACTACACAATTAGTGCATGGTTGTCTTGCATTGACAACAAATTCTAAACTGTTGATCTTTGTAAATCTAACGATTATAGGGTGATTCTGGAGGTTTAAGTTCACAAGCCTAGTGCTCTATGCATTTCATTTCGGAATGCAACTACAACCATACATCAAATGTTCATTGAATGGTTGAGTAATTTATGATATAACCAATAAACATGTGTTTTAAAGTTGTTTTAAACTTTAGTGCATTAGGATTGACATCAAGGCCAAGGGGTCGGTAACTTAACATTGCAAAGGACTTAATAAAATGAATAATGATATTGGGAACCGGGGGAGAAGGTCAACAAAAAAATAGAAATCAATAACATTTCGATGAACCCTAACAAGAGTGACAACTTTTAGCGTTTATAATATTTTTTGTCAATTTGATGACAACTTTCTTTTTTCATTTGTATTGCTTTATGTTTCACTTTTAAATCTGCATGCAATTATTTCATAAATAGATAATACTTAATTTCTTGAAAGGAAAAAAAATTATTTGAATAGATTCATAGACACTGAACTTAGAAAATAATTCTTTACTGTAAATGAATAACGAAGAATAACACAACCATTTATTTTATTACAACTAAATTACAATGTCACATTATTACATATCTTTTTAAAGATGAGTAGAGCATGCAAGTGCCAAGTTCTTGTTTTGTATAAATAACATACGTTACTTTACATAATACAAATACAAATGTAAGTGCCAAGCTTCTACCGGACCGCTAGTGACAACATAATACAAATGTCGCTCTGAAAATAAATGCATGGTGATGGGACTTGTTGGGTCCACCATGCGCTCTGAAAATAAATGCATGGAACTTTCTTGGTCAGCCATGGGCATTGAAAATAAATGTATGAGACTTGCTTGGGAAAGCATGCACTCTCAAATACAAATGTGGCTCTAAAAATACAAATGCATGGGGCTTGCTTAGCGAACAATGTTGGGGAAATGGGAGCTGTGAAGATATAAAATGTATCTATTCTGATTGAAAACCAGAGTCATGCAGAAGATGAGGGGTAGTAAAATTGCTCTCATCTTTTTCACGTAGCTTCCATGCACTGGGATAGCACTTATCTCCATCAAAGCTCCTCATCCTAGTTCGAAACCTCCCTTAGAAGTCAAGTAAACCAGATCAACTTCTTTCCAATTCCACCCATTCTGAACTTGAAGGAAATTGGTCTTTTACTTTGTAACTACATAACTAGAGGCAGGAGAATTTAGAGTATCCCCAATAATACCACATCATCTTCTTTCTGAATCCTTATTAACTCTACAAAATGAATACCCTTATGAAAATTTAGAACATTGCATTCAATAGTAAATCCTTTAGCATTCAACGAATGATTTCAGTTGTGCTCACTATCCTTATTTATGGGCCACTAGTGTTACTACCGGCTTGATCCCTATTTACTAGTGAGTTGTGTCACGTGTGAGATTGGGTATAATGATAATCGTGATTTGCACAAAAAAAACCAACTTAATCAATTCATGTAACTTAAGCCTTACATGTACAATTAAAATGTTTAATTTGATTGGCGTTTAGCTATATGCAAACTATACCTCAAGCTAACAAGCTATCAAAATTGCTAGTGCCACTCAAATGATATGAAATCATTAAAAATATTGTTTTACTAGATCACTAGATTAATGACATCATCATCTACGATTCTACAGTACATCGTGCAGTTTTCAATATAAAATTTTCCAATCAATCACTTCAGATGTTCATATGGCATTAATTCGCGCTGCCGCCCGCAATACCACAACCACACTCTCTTCAAAAAGATTGAGAATTTAAATTGAATAAATGAAAGGTAGAGTAATTCGACACATTGAAAAGAGAATTAAATGGCTTGTTTTACCTTAATCATTATCAATGTCCACTAATAAGTCACAATAAATTTTTCTCACTTATGATCAGAACTATAGTTTGATAATTACTATTAGTTTTAAAAGCCACATTTTTATATTTATCAAAGCAAAAAGGATTTACAAGAATGGAGCCATGAAAATAATTTTAATTTAAGTAGCTATTGCTAAAGACTAAAGTACATAGTACATAACCAGCTTGGCCAAAAAGCCACTAACCATGATAAAAAACTAGTCAGAAAATACATATTACAAGAACTATTACACTGTATAATTAAATATAGACATGTGACACGTCACACAATTCATTATTAATTTTTTTTGTAACATTAGCTGAGGCCATCAACCGGGTGTTTAAGTAGAAGGTGAATCGACTTTAACAAAGTAACAACAGAGAAGAAAAATGAATCACCCAAAACCTTCCTCCAAAACTCTAGACTCTTTAATGATTCATTTTTTGTATCACATAGCGGACCCCATCTCATATTAACTAGGGCAAGAGCTTGCACTGTAGAAGCATGCAATTCCACTTTCTAGAAGATTCCACCAACAGGCGCTAACCCACTTTCAAAATTGTAATGCTCTGGTGCCAACTCCAACGAAGAAATAAAGTAAATGAAAGGTTGTAAATAACATTTTTCCAGCGTCTTCACCAAATATTTTTTGAGCAAAATGTCCATGCAATTGGACAAGAAAGTTGAATCTACCTCAAAATATAGAGCACAAGGGTTGTTTTGAAGCCATTCCCTACCTACAATCATTCTTATAGCATCCTCAGCCTACACACAAGGAATTGTAAAAACCATACCCAACTTTTGTCTATCGTATGCATTGTCTCTTCTTTTCTCCCAAAAATATTTGGGCAGCATGACACGCCATGAAGACTCCATAATATCAAAGTTAAATTGAGAATAGAGAAGAAAGAAATAAAAGCCAAATATATTATAAATGATATGAAGAACATCAAGTTGGTGAAGTATATATAGAAGTTAGAACAAAGGCAATGAGTATGACATCAAATACTCACACTTAACATTTTTAAATTCACCACTATCATTGATGTGACAATTAACATTTAATTCACCACTTGAATCCTTAATCATTGATGTGACAATATTATTTTGAAAAAATTGTGACAATATTATTCCAAGTTACCCACGAGAAAATCCATGTTTTGGCCTCCCTGCTTCCCCGTTGGATTTAACCTATGTGCAACTTTTAGCAAAGGAGAGGCAAGGAGCAGCCCAAATTAAATTTGGCGCTTCACATCTGTGTGCTCTTTACCTTAAGACCATTCACCTGTGCATAACCATCAAACTAGATGGATGGCCCATATTAAGATGTCTTGGTATGGTCTCCATAAGGTTGCGAGAGGTTTTGCTACAAATAGGGGTTGTTGTGCTCATTTTTCTCAAATTGGCTTAACGCTCTCAACAAACACTAAGGGACAATGGAGACTCCTCTGTTTATGAATTCCACGAAGTAGCATAATGCTTTCCATGGTGAAATCACTAAGAAACGACTAAAAGGGATAATGGTGTCCAAGCACCCATTGGTGCTCCAGACGGTGAAGGATATTTTGAGCCCAAAATTTCTACTTGCTACCCACAAGCTCAGGGTGAATTCAGAAATACCCACCATGTTTCTAGCAATGCTCATGTACATGGGTGTCTCGAAAGCTTGGGGGAAGAAGCTATGCCAAATGATTTTTCAACACTCTTTGTTGGAAAATATCGACGCGACACTGGACAACATCGATGGAAATTTCATGACACCTTTGCTACTACACTACTACAATGCTCATGGGAATGAATGGTCAGTACCAAAGTTTCCCCTGGTGTGCTCACTGAACCATGCAACTCTCAAAAACGGGTGGGGGGAGATTGAATGGTGTATCGACTTTCTTCTGTGTGCGGTTGGCATTCTCAGAGACCAACCGAAGGGTTGGGTGAAGGTGTTTGCAATGGCAGAAGATCTTGACTAGGAAAGGTGTTCTTCAGACAAGGAGGATTGGGAGTTGGGCACTGGTGAAGAATGGGTAGCAAATGACACCAGGAGCTGAGAGGAACGAGAAAACCATCCTACCCATAGTGCCTGTGGTGGTGATTTTCTGGTGATTTTGAATGCAATCAAAGCCAAGAAGACCAGCAAGGCCGACTACAACAATGCATAATCTGATGTTTGTGGAAGGTCATTTTGGTTTGTGATGGTGTGTTTGTAGTCTGTATAAGTGTCCAATGTCAATCCGTTCAATATTTGGGCCTGTAATGTTTTTTGGAAATGAAGGCTTCATTGTGAATACTGTTGGGATCTCTCTAGTGACTGGTCAAGCATATGATCCCATCCGAGGAATGCAAGAACTCTTTTTGATTAATACAGGGTGCTGCCCCATATAGCATCTATTTAATTATAAAAAAAAACATGTGCTTAAAAGGCTCCTTTAGTAGTGCATGGTTTAACACTAGTTCCTTAATATTTCCTTAATATTCCACACCTTGTTATAGTTCCTTTGACGGTTTTGATCATTCCACATGGTAGTTCCTCACCTCCCTGTTGAGGGACGAGAGATGTAGGTGGGCTCCCCACAGGATGGCGGGGAGTGATCAAGGTTAACCCACATCACCCTATCTCGACTGTTCATTTCTCAAACCCATCATTCGCTTAGGTCGAGAGGTCGGTCACCATGATGACTCCAAAGGCTTAATTCATAACTTAAGTGACCTTTAAGTGATTTAATAAGTAATAAAATTTCAACCATTGATTTTTGGAAATCTAATGGTTCTAGTGTTATTCTGGAGGATTCAATTCATGAGTCTAGTGCTTCAAAGATTTTCTTTCGGAATGCAACTACAACCGTCCATCAAAAATTCATCAAATGGTTGCGGGTTATATTATTTTGCACTGACATCTGTCTTTAGGCATAATAAATATGTTGACACTTGTCCCCATTCCAGACACTTTATGAAGGAATTTGAATGTCCAAAATTTTTTTCCTAGAATTTGATATTTTTGCCAACCACGCTATGATTTTTTATTGGCATACCAGTTTAGAATCTTCCATTCTAAACTTCTTCAACATTTCTTTGATATACTTTGATTTTGAAATGAATATACCTTTCCCTATTTGATTAATTTGAAGTCCAAGGAAGAAATTCATCTCCCCAAACATAGACATCTCAAACTCTTTTTGCATTTCTTCTACAAATTTCTTGCACATAGCTTCATTTCCTCCAATGATTATATCATCAACATACATAGCCACAATCAAGATTTGATATTTTTCAACTTTAAAATAGAGATTACTATCTGCAATACCTTTATTGAATCTTTGTTGTATTAAGTACCTATCCAACCTTGCATACCAAGCTTTGGGAGCTTGCTTCAATCTATGTAATGCCTTTTTCAATCTGCAAACCATATCCGATTCATTTAATAATTGAAATCATTCTGGTTGTTTAATGTATACTTCTTGGGTGATCCCACAATAGTAGGTTATAGTTTTTGGCCAAACTTGACATTGAACTAAGCTTTTTTAACTAAATCTTCACTTTCAGACGCCTATAGCTGCTAAACCATGAGGAATTTGAAGATGATGCAAACTAGTGATTTCTAACATTTTTCTGTAGATTCTAAATATATATTTTTAATTTTTTTGGAATAAAATTGCATTTCTTTTTCCATCTCCTTCAAAAACTAGTTTTTAACAGTAAACACCATTTTTAAAGAGTGATCACCGTATAACACACAACTTTTTTTGTATGATGGATAAAATTCTATTTTTTTTCGAATTTAGATTTGTAACTATGATAACTAGCACCTTAATTTGGTTTCATAGTGTTTTATTGAATATTTTTTTCTTAATTAAGTTTTGAAGTCAAACCAATTACAATTTAGACATAGGTGGACCGTATAACATAAATTTTTTTGTATGTATCAAAATTCAATTTTTTTTGTTGGATCAAAGACATGAATACCAAGCACTTAGATATTTTTCAATTTTTTTTTTAAATCTACTATTTTTTCACATGTGCAAAACAAAGAGCTTGTTTTTTGGTGAAAAAACTATGTTTAATTAAACTAAAAAAATACATAATAAAACCAAAATATATTAAAAATATACTTGATGGAGAGCTTGTTTTGAGGACTATAATACTCTAGCTAGTTTTTCAAGTTGATTCCATTTTTATTCTCAACCTGAGCTTCGAAACTCAAAATTTTACATAAAATTACAAATGGAGGGGGCTAAGGGAAAAAAAGGGAGTTCTAGTGAACCCCCTAAAAATAACATTAAAGAAAAAAGAAAAACCATTTTTTTTATTCAAAAAAATGGCTAACATGGGGCTCGAGCAAACCCCCCCTTCTAGCCAACCCATTAAGGGGTTCTAGCGAACCCCCCCAATTTTTTTTTGAGTGCCTAAGCATTTTTTATTTGTCAATACAATAGTAACCCAATTATGTGGTATCACCCTATTCTAATTCACCATTCAAGAAAACAAACTTCACATCCATCTGATGTACTTTGAAATCTTTGTGTGTTGCAAAAGCCAAAAACATCTTGATAGCTTTCATTCTTGCCATCCGAGAAAAAATCTCCTCAAAATCTATTCCTTCTACTTGTGAGTAGCCCTTACACACAAGTCTTTCCTTGTTTCTTGCCACTTCTCCATTCTCATTCAATTTGTTCCAAAATACCCACTTAGTTCTAATCACATTCTTGTTTCCTTGTCTTGGGACAAGTTCCCAAGTTTGATTTTTCTCAATTTGCATTAGTTCTT
Organism: Sequoia sempervirens; assembly: GCA_007258455.2. Classification (NCBI taxonomy): domain Eukaryota; kingdom Viridiplantae; phylum Streptophyta; class Pinopsida; order Cupressales; family Cupressaceae; genus Sequoia; species Sequoia sempervirens. Next base: position 99,389,704 of record VDFB02072274.1, on the reverse strand, counting down.
CTTCAATAGCCTTGAGCCAATATTCATCCTTGCATGCTTCAACTATCTTTTTAGGTTCAACTTTAGAGAGTAAACATAGGTTTATCTGTTCTTCAACTATAACAACTTCTCTTCTTGTCAACACACCCTTGCTTTTGTCACCAATGATATGATCTTATGAATGATTATTTTGCACATACTTAGGAGTATTAGGGATCCTTTTTGGAAATTCTTCCTCTTCAATCTAAACTTATTTTTCCTTATCTTCATCTTTGTCATTTTCTATGCAAGAAGACTCATTTGATTCATATCCATCTATCACCACAAAATTATTTTGTAGGTCTTCATCCACTTTGACACTTGCACTCTCAACAATCTTCTTCAATCTCTTATTGTAGCACTAGTAAGCTTTGCTTCTTGTAGAATATCTAGGGAAGATACCTTCATAATATCTTATATCAAACTTTCCTAAGTTCTCTTCATCTCTTTTGATATATTACTTACTTCCAAACACTCTGAAGTATTTGATAGTAGGGATGCTTCCATACCACAACTCATAGGGATTCTTTGCACTACTTTCTTTTGCTTGAGATCTATTAAGAATGTAGATAGCAGTGTGAATTTCTTCTCTCCACTAGACTTGTGGTAGGTTTTCCTCTTTCATCATTGTTCTTGTAGCTTCCTGAACAATCATATTCTTTCTTTCAACCACTCCATTCTAATGAGGATTCCTATGGGCAGATAAATGCCTATTTATCCCGTGATTCTAACAAAAGCTATTAAACTCATTGGAGGTGAAATCTCCACCTCTATTAGACCTCAAGCACTTGATTTTCATATCTATTTCATTCTCAACCATAACTTTGAACGCTTTAAACTTATCTAGGGATTTTGATTTTTCTTTGAGAAAAGTAACCCATGTCATTCTAGAATAATCATCAATAAATAGCATGAAATACATGTCATATTAAATACTTATTACTCTGGTAGGACCACAAAGGTCTGTATGCATAAGCTCCAATAGTCTAGTAGTATATTGATCTTTGACTTTGAAACTTGTTCTTTCTTGCTTCCCAATTTGGCATTCCTTGTAGATAACATTAATGGGATTTGTAATCCTTGGCAGATCTCTCACAACTTGAACTGAACTGATCCTTGCTAGGCTGTCAAAATTAATGAAACATGCTTCTATTCCATAGCCAACTTTCATTATTCTGAGTCATAAAGCAATGACCATCAACACCTTTAAGTTGATAAACATATTTTTCCTTCTAGCAAAAACTATAGTTTTGAATCCTTTTATGATCTCACATGGACATCATCCTGAAACATAAGATTATATCCTTTGATACATATTTTTCCAACATTCAAGAGGTTATTTTTCAAACCCTTAACATAAATAACATCATATGTATTATGCTTTCCATCAAAATTGATATAACTTTTTCCACATATCTTACAGATGTATCATCACCAAACTTAACTAGACCTCCTTCATATTTCTCAAGTTTAAAAAACTTACTTTTGTCACTAGTCATATGATTTGAGCATACACTATCAATAATCCAACATTTCTTCTCCTTTCTATCACGAAGAGCAGTCACTATAGCATTGGGACTTGTTTCCAAAGCACTTTCCTTCACACATCTCTCAGAGTTAGTAGAATTAGTTTCATCTTTAATAGCCATTAACAAGCATTCACTATATTCATCATCCCCATAATCAGATTCATCATTAGATATACTGGCATCTTCTCTAACATAATAACTTTTCTTAATTGCTTTACCTTTGTTTTCCTTATCTTTATCATTTAAAGCTTTGTTTGGACATCTTGAAGCATAATGACCTACCTTACCACAACTAAAATATTTGAAAGGGAAATTACTTTTGTATTTACTAGTACCCTTTTCATTTTTCTCACAAAGTTTGCTTCTACATCATTAAGATCCTCTTGATTTGATTCCTCAATCTTTTCTGATTTGTCAACCTTAAAATCAATCTCAACATTTGCATTACTTGTACCAAATTCTCTCATTTCAAAACTAGATAAAGCACCATACAACTGATCTCTAGAGTATTTTCTTAAATCTTGATCAATAGCATAAACTTTATGACTACAAGATTTAGGAAGAGTTCTCAATACCTTCTTTACCACTTCTTCTTCTTCAATATTTCCACCAAGACCTTTGATGGAATTGACAACTTCATCCACCTTCTATATGTAGCTTGCAATGTTTTCATCTTCAAACATTTGCATGTTCTCAAATGTGATTTTTAGATTTTACATCTTAGCTTGCTTGACCTTATCATCTCCTTCATAAATACTTTACAACTTTTTCTAGATCTCTCTAGAAGATTTCAAACTCATATCTTTCACAAGTTCAGTGTTAGAAAGACCACTTAAAAGAGCATACCTTTCTTTACCATTGTTCTTAAATGCCTTGATCTCATCATCAATTTTTGGACCACTAGTAGGCATAGCATATCTAGTCTCAATAGACTTCCAAAAAATCTAAGTGATACTAGGAAACCTTCCATCCTTGTCTTCTAGAAACCATAGTCCAATCCATCAAACAAAGGAGCATCCCTCTTGTGCGCTATCCCATATCTACCTCAAGTGGTTAAGCTTTCTTCCAAGGAACCTTGCTCCAATACCAATTGTTGAATGCACACAAGACAATTGAGAAGGAGGGTGAATCAATTATACATTAAAACATCAAAACCCTCATAAACATTTAGATCCACATAAACTTAATCAACCCTTAATCTATTAGAATGATTTAGCATGGAAGCAAATAATAGAAATTGAAACACATCAACATCATGCACAATAGAACATCGGATTTATGAGGAAAACCTAAGAACATAAAAACCATGGTGAGGACTCACAATATAAAGTAATTGCAACATTGAATACAATAGGCTCATTGCTAGAGGGCTCGCTTCCCAAAAGAAAGAAGGATTCACTACCAAAGGCTCACCAATTGTCAGATTATAGAAAATAAGAAAAGAAGAATGTTACATTGAGAAATCAATCTCAATGCAATAAAAAAGTCCACCACAACATCACCAACACATTTGCAACCTCTCTAAAGATTGTAGACACCTTCTGCTCACTGCTTCTAGTGGTCTAACTCATTAAGCTCGCACTGCACTTCACAAATTTTCACTTCACAACTTTGTAATGCACATCACACCCTTTACAACACAATTCTTCTTCAAATCAACACTTATTTATACCATCTTCAACCTTGAAAACTTTCTCCAAGGTCGGCTATGCACCTTAATCATGCAAATTCAAATTAGGTCATCACTAAACATTCTCATAGTGGAAAGGAATGAAAGTGGACCACACCACATCTTTAACTCATACCCAAATCATACATATACATCACGCCACACTTCCACAATCACCAAAACAGATCCTTAATTACTGTAAGCACCCAAGGTCAACCAAACCAATGTAAACACCATTAATATTTAAGTACATGTTGTATCTCTAGAAATTTTATGGGTTAATAGATTATCAACAGTAAATCCAAAAATCCAAAGAGATAATGAAGAACAAAGGAGAAAACATGAAAAAAAAGGAAAATATATTACCAAATGTCTTCAACCTCCATGATTCACCTCCATTATACCTTCTAGCTTGCTGCAAGTTGAAGTTTTCCCTCAAATTCTTCGAGCAACCAACGAAAATGTCAAGTCCTATGCAAGTGTTGAAGGAATTTTTTTTATGAAAATGACTCTAAGTGCCTAAGAGAAGCTCTAAGTGTGCAGGAAAATGGATGAAAGCAAGAAAGCCATAAATTCACGTGAAAGCTTCAGGAGAGGTAAATGAATTCAAAATTTCCATTTTATAAGAGAAGACAATTTTGAATGAACGGATGAGATTAAAATTCAAATCGACAGACAGGATTGAAAGTTGAGATATGGACAAAATGGCTAAAAAAAGCTAGAGAATCAATTTAGTAACGGTCATTTGACTGTTGAATAAAAAGAGCATCTTTTGATTTAAAAATCAATTTAATTCAAAAGTGGGGAATCATGTGGCAACAAATAATAAATGCCCATTACTTGCCAAAAATATGAAGTTTGACCATTTTAAATAAATGATTTTATTTAAAATGGAGGAAATGACATGTGGCACTAATTAAATAAATTAAAGAATTTATTTAATTAGAAGAGGAAAATGTAAATTATGGACGTATTTAAATAAATAAACAAGATTTATTTATTTAAATAATCTAGAAGAATTAGTGGACAAAAATAATTAAATAAATTAAGAAATTTATTTAATTATAGGGAGACATTAGATAATTAGCGACGCATTTAAATAAATAAATAAAATTTATTTATTTAAATAATCAGGAAGAATAGAGAGACATGAATTAATTAAATATTTAAAAATTATTTAATTAATAGATGAAAATGGACTGAATAACATAATTAAATATTTTAATTATGCTAGGACGAATGTGGTCAAAAATAGAGCTTGTAGGCCTAGGTCAATTTTTTAGTGTCTACATTTTGCCCCTCTTTGTCATAATGCAACTTGTCACATTGTGACAAAGAAAAAATAAGTCAAATTCATGCCCCAGCAAAGGTACGAAATATCGATGCCCCCTCGGGAAATTTTTCAAATTTTGGCCTGGCGACAAAAAAATTTGGAAAGTGTCTCGACAAGTTAATTTAAAGACTAGAAAAACAATGGCGAGACAGTTTCAAATTTGGACATGTTTAAGGTACCCAAAATGGCGAGGATAGCAATAAAGAAGATGGTGATTTTGATCACAGAGCACTGCGGGTACATTGTTAGGACCTATAGATGACCAGAGGGCGTGGAGTCGACAGTATGTACCCTTAGCCCACTTTGTCAATTTATCATTTTTCGTGCTTTTTTGGGGTTTCTAGGGCTAGGAACACATGCGTTGTGACGCATTTGCATTTGCGTAAACTGTAATTGCATTCACGTTCGATGTATTTGATGTGTCACGACGCAAACGCGAAGGGTCATTAGGTTATGATCAAAAGTCGCAACGCAATTGCTTAAAGTTGTGACACAATCACCAATTTAAGCCACATTTGAGGGCTATAAAGCCGCATTTGCATTATCACGATGCATTTGCGGACATGAACGACGCATTTGAAGTAAATGACGCATGTGTATGAAATCGTGACGCAAGTGAAATGTTGTGAAACAATCGTGAAGTGGAACAACACAATCGTCAAATAGCGACACAAACCCAATACAAAATGACACAAACGCCTAATTGTGACACAATTGAAGCCAACGTGACACATTTGATTTTGAATTTAACTGATGATAGCTTAGCGTTGCTTCAAATTTTAAATGCATTTGACTTAGATAGGTGATACAAGTTTTGAGAAGATGGTGACGCATGCTTTGACATGTGCATAGACAGTTAGTGCCTATTTACACACAAGAGAGCAGACCATCGACCTATGCATTCAGAGACTAGTTGTCAGATAGAGAGCAGTGGTGATTGATGTGACTAGGTCTCTACTATGTCACCTATATGCCCATTGTATGGACAAATAGGGGACTCCTGACAGCGTTATGCGAGAGGTGGCACTCCGAGACTTGCTCTTTCCACCTGCTGACCAGGGAGGCTACAGTTACCCTCAAGGACGTTTATTAGATTCTATGCCTACCGATCCAGGGGGAGAGGATTGTTTATGACCCACAACACAGATATCAGATGTTCATTACCTACTATCATGATCAGGGTGCTGGGTTGGGTATTGAGGAGTATGAGATCCGGTGGGAGTTCGTGGCAGAGCACTACAGATGATTTGATGCCCTATTAGCGACATTCATTGTTGGTGTAGTTATTCTAGATCACCGAGGACACAGGTTTCCCATTGGCTGGGGGGATGTACTTGTTGGCGTGAGGTGAGATAGGACCGTCTATGCTTGGGGACCTTGTTTATTAGGCATTTTATATCATCAGTTGCATGAGGTTACGTATGAGAGGGCACATAGCATTTGCTGCAGGATGACCCTTCTTATGATCTGGGCATGGGAGCACGTTGCCATTTTCCACCCGCCAATTGAGAGGCCAGAGCTGGCAGATGGCATGCCATATGTATATTACTATGTCGGTGCCCTACAGTAGAGCCACTATGGTGAGACAGGTTAATGGAGACATAGGATAGACACCATGATTGTATTTATCTGGAGATCGTACAAGGATTGTGGGAAGTGGGAGGATGAGGTGGATCATCTCAGTTTCTTTCGGAAACATCGATATCTGATTGGTTGGATGGTGCAGACACAGTTGATTGTAGAGATGTATTTACTTTAGTGGGTTCTCAGGTAGTTTGGCGAGCAACAGGGTATTCCAATCGAGATAGCAAAGTATGAGAGGTCTTCTTGGGAGTCAACATGGGGACCACCCATATCTGTGGCCTTTGCTACTCAACAGATAGATGGACTGGTGGCACAATAGTGGGGATGGAGAGGAGGCATTGTAGATCCAGGGACCACTATAGGTTTTGTTTTATGGTGGCAGACCCATAGGCCCGTTCCCCTCACAGATCCAGATGGACTAGCACTAGTGGATAGGAGGTCCATTATTCCACATGTGTCGCGAGGTAGACGAGGAGGCAGAGTTGGTGACAGAGGCTGAGGGAGAGATGGGGGTAGGGCTAGAGGCAGGGGCAAAGGGAGAGATGGGGATGATGGTGATGATGGGGGAGCCGGCGAGAGGTGGAGGAGAGGAGGAGATAGAGGGACACACGAGAGGCGGGTGAGGCAGTGAGTGGCCAAAGCACCAATGGACCCTATTCTGGAGGAAAATGAGGAGGAGGGGGATATAGAGAGAGACGAGGGGCCGAGGGCAGAGGAGGAGATTAGACAAGAGATGGAGATGGAGGTGGAGCACGTAGAGGAGGAGATTGGAGGAGAGGAGGATATAGGGGATGATGACGATGATGAGGCTTAGGCCATTGATGAGGCAGAGCGCCTATTGTGATGGAGTATGGTGGAGGGAGACGATGGGATACCGACAGGGCTGGTACTGCCAGCAGATGCCACCATAGATCAAAAGGTTTCTGACCTTCAAAGGAGACTTGATGAGAGCACTGCACAGGTCAGGGCTTTATAGTCTGAGCTTGAGCTAGCGAGGGTCGAGTGGGATTAGGCCAAGATCCGGAGGTAGGAGGCAACACAATGGTGTGTAGAGTTTGCAAAACTATGTGCAGGGCCTTCAGGAGATATGGCCCGTGAGTTTTCTAGGGTGAGCACTTGGTATGGCTAGTACAAGACCCTCTATGAGTAGCAAGTTCCTCCTGAGGGATGAGATCCTACACTGTTGTGCTCATAGACGAGAATAGGCGGTGGCCACAGATTAGGGAGTGGGAGCAGCGGTAGGAGCCACACTAGTGCGGGAGGGTCTACCTCCTTAGGGCACACATCAGGGCATAGGTCCCACCACTCACATAGGAATGCCTCAAGTCATCATTTGAGCCACAACCATGGGTCTACTAGATTAGGGCAGAGGTTAGTGTAGAGGCAGCTGCCAGTGACAGACACCTCAGTTGCTCAGGTTACAGATACAACTCAGACAACTCAGATAGAGGTTACAGTGACAAATTCCTCAGCCACTCAGGGATAGGTGATGGTGACCATGATGGCATTGATTCCCTTGACAGAGCACCGATCCCTTAGATCTTCTCCTCGAGGAGATGAGGAGAGTACCTCCTGAGACGTTTTATTTGATATTTCATGTATTATGACATTATTGACTATTGAGCTTGCGAGCTCCATTTTTGGGATATCTCTTTGACTCTATCATGTGACATTGATTTTTGAGATTATATATATATATGCGATGCAGTTTTGATGTGGCCCATTTTTTTATGTTATGTGATGATGTGTTATGCAATGATGATGATTTAGATGACATGTTGTGATTATGCAACTATAATACCTATGTGATGTTTATTTGATGCATTTTATGATTCCTACGATGATGTTATATGTATGTCTATGCCATGGATGCATTTATGATGAAATGCTATGTTCTATTGATGATTATATGCTACGATGATACCATGGATGATACCGATGATGATAATATTTATGTTTTTATTTGTTTTCATTTCCTGCCCATGATTATGGATGCACTGATGGATGATAATATTGTATATGGATTATATGACATGTGATTTGTGTGATGATATGCCATGATATGCTATGAAAATCTATGTATGTAATTAGGTTGTTTAATGATTTGGATATAATTTAATGCAAATGTCTAATGTAATGTGATGTCTATATGATTATGTATGCAAATGTATTTTTGTATGTCCCAGGATATTATCAAGAGACAAAAGAAATATGAGATGACTAGAGAGAAGGAGATGGATGTTAGTAAGATGAAAAATCCTTCAACAAATTTCCATAGGACTACCAATTGTTGCTCTTAATCATCATTGGTCAGATTATCATGACGGCCAACAAACACCATGATATGACGTAAATAAAGGTGTGCAAGGTCATACCATCAATTGACATAAACATTCACAGATAAGGATGATCATGACTCATATTAAAAGCATATTTTCCCTAGTCATTTTGTCATAACCAACCACAAACAGTGAAGACAAGCAAGACAAATCATGAAACTTCATTGCTCCTCTAAATCCTATTGTTAGGACATCCTCGAGGAACTAGGAACATGACTGTCAAAATACACAATAAACATCATAAAATTAAATGCCAAGTGCTTTCCAAGTGTCTGGATGTAAAAATGTCAAGTTTGTCAAAAATGTTGAATGTTTTGGTGTCAAAGTGTCAGAGTTGATGATGTCAAGATGCCAGATTAGTGTCGAGTTTAGGAAGGACACATCCTAAATGATGCCAAGATGTCAGATTTAGAAAGGACACATTCTGAATGATGTCGATGCCAAAGTGATACCAACTTTGGGAAGGACACATCCCGAACGAGGTCGATGCCAAGATGTCGAATTTATGTCAAGTTCAGGAAGGACACATCCTGAACGATGTCGATGTCAAGATGCTGAATTGATGTCAAGTTTGGGAAGGACACATCCCAAATGATGTCAATGTCAAGATGTTAGATTAATGCCAAGTTCGGGAAGGAAACATCCTGAACGATGTTGATGTCACGATGTCGAATTCAGGAAGGACACATCTTGAATAACGCCAATGTAAAAATGCCCAGTTGATGTCAAGATTTAGGAAGGACACATCCCGAATGATGTTGATGCCAAGATGTCAGATTCAGGAAGGAAACATCCTGAATAATGTCGATATCAAGAGAAACATATCTTGAATGTTGTGAGAATCCTCAAAATTCCAGATGACTGTGACAATGCCTAAGAAGGACACATCCTAGGAAATGAATAAGTGATGGGGATACCCTTCAGAAGGACACATATGAAGAGTAAGCAAGATTTGACTGAATTTGACCAATTTTGATATGACAAGATGATTGTCGTGCTTGATTGAAAGATTGTAGAAGTTTGCTTGGGTAGATTGTTCGTTTGAATTTTGACAAAGACCATGATAAATTTAAAGACTATTTCATGTGTGTGAAAAAATTGTGCAATGAACCCTAATGGACTGACCTAGTGTGGCCTTGGGGGCTCATCGACAGATGGCCTTGCCTACGTCATACACTCAAAGACCTCGTAGTTCGACGCGACCAATGACTTTATCTTGTTGACCAAAGATTGAGTCATGATTTATTTTGACAAACCTAATAGGATTGACCTAATGTTTCAGGGGCTTGAAGATGAGCCTTGCCTAAGTAGAAAATATGCAGAGACAACGTAGTTTGACAATGACAAAGACTAATCAAGACCTGAACTGACATGACTATTTTTTGGAATTTTTGTGTTTTCTTTAGGATGTTTTTCAATTTTTAGGTATTTTTTCAAGACATCTTTCGATTTTTAGGTCTTTTTTCAGGACATCTTTCAATTTTTAGGTCTTTTTTAAGGACATTTTTCAATTTTTAGGTCTTTTTTAGGACATTTTTTTATTTTTAGGACATTTTATGATTTTTAGGTCTTTTTTCAAGACATTTTATGATTTTTAGGTCATTTTTCAGGACATTTTATGATTCTCAGGATCACGTGTGGTACCCACTGCAATCTCATGATAAAAGTTTTCCCCTAGTCAAGTTGAGAATGAGCCAGACAAAATTGAATGGAAAGAAAAGGCATGACTAGCATGGACAGTGGATAGTATGCAAGACTTGATTTCAACCATTGTTAGCCATGGATGGAAATGTCATGATGTCAGGGTGAAGTGCTATGAAGAATGTCGAAAAAGAGTATGTTTATTAGGGACAAAGGTAGATAGAGTGATAGTAGATGGCACAACAATGACTGACTACACATGGCACCTGTTTGCCAGGTTTTCACCATGGTACTTATCCAAAATGCATGTTTACCAGGTTTTCACTACTGGATGAATTATTTCTCTTTATTTTTGTCATTTTATTCTTCTTTTTTTTGGTGTCACTAGGACGCCTATTTTCCAGGTTTTCATCAAGGTGACGATTTTTTGTATTTTTAACTAGTTTTTGGGCAGACTTTTTGATGCTATGCATAAAATTTGTGCAAATGTAAACTGTTGATTGGCTCCGTCATCTGTTCACCTTCAGGAGTAGCTAACTGATATGCTCCAAAACCAAATGATGTTATGATGACATAAGGGCCCAACCAATTGGGCTCAAATTTTCCTAGCTTCTCCCTAGCTGATTGATTCTTAGGATTCTGCATGAGAACTAGGTTGCCAATGTCAAAATTTTGAGTCATCATCCTTTTGTTATAACTTCTACAAAGATAATTTTGGTATGCTTGTAAATGATTCAACCCATTGTGTCTGCGTTCATCTAGCATTTCTAACTCATGTAGTCTTGACTGTCTGTATTCTTCATCAGTGATGAGGCCTTTCATGGAGACTCACAAAGATGGAATTTCAACCTCTATGGGCAAGATGGCTTCAGCTCCAAAGACAAGGGCAAAAGGAGTGGCACCAGTGGGGGTATAGATGCTCGTGCGGTATGCCCATAAAGCAGGGTTGAGTTGGATGTGCCAATCACAACCAACGTCATTGACGGTCTTTTTGAGAAGTTTGATAATGGTTTTATTAGATGCCTCAGCTTGACCGTTTCCCTATGGGTAATACGGTGTGGAAAAGTGGTGCCTGATATGGAAACATTGACATAGTTCATGGACCTCCTAATTTTTGAAGGGATGACCATTATCCATGATGATGGATTGTGGAATGTTGTACCGAAAAATGATATAATTGAGGATGAATCTGGAGATTTGTTTTTCGGTAATGTAATTGAGTGGAATGGCTTCGATCCACTTAGTAAAATACTCAGTGGCAATGATAATGAATTTCTGTCCATTGGAGGATGTAGGGTGAATCTTTCCCACAAGATCAAGTCCCCATTGTGCGAAAGGCCAAGAATAAATGATCGGCCTCAACTCTTATGCTAGAGCGTGAATTAAATCACTGTGAATCTGACATTGGCGACATGTTCTTACAAATTCTAGTGCATCCTTTTCTAGTGTCAGCTAATAGTGCCCAAGTCTCGTAATATTTTTAGCTAAGGTCGGGCCACTCAAATGGGACCCACATATACCCTCATGTACTTCCCATAAGGTCATTTTTGCTTCATTAGTGTTGAGACAATGAAGAAGGGTATTGTCGAACCTACGATGGTAAAGGATGTCGCTGATGATGGTATAACGTGCAACTTGCGAATAAAGGATTTTCTTTGGTTATTGGAAAGGTTTTGGGGAAGGATTTACGACTGAAGATAGTAAAAAATTTCCTTATACCAGGGGGAACTGGAACCAACAAGCTCACAGACCATTTCTAATTTGGGGACATCATAGTGGGAACCAATAACTGCTCGACCAAAAAATCAAATTGTGGGACATTGCTGGGAATATCAAGCAAAGATCCAATTGTTGCCATAGCGTTAGCAGCCTTGTTCTATGTTCTTGGAATTAATTCAAAGGATAGCCTGTGAAAATATGTCATAAAACTGTCAACCATCCATTTATAAGGAATTAGCTTCTCATCTTTGGTTTCATACTCATCATTGACTTGGTTTATAACTAACTAAAAATCGCCGAGGACTTGCAGATTCATGGTTTTCCACTTGACAGCCATTCAAAGTCTTGTAGTTAGTGCTTCATACTCTTCCATGTTATTAGTGCATGAAAATGCGATGCAGAATGACTTTGCGATGAAATCTCCTTGTGGAGTAATGAATAGTATTCCTGCTCCTGAGCCATGATTAGTATGAGATCCATCAAAGTATAATTTCCAAGGTTGTTGGGGCTCTACGTGAAATACAAACTCATCTGGAAAGTCTGTTGTAAGAGGATGATGTAGAAGTTGAGAAAGCCAACTTCACAGACCTCGAAGATCACCTGCATGCAAATAACCTGTCACAAAAAGGAAGAAATGGAAACAAAAAGGTAAGGGTGCTTTGAAAGCTAAAATGCATTAATCAGAGAGAGTGATAAAATACAATGATCAATCCTTATAAAAGGAGATTGTGCAACCCTAAAGAAACCCTAAAGGGTAGACATTTAATAATTAATATAATTATTAAATGTCACAATATGAAAACTAAAGTGAAATCTTAAGAGAGGAATAAAGGTAACTTAATTAACATAATTAAGTTAAAACCTTTACTCTAACACCCCACCTTAAGATGAGAAAAAGTGTAGCTAAAAACATGTGCAAGAAAGCAAAAGTAACTACAGTGCATGAAAGTAAAATTGGGTCTTGACAACTAGGCCTGATCAAGTACTCGAATACAACCAAATCTCTATAAAGTGGAGAAATAGAGAAAACCTCATGGGAAAAACTCTACTCCAAAAAGAGATGCACAAGACATGAAGAACATCACATAAGCAAGAAGAAGCTGCAAACAATTATCAAAAGATGACTGCTATGGTGCTGAAGAACCTCCTCTAAGATAGGATGATCAAGATCAAGAAGACAACAATCTGCATGAGTTCCCCAAACGACACTACTTGAATCAAATGGCAAACAAAGGAAAACACCTGGAACAAAGATACAGATGGCACAATTACCAATAGTCAGAAAAACACTGATCAACTGAGAATGGAAGATTCCTTCCAAGGTGAAACCAAGGAAGCATTAGCATGAATAGTATAATACCCCCCCATAATGCTAATTGGGAGAGCTTGAAAGATCCACTAAAATGTTGTTTAACACCCTGTAGTGCATGAAGGAGAAGAAACAACATCTGAAAGTGCACAAGAAAGCACCTGCAACTGAAAAAGTGGTGTGCAAAACAAAGCACACATGCATGAGGTTGGAATCATATGGATCCATTGTTGTCATGGAGGGACACTCACCGGACAAAGGTGTGATGGAAAAAACAAAGGCACTACACAAACCCCCCATGGCACTTTATAATACAGTGCGAGTACAAAATATGGCACAACCTTATGTGCAAAATCCCCAAAATACATGTATAATAGTGTGGCACTTTATCTCAGTGTGTTTACAAAGAAAAGATTTCTTACAAATAATGCTCAAAATTCCCACAAAGGACAAAAAATGGAAATACACGAAGAACAACCAAAAAAGAAGCATCCCATGCAAATGAGAAGTTCCCAAGAGCTAATATGTCCAGGTAATTCACTAGAGTGTGAAAACATAGAAAAATGAATAAAATATACCTAGAGTGAAATCTGGAAAAATTGCATGGATGGAACTGAAGAGCTCTGAAATATGGTTCCAACGCCACTGAGATCGTGAAAAACGAAGAAACTGGTCAAAAGTTACGAGCTCAGGACTGAAAATAGTTGTTTTGACTTCAACTGACTATAGAATGCACCAACAGAAAAAAGAAGTGATGAGACCCACACCACTGGAAAGTTGATGGAATCAGCTTTTCGATGATATCTTGTTTTCCAAAAAACGATATCGTACGCCCAAGTTATGGCCTCTAGAAGAAAACAACTCCAAAGGGGGAAAAAACCAGTGATGGATTAAATTTGATGGTCATACGGCCATCGCAGCAAAAATTCTGGCCTAAATTTGATGGCTAAATGGCCATCGTCGCACATGCATAATTGGGCTTATTACAGAAAATGGTTTTTTTTTTAAAAAACATTAAAACACAATTTACAAATAATTTTTTTTAATAAAAAAAATTAAAAAAAAAAAACTTTGGTTGGGGGGGCACGTGGACCTACCCCCACCAAGCCTCATAGGGAAGAGCAGGTATGACCTGCGCAGGACTGCGCAAGTATGGACCTGCGCAAGCGTACCATGCCTGCAAGCCTTTAAAAAAGGTTTTTGTTTTTAAAAAAAAAAAACTTTTGTTTTGATTTTTTAAAAAATAAAAAAAACTTTTACAATTTATTTTTTTCAATGAAATTAAAAAGTGCTCGGATTTTGACAAATTGACAGGGTTTTTAAGGTTTTTGGCTGCTCTGGACGCAACAGTGAGGTCTGTTCAAGCTGAGAAAGCTTCAAAAATGTAGGTGCCCTCTGGATCTTAGAAAAAAGGCACTGACATAAACCCTTGCATTTTTTATCAAGATGTACTTCAAGGGATTGATCTTGGCTACCAAGTGTGTCTTATGGTTTAACATGTAATGCCTTAATTTTTGGGCTGCGAATACAACTTCCAAGCAAGCATGTTCAATGGGTGTGTAATTTAGCTCATACCCCACCAGTGTTCGACTAATATAATATATGGCTCTTTCTTTTTCTTCATAGTCATTATGTGCTAGTAATGCCCCCAATGCTGAAGTAGTTGCAGAGATGTACAAAATTAATGGTTTTCCTTGGATAGGAGGCATGAGAATTGGAGGTGACAATAAGTATTGTTTGATCTGGTCGAATGCTTCCTGGAATTTATCTGTCCACACAAAGGGGATCCCTTTGCATATAAGATATTGGAATGGTTGGCACTTATTTGCGAGTTGAGCAATGAACCGTCTGATAGATTGAAGCCTTCCTTGTAGCGTTCTTAGGTCACTGATTCCCTTAGGAGGAGGCATATCCAATATAGCTATGAATTTAGCGGGGTCAACTTCAATGCCTCTACTAGAGACTATGTACCCCAACAACTTGCTTGATGTTACACCAAAAACACACTTTTTCGGGTTCAACCGGACCTTATACTCTTCCAGCCTCCTAAAAAATTTGTCTAATACTGAAATATGGTCTTTTCTTGTCAATGACTTTGCCAGAAGGTCATCCAAATATTCATCCATTAACGTGTGCATCATGTCGTGGAATATTGTTGTCATTGCCCTTTGATATGTAGTGCCTGCATTTTTAAGACCAAACAACATTACAATCCAACAGTATGTACCCCAAGGGCATGTGAAAGCAATTTTGTGCTGGTCTTTAGGGGCAATAGGAATCTAATTATAACTAGAAAAACCATCCATAAGAGACAACATCTCATATCGAGCTGTAAGGTCCACATTGATGTCAATGTTCGACAGAGGAAATCATCTTTAGGGCATGCTTTATTGAGATCTCAGAAGTCTGTGCGTATGCGAATCTATCCAGTATGCTTGGTGACGGGGACGAGGTTGGATATCCATTCTGTATAGTCAATTGACCTGATAAAACCTGCATTTGACAACTTCTTGAGTTTAGCTTTAACCAACAATGCAACTTGTGGGTGCATTTTTCTCAGCTTTTGTTTTACTAGCTTGGCATAAAGCAATAATGGCAAGTGATGTAATACTAACTCAGGATCTAATCCCGACATGTTGGCATAAGACCATGTGAAGTTTATCTTGTGTTCTGAGAAGAACTTTTGAAATTTGGCTCTTCATCTTTTGTCAATGATGCCACAAAGAGAACCATTTTGGGGTCCTCCACAGTAGCTATATTAATTGCTATGGTGTCCTTGACAAGCATTGCTGATTTTTCTTTGTCTACGGGGAGAAAGTCCAGTCCTCCACCCTTGGGTGCCTCAGGGAGGTTTTCACCCTCAGATACGTCCTTTATTTTTACTATTTTGTCGTCAAAAGGTTCCTTTCGGTTTTCACCTAGAGATGTATCATTTTTTGTTTTATTTTTCTTTTTAATTTTGCGACTAAAGGATGGTGCAATCTCCCCAAAATAAGCAGCACAATCCAAGTCAATGGAAAATCCAGCTTTGTGATCCCCATTTGGAATGCCCTCGCATAGCCCTAGAAATTCTGCTAGAGCCTCATCATTTTGAAGAGTGTCCATTATCGGTGGGCCTTGCTGGTTCCAGTCAATTAGGGCAGGGTAAACTAAGGATATTCCATCATCAACATTTGCAAATTGAGGAGATGATGTGGAGAGCATGCAAATGGACGTTGAGACATTACAAATGAAGTTTTCATCATCTGGCTCTATGTCAGATTCTATCTAGTATTCTCCTTTGCTTGTTTCATACTCACCAATGAAGTAAGGGACAAAGGGAGTAGCATCAGGGTCAGGGACAGTAGTGGCAAGTGATGGTTTAGGTGATTTCGCATGATGGTCATCAGTTTGGGATGACTGGGCAGGTATGTCGGGACTAGGACGAATGGGAATAGAATATGATATGGACTTGGTATCATTTGGTGTTGTATCAATCTTAAAAAATTTCTAGAATTGTTCTTCAAATGTAGGCTCACCAAGTTCAAGGAATAATTTGTCAAGGCAACAATCACTTAAGGATCGTTGAGAGCCAAATTCCCATTCATGAGAGTCAGTTTTAGAGGATGTGTCCTTAGTTGTCTCAACACAATCTGAAGCATACACTAACTCACATGGAAGCACACTGGTACTTGGATCGCCAAATTCTCGTGGACCTAACCCTAACCCAAGATGTTTTGGTCTTTCTGAAACTGATAATAGCTCACGCCTTCCATTTGTATCCTTTCCAAGACCACCTTTTTTATCATGTTGTATCCTTTTCCATATATTGCCACTAGCAAGGGAGTCAAGTCTTGTGGATCTTTATAAATCCAGGATAGTATATCATTTGTGTCCTCTTGACTCATTTCACCCCACTTTATGAAAACTGTATTTGGAGGAACCCTGTAAATTTCTTTTGCCTATATTCTAAATCAGGGTTTTCCATAGACCTAGGGAGACTTGGGAATCTTGGTTATGCAATAGGCTGTATTTAGCTTGTACTCTCCACATCCTTGGTCCTGAATCTGAAAGCTCGATTTGATGCTTGGGGTGATAAATGAAGTTGTAGGTGTTATGGAGGTGGTCATGGTGGTCGAAGGAGCAGAAGTGGATGTGGTGGATGAAGAAGCAGAAGGCTTCATGAGTGCTGATGGGACAATGAATTTGGAAGAAAAATATGTCGAAGCTTACCTATTGATAGGCACTTGACGCTTCGAGACACCTCGTAAGTTGGTACAATACTGGAATGGATTAGGGTCTCTGTATATAGTAATCGTAGTGCCTTCAAAAGGAAACTTCAAACATTGGTGATACGTGGAGGGGACGGCTTTCAGTGTGTGGATCCAAGGTCGACCGAGTAAAATGTTGTATGGCAGGTCCAAATCCAAAACTTGACAAGTGGTGTCGACAATGACTGGCCCAATTTGAATTGGGAGTGTAATTATGCCCCGAGAGGAACGTTCTTCATCATCATATGCCTTGATAACAATGCTTCTTGTGGCGTTTATGCAAGCATCATAAAAGCCTAGGGCCTTGACCAATTTTGAACATATATTCAGTCTCGCTCTGCCATCTACTAAGACTCGTCTGACCTTATGTTTATGAACAAAAAATTTGATATGAAGGGAATCATTATGGTTGGATTTGGATGATGAATAGTCTTGGTTAGAAAAGGTGATATGGTGGGGAGTCATGAGATATCCTACCATGGCTTTGAATTGGCTAACATCAATATCTTGGGGAACAGAGGATTCTTGCAATTTTTTTTATCTAGGATGGCCTTATGGGCAGGTGAGATGCGTAACAACTCAAGGATAGAGATTTGTGCCGGTGTTTTTCCAAGCTAGTCAATAAGATTAAAGTTTCCTTTAGGTTGGGACTTCTTGTGTTGTGGACGTGATTTCGACTGCAAAGTGGATGGGCTAGCTATTGTTACCTTTGGTTGTCTAGGGGGAGGAGGGCCGACTATGGTGACCTTTCTACCGCGAGTGGTGACATTGCATTCAGGGGCCTTTTTGACGATGACTATGCAGACATGTTCATCAGTTGTTCTAATGTGATGTATGATAGGTCCCCTAGAATAGTCATATCCAATATGGGAATAGTTGGCTCAACTATTGTTATTTGTATTTGACGTAGAAGGGTTTCTAGAACCATGATCCTGCAGTGGGTTCTTGTGTATTGTATGATCCATATTAGAAGAAAACTATGGTCCACCAACTTCAATGATACACTTTTCAATAAGGTCTTCTACCAAATTTTTCAATTGTTTATAGGAAGAGGTTTTGTGTCCTTTTATTCGATGATAGTCACAAAATGCGTTATCATCCCACCAAGATGGTTTAAACTGCCCAGGGTCATATGGTTTGGGGTCCTCAAGTGTGATGACACCATTCTGAAGGCATTTCCTAAGAACTTCAATAGGCTCACCCAAGGGAGTGTATGTACGTCCTCTAGGGAATTGTTTGGGTTGTCTAGGCTGCCTTTGAATTTGATTGTTTTGATTGCCTTGGTTATTCTAATTTGTTTGGACAACATTAGCAACATAGGTTTGTGTCATCATCTATGTTTTTTGTGGTTGTGTCCCTTTTAGGGTAATCATAGGACCGATAGCGTTGACGGCCTTAGCATCAACTACACCATCGTTGGTGACATGTTTGTTCTTAACCCATAATTTATTTTTCTCAGCAAAAGGAGGGTTTGTGTTTGTGTTTTTGGGACCATATTTTAGTCTTCCTTCAACAATGAGGGCTTACTCAACTTGGACACCCCATTCAACTAGGTCCGCAAAAGTTGTGCAACAATGAACACGCAAGCCATTTTTCAGTGGGCCCAATAATGTTTGTACGAACATGTCAACTTTTTCATTTTTAAGTATGTCTATATGACAATGACTCGCTAGGCCCCTCCATTTTTGAAAGAATGGTAAAAAGGTTTCACCTGAATCTTCTTGTGTGAGTTGGCATAGGTTGGTAATGGAGGTGTTTTTGTCAATGTTGTATGTGTAATTTTTCACAAATTTTTCAGCAAGTTCTTTACATGTCTGTATTCTAGGTTGCAGTGTATAGAAGCATTCTAGGGCTGGTCCTGCGAGAATTTTAGGAAATAGTCGCATTAGATATGTGTGCTGATGAGCAATATCCACACAACTTGTTACAAATTCTCTAATCTGGTCAAGTGGATTTGTTTTACCCTTGTATTTGTTGAAGTTTGGGGCCACATAACCATGTGGAAATGGTGACATGTACAAAGTTGTATCAAAAGGATATGGACATAAGTCGTATGGAATTTGCGTCTTCTTGTCAGAGGTTTTCATATTTTCCATCTATTTTTGAAGGTCATCCACTCTTGCTAGTAAGGCGTGTACGATGGGATCATTGGTTGCCTGAAAGTAAGGTATGTTCTAATTAGGTGTTTGTTTATATTTCCAGTTGTGAGTGGGAATTTGTTGTTGAGTATGAATCTGGGACGAGTATGTGGGGATATGTGACCCAGTCATGTTTGTTTGTATTTGAGGTATCTGAAATCCCTGGCTCATTTGATTGCCAAAGTTACACATTTGTTGCATCATTTGAGTTCCTTGTCCTTGTTGAAAGAATTGTCCATGTAGCGTGTTGGTGTTTGTTCCTTGGAAGTGTCCAGGTGGTGCGTTGATATTTTGTCCTTGGCCATGTGGGATGTTCATATTTTGTCCTTGTCCCTATGGGATGTTTAATTGCGATGATGTATTAATGTTGTGTTGAGGGCCTTGAATGAAGACTCATTATGGGTTTCCTCCAAAGGGATTAAATGAGATTCCACCATAAGGATTTGATGAAGGTGGCCCCATTGTCATAGATGAAGATCCCAACATAGGGTTTGTGGTATTTTCTCCCTTTGATGTGGACCCAACGATTATTCCTATCGTTTGTGATGATGATGTGGACATTGTAGGTATGGACATAGAAAATGTTCCTCAAATAGATGTTGTATTAGTTGAGGTGGAGGTGTTTTGACTTGTGGTGCCACTAGATGTCACATTAATGGTGTTAGTAGCAACTTGTGTGGTGACCACAATGTTATTGCTATTGGAGGCATTGTTCGTGTTTTGTTGCAATGTCATGGTTTATGTCACGTTGTCCGAAGAAGAAGGTCTTATGGTATTAATGTCGAAGCCTTTTGGTAGTTTTTCCCCTTGGTCTAAAAGCATAGCGAGGTATCTGCTAGGATTGTTCAAGACCAAGTCTTCTACAAATGAAGCTATGTCAAGATTTTGAGCGGAAACGTCTAAATCCTCAACTAGTACTTATCCATTTTGGTCTCTCTGTATGAATTGTTCAAAAGGTGGATTTTGAAAGGAAGTTGACATGCTCATGGATGATCATATGTTCAAATTTCCAAATGGGTCATCGTAAATCCAGTCATTGGGATTGGTGTTGGTGTTGGTGTTGTTTTCAAAGTCTTGTCCAAAGGCTGCCATTTGTCTTTGCTTTCTTTGAAGTCTTTTTCCAGCATCAAGGAAATTGCTCAAATGAAGATGATGACAATGCAAGTATGACACTAGTCTATGTTTTGTCTTTTTGTGTGATAAAGGTTGACGATGCGAAGAGATAAATATGCCAAAATCCAAAGTGACAATTAGGATGTCGATGTTGACCGGGACAATGATAATGTCAATTGATAAAATGGTAAAGTGCAAAATGAGGACTAATGAGGTAACTAATGCAAGGTCTAGGTTCAAAATGACGACTAGGATGAACGATATTTTTGGATTTTTTCAGGAATAAAGTATGCAAGGTAGGAACTAAAATGAATGCAATTTGGAGACAGGAGTACCTAAGCACTCTAAGCTTAATCTTTGTTTTCAATTTTAGTTACCAAAGGACTTGTTGAAAATGACAAAGTGACAAGGTCAAGATGACTAGTGAGTTTTCCTAACTAGACTGTTGAGTTGGAAATCCTCACAAAAGGGACAACGACTGAAAATAGAAATGAATGATGAAGTCCAAGATAACCTAGTTCGAAAGCAATGATTTTCCAAATTGTGATAAGGTTAGCCTAATCGAAAGTATGCAAAAATGAAAACCTAAGGTCAAGATAATGCTAAAAATGATGATTATGAACCTAATGGATAAAATTAAAATTTGAAAGATTAAGCCTATGGTCAAAAATGCAGACTAGTGGTTGAATGAGCAATTTCAAGGCTGGTTTCTGATAGAGACCTCTTGGAAAAAAAAATGTTTAACAGCGGGCTGAGACTGTTTGAACTCAAATTCTGGTTTGTATTAGAGTTTTTGTGTGTATCAGGCAAATGCGTCATTTGAGGCAACAAATGCATCACAGTATGGCAGATGCATTTTAATTCAAGCAAATGCGGTTTTGCAGATAACAGTTGCAGCAGAGGTTTGCAAATGTGTTTCTGTGAATGTCAAATGCGTCGGGACACAAACATATGCGGTGTTTATAGTAGCAGATGTTTAGCAGAGTGATTGCATCTTAGGAATTGTCAAATTCATTTCTGTTCAGCGAATGCGTTTCAATAGTTGCGTCACAGGTTGAAATTTTTTTAGTTTTCTGATGTTTTGAGGAAAAAAAGGTCTGATTTGTCAAAGGTTGAATGTGTGTCCAGATTTATGAATGTTGTGAATACTATTTGAGACTCCAGAAAACACTTGACAAGCACAATTTTTTAGTGTAAGCAAACACACGTAAGACAAGCACGATCTTAATAGCCCAAGGGTTTGTATACTTGGTATATCCCACCAATATACCTCGGATTGGTGTTGAACACCTCTCCTTCTAGAGAGAAGATAGCTTATAAGTTTGGTGGCACAGGCTCCCTCCTTTGCACGCACTTCTACGGGCACACCAACTTCAGATTCCTAGGTAGTCACTTCCTAGGAACTGTTATCTCTACTCAAGGGAGTCAATAGTGAGTATCTTCGGGCATGATACTATACCCTACACTATACCAAGCAATGGCTGAAAATGGCTGGCTTCTCAAACAATAGGTGTCTAGTAAGGGCATCTGTTCGAGTGGCCACACATGGGGCGAGAGATTAATCACCGATTAGGTGGCACTCTAGCCTAAAGGGGTTACGCTCAATAGGGTTTATGAGAGTACTTCTATGTCCATGTGACACATCCGCACTCGTGGTACTTGAACTTTCCTCAAGCACCCATTTTATATCCCGGCTGGAAGTGACTTGGCTTTAGCCTGTTACTGATCGAGTCATCCCTTAAGGTGAGTACTTTTCCCCTTAAGGCAGGACCATTTCTAGAAATAATAACCATTTCTCTTACACCCAAGATCGCTTGAAAGCGCAAGGGGAGATGATACTTTGATTATTAAGTCTTAAGGGCTACAAAAAAATAAAGTGGTTCTAGCTTTCTGATCACCTAGTTTTCACAAGGTGAGAGCATAATCACCTACCACTTTTCCAAACACAGTCAAACACTTGCAAACAAAAGTTCATTTTAGTGCACCAATGGAAGTGTTCCTAAACTAAAAATCACAAACAGATGGTTTGAAATATTGTTCTTCAACAACATAGCTACAAAACCACACGTAAGTAGTTTGGATAATTGTCTTCAACTCACGAGAGCTGCAAACCCACACGTTATTAGTTTCAGTAAATTCCTTCAACCCATGAGAATCTCAATGCCACACACTACAACCAGACATTAGGAACCAAAAAATCCTATTCTAGAGAATGCAAAAGCAACAACAGACTAAAAAAGTAAAAATGCAGAAATCTAGAAAAAACCCAAATACAAAAACTCACCAGGTGAATGCGTTACAATAGAGCGAATGCGTCACAATAGTTTATGTCAGGGTTTACCAGCCGAATGCATTATCCTGCAAATAAATGCATTAGAATCCTATAAATGTGTCACAATACTTATCAAATGTGTCATGTTTTTGTTGAATGCGTCACGGGAGGTCACGAATGTGGTTCGATGGTGCAAGTGAGTCGTTTGTTTTGTCGAATGTGTCGCGACGCAACAAATGTGGTGAAAAAAGCTTCAAATGCGTCGTTCCTAAACCTATAGTTGCAAATAGAGACAAAAAGCCGTATGAAAACAACAAAAATGCACTAAAAGACGTTAGGTTCACCAAATGTATCTCTGGAAATTTTATGGGTTAATAGATTATCAACAGTAAATCCAAAAATCCAAAGACATAATGAAGAACAAAGGAGCAAACATGAAAACAAAGGAAAATATATTACCAAATGTCTTCAACCTCCATGATTCACCTCCATTATACCTTCTAGCTTGCTGCAAGTTGAAGTTTTCCCTCAGATTCTTTGAGCAACCAACGAAAATGTCAAGTCCTACGCAAGTGTTGAAGGATTTTTTTTTTATGAAAATGACTCTAAGTGTCTAAGAGAAGCTCTAAGTGTGCAGGAAAATGGATGAAAGAAAGAAAGCCATAAATTCACGTGAAAGCTTCAAGAGAGGCAATGAATTCAAAATTGCCATTTTATAAGAAAAGGCAATTTTGAATGAACAGACGAGATTAAAAGTCGAATCGATGGACAGGATTGAAAGTTGAGATATGGACAAAATGGCTAAAAAATGCTAGAGAATCAAATTAGTAACAGTCATTTGACTATTGAATAAAAAGAGCATCTTTTGAATTAAAAATAATTTAATTCAAAATTGGGGAATCATGTGGCAGTAAATAATAAATGTCCATTTTAAATAAATGATTTTATTTAAAATGGAGGAAATGACATGTGGCACTAATTAAATAAATTAAAGAATTTATTTAATTAGAAGAGGAAAATGTAAATTATGGACGTATTTAAATAAATAAACAAGATTTATTTATTTAAATAATCTAGAAGAATGAGTGGACAAAATTAATTAAATAAATTAAATAAATTAAGAAATTTATTTAATTATAGGGAGACATTAGATAATTAGCGACACATTTAAATAAATAAATAAAATTTATTTATTTAAATAATCAGGAAGAATAGAGAGACATGAATTAATTAAATATTTAAAAATTATTTAATTAATAGATGAAAATGGACTGAATAACATAATTAAATATTTTAATTATGCTAGGATGAATGTGGTGAAAAATAGAGCTTGCAGGCCTAGGTCAATTTTTTAGTGTCTACACATGCTTCCTCAAATCCAAATATGACTCAAAAATCACACACAAAATTTGAAAACAATATAGAATATTCCATAGACACCCTAAAATCTAACAAATTCCTTCATAATAGCTTTCACATGAAGAATTTATACACCTAGTACACTCGAACAACCTTCCATACATTATAACTCAAGAAATCAACTTGTGAAGTACTAAACCACAAAAAAATTCAATTGAAGGTAGATATGAACCTCATCATAACACTTCCAGAACCATAAGACTA
The DNA here is from genome assembly GCA_007258455.2 of Sequoia sempervirens. Classification (NCBI taxonomy): domain Eukaryota; kingdom Viridiplantae; phylum Streptophyta; class Pinopsida; order Cupressales; family Cupressaceae; genus Sequoia; species Sequoia sempervirens. The sequence goes on along the minus strand of VDFB02072274.1, from coordinate 99,365,167 downwards.
GAAACCAAACTACGGAGAAATGCAGAGCAAAGCCATTTCTCCCACACACCACTGCAACATAGTTCACACATTGGTGAACAAAACTTCTTTTGCACAATGATCCAGACCAAGAAATTATGGATATAACACCTATGAACACCTTTGACCAACATATCCAAACCACACAAGAATATTTTCAACACAGAAGAAATGTGGACCAAAACCAGAACACCTCTGCAACACACTATTTTCCTCTTTTATTCAAATTTTCTCAAAAGAACTTGGAAACCAAGTACCATAGACACATACTCATCATCTTCAACACTTCCTTACCATTACTAAACCAACAACATTCACAAAAAGAAGATTATCAAAGCAACACTAGAGGTTGACACTAGTAGTAGTTACTAATGACAACATAATGAAACTAATCAAAGCATCATCACAAATTCTCAACCATTACCAATTGACATCTATGACAACATAAACATAAGTCTATTGACATCAATGACAACACCAACTATACATACTTGCAACAAAAATTGTGTCCATAGTATGTTGTATTTATCTCCACTTTTCACATAGTCAAGCTTACAATAGGAACAATTTAGACAATACCCACACTCGATGCTTTTATTGAGTCCCTGATACATGAGCAAGATAAGCTCATAAAAATGGGTACATTAAAAAATTCCAAATCTCATGCACTTGATGTGCATGCAAGTGGGAAGAATTTTTTTAAATCCAATCAACAATCCAAAGGCAAAGGGAATAAGGAATTAGATCCAAGAATGGGAGGAAATATCAAACCTCTAGGTGAATCTTCTCAATCGAAAGAAAATAAGGAAAAAAAGGGGAAATCAAATTGTAGATATTGCAAACATGGTTACCATCTAGAATCATCATGGATGAAGAAGACCATTCACCTCATGGTGTAGAAACTTCAACAAAATAACCTTGGTAACTTTTTTCCAGAAAGTGCCAAGAAGCAACAGGAAGTAAAGACACCAAAAACAAGAGGTAATTCACATACATTAATTGATATTCATTCTTCTCCAAATGCATGGATCATAGAATCCAAATCTTCACACCACATGGAAGCCACAAAATATGCTCTCTCATCTTTAAAGCCATCTGATGGTCCTCCTATTCTCATGGGAGATGACTCTCTAGTAGAGGCAACTGGACTAGGGAGGGTAGAGGTTGGAATTGGAAGTTTTGAGAATGTCTTGCACATTCCAAATATTTTATTCAATATTCTCCTTGTGTATCAAATGAAACATGTGCACACTGGAAGGAGAGTTGAATTCACCCCAAATTTGGTGAGCATCTTTGACATGCAAGATAACTGCAAAATTATTGTTGGTAAGGAAAATCATTAGTCTCATTTGTACACTTTTTTTGAATTTGTTGCTAAATCAGATTCCACTTTACTACTAACACATGCAAATTATGAAAGTAAAATTTTGCATGAAAGATTTGGTCATTTAAAAGGCTTTCCTACCATAGAATTTTCTAATGGAATTTGTGAAGGTTGTGCTCTTGAAAAGCATCCACAAGAAAATTTTCAAAAGGGGCATGCATGGAGAGCCTCTTCTCCTTTGGAGCTTTTTCATAGTGATCTTATGGGGCCATTCCTAGAACCTTCCATGATCCAAGCCAAATATGTGCTAACATTCATTAATGATTGCACATGATACACATGGGTGTATTTTCTCAAATTCAAGTCTGAAGTGTTTGAACATCTCAAGATTTTCAAAGCTCATGCAAAGAAGCAATCTAGGAAAATGATCAAGATCCTCCACATAGATAATGGGGAGGAGTATGCCAACAATCATGTCCAAAATCTTTGTGATGAAGCAAGAATATAGTTGCAAAACACAATTCCTTACACTTTGTAGTAGAACGAGGTAGTTGAAAGGAAGAATCAATCTTTCAAAGAGATGGCCAGTTGCATGTTCCATGCAAGGTCCCTTCCATCCAAATTTTTGGATGAAGCAATCAACTATTCTTCATCCATACAAAATTGATCTCCTCACAAATATGTCATAGGAAAACACCTTTTGAAGCATGGAGTGGCATGCAACTGGAAGTCACAGATTTTTACATTTTTGGATCAGATGCATGGGCTTGCATTCTTGCAAACAAGAGGAAGGATATAAATATTCAAAGCAAATAATGCATCTTTGTTGGATATATAGATGGCGTAAAGGGATACAGACTACTAGAAATCTCAAAATAAATTCTCTTCATTGAGAGGAGTGTCTACTTTGAAGAAAGTCCCCCGCATGCATCTCAGGAAAAACATGCTACCACTTCTATGCTTCCTACTCTTATGAATTTCAGAGATGATACATGTAGTCCTTTTGATCTAATTTTAGATATTTCTGAATTTGATTCAAAGGAACATGAGCATGCATGTTTTTTTCCACATACAATCCCTGATTATGCTTCCAATGATGATTTATTATCCCCTATGAGAAATCAAAGAACAAGTAGCTTAAGCAAGATATATGATGACCCTCATGCACTCTCAGCTATCAAGCCCATCATGCCATTGCAAGCCTATGTGGTTCTAGCATCTGACTCTCAAACTTATGCAAAAGCTGAAGGGAATCCTTTTTGGGAAGTTTCCATGGAGGAGGAGTACAACTCCCTCATAGAAAACCAAACTTGGGACTTGGTTCCACTTCCTTTCAATCGCAAGCTTGTCATATGTAAGTGGTTTTGTAGGACAAAGAAAGAAACAAGTGGACATGTGAGTAGATAAAAAGCAAGGTTAGTAGCCAAAGGAATTCAACAAGTTCATGACATTGACTATGATGAGACTTTTGATCCAGTGGAAAAAATGGAATCCATATAGATGGCTCTTGCCATTGCAGTAGCAAGAAGGTGGGAGGTCTACCACATGGATGTGAAGAAAAAATTTCTTCATGGTGATTTCGAGGAGGAAATCTACGTCGAGCAGCCACAAGGTATGTACAAAATTCATCCTTAGTATGCAAACTCAAGAAGTCACTCTATGGCCTCAAGTAGGTACCCAGAGCTTGGCATGCTAAAATGGACTCTTATCTATTGTCTCAAACTTTCATGTGATGCAAATCTGATCCAAATGTTTATACAATGAGAACATTTGATTATTTTTTTTATCATAGTGCTCTATATAGATGATCTACTAATAATAGGCAGTTCATCCACAACCATTGCTGTAATTAAAACTACTTTGCATGAAATATTTTCCATGATAGACATGGGTCTCCTACACCTTTTCCTTGGACTTGAAATTAACCAGAATGAAATAAGGAATCAAAATTTCTCAATCCAAGTATGTCAGATATCTCCTAGTTCAGTTTCACATGACTGACTACAAGCCAACAACCACACCTTATAGGAGTAAAGCTTGAGGATGACAAGGATACACCATTGGTTGATTACACATAGTACCGTCAACTTGTGGGGAGTCTTCTTTATCTCACTCACTCTCGTCCAAAACTCTCATATGCAGTGGGGTTGTTTCTAGATACATGCAAGATTTGCATGAGCTACATTGGAAAGTTTCCAGGCGTATACTTCACTATGTCCAAGGAACCATCCACTATGGGTTTCATTATTTAGTGGGTTTTACTTTGGATCTCATTGGCTACACTGATTTCAACTAGGATGACGATGAAATTGATCGCAAGTCCACTTCAAATATGTTCTTAGTTTGGGATCAGGCCCCATTTTTTGTTCAAGCAAGAAGTAATTTTCCATTTCTTTATCATCAACATAGGCTTAATATAGAGGTGTAGTCAATGTTACCATTCAAGCCATTTGGTTGCAGAACTTCCTAACTAAGCTTGGTATCCTCTTTCATCATCTAACTATCATTTGGTGTGACAATCAAAGTAAACTAATGTTTTGTAGAGATCCCATATAGTGGTAACAGACAAAACACATTGAGATCCACATTTACTATATCTGTGAAATGATACATGATGGGGTCATCAACTTGCAGTATTGTCCCACTTTTGAATAGACTATCAACATCTTCATAAAGACTTTCACTGAGTAGAAGTTTCACTCTTTGCGAGACCTTCTTGGGGTGAAGGATACTGTAGCATTGTATCTGCCATACGAGCAGTTAGTTCTTTTTTTAGTGGGGTTTTGTTCCCACAGGGTTTTTCCTCTTTCCTCTCTTTAAGATTTTATCTCCTTAGTCAGACTTAAGGGGGTTGTTAGCACAATTAGAAACTCTATTGTTTCTTGTAGATAATCATTGTTCAACTTGTGATATATGTGTGTATAGGACCGAATTTGCACCCCTTTTGTAAATTCCCCTTTTGGATCCCTCCACTTTAGAAAATCAAACCTAGCTACGAAATTCCACATCACCCATCTGAAATAAGTCCACTTGGCGCTTGTTTTTTTGTCAAAGGGGGAATTTTTGTCAGGGATGGGAGCATGGCGTGCGGATGTCTACGTAGTGCACTGCCATCCCTAATAGATTCCTACCCTTGGAGTCTGCAAAGAAATTACATTCTCCATTGGGCATGAAAAGTAATGCCTCTATGTCGACCAACTAGCCTGAAAAATGGCTCTTTCCCTCCTAATCCCCCTTCAAATGCATATTTTTCATAACCATTCCATCTCCTTCACAATTCTAGACATTTAATTGTGTTGGTGTAATTAATTATTTAATTAAATTTACATAAGTTTACTTGGGCATTTAATTATATTCCTAGGTATCATTTACTAGATGATAGGTTCACATGTTTGCTTAGGATATAAGATTCCTTCTAGAAGGATGATTCGTCTTTTCTAGAAGTCTTATCTTATCTAGCATCATTTCCTAAGTATTTAGTTAGTTGTCACATGTCATAAGATTATGACACATGTCAACATCATACTACATACTACATCTCAACCTTGCCTATATAAGCAAGGCTTCATATGTACTTTGCCATATTCAATTTGGAATTCTTGCATCCTTAATCATAGCAAGATATTTCGGCTATTTCTCTCTTGTGGAAGTTATTTTGTCTTGCAGGTGATTTTGGGGTGTTTGAGGAGTTCACCATAAAATCCTACAACTTGATCTCTCTTGCATCCCTTTTGCACCTCTTGAGTATTGCTCAAAAACTTTTTGCTCCATCAACTTCACTAAGAATGTGTTATGCTATCATAGAAGCTACGATTTTGGAGTCTTTTGAGACCTCCTTCATCACCGCTGTGATCGTGTCGAATTTGCAAAGATTGTAGAATTACATTCTCCCTTCATTGGCCTTGAGTGCCTTCGGGTGGAGGTGGTATTACTTCACTATCTTTCTTTTGTTGTGGTTTGATAGAGTAGCATTGTGTCTTTCATAGTGTTCATACTTTCTCTCTATTTCCTTTATCTTATTTTCTATCTTGTGGATTTCCTGGATATCTATGGAGGTGGAAACACGAAAGTGGGGGTTTGAATAAGGCAAGCCCCTATACAGCCCAACATTTTTCCTCTCTTGGTTGTGTGTTGGTGTACATGTGCATGGAGCTTGCTGGAAAACTAGATTCTTAGTGAGTTGGTCTTCGTCACCTTCATTCTCTCTATCTCTTTTATCATCTTTATAATCATTCATTGTGCTTTTGTTATTCTGTTCATTTTGATAAGCTTTATTAGCTAGGTTGCAAGTAGATTTTTTGGTAGTTGGGACTGTACTTTTCCACTTTTTGGCTATACGGATGCCAGCGCCCTAGAGAGATGTCAGTGTGTTGCGCTATCATCCTTGAGCTACATTGTCATCCTCGGGAAGAGAATTGTCTGAGGTGCAGTTCAGATTCCAGGAATTGGCTCGTCTAGTATCATCTAAGATTTTGGATCAATAGAGTGACAAAAGCACTTGAGAGTGCTCTTCATTCTCTATCCTTGACCTAAACACCCACTTAGCTTGAGGTAAGAAATGGGAGCCCTCCGCTTTCAACTCTCTATGACCTAGAGCCTTGGTGTAGTTGGTCCCCCTACCTTACATTTAGGTGAACCCAACGTGAACAACATATATTCATTTCTTTGCATCAAAACTTTTCTTGTGCACTTAATCATTGGACTAGACTTGGGTGTTGTGAGGGTTTATGAGCATCACAACTCAGTCTACGACTTTAGGGTATGTTGTTAGAAGTCTACGAAACTTACCAATGGAAAAGAAGAAGGTCATGCCTACCTTTACTACTAGCTTTTCCATAGGTTTTACAATTGAGATGGGTTTCATTGATGAGACCACTCATGTACCCACTCCTCCAACATCCCCTAAAACTTTGTCTATGGATGAGGATGATGTTCATATTCCTACAAAAATATATTGGCATTAGAAAAGAGGTTGTTGGACCTCGTGAATCATTTGGAGAAATCACCAAACATGGTGAGAGCTGCTAGACTTGCTAGCGAGGTGAGATATATGCTAGGAAAGGATAAAAAAAGTATAGAGTTCTTACAAGGCCTTATGAATATGATCAAAACATACATGCCTTCATATAGAACTAGATTAGGTACTACCTAAGGAGAGGTGCTTGACGCATATTAGAAACAAATAGGAATCCTAATGCCTGCTACATTTGTATGCATGGCCGAAATAGGCCCCTTGATCAGTGTTTCCTTTGCTACTGAGAAGCCCCCTACTATTAAGGCAAGTAGAATACCCCTTGGTTTCAAATTCACCCCTCCTATTGCCCTTGGCAGTGGGGGCTCCGGTGGAATGAGTGGTGGAAGCTTTGGTAGCAGAGGTGGCATTGGAAAAGGAAGCTCTGGTGGAGGCCATGGTGGTGGCTTCGATAGTGGAGGTCCTACTAGTGGTGGTGGATCTAGTGATGGTCACAATGGTGGCTTTAGAGGTGGTTCTAGTGGTGGTGGTTCTGGGGGAGGTTCCACTAGGCCTTTGTCATCCTCTGATCTTGTTTTGAATGCTCTTCTCTAGAACATGGGTCAGATGCAAAACTAGTTGGTGAGCCTTTCCCAAGCCTCTGACCAAGCTATTTTCCAACCTTTTTTCTGACATAGCCCATTATTGGTGGCGATTCAAAGTACTCCTTTTCGGCAAGGAATGGAGATTCCTAAGTTTGAAAATTATGGTGGTAAAGGAGATCTGTAGATGCATGTGTCATCTTTCAATGCCATGTGTACAAATTTATTTTGTCATGATGCTTTAATGGAAAAAATATTTCCTTGATCTCTCAAGGACACAACACTTGAGTGGTATTGTTCCTTGCCCAATAATTCTATATTCTTATTTGATCAGCTTGTCAATTAGTTTCTCCGTTAGTTACAGGCTAACATCGGTCCAAAGATGACCTTCATGGATCTCATCCGGTGTAAGCAAGGAGACAATGAGAATATAACTAACTTCATAGAACAATACCAAGTGCTCTTTTCATAGATCTTGTACCCGCTTCCTGATTTTGATGTGAAAAAGGTGTTCATAGGAAACCTGTAGTGAGCATGGAAAGAGAATTTTTCCCTAATGAAAACCCTTCTTTCGCGCATCTGTGTGTTGTGTTGTGAGAGTATCAACAAATGGTAGTTCATTTCAGGGGATCATCCTCATGCTCCCATTCTAAGGGGAATTCTATTGTGTCGATCTCAGGAAAAGGAAAAGTTTTTACGAATGTAGTTGCCGCAACTAATGATCGCGATCTAAGACACAACAGGAAGTTTACGAAGTTAGCAAAATCTTATTCTTCCATTTTACAAAAATTGTTGAAGGATAAGATCATAACCTTGGAAAACCCTCAACCTCTAAAAGAACCTTATCCTGATTCGTATGATGGGAATGCTTTTTTTCAGTACCATTGTGCCAACGGGCATGATACTGAGCATTGCATGCACCTGCGTCATGAGATACAGGATTGCATTGATGACGATACCATCCATCTCGATGGGAAGAAGCAAAACATGAATAAGTTGATAGTGAAGGCCAATAGTGAGTTGAAAATTTACACGAACCCATTTTTGTCCCATTCTACGAACTTGATTATTGACCCCTCTGATGCTTCTCCTCAACCCTCAACATATGTTAATATGGTTTTGATTACTCCTTCCTCGTAGCCTGCAACTGGTTTTCTAGAGATGACTTTCACCTCATAGGACTTTCCCTTGAATAATAAGCACTCTCCTCTATAGATTCCTACTCGCCTCAATGGAAATATTATGATAGGAGTCTTAGTTGACACCATGAGCTAGATAAATGTTATTACAGAGGAGACTTTATGGATAAATTCATTACAGAGGGAGGAATATGAGGAAATAAAATCTATCATGTGTACTCATGATGGTATCTCTCTTAAGCCATATGGATCTAACTCTTTTCATCCTAGTTGGACCTAAGGCTATGGATACAACTTTTGATGTCATTCCAAAATTTGATTTGTTTAGGGTGAAGTTGGGCATCCCGTGGCTAGCTTCCATGAACGGAATTGCTTTTTTTATTCACAAATGTTTATATTTCTCTCATGAAGGTTTCATGCATGTCATACATGACACTGGATATCGACCATTGGTATCCTATCGAGTTATTCCTTGAATCATTTTTGGCCCGCCCTGGTCAGTCCGCTCCCTCCTAGAATGGACCTACTTTATTGAAATTACATAATGTATAAAACCAAGGGCAAAGGAAAATCGAAGGTGACTACTCTGGTAGTGCAGCAATCCTCCTCCACTAGGAAGGGAAAGGAGAATCTTTCCCATCCTTAGGGTGCTACTTTTACCTCCCTTCCTAAAGAGGAGTTTTGGATGACTACTCCTGGTTTTCGCATAAGGAGTCTGATGGTACTTACTTGGCGTAAAGCCAAGATTCAAATATTGGACCTTCCTACCTTGCCTCTGGGACCTTCGCCCTACTTGTATGGTAAGAGGAAAGGCCCCTATGGATAATTCTCTATGTCTTGGCCTTCACGACCTCCTATTTCTCTTTCCCCTAAGGCAGTGAATGGGAAGAGGCCCGCTGCCAAGGTGTTAGAGCCAACTCCCCCTACTATTGCTCCAATCTCCTCCTAGTCTCTCTCTTCTACTCCCATCTAGGAGTACGTCCCTCCATTAGAAGTGGTTGTGATGGAAACTCTGATGGTTGAGCAGGAGCCTTCTATTCCACCCTAACTCCTGGAGTCACAGGAATCGCCGTGCACATGAGCACAAGCGTTAGTGAAATGCTCTAGCCATTGAGCAAGTTTCTTTGTAGAGGAAGGAAGAGGAGTCGACCGCCTTTGTTTCAGGGCCTACTATTGTGTCCTCCTCTCCCATCCCCTCTACTTCGGTTCAATCAGCCCCAATGTTGCTTATGGCTCCGACTGCAAGAGTAAATGCCCCTAACCCAAAAAAGGTGTAGGTGTTTATTGCTCCTTCGATCGAGCCACCTCTCTTGATGTCCTTGTGGACATGTTGAACACCTCGGTGGTGTTCGTTGTGGTTTTCTCTTCCTCCTACACACCTTCTACCTCATTCGTGGGGATATTGCATCCTCTGATGAAGTAGAAGATGGAGGATGGCTCAGCTTGTAATGGAGGGAGAAAGAGGATTCCACCTTCTTCAGAGGGTGGTTTTGCATTAGCATGTGTCGTCCTAGTAACAAAAGAGGTTTTGACATCCCTAGAGCTCGTGATTGCTCCTGAGTCACTCAGTGAGACTAGTAGTGAATCTCAGGTGCTGCATCCCTCGTCCATTGAGGTAACACATGACACTCCTATGAAGTGCATGTTTAACTCTTTGGACAAGGTCCTGACCCTTTCAACAATCTTTGAAAAGTCATTGACCTTTACCCCACAAGAACTGAGCGGAGAAGACGTCGTAGGGCCTTCTTCCTTGGCTCTTGTTGCAAGGGGTTAGAGGGTTCCCCCCTTGATATTCTGCCCTTGCAGGCTTGTACGCCTTCCCCGTATAATGATCTAGATTGGGAGGTTGATGACCTCTTGGTTGATGAGGACTAGGGGTTGCCTCTTCTTTATCTATAGTGTAGATTGTGTGTGTGTTTGTATTCCCCCGTTCTTGTGTTATGAGTTCCTGGATGACCCTTGTCACCCTCGCAGGTGCTTGGATATAGAAGTGATTATGTGACAACTTCCTCTATTTGTGGTATCATTCTTCCTCTATTATGTGTATTGATTTTTGACAATTGGGGACGATGCAAAGTGTTGGGGGAATTTAGGCTTCCCTTCCATGTTGACCCAATTTTTTTTATTTATTTTTTCTGCTCGTGCATTCTTCATATGGTCTGATATAGTAGGGGGTTGATAACAGTTAATTAATATACTATTATTATACTTATATATATTTATGAGTAGCTATGACCCCAAAATATCATATTTCCATTGTGTCCCTTATTCGTGATGTTATTGTCCCTTCTTGCATTTCTATTCTCTAATCTTTTGTGCTTTTTTTGTGATGTTGTGGTGCTCATGTGTTGTCCCTCATGTGTGCAACAACATTACCATGGTTACATCTCACTATGTTCTGCGGGCCACAACATCACTTTTTCATTCTTGCTTTTCTCTCCTTAGGATGTCACGTACCTCTACATTCAGCATGCACCATCCTAAGGGGGGGCTATCATGTCAACTTTGATTTTCAGAAAACACATTCGGTGGCCAACAAATCTTTTCTCAAAAATCTTTTCAAAATATTTTTCCAAAAATCGCATTCTCAACAAGGACCCCTTGCGGAATATGCTTCCTTTGTCATGGGTTCATAAAGAAAGAACTTGAAAAACTTTCCTTAGAGGAGGGAGAAATTTTCCTGTGGGAGAAGCCTCAACCTTCCCCTCATGAGGGGGGATTTTCTTCCTTTTGAATTCCTTGATGAAGTGAAAATCTTTCGAAAGGATTCCTTGATGTTGAATTTATTTACGAAAAAATACATTCTTGCACTTTCAAACAGTGCGTCCCTCGAGTGGACCCCTCTTCTTTTGAAGGGTTCCCAAGGGACCCTTTGAAAGCTCTTCCTTCAATTTTTTCTAACTGTCTACGTGACTTTCTGCTTGTTTGCCTGCATGGATACTCTTTGTTTTCTAACATGTTTTATCTGTGGATTAACATGTTTCTTTGCAAGTGTGCCTATGAAGCTACTTTTTAGTCTAACTCTATAGAGTCCCCTTACACTGGGCTTCCTTCAAGAGAGAGTACCCAAGGGGTGCCTTCTTTGCAGGTTCGAGGGCCTTTGAAGCAGTTGCATCCTATAGGATTTGTCCATCATTGGTTTGTGGGACTTTGGTGTACTTTGTTCAAATCTGTAGTTTTGAAGAGCCACAGAGTTCTTTTTTTGAACCTCCTTAGGAGAGATTACCTATGGAGTCATTTTCTTGCCTCGCGCTTTCGAGTTCACCAGATTGCATTCTGCTTCCTCGATGGTTTAGGTATACATTTCTAAACTCTTCAATCTACTTTATTGGAAATTCGATGTCACTCATGCTCGCTAAAGTGGGGGGAAAATGTAGAGTGAATTTTCACCCCTTGTGTAAATTCCCCTTTTTCATCCCTCCACTTTAGAAAATCAAACCTAGCTACAAAATTCCACATCACCCATCCAAAATGAGTCCACTTGGTGCTTGTCTTTTGTGTAGGTGGTGTAATTTTTGTCAGGGACATGAGTGTGGCATGAGGACATCCATGTGGTGCGCTATCGTCACTGATAGATTCTTGCCCCTAGAGTCCACAAATATGTTATGTTCTCCATTGGGCATGAAGCGTAATGCCTCTATGTTGACCAACCATATCAAAAATGGATCTTTCCATCCTAATCTCCCTTCAAATGCATATTTTTCATAACCATTCCATCTTCTTCACAATTCTAGACATTCACTTAATCTCTCTTTCATCCCTTTTACATCTCTTGAGCATTACTCAGTAGCTTGTTGCTCCATCAACTTCACTAAGAACGTGTTGTGCTACCATAGAGCTATGATTTTGGAGTCTTGTGAGACCTCCTTCGTCACAGCTGTGACCATGTCAACTTTGCCAATATCGTAGACTTGTATTCTCCCTTCATTGTACTTGAGTTCCTTTAGGTGGAGGTGGTATTGCTTCACTATCTTTCTTTTGTTGTGGTTTGATAGAGTAGCATTGTGTCTTTCGTAGTGTTCATACCTTTCTCTTTATTTCCTTTATTGCATTTTCTATCTCGTGGATTTCCTGGCTGTCCGTGGATGTGGAAACAACAAAGTGGGGGTTTTACTGAGGAAAAACCCTATATAACCCAACATTTTTCCTCTCTTAGCTATGTGTATGTGTACACGTGCATGGAGCTTGCTGGCGAACTAGATTCTTAGTGAATTGGTCTTCATCACCTTCGTTCTCTCTATCTCCTTTATCATCTTTATAATAATTAATTGTACTTCATTATTCTATTCATTTTTTTAAGCTTTATTAGCTAGGCTACAAGTAGGTTTTTTAGTAGTCAGGACTATAATTTTCCACTTTCTGATTGTACGAATTTCAACACCCCAAAGAGATGCTAGCACACCATGCTATCATCCTTGAATCGTGCTACCATCCTCGGGCAGAGAGTTGTATGAGGTGCAGTTCAGATTCTAGGAACTGGCTCATCTAGTCTCATCCAAGCTTTCAAATTAGTAGAGTGACATAAGTACTTGTGAGTTCTCTCCATTCCCTATCATTGACCTAGAGCCTTGGTGTGGTTGGTCCCCCTACCTCACACTATTGTTTCCTTGCTTTAGTGTAAGCTAGTTAATGGAAACTCTCTCTGTTGTTTGTTAAAATTCCCTTTCTTTTCCTACAGTTGACTTTATCCTTGTAAATAAATGCATTTTCATTGTGAGTAATGAGAAATTATTATTATTTTTCTTGTTCTTTTCTATTTTGCAAGTTCTTTTCTTTCTTTTCTAGCTAGATTCAATTGTGTTGTGCAGGTTTATTAAAATTTTACTATTTAAACCTTTAGAACAAAATGAAGCACAATACCTGCCTCTAGAAGTGTATGAAAATGGTTGTAGAATAAGTGAAAATTTGGGTTAGTGTGTATTGCATCATGCACCAAGTGCTAGTGAACTTGATAGGTTTTCAGAAAGTCAAAGGCACACATAGGGAGTTTGGCAGTATGAAAGCAGACTTGATTATGGTAGCACCCAGTCAAGTCCACATTTTGAACTTGCAAATTCTATTGGCAACCATACCATCTATTTATCCTGTGGTAGGAATGTTAACAAACAATATTTCCATCTATCAAGCACCGGTGAAAATGTAGGTTTAATTGGTCAAATTATCAACCAAATACATGGAAGGTTTGAGAGGAACTCTTCTATTGAAAATCCATATGGAAGTCAATTTGTATGTGACATGAGGAGTTCAATCATGCACTCTAAACATCCATCATATTATCAGAACCAAAATGGATTGAAAGCAATCTAGAATTTCAAGTTCATAAGAAAAGAAGGGTTGATAATGTAAGCTACAAGTGCAATAGTGGATCAACTACCTCCCTCTATAGTTAAGGTTCAAATTGATATCAAGGCTATACAGACAAAGTAGATAAAGCAAGGGTCTAGGTTTTGCATTCTTTGAATTATTAGAGAGTTACAATACACATGCCTTATGTAGTAGAAACGAAGGAGTCCATTTAACTTTGTTGGTAGTATATGCAGCCTGGAAGGTTAAGACCATTCAATTACCTCCAAACTCAAAAATTGGCGAGTCTTCAACATCAAATAATGAAGTTCAACAATAAAGAAATGGCTTTTACTTTAGTTCTATAAGCGCAAAATGGGATCCATCATATCAAGATTGTAATGGGGTTGCAGACCAATTTAGTCTAATTCTACTCCTGATGGGTTATCTCAAGTCTATAGGTGAACTTTCGCCTTTTTGTTATAGGAACTATCTATTTTATAATATAATATATATGCTTTAATGTCTTTTTATCAAAAATAAAATAAAATTAATAATTAATTTTTATTATATAATTATTATAATTATTATTTAATGACATATTTAATCTTGATATTGAATATATTTTATTTTATATTTCATAATGATCTTTAATATATAATATAGTACTTAAAATATATTTAAGATATTTTAACTATTATTTAATAATTAATACATAATGTTAACTAGTAATTATTTTTGAATATAAAATATTATCATAAATATTAAATATTCATTATATAATTATTAAATATTAATGAAAAGCTCATGTAATTTTTTATTTATATATTATACTTTATATGTTATATATTATATTATATAATATAAATATAAATATAAATACAATAAATAATATAATATATATGACACATTATTTACCTCCCTCTAAATCAACAACAAATAATTTTATTACAATATTACAAAACAAGTACTTGTCACTATGTGATACTAGTTACTACTATTACTACATTGCTATAAAGGAAGGTACTCGCCACTATGTGGCACTTGTTTTTTTGGATGAAGGAGTCTAAAAAGAAAATTACAAAAATGAAATCACATTTGATTATGTAGGTATTAAAAATGGTAAAATATTTCTTAGATTAAGCATGTTGAAACCATCCAAGGAATGGCATATCTTTTTGAGTATTTTGATGGAATGTAATGGTAATAAAAATAGAGAAACATAGACTGAAAATGAAATTTTATATTGATAAGAGAAAACATGACATAAAACTTCTTTCAACCATTATATTTATAAACAATTGTTGCTATAGCTTGTTATATCAAACATAAAACTATTACATACTCCTTGAGATGAACAGTTACAAAGACCTATTGATTTGTTGCTCATTGAAACAAACTTCATTACATCATCTTACTGGAGCTTCTACTCCTCGAAAAACACCATTTCATACCATTACAACTCTACAAAGTTGAAGTCATTTGAGAGTGCATAATAAAAAAGATTCAACCAATATATAGAAGCCTAATCAACTAAGGATGACATAAAGTAATATATTACTTAGCACCCAGAAAACATGTGAAACCTGCATAAGAGTTAATGTGATATCTTTTCAAAATCAGACTTCTTAATTTGTCTTCAATGTCCATACACTCAGGACAACTGGAGTAGATGGGATTACATTTCCAACACTCCCCCTTAATCTCAACTACAAATTTCTTTCATCAATCTTTAAGTTCTATGGATCGAACCTAGGAAATCCCATTTTTTTGTTGGGACACTCTAATGATGAGCTCTAGCCTTCTTGTCACTATTCCATTGTAGGTTCAAGTGTGAAACACTTGTTTTCCTCAACACCTCCCCTTGAGTTACACTATTGGTGCTCGAGGATCCTAGCTTCAGTTGGCATTGTTGGCCTCATTCACAAACACATAATGATACAACATTCAAGTGTATTATTTCTTTACCAATTTATAACTTCACTTATTTTCCCTCCTTTGATCTTTTAATTGTTTAACAACTCCTCTTTCATAATTTGTTCCAACAAAGGCTTCTCTTTTATACAACCTTTCACTCTCTCTCAACCTTCAATCTAGACACTTACTAATGCATCCTTAAAAAACTAATTTCTTTCCTTAATGAAAAATAGGCTTTTCTTTAGGGGTGAATCAAATACCCTTTTCCTTGAAATATCCTTATTTCTTGACTGTGAACTATTCCTTTCATTCACACAGTGACCATTTTCTTTCATTGGCACAATTCACCTTTTCTACAACTTCTTCTAGGATCCTTTTTATTGCTTCAACAACCAAAAATGATGGCATCTTCTCTTCTCTACATTGGAAAATTCAATCTCTCTTTAATTCTTAGGATTTCTTTTGACCATTGATCTGCAACCACTTTTGGGTTGCATCTCCTTTATTTGATCTCTTGCTTTCACTTGGCTCCTCTTGGCCACTATCTCCTTTTCCTTTGCAACAATCTCTTGCAACAATATTTTTGCATCTTCCAATCTTCAACAACTAACTCCTCTTGGCCTGGTTGATTTCTTCATTTCAAACCCATCTGCAATCATTTCCTGTAATGGATGGACTTCTTTTCACTTGGAAGCAATTTTACCTTAGGATGCTTCCTTGATAGGAAATGACGACATGACTATGGTCGCACCTATTCTCCTTTACATATTTCACGGGCAATGACACTATGGAGGTTCCTCCTTAGGGAGAAATAACAACAGTGCCATGGTAGTGCCTCATTTACTTTTGCGACTCCTTGTCTCACAACTTTATCAGAGTACTCAACTTCTACAATCCTCTCTACCTTGACGACTTGCTAAAAAACAACTTTTGTAACCATGACTTCTACAACCACAGCTACAATGACTTCATTTCTTGGCTTGACTACAAACTATCTTCACTGATCTAGGATCCTCTTTGCAGTGGCTAGCTTTGAAAAAAAAATGTGCATCTCTTTATCGACTTCTCTATTTCAATGAACCTCTTTATCACTTCAGCTACTATTTGGTTACTACATCTTTTGATCACTACTAGATCTTTAATGACAAAATAATAAACTTTTCTCCTCCTCTTGTCCTTCTTGGCGATTACCTTCCCACTAGTGGATTCTCTTTTAGCTATGACTATGATTTCTCCTTGCATGCAAACTTCTCTTCTTTTAAACAAACTTAAGCTCTTTTTTAAAATAAATACAATCTCCACATTTATCAACTACGAACACTTTTGTAGCAGCTTAACCAAACTATGGTGGCTAGGAACTCATATCTTTTCAATGATCTCTTCTAGATCTCCTCTGATAACTTCAACATCAACTATCCCCTGATATTTTTGCAAACTATTGTGCTTAATTTCTAGGCTTTGATAAGCTTCCTTGACATCCTATGACTTTGATACCAATTGATGGAATGTAATGGTAATAAAAATAGAGAAACATAGACTGAAAATGAAATTTTATATTGATAAGATAAAACATGACATAAACCTTCTTTCAATCATTACATTCATAAATAGTTGTTGCTACAACTTGTTCTGTCAAACATAAACCTATTGCATACTCCTTGACATAAACAGTTATAAAGAGCTACTAATCTATTGCTCATTGAAACAAACTTCATTACATCATCTTACTTGAGCTTCTACTCCTCGACAAACACCATTGCATACCCTTACAACTCTGCAAAGCTAGACTCATCTAAGAGTGCATAACAAAACAGATTTAACCAATATATAGAAGCCTAATCAACTAAAGATAACATAAAATAATATATTACTTAGCACCCAAAAAGCATGTGAAACTTGTTGGTAGATGGTCAGCGCTCCCCTTGGGATTCGCGACATGGACTAACCACCTCTCATGGATCTTTTAACTTTGGCAGTTGTATTGGGCATTAACAGGTCAATCTTTTGGTGCAACGACAACTGTGGGCCAACAATTGGTATCAGAGCCAAAGGTGTTGAGTTCGAATCCCCTTGGGTAACGCTGAGGGGGAATTTGTTGGCAGATGGTCAGCGCTCCCCTTGGGATTCGCGACATGGACTAACCACCTCCCGTGGATCCATTAACTATGGCAATTGTATCGGGCATTAACAGGTCAATCTTTTGGTGCAACGACAACTGTGGGCCAACAAAACCTATGTAGGAGTTAATGTGATTTCTTTTCAAATCTTTTCAAAATCAGACTTCTTAATTTGTCTTCAATGCTGATAGGACAGCTGGAATAGTTGAGATTACATTTCAAACATATTTGAATGCAAATAAACAATATTAGATATCACTTTGATAACATAGTGATGCATATGAGGAGAGTTGTACAATAATAGAAAGGGACTACAGTAAAAAATTATAAAGAGATGTGAGAGTAGTAATGTGGAAAGTTGAAAGTTGTATTTTATATGAGATTATTTTATGGGTATAAATAAATTTAAACTTTTTCAATTGAAAGTCAATTTTAGTTAAATATGTATAGCTATTCACATAAATAATATTTTAAAAAAAATCTTAAAAAAAAACTTTTTAGAACTAAGTGTAATTTAAAAAAATAAAATTAATTAGAATTAAAGTTATATTTTATTTTTATTAAAAGTAAATCATCAATTGTCTTCATTAAAAAAGAGAAGAGATTCTATGTTGAAACAATATGTTGTTTTCTATTTTAGATAAATAGTTAAAACAAAAATTTAAATCCTATTTAAAGAGTTGTGTTTTCAACGCTCATAATTTTCAATTTTGATTTTTAATTTTTGTTTGCATCCTAGTTAACATTATTTTTGAACATTTTATGAGCAATTAAATTATAGCGTTAATGTTCAAATAATTTTATTTAAAAAATTTAAATAAACAAAAAAATATATTTCATTAGTTTATATCATTTCAAAATTTAAAAATATATGTTATTTTCTAAGTGAGCAAGAGCACATCCAAAAACTTGAAATGCTTTGAAGAAAGATAATATTATTCAATAAATTTTCCTTTTTCAAATGTAAATAGTAGATAAAATAATATGTCATTAAAAATAATTTAATCTTGTTGAAATAATAAATACAATGAAAAATGTTGTAGTCTATAAATGTAATGTTGTGATAGTTAATTACAAGAGAGTGATTCCTTACATTGGTGAGTAATATCCCCTAACACATTCAATCTACACGCTCACATGCACTACAATGTAGCCCCTTGATCTTTATTAAGTCGAAGGCGTGTCTTTATTTGAGATTCACAAGCTCATTTTGTCTGTGAAAGGTTCAAAAGCATTGAGAGGCCTTGTAAGACGGTTAAATGAATCTTAGTTGTTCATCATTTTTCACCATTTTTTCAGTTGTTTTTCACCTCTTTTTACTGCTTCCCCTGTCGCTATTGGTTTCCGCTCCTCCAAACTCTTCCTCATTGGTATTGACCTTTCACTACTCCAATTTGGCGAGTTGTAGCCTGAAAATAAGGTTTCGGTGAGGGTTTTAGAATATGTTTATTAAAATAAAAATTATGGCCAAGATCCTAATAATGAGCACATTTAGGTTTTAACATTATGGCATCCTTTACCCTATGTAGTTAAGTATATATTAGCATAATTAATATATAATGTAAATTTTATAACATCACCTTCAGAGTTGCCCTTTTGAGTTGAATCAAGGCACAAAAATTGAGGGTTATGTTATGAAACCTTAACCTACCATGATTGCACTTTTTTTAGTGAAATTAATACAAAATCATTAAAGGTCTTAGAGAAGGTGGTGAAAACACATACTTGCACCACCTAAACCATATTGCTTGCTTCTGCAACACACCATAACACACAAAGGAATACATTTGTAAAACCACCCCACAGCTAAAGATAGTAATCCATAGAAAATAGTTTCCCAACTTTCTAGGAGCCAAACTATGGCTAATGAGGTAGCTAAACCTAGAAATTGGATGCTAGAATTGGTTTAGAAAATTGGAGAGACCCACCTCATGACTAAATATGGTAGTGAACACTAGAAACTAGAATATTGTTTATGGATTGGTTGATCTGATAAATAGCTTAGATATGTTGCATGGTATATAAAAAATTATTCATCATGGTCCTAAGGAAATGATCTAATAAATGAAGGAGAGATATAAAGTGATGTAGAACACATGCCACCATTATGTTTCCTAGTGAAAGAGATTAACAAATTGATCCAATCAAAATAAGTTAAAATATGATTAGGATTAGGTTATTGAAGGTAATGATGATTGTTAATAGTTTAAGTCAAGGTTATGCCCTCAATAGGATCACAAAATAAGTATGTGTTGCACACCCCCAAGTGATGAAAAGTTGGATCAATGAGTAAGGGCAATATCATGGTTATGTCCCCAAGAGTGGTCATAAGATATGATGATAAAAAATAATAAGGATCACTAATTAACAAAACTATATATTATATATATATATAATTACTAATTAATAATTATTATATTCTTATTTAATACAAAATATAATTAATATATTATATATTTTATAATACAGATTAAAGTATATACAATATAATTATATTATAAATAATAGTATATAGGTTATATTATTATTATATATTATATTCTATAATAAAAAAATATTAAATATAATATGAAATTATTATAATTAATAATAAATATATTTCTATATAGATCAAATTAAATTAATTTACAAAAAATATCATAGCTTAATTGATCTTTGGAGAGATTAAAAAAAAGAAAGAGAGATAAAGGAGGAGACAATTCTATATAGAGAGATGTATATATACTAACACTTGCATCTAAAGGAGGTTCAAGAATTATGTCGATAGAAAATTATATGTATGTTAGTATGTTAGAGCTATGTGATAAAAAAAATAGTTAACACAAAATAAAATAATAATATATAATAATATTATTATATAATAAAAATATAAAATAAAATTAATAACATAATAGTAGTAGTAATAATAATAATAATATAATATATAAACAATATCATTTTTAAAATGACCTACCAATTGACCTCAGGTACTAGACAAATGTATGCAAAAAATAAACCATTTTTTTCCTAATTGACCTTCCACACCTCTTTGGTGTACCCATTGCACACCAAGGTGAGATTTCTAGTCTTATTTGATGTGTTGTTATAATAGTGGGGCTCAAGTATTTTAAAGTGTTGGAACATTTAAATTAAGATATTTTGATTCCAACACCCTTAAAAATAATTATGCACTCCAAAAAATTTATAATTTCAAATGGAATAATAACATGTTTATTTTCTAGACAAATAAATGTCTCAAGTGATGTGGCATTTGTTGGGATAAACATTAAGGAGTAAAACCCAGTAAGATTTTTTAAAGAAAATATGTTCAAAAAAATAAAAAGAAAGAGGATACAAGTATGTTGTGTTAATGAAATTCATTTTAACGAAAAGGGAAAGCAATAGAGCAAGAATATTCTACATGGAATTTCATATTTATGGGAAAAGTGGTTTTTTTCACAAAGTTGTTGGGGGTGAAATTGTGGAATTTTCTTTAAAGGAGTTTAAATTTTATTTGTTATAGAAAAAATTTTAGTGAGAAATGTAAAATTTATTTAAGGTAAAATTAGGGTAAAGTGAAAGTTTTATTGTGTAGAGTTGATCACAGATAAAAAAAAATTTAATTTTTTTTTTTGTTGCATATTTTGTATTCTTGTTTGTAGTTGTAGATCCAAGGTCCATATTTGAAAATGCGTTCACATTGTTTGGAATATGAAAGATTTCAATTTGATATATATTGTAAAAAAATCATGTAGAAGAGGGAGTTTCCTTTGCAAATAACATTGTATATAATTTGATGTTAGGTACCACTTAAGAAACTCATGGCGAGCTTGAGTATTATCATTTTGTATTGGATTATTGTTTGTTTGACTATTGTGCCATCTATATTAATAAATTAATATGACCCAAGCTCAGATATTGATATGAGTTATGTCCAACCTTTATTAGATATATCAAAGGGCCTAGAAAATCTAAAAAATACACTTACTATATTAGTGATGCAACCAAACTAGTTTGTTAATCAAGTATTAGCTATTAATCTTTCTTACACAACTCATGTCATCTTTTGAATGTAATTGGATTAATAATAATTATTCATAACTTATACTATTGAGAAGGAAATTTGAGTATGTAAGAATTTGGTAAGCCTAAAACAAATTGATCGAGTTCATTTAAAGGGAATTCATCATAATGTGTACTAATTGGTCTACTCAATGACTCCACTCCTTCAGTATTAGACACCAACTACAACCTATTTATATTTTATTTAACACTTACATATTAATAATGGATCACATCTTTACAAATTGTAAGTTATTTTTATTTTATAGTCCATAATGCATTTAAAGATATAATAGATAACTAAACAAATCATTAATTTACCATCCCTTTTTCCATTTAAATGCATATTTTTTAAAAATTCTATGTTATTTTCTCACATCACTTCTAAGGGTACAAAATATTACACCTACACATGTTGAATTGTTAATTTTTACTTATAAAATTATGAATTTTTTATTTATTGATTTGATATCTCTAGTTGAAAATTCATATAGTATAGGTTACTGACCTTTGTGTGCAACAGTTTGGTCGCTTTGTGGCTGATTATATAAGTAATGGAGTTTGGAAGAATTTGCATGATTTTTCTCTTAGTTTGGGAGTCCTCTCTAAAGCCTTGGATTATATTCACATTCCTTCTCTTGCTTTGAGGGATAGGATTGTGTGGAGGTTCTCTTCTAATGGTAAATTTTCGGTTTCCTCGGCTTTTTCCTTGCAAGTTTCTTTTATTGGTCTTGCTCCCTTCTAGGCTTCCCTTTGGGATCCTAAGCTAATTCCTAAAATTAATATCTTATTTTGGCTTCTTTGCCAAGGTAAGGTGTTGACCACTGATAACCTTGTGAGAAGATGATTTATGTATCCTAATCATTGTTTTTTATGTGAAGAAGAGGTGAAGAATACTTGTCATCTTTTGATTGGTTGCAGGTTTGTGCGTGAAATCTGGGCATTTGTGCTCTCTATGTGGAATCTTAGTTGGGTTTTCCCAGCTTCCCTCAGTGATTTAGTTTTGTAATGGAACTCCCCCTCAAAGAATCCTGCTTTGATTTCTCTTTGGTCATTCATCCTTCCTCATATGGCTTGGGGTATATGGTTGGAAAGAAACAATAGGATCTTCAAGGATTTGGCTCTCCTATCTATCATAGTGGCTCATAAGATTTGTGCAACTATCAAAGAAAACTTCTTGTCTTAGACCTCTTTTAAGGATGGTCCTAAGGTGGTGATTTCTTAGGAGGATAAGGAGGTTTTCCGTAAGTGGAATTTATCTTGTGACATCTCTAAGCCTCTTCATAAAGGTAAAGCGTCGAGGGAGGATGTGGTGTGGAAAGCCCCTCTAGTTGGGTGGGTGAAAGTGAAAATTGATGGTGCTACCAAAGTAATCCTAGTCTTGCTGGTTGTGGGGGAGTGTTAAGAGATTCTAATGGTAATTTTGTTTCCGCGGTGGCGCTCCCTTTGGGAACCCAAAAAAACCACTTAGCAGAAGCAACTACAGCCTATCATGGGTTGAAATTTGCACAATCTAAAGGATTTACTAAAGTTTGGCTTGAGGATGATTCCCTCAATATCATTAATTATCTTTAAAAAAAATCATATTCTTTGTGGATGGTGGAGGCCCTAATTAATGATTCCATCAATATTATAGAGTCCTTCGATCAATTCCTTATCTCTCATGTTTATAGAGAAGGAAATAGGTTGGCTAATTTATTCACCAATTATGGGGTCAATGATGTTAAGGTGTGGGGTGAACATGATCTTCTACCCCAAGAAGCTTGCTCAATTATTCAACATGATGCTCAAAGGTGCTAAGATGTTTGCTCTTTTTATGATGATAGGTTGTCACATGTTCCTTACGTGGCAGCCTGTTTTGTTGTTGAGAGGAAAGGCCGAGAGGTATGGTGGGTTGGCTTGAATGACTAGGCCTTCCCTTCTCGTGATTTCCCTCTACCACATTGTCAATTCCACACAGATTATGGGTAGTGAGGAAGCCTTTCCCTTCTCAAGGTTTCTTATTTTCTGGTGCAAGCTTTCTAAGTTCATCTACCTTGTCTGCAAGTTCTTTTTGTTGTTGGGGTTTTTGCATTTTGCTACCATGGGTGGGAGCCGAAATATATTGGAGCCTAAATCTTACGACACTGTCAAAGCGAACAAGAGATTATGGGAAATATTGGAAGTGCATGGTGTTACCCCATATATGGAGAGGCTGCACGAGTATGATAAGAAGAAATCCCAAAACTTTCTAGAGGCATGGCACAATAGGGTGTTAGAATTTGGGGGCAAGGAAGTTATTATCATTGAGGAATTAATTGCTGAAATTACTAGAATGTCGATGGATGGGATGAATTTTTATAGAGACAAGAACAAGTCTATCCCGGCTATGGATCTTATTTAAACATAATGAGTGGAGGTTATCTACGCTCTTCTCTTAAGGAAATATGGAGAGATGTCATGGAGGAGATTATGAGGTACTTCACTTTGGATGGTCACTTTTCTATTATTTCAGGGCACCATTTTTTTTTACTGAACCATTTTAGGCATAAAAAGAGAGTGTCCTTTCCATATTATCTCTTGGTTTCATTGGAAACTAGTATTAGGGATCACAAACGTAATCCTAAGAACCCTATACTACATGAAGGGCTTATTGTGCTGATAATTGACTATGTTAAGGTGTTTATCCTCCCTGCTCAACCCTCAACTAGTAGAAAAAAGAAAAATATTGAGTATATCATTGGTTCTAAGGAGAATTATGAGGATGAGGACTACTCCCCTAGCTTGGAGGCTTCTTCGGAAGGTGATTCAGAGAATCTTGTTGTGTTTGAGGGTAAGAAGAAGAAAAATCCCCAATATAATGCTCCCTCCAGAGATGAGGAGTCTATTTCTAGTGATGAGGTTGAGATTGTGAAGCCCTCCCAAAAATCTAAAGATTTGAAGGGATCGAGAGGCAATAAGAAAAAGGTTGTTGGAAATAAACGAAAGAAGGAAAATGTGTTTAGATCAAGCCAAAAAATAGATATTTTGGTGTTGGTGGTGATTGGATTAAACTATAGATGGATTTTAGGGGAAAACTATAGATGGATGGATTCTATCTAGTTGGAAAATGTGTTTAGATCAATCCTCAAGAATTTCATGGAGGCTTCCTCACTTTATTCCTTAATTGTCAATCCGAGAGTCAAGGTTTATTATATGAGAATTTCATGGAGGCTTCCTCACTTTTTGGCTGCTTCTCCTATTTTTTATTATATGATGATGCAACGACTTATCTTGTAAAGGGTTTCGAGGTCCCTTCAAAACCTACTTTTCCTATAATTAAAAACAAAATTTCAGCAATCTATAGCAACATTTATTGATGCAGAAGCATCTGGGTACATGGGATATCCTACACACCAAAAATATTTATTTTATTTTCCTTTGATTTTTGGCTTTGGTTGTGTTTTACAAGCATGATTTTATTTTAATTTCATTTTTCTCTCAAATCCTCAAAATTGGAGTCAATTAATTTGTATTTAAATTTAATTCAAAATGGATTTAAAGGTGTTGGAAGTTGTCATTTATTTGAATTTTGGGAATTATATGAAGTCTCATACCCAGGAAAGAGGAGAATATTCTTGGCATGTTGTAAATCCTCTATGCATTTAAAATTTGGCTTTGAATTGGTAGTGGAGGAATTTGGGAACCTGGTGAAGGAGTTAGTGGAGTGAGCTAGTGAGGAGAAAAATGGGAACATTGAATTGATTTGGCAGGAAATATGGAATGAGGAGAGGTTGCCCATGCCAAGGAAGGAAAATAAAGTTAGTAATGTAGCCAGGATGCTAGGAAAAGCTATGCCCAACTTGGGAGAAAGAATTAGTAGGTGAAAGAAAAAAATCACAAGTTTTGAAGAGGGAACTTGCCTATGAAGCCAAGGAGGGATGCCCAAGAGTGAATTTGGGGATATCTGAGGTGTTTTTTTATTGGAGTTGCTTGAAGGTCTCTTTTAACAGATATTTTGGTGTTGGCGGTGATTGGATTAAACTATAGATGGATTCTATCTAGTTGGAAAATGTGTTTAGATCAATCCTCGAGAATTTCATGGAGGCTTCCTCACTTTATTCCTTAATTGTCAATCCGGGAGTCGTGAGCTTATGAAAGATATTGTGGAAGTTTACTTAAGGGTTGAAACTAGTGAGCCAAGTGGGGATGGATGCAACTAGCACACCATCTATTTTTATTCAAAAAATTGATTTTCAGTCTTCCTATCAATTCTATGATAGGAACCTATGCCAGGAACAATCTACAATAAAGACAAATTATAACCAAATAGTAAAACATAATTAATAATTATCACTAAAACTAACCTAACAAAAAGAAAATAAACACTTGAATTGAAACGTGCTAAATCAAATCCACATGTATTAATAAGCACCCCAATTAACACTATCTGAAATAATATGCTAAACTATGTTCACATAAAACCACAAACACATTGATTAATAGTGATTGAAAAGTAATCTACCAAACTGAATACACCTGTAGCAATGAACTCACTGATTAACAACACACCAAATTATTTCAACATAATAATTAACAACACACTGAACGATTTCAAATTAACACAATAACTAAAGATTTAAAATTGTAAAGACTTATTACCACACAACACGTTAATACTACAACAATTCACTAGGTAATTGAGGAAGTGGGCCCTTCCTTCTCTGATTATCAAGTGATGAAATGAAAAGCTTACTCCATGCTAACCAATAATCATACAAATGATATTTTA
Organism: Sequoia sempervirens; assembly: GCA_007258455.2. NCBI lineage: Eukaryota > Viridiplantae > Streptophyta > Pinopsida > Cupressales > Cupressaceae > Sequoia > Sequoia sempervirens. Next base: position 99,339,025 of record VDFB02072274.1, on the reverse strand, counting down.
AATCACAATATTTTCAAATCAGAATAGCAGCTTATAGATGTATATTATTGATATCAATCCGAGTCTTGACATACATATTTATAGAGATTATGAGCCACTAAGTTCATAAATAATAATGATAAAAAAGAATACAATTGTTTAGGTTTTTTTGGCCTATGGCCAACAACCTTAGAAACTACTTAGAAATAGATTACAAACTTCATTATTATTTTAAAACAAACTGACAACTTAGACTAAACTTAACAAAAATGACACGTGACTCTTGAATGGTTTTTTCTTCACTGCATCGATGCTCCTCTAGCTCCCACGCGCTATCATCCTAATTATCCTTTGCTATCATATTCATGAAGATAATTAATAAATAATTGAATGTTTTGATATATATACAAGTTTTTTATCTTTTCTTTGCATTTTATTAAATATCTTTACTTCATTAACAAATAGTGACACAAATAGCAAAGGCTCCTATAGAAATAAAAAGGTAAAAATAAGGACACATTTCACCCCCATCATTTCCCCCAACTTAGGGTTTTGCATGCCCTCATGCAAAAGAATATAGGAGACAAACCAGGTAGAGAAGCCAATTTTTGCATTGTGTTGGAAATTTCCTTAAACCACAACTGTTTTAGTGCATGCATCTAGTCTTCATGATCCTGAATGGGCATAAGAGATGTACTGGTAGTTTTTTCTTCAAGTGTTGCCTTGAGTTGATCAATCTCTACTAATTGTGAATAATTAATAGACCCTACATCTTCGACCTACTTTTGTAGAGCCTGATTCTCCCCAGTTAACTTGGTTACTAGATTCTGCAAGTCACAAATTCCTTCATTTGTCAACAAAGGGTGTTCTTCCTCAAACTCTTCTTCTTTCTCCTCTTCCACCTCTTCTTCGAATTCTTGTTTTTCTTATTGATTGTTAGTGTGAGGAGTTTCAAATTCACCAATTCCTTGTTCTACAAAATTTTCCAAGTTGTCATCACCCATTTATTCAGTTGGAATAGCCTCATCCTAAATGGTGTTTCCATCATGAATACCTTTTATGGCAATTGATATTTCTTCTAAAATTGGAAAATTTTGTTGAGGCATTTAAGTTTCTTGCTCAAGCTCCATTTTATCTGTTGCAGTGGCCATAGACCCCTCTTGTTTCTTTCTCATTTTACTTCTCCTCAACTCCCTAGAAACTACCTCTATCTTTTTAGTTTTACGAAAGACTGTAGCTAGGATTGTCAACTCATCAACTTCATTGGATTTCTCAGGACTCAAAACATTACTAGCTATGTTGGCCAAGTTTTCCAATTTATCCATCGTGACAGCTGATGATTTTTCCTTATCATGAGAAACTTCTAAAATATTAGCTGAGGATGACCCACTATGAAATTTCCTTTTACCCCTAAAGTTTGGTGTACTAATTTCAACAGATTTAACACTTGCATGTTTACCACTTGAATCCTTGACCTATTTACTGCATGACCCTAGGGTTTGTTTAGTGTTTTTCACATAAACCCTTTTCTTTGAAGAACTAGGAGAACCCGACTTAGAGCCCTCATTATGTGTATTAGAAGAATTTTCATCTTTACTACCCTTATTTGAATTTGTATGTATAGATTCTTCTCTTTCATATTTTCCAAGAGATTTTTCTGTGTCAGAGTTTTTTGGGGCATTAGGGAGGCCTTCCTCAACAAAGTTTTCTAGGGTGTCATCTCTAGTAAATGAGTCCCATTCCCTTGGAGGAGAAAAATTCTTTAATTATCTCACAATCAATAGTTTAATGAATCCCTAATGGGCTAAAGAATTCTTGTTTCCTTTTTGGACTGCTTTTCTCATTTGAGTTAAAGAGGAATAAAGAAAGAACAAAACATTTACAAGCAAACCCCTTCATAGATGTAGCATGAGTCGAAAATGTTTAGCATATACATATACATACCTACCTTCACAGGTTATTTACTAAATGATGAATTTTTCTACATCATTCCAGGGATGTGGGAGTGAGGCCAACTTCGTACCTTTTTGAGTTACCATTTCAATAAAGTCTCCTTGTCACAGAAACCTCTTACGAAGGGGTTGAAGATCTTGCACTCACTTTGAACTATCAGGAAAATAGTCCTCCCCTATTAGCGGCAAACCAAAAAACATCGGATATGGCCTCTACTCTGATAGGGATAGCTAAACCACGAACCCTTGCTTGATTCCTGTGACATGTCATTGCAAATTCTTGTGCAAGTTTGTCATCATAACCCCTCAATCTTCTGAAATATGCATCCCACCCTACTTGTTTAAATATTTTATACACTTCAACAACTGCTAGAGCTCTCAATTCATCCATAGATGTGGGCTCAAAATGGTGATGGTGATCTCATGCCATTATGCTACCATGAGGTTTGCTTCAAATAAAAATAGTGCACTTTTCAAATCGAAATAGTGTGTAGAAATAATTTGTTAGCAAATGCAGAAACTGTCACTAGAAAGGAAAAGAATGTTGGGAATAGTTCGAAATAGTTTGTGGGTAGTGGATGTGGTAAAAACGACAAGTAAAAAGGTGGTAACTAAGTTTAGATAGTATTTTACAATGACAATTATGGCAGCTTATGGTTACACGGATAGTGACAGGGTAATAATATTATGGAATAAACGAGGCCAAGTAATAAAGGTGATTTGACAAAAAATAAATATATAACAGAAAATAAAGATATAAAATGGATACAACATGATATGGCATGGGTATGATTTGACAGTTTCTAGATATTGAATGATATGGTTAGATAGTTTCCCCCCCAGCTTGGCATGTGACCCATCCTCGGGGTACGTCACTATGTATTAAAGAAATAAAAGACATAAAATAAAAGAACAAAGAGAAGTAAAAATGAAAATATACCAATACCAATCCGTTCTGTTTACAAAAATTCGATGTGGAAGCTTGCTCACAAGAAACCAGAAAAAACAAAAAATGGGATCAAACAAATCACATGGTCAGAGATGATGTAAGAATTCCAACAAAGTAGTGGCATAGCCGAGAATGGGGCAACACAAAGTGATGATGAGGACAGTACATTTAGAAATATGCACCATCAAAATCATTTCCAAAGTGGATGCGTACGAGATACATGGAATGGAGTACCATAGATGCCATGTCATGACATGTAAAATGAAGTGCATTCAATAATCAACAACGAAGGTAGGGTATTTGGGTAAATACGTGGCATGAGTGTGTAAGCAGACCATGGAGCAATGGAGGAGGAAGTGTATCTGGAAATGATGGAATCATGGAAAACCCTCAAAATGTGAAAGCAACACCAAGAAGGAGGTAAAATAACTAGTGACAAAAGGATACAAACACCAAACAACAACATCTACAAAAAGAACCAAACAAGGACTCCTATCCGGAAGATGAAAATAACCAATCCTGAAATAACTAGGCAGAATGAAGCACACAGAAAGATTGTGTACTCGGTTGAAAAGAAGGGCCAGGTGTCAGAAAGTCATCCTCAAGCAACAAAAAATGAAAACCATCCTGAGTGCACCAACTGGAAACAAGGGCATAAGGTAGTTCCTAACACAAAAGTGACAGGAATTATTTTTGTTGTTTTATTTTTTTCTTCTTTTTTCTTTTCTTCCTTTTTTTTGTTTTTTTTTACGACAACAGATTGCGGCATGTCGATTTTCAATCTTCCACTGCTTATAGGTGTTGAAAAAACTGGTTTTCACCATTGAGTTTATTTAGCAGTTAACACTCGCTAGAAGCTAGTTTTCAAGTGTTAACTGGCCAATAATGCCTGAAGGTTGTTATTGTTAGATCTTTTATTGCTTTTTATTTTCAAATAAGTAAATACATTTTGAAAAGTATATAAAAGGTACTTGAAGAGGCCACAAGAACTCTTTCAAGCAGATGGAGTTCCTTTGGAAAATTTGAGACAAAATCCTCCCTGGAAATAGGCTTCTTGTACAATTTCAACTGGTGACCATTGACGACTAGGGCCATACGGTTAGAATCCATAGTGTAAAGCTTAACTGTATTGTTGTCGTAGACCTTCTCAATCTTGTAAGGCCCGAGCCACCTTGTGTGGAATTTTCCCTTGAAATCTTAGAAACGGGTATCATACAAGAGCGCCCAATCACCTGGTTGAAATGACTGTTGTCAAATGAAGCAATCATGCCAGAGAGCACACTATTTTTGGGAAATCTTTGCATGGAAGAGTTCTTGTTGACAAATTTCATCTAGTAAATGAAGTTGTGCAATCCATTCTTTTTGTGCATTAGTTAGAATCATTACCTAATTGGAGTGCAGTGCGAAGAGTTTTCACCTCAAGCTCAATAGGAAGAACAACTCTCTTACCATAGAAAATTTTGTAAGGTGTCAAACCAATGGTGGTTTTTCATGTCGTGTGGCAGGCCCACACTATTTCAAGAAGTCACACGGCCCAATCTTGTTTATGGAGGGTAACTATTGTAGACACCCAAAATTGTCCATGTCATAATATTACCTAGTCGATACATGACCTTGTAAGACATCTTGTAATATTTTACCCTAGGTCATTACATTATCCCACTTATCCCACTTATTCCACTTAATCACCTTTCCAATTAATTAAATAAATCTCATTTATTAAATTAATTCCCCTTCACATGTCTCAAAATAATTCAAATTAAATATTTGAATTAATCCCTCACTTATTACCACATTGCAACATGTGTCACATGACTACAACTCTTCACATGCACACATAATTTAAATAATTTTATTATTTAAATTATGAGATTCCCACTCACATCATTTTTTTAGCCCCATTCATTGTGCGTCATAGGCATATTTTCTCTCCAAAATAAATAAAAGAATCCCACTTATTTCCTCACATCCTAATTTTAGCCTCATGTCATAACCCACTTAATGTGCGTCATAGGCACTAAAATCTACTTTTAATCCTAGTCACACAATTGATTTTTAATCTTATCCATCAAATCATATCAGCTCTTTCCTATAAATCAAGCCTTTCATAGGACATTTGGAAATTGATCTTCTTCTAGTATCCACACTCTACCAAAATTTCCTCCAATCTTCTCATCTATCTATCTATATGTTTTTCCTCTATCATCTCCATCTTATCGTTATGCTGCGAAATTGATCAATCAACAATCAAACCTTCAAAATCTTGCATTCTCATGCAGGTGGAGAAGAGCAATGGAGATAAATCAAATCTAGCTTGGAGATTGGTTTGCTTTGCTCTCTTATTTTGATTTTCATGCTAGTTTGTGTTCTATTGTGCTTGTTAGGTTTCATTATAATTTTTTTATGCATTTTCCCTAATATTTTTTACCCTAACTACATTTGGTGAACTTGACATGAATCCTTTGATCTAGCTTGCTTTTTTGTAGGTTTCATTAGCTTTTTGTTGCAAATCTGCCATTTTTTGGACAAAACCCGAGGTTTTACAAATTTCTTCATATCTTCTAAACAACTACAAAATTTTCTACAATATTTTCATAGAAGCTTGTACATCATCTCAAGAGGCTAAAATTTGATTTGGAGGTCAAATACAATGTGAAAAAATCTAATCTTAGTCTTTTGTAGGGTTTTCATAAATCTACATTTATGGGTGCAAAACAAGGAATTTTTCTGACTTCTTTACATTTCTAGAAAGCTCTCAAAAAATTAATAGGAGTCTCTTCTTTGATTTTGTGTTTTTAGATAAATAATGTCTTCAAATAATCAAATCTAATTTGGCTATGTTAAAAACATGTATATGAAATTGCAATTTCTGATGACCTTTTTTTTAATGGCTACATTATAATATCATTTTTTTGATTTTGTAGGTGATCATAAGGAGTTGTAGTAGCAACAATATCATTCATACACAGTAGCTTGGAAAGCGAAAACTTCTGGGCACACTCATTCTATTATCTTTATCTCTCATTTGATCAATCAATCTTGTTTGCAAAACACTTGAATTTGGGGCTTTAAAATGAACATCTTGTTTGCAATCACACTTTGAAATTAGGCTTAAAAAGAACAATTGTCTTCCATCACACATTTTGGATTTGGGTTAAAAAGAACAAGTGCTTCCATTGTTTTCTTACACACACTTCATTTCTAAGGGTCAATTAACAATTGTGAGTTTGAATCAAGTGCATGTGTGATCAAAAAAACCTCACTTGGTTTGCTTTTGTCATACCCTTCTTAGGAGGCCTGCTTGGAGCACACACCACTCCAAGGGATGACCTCAATCGAGTGGTGAATCAAAAGACACCCTCCTTTGGGATTTGAAATCTTGTCACTCTTAGCTAAGCCCCAAAGAACTTTATACCTTTGGGAAGTGAAGGTGAAGGGTGGGTTACCCCTTTCTCCTAGCTGTGTGGTAGGATTTTTCTTTCAAATCATCCCTATTCAACCTCGTACATCCTAGCTTAAGACCTAATTGGACATACCCACTTGAATAACAATAGACTTGTTGTGTATTCAAGTGTTTTCTTAATCATAACATTTAATCTTGAAAGGAAAATTTATCATTGTGTTTGGTGTATGTTTTTATGCATTTACATGTGAGATCTTGTGTTTGATATTTCCCAAGTCAAACTTCTAATAAACACTTGCCACATCATCCTAATCGTCCAATATTATTATCTCAACATTATCATCAATCTATTCCTAGTCACCACTTGTCAAAATGGTCCTAATCATAAACAAGCCCAATCCTAATCATAATCCCAAAGTCATAATCCAATGGGGCTATCCCTCTAGTATAAATCATGAGACAAAACCTAAGCCCAAGATCATAATTCAAGGAGTCCCTCTCCCTAATACTAATCATGAGAACAATCCAAGACCTAAAATCACACTTTGAAGGGCCTCTCCTCCTAATTCAAATGGTGACAATAAATATGTGGCATACTTGGAGGGACAAGATGACATACAATGATGTAAAGACATGTGTAACTCCATGCCAACATTAGAAAACAAGGTCCTAGCACCCCACCTACAAAAAATAATCCAAGCACTCCAACACCCAAACCAACCCCTAAACTAATCAACCATACAAAACTTACAAGACAACCTTCAACCATTTCAACAAATTCAATCACATCACATACAAAAACTCCTATCCCAAGTACAACACATATTATCCAACCACCAATCCCAAGTCCAACAACTCATAGCCACACACCAATCCCAAACCAAACAAACATGACTTCAAATTCCACATCAATCATCACACCAACATAGTCCATCCACTTATTAAGACAACCTTACACCACCATATCATTTTCATGTCAATGTCACATCAACTTATCCACCCATATCACAACAAGAACATAGAAGCCCAAGTCCACCTTGGAAACAAAATCAAAATCCTTTCAATTCTCATGCTCCATTTGACAAGGGGAACACCAATCTAGTTCACGCACCCTATAAGTTTATCATACCACCATCATACCACCATCCAATAAAATTCTTATCCCTAAGCTACCATGTCCTTGTCCTAATCCATTCCCCTCTCCATCTTCTAACCCATCAAACTCTTCATTACCCCCACCATCATCTAATCCTTCATCAAATCCACACCCTAAATTCAAACATTTCAAAAGTAAACCTATGTCATTACCCAAATCCACCCATCCATCTACAAAGGAAGTGACCCAAGGGCTACTAGCAAGGAATCAAACATTGCAATGTCATCCAACTCATATGTTTGAACCTACCAAAGAGTCTTCAAACACCATGCCCATTCTTACAATCCCATCATGTAGTCTTCCCCTTGAGCCTATTCAAGAGTCTCCCCCATTGATCCCAAGTCAACCTCCATCATGTCTCCATGTTGTTGACCATCTAGAACATGTCATGCCTATTCAAGAGTCATCCCCTTTCACTTCCATTCAAGCAACCCAAGAGTTATATCAAGAGTCTACTCCCAAGCATGTGGAAACATCAAGCCCTAGTCCTAATCAAGATCAAATCACTTTCATCCAACCTATCCATAATCTATATCTTTTCTATGATCAAGATGATATCCATAATGATGAAGAGCCTATCCATGAGCAAGATATACCAAATACACCTCCACCTAGTCCTATCCATGATCCACAAACATTCACTTTTCATGATGAGATACATGCCTCCCAAGCCAACATAGAAGATCAAACAAATATCTTGGATCTTAGTGAATGCAATGTTAATAAAAATCCCATTGATCCTTCCACATACACCATCAACTCCATTTCAAATCCATCATATCCACTTGGTCTTCCCACCCTCATTCATGAATGTTCCTCATTAGAACCACAACCACCATTATCCACTTTGCCTTCTCCATCCAATAAAAAACTTGTGTTTAGTGTTCCACCTACACCTAGTCCCATTGTCCATTGCTTGCTTCAAAACATGAAATATCAAGGTAAAGGTTTAGGCCTTTATGAACAAGGTATTTTGGAGCCCATCCATGTCAAAGTCCCTCCATGCTCATTTGGCCTTGGATACTCACCCCAAGGCAAACAAGTGAAATATGTTGGTACTTCCTCCATCCATCCTAAGTCCTCTTTCCACCATAAATCCTATCATATGTTGCCATTCCACCTCCATCATCCTACAAATGTCAAAAGAATGTGACCATACACCTTCCACCATCAAATTTTCCACCATTGCTTCCAACTCCTAATATCCCTCCATCTAATCTACCTCCATTACTCCCAACACCTAATATCCCTATCCTAAAAAAATCCATTTGTAATCCATCCATCCATAAATCCTCTAAAAATACTAATCATGACCAATCAATGCACACATTGTCTAAACATGAAGCTTCCACTCATTCCACCATACCCATGGGATTCAAAAGCAAAAAAATTGATGCCTCTACCTATAAAGAAATTTTTTTGAAGGGTCCTCATGCCTTAGGGCACAAAAGCAAAGAATCAAAGAAAAATCCATCTAAAAAGCAATATAAGCCCATACCTTCAAAAGAAAAGTCTAAAAACAAAATGGTTTGGGTACCTAAGAAAAATCAAAGCAAGTCAAACGAGGCATCTACATCTCAAAAATCCCAACCATCCACTTCCACCTCACATTCCCACTCTATTCAAGAATCTCGTATTCCATCCCACAAGAAAAATAAAAGTCATAAAAATACTAAGTCTATGTGGGTACCTAAAGCACTTCATCACCCATCTCCTAAGCAAACATCTCCATTGCTTCCTACACCCCCTCCACATCAAAAGCTTCAACGTTTATCATAGTGTGTGCAACCATTGGTCATGGTTCCCTTCTATTTCACAATAATTCCACATACCTCCATCTCTTCATCCTTCACTCATTATCCTACATATCTCTCCCATCACCTTCCTATGGTCCATGCTTTTGGCTAAGCCTACCCATTCATCTTCTGCATAATTCCTATATAATCCCTATAATAATCCACCATCTTTCCTACATATTTGCATCATAATCCAACGTTTCCCTCCATAATCCATCATCTACCTACTCCATCTCCCTTTCATGTCATCCCTTACCAACATCTATGAGCATAATGACATTTGACATGGTCTATGCAATGACATCCATCTCTAGTGGGACTATCACCTTTCATGGAACTAGACACTTGAGTCCCTCCTATCCATATCCTTCTTATCCTATCCAAAAATAAAAAAATTCAAAAAAAAGTCAAAAAAAATCAAAAAATAAAAAAATAAAAAAAATAAGTCAAAAAGTAAAGAGAAATCCCTTCATCCAATGGTGAAAACTTGGTAAACAGTCACCTTGGATAAGTACCATGATGAAAACCTGGAAAATAGGCGTCATGTGTAGGTTGATCTTCTATGTCACTTACACTTGGGGGCACTTTGTCTCATCTGCACTATCTATCCTATCGTGTCACTCCTTATCATATCATTTCCATCCTACCTACCATCCTTGGCCATCATACCCATATACTTATCATATTGAGTCCATTCATCATCTCTTCCTGCTTTTGATTTTGATAAAAATAGGGGATAAAATGTTGAAACATGCTTTGGATATCTTTTGATATACCTCATCCTTCCAAACAAGCCTATTATTATCCTATTGTCATAAGCTTTTTCATGAAAAATCCTAAGTATTGTACTTATAATAGGGCATGATATTCCTATGTGACATAGTCTTTGAAGATCACATCCTTGCTCTCTTATGATGCATACATTCATTCCATTCACTATGACCTATCCTTTTTATCCATCCATCTTTCATGAGCCTTTTATCGCTTATCATATCACCCACCCTTTCATCCATCAATCCCATCTATCTTCTTGCACCTAGACTCGGTTTTCCCTTGTCATTGGTATCTAGCACAAAGGCTACCCAAATTGTCATCCATTGACATCTCAAAACATTTTTAAAAAGTCCTAAAAAAATACAAAAAAAATGAAAACAAAGGTCCTAAAAAAATCCAAAAAAAAAGAAAAATTTCCAAACATCCAAAAAAATTAAATATTCATAAAAAAATCCAAAAAATCAAATATACATCAAAAACCTAAGCAATAAAATCAAATCAAAAAAATCATCATCAAATCAACTCTTCAAATTCCACAAATCAATTCACCACTCCTTCAAATCAATTTCTTCATCAAATTATCCAATCACATCACTTTCTCTAATCAATCACATAAATTCTTCTAATCAAACCCATTCTTCTAATCAATCCAATCATTATCATCAAATCAAATCATTTCTTAATCAATCTGATCAATCAAAATCATTCCAAGCAAATCAATTCCTCAATTCAATTCATCAATCATCATCCAAATCTTCAAATCAATTATCTTCAATCATTCCAAGCAATAATCCAAATGCAAGTCAATCCTTAATCCATACCAACCAAGCTAATCAATCTTGCCAAATTATCCAATCACATCCTTTGGTCTTGATCCTAATCTTGTTGTAAACATAATCAATTAATCAATCAATCAATCAATCAATCATCCTTATGTTGATCTAGGGATATATTGTTCCCTGCTGACAACACTATCATCATCAACCAACCAATCAATCAATTAATCATTGGTTTACAACTTGACAAAGGAAATACCTTGTTTGTTTTTGTATCATTTGTGCATTCCTTCTTGCTTGCTGGTGTGTTATCATTTTTATCTTGCATTTACATCAAATCCAAATCACTCCCAACTAATATTCATATCTTGTATCTAGACAAGGTTGTATTACGCTGGGGAACAAGACACGTTGTCACCTTGGTCTTTATACCTTGGTGCATAATGTCTAGTGCTACATCAAACATATGATTTCTCACTTTATTGCATCATAATGTGTCATTATTCTCTTTCATTCACTTCCAATCTTGTATCATTCATCTTAAACCTCCTTTATCGTTTCATTCATTTCGAGAGCATACCCTTGTTTTTCCAACCTACCTATCCTCTTGAGGGGGCATCATCATCATCATATCTTTCACATCATCATTATCATATCCTACATCATCATCCCATTTCTTCATATCTTTTAAATCATCATATTCTTCTATCATCCCATTTCTTTGTTCATCTTACTCCTCACTTCCTCAAGTAGTTGGGGCATCATCTTTTTTTCTTCTATCCATACCTTAGATTCTTTGAAATGATGTTACTCAACATAAATTTCATCATCTCAAAGAGGGGAAAAATGTAGACACCCAAAATTGTCCATGTCATAATATTACCTAGTCGATACATGACCTTGTAAGACATCTTGTAATATTTTACCTTAGGTCATTACATCATCCCACTTGTCCCATTTATTCCACTTAATCACCTTTCCAATTAATTAAATAAATCTCATTTATATAATTAATTCCTCTTCACATGTCTCAAAATAATTCAAATTAAATATTTGAATTAATCCCTCACTTATTACCACATTGCAACATGTGTCACATGACTACAACTCTTCACATGCACACATAATTTAAATAATTATTTAAATTATGAGATTCCCACTCACATCCTATTTTTAGCCCCATTCATTGTGCATCATAGGCATCTTTTCTCTCCAAAATAAATAAAAAGAATCCCACTCATTTCCTCACATCCTAATTTTAGCCTCATGTCATAACCCACTTAATTTGTGTCATAAGCACTAAAATCTACTTTTAATCCTAGCCATACACATCACACAATTGACTTCTAATCTTAGCCATCAAATCATATCAGCTCTTGCCTATAAATCAAGCCTTTCACAGGCCATTTGGAAATCGATCTTCTTCTAGTATCCACACTCTGCCAAAATTTCCTCCAATCTTCTCATCTATCTATCTATTTTTCCTCTATCATCATCTTATCGCTATGCTACAAAATTGAGCAATCGACAATCAAACATTCAAAATCTTGCATTATCATGCAGGTGGAGAAGAGCAATGGAGATAAATCAAATCTAGGTTGGAGATCAGTTTTATTTTCTCTCTTATTTTGATTTTTATGCTAGTTTGTGCTCTATTGTGCTTGTTAGGGTTTCATTATAATTTGTTTATGCATTTTCCCTAAGATTTTTTACCCTAACTACAATTGTCTTGGTAAGAATGTTCTCAAGTTCTCTGTTGGTAACTTCAACCTCGTCGTTAGCTTGAGGATGATAAGGTGAAGACTTGCAATGTCGAATCTCATACTCATGAACCAAAGAAAAAATGAGGTCGGATGTGAACTATGGACCTTGATCCGTGACTATCTCTCATGAAATATTGAACCTGGTAAAAATATCAGAATAGAGAAAGTTAGCTACCTTGGTGTCTCTTGCATGCTTCAAGGCAACAACTTCAACCCACTTGGTTACATATTCTATGCACACAAGGATGTATTCCTTGTTCTTAGATGGTGGGTTGATAGGTCCAACAAAATCGAGCCCCAATTTTTCAAATGGATCAATGGACAGTTGAGGATGTAGGTGCATTTCATTTGAGTGTGTGGGGCAGTCCATACGCTGACATTTATCATAGCTTTCAACGTAATGCTTACAATCCTTATGGAGTGTAGGCAAATAGTAGCCTATAGTTAAAACCTTTTGGGCAGTCCTTTGAACAAAAAAATGTCCTATGCAAGGTTCTATGTGGCATGCACGAAGTATGTCAAAGACGTCATCTTTGGGCACACATCCACACATGATGTTGCCAATTCCAATTTGAAAGAGCAATTCATTTATCCACATGTAGTCACCACTAAATATGACCAATTTCCAACATTCCCTCAGAGAGAAATGAGGTGGAACTTATAGGTGACCAAGTAATTCACAATGCTAGCATACCACAAACTTTTTATTGATATAGCAAGGAGGTGCTCATCTAGGAAGGCATCATCAACTAGAACTAGTTCACTATCTTGTTGTAACCTAGACAAAAAGTCTGCAACCATATTCTCCCGACTAGGTTTATCAAGTATATTAATGTAAAATTCTTGAAGCAAAAGTAACCACCTAAGAACTCTACCGATTACAATAGGTTTATTCATTAAGAATCAAATTACAGAATGATCAATATGAACAAACACTTTATTTCCAGTAATATAATGACGAAACTTATTGATTACATAAACAACAACTAGAAACTCCTTTTTAGTTACCATATAGTTTACCTCAACTCCTGTGAAATTCTTGTTGATGTAGTATAGATGGAGTAGAAAAGGTTATCTTCTTTCTATCCAAGGACAACTCCCATGGAACAATTTGAGGCATTAGTATGAATATGAAAAGGAAATTCCCAATTTGGGCCTCTAAGTATTGGTGTGGTTACAATCTTGGTCTTAATGGCTTCAAAGGATTCTTCACATTTTGTTGTCCAATAAAAAATGACATCTTTTTCTAACAAGGAAAACAAGGGGGAGGCAATCTTACTAAATTTTTGGATAAACCTCTTATAACACCCTACATGGCCTAAAAAGCTACACACATCCTTTTGGCTAGTGGGTGTAGGAAAGTCCTGAATGATTTTTATCTCTTTGGGATCAACTTGAATACCCTTGGAAGAAATATAATGACCAAGTACTATCCCCTATGTCATAAGCATATGGCACTTTTCATGGCTTAATGATAAATTAGTGTCTATACAACATTTAAGTACTTTTTCTAAATTTATTTTATCCTCCTCATGAGTATTACCATGTATAGTAAAGTCATCCATAGACACCTCAACACAATCATTTACAAGATTTGCAAAAATACTCAAAACTGCCCTTTGAAAAGTGGCGGGGGAGTTTCATAAAACAAACGGAAAAATGTTATAGGAAAAGGTACCCCAGGGACAAGTGAAATTAGTCTTGTCCTAGTCTTCAAGTGTTATGTGAATCTGGTTGTAGCCACTGAACCCATCCAGAAAAGAAAATAACTTTTTACCTGCAAGAGTGTCCAACACTTGATCAATAAACGGTAATAGAAAGTGATCCTTTTTAGTAGCTTTATTAAGTGATCTATAATCAACACAAATTATCCACTTACCATTTTCTTAAGAACCATGACTAGTGGAGAAACTCACTGACTATTTGAAATAAGATATATAAATCCAACATTTAACAGTTTTTGTAGCTCCTCTTTAACTATTTCACGTAGGACAGGGTTGAGCCATCATTGTGGTTGCCTAACTGGATGAATACCTTCTTCAATATAAATATGGTGTGTGCAGGTGTTAGGATGAATGCCACAAATGTCTTGGTATTCCCAAGTAAATGCATCTTTATGAGTTCTAAGCCACTACAACAAATCCCTGTGATTAGCTCCCTTTTTTGCTCTATTTTTTACTTTCACCCACTGTTTTAATGTATTTTTCTCCAATTTTTTGAAAAAATCGGCGCTATTTATCAGGATGGCGCTATTTTTGTCATTTTTTGCACCAATCAGGACAAGTAGGCTAAATTAGGTGCAAATTAGCGCCTACATTAGCACCAAGATTAGTGCCAAAATTAACGCCTAGAGTAGCGCCCAGATTAACACCTAAATTAGTGCCCAGGTTAGCGCCTACATTAGCACCCGTATTAGTTCCTGATGTAATGCCTAATTTAGCACTTACTTTAGAGCCTATTTTAGCACCTAATTTAGCACCTTATTTAGTGCCTAGTTTTTTTGATCTAGTAGGGATTAAGGGTGTTAGAACAAAAAATCCTTCCCCAATATTCACTGGCCTTCAATTGCTTGTCTACATTTCACTTGCATCAAAAGATCTATTGCCTTTGATTTTTCATTGTAATTAACAAGAAATGCAACAATTTGTGTGACAAGATCCATACTGTCACCACCATTCCCTTTGTATATACCCATTTATTCTTCCAGATAATCATAAAAAAAGAAAATTTCACCTTTACCACAATACTTTTTGCATATTAAGGGTTGAGGATTGAGGGTTGAGAATTGAGGGTTAAGGGAAGTTTAATGTATAGGGTAGAGGGTGTAAGGGTTTAGGGTTTAATGGTTGAGGGTTGAGGGTAGAGGGTTAAGGGTATATGGTTCAAGGATTAGGGTTGAGGGTCCAATGCATAGGGTAGAGGGTATAGGGGTTGAGGGATTAGGGTTTAAGGGTACTTGAGGGTTGGGGGTAGAGGGT